>JABAKD010000023.1:13381361-13993861 GCA_012845835.1 Undaria pinnatifida
GTAACGCGGCGTCAACGATCGTCACTTCACACAAATTCGGGCAACGTAATATCTATTCCGACAAATCCTGTTTTGTGTTTTTCAATAACCAGCCGGTCGCCCCGGTTATCTAGTGGTTTTACGCTCGAATGACAATAAACGTTTGTTAGTCCTCGAGTTCGATTCCCGTCATGACTCACTAATGAAATTTGACTTTAATATTTGAAACAAAAAATTATCAGCTGCGGTGAGCGCCAGAGCAGCGTGATTAGGTTCAACTCGACGAAAGTCGACGAGGAAAAAAAATGGTGACTTCTTCTCGCGATAAAAAGGAAGGCACGTGGGGAATTGGGGAGGGAGGAGAAGGGCCCCCTATGTGAATCCTGATCTAAGTTAGGACTGGGAGGGAGGGCGAGAGTGGTGCCAGCATAAAAAAATATATATACATATATATTGCAAAGGTATACTATTACTACCACACATGAAAACCATGGGATTTTTATATTCGAAAGTATGTGTCTACTATTCCATGGACATGTTTATTTTTCTTCTGTGCAGTAGCGGTACATCCTGAAGGAAAATGGTAGAGTGTCTGGGCCTTTTTTTTTTCCCCAACTTGGACGTTCAGTCGGAAATGAGAAGTACCAAACATCGACCGTTCCCTCTTATTCCATAGTCTAAAACGAAACAATACTACTACTGGTAGTCTCCAAGTATATAACACACACGGCACTAGTCTGTCTGCTGTCGTCATGACAAAGACATCCATAACATTAGTGATTGAGGGGACGCATCCGATTTCTACCACGTAAAAACACTCGCGAAGCAAAGACAGCAGAAACACATATCCCGCCTTCCCGGGTGGAAACAGAAAAGAAGGACTACGCCTACCTCCCGTACTGGCAAGGCCACCCCCGCACCTATCTTAGACAACGCCGCCGCAACGAGAGATAGCTCTCCTGGTCTTAACTGTTCTTTGCTTCCCAGCTCGCCGGTTACCACGGACAGACCAATCAATGCGACAGCCTTCAGGTGATAAACAAAGCACTTTTTCCTAAACCTCGCCGGCTGACATGGCCCTATGTCGACGCTTCATGCAAACCATCTTTGCATGCTGTCGACTTCGAACTTCCATTGCCACGGGGACAGCGGTGCAGTCGCTTCAGTGATGCCAAGTCCTCTTTCGTTTCGCCTAGAGGCGAAGCAGGTTCTCAATACCCTTCTCGATATTTTTGTTTGATGTACGCCAACTTTTGCTTGACGGCGCAATTAACAGTAACAGTGTGTTTCGCCTACATGTCCTTGCCTTCTTTGTTGTAAAACAGGTATGTATGGCGTTATTGTCCTGTAAAATTATACCCTTCATAATATCACGTTCGTATTAAACTCTTAGCATTACTTCAAGGTTCAACGAAATAAAAATCGGACAGCTACACCTTAACTTGTCGAAGTGCGAAGTGCTGCTCTGCCCTACCCGAAGCATGGGCGCAGCCCTTGTACATGTGATTATTCTTCTTCAAGGGATTCTGTCAGGAGTTATTTTGTTTCGGATTCAGTATGGGGTTTCTCGGAAGTGAAATTTCTCGGTGAAATCGCTTCGTTTAAAGGCCGTCGTCGGGGGGCGGCTCCACCGCCCCAGGCCTTGCCTTATCCGTGCGGAACGTTGCCGTGAACGTTGATGAATGATGAACGAAACAAGCGAGAAGCGCTCAAAATTTAACATTTGAGAGGTAATCTAAAAGTTATTCTACCGATCTTGATGTATGGAGAGGTTGATCAAATTAAACTTGGCACGAGATTATTTCCAAATTATCGCCATATTTTTTTTCCCAAAACAAACGATACTAGCCTAGATATTTAACGGAAAAAAAAACCCCATGGCACCGCGGTAGATATAATAGTATACTGTAGTAGTAGTAGCAGTAGTAGTGCATTTCATTTTAAAAATTTAGGAAGGTACACGTACGTACATGGATATAGAAGTGGCAAGCGCATGCACGACTAACACGAGGAGGTAGTGATCACGATTGCTGCGCCGAAAAAGCCACACGGCAGCATTGCGAGTGGCTGCGTCCTCGGGGCCTCGAGGGTGGGCATAATACAAGTTCGAGCAAATCGACGTACAGTTCGTACGCGTGCAAGTAATAAAGGTACGAGTGTAAAGAGCACACACCTCGATGCTCTATTGCACACAACACGCTTTTCGTCTGTGACTCATGTTGTGGCATGCGGGGAGGATGTGCACCAAAAATAAAGGAATTACTGTTGGACACAAGACACAAGAAAATGAAAATACATTTTCCTCTTGTCGTTGTTGATTAGCTGCGCCACGCGAAGGTCGTAAGTAGACGGTACCAACGGACGAAACCAGTGGCGTGCAGTCGCCCCGGTATCGCATCGTTTGGTGGTTTTTTTTTCTTCAATAAGAAGGCTGCTTGCAGAAATATAGGTGGAGTGGATGGCATGCTTTGTTGTTGCTGGGGTCCCTGCCTCCGTTGCTGCTGTGGTCGTTTGCCGGTCAAGCGCAAGCAGTCGTGTTCGTACGTAACTGACCAATAAGTTTGTGATGCTTTGTATATGACGTGCTTCTTGCTTCTGATTGCTGATTGGTCATCTCTTACAAATAGGGTTTTGTGTTTGGTTTTATCGCCCTTCTACCGTCGAGCTTCTGGGCATACAGGCAGTGGTCGCAGGCGGAGGTGTCGTCCCTCCCCCCCCCCCCCCCCCCCCCCGAGGTAATTGCCTTCATTTATTTTGCCGCATGGGTTTCTTTAGCACCCGCTGATCGTCGATTTTCTATCGAAAGTGTTGTTGGTAACTCACGCTCTTGCGCTTCCCGCAAAAGTCAATAAGTGCACAGGAAAAAGTCCCACGAATTTATACATACATACGAGAACGCGCTCGGGCGGATACAAATTCACGAAACTGACCTAAAAGACCAGGCTCGACGATAAAAAAAAAAGCTGAATTTTTCTCGCGATAAAAAAAAGCGAAAAGTGAAGGCATGTACCGTAGTGGGGAGGGGGGAGGGGAGCCCGCTCTGTGACCCCGGATCTGATTTACACTATTACTGGGAGGGCGAGAGTAGTTCGAAGATGATACATTAGATTCGGGAAAAGGAAAATAAGTGAAGTCAAGTGTCTGTATTACTGCTCCTGCTGCTAAAATAGTACGATACCCTTAAATCAACTTGCACCGATCGACTCTATCTATCTGAACTGCTGTAATATGCAATTTGATCATTTATAACTTCTATAATCGCAGGCCAGTATGAGATTGCCTTTGCTGCTCTTCTTAGGGACGGGTGGTGTCATCCCTCCACGATCCCTGTCCGAGCCGATCAATCGATAGTTAAGTTACGCTGTGCGGGGTGGTCTCGAGGCAGGGGGTCGAAAGAAATGTCCGCGTACCGAGGTGTTTGTGTATATGTATAAAATATCAGCGGTAGTGCGAGTTGCGACATTTTTTCTAGTTGTAGTTACATTGAAGAATTTCTGAACCGGGGTTGGACCCTGTTCTGTGGTGCCGGCGTTTCATAGGAACCACAGCTAGCTAGGGACTCCACACGGTACGGTGAGGTGTCGACCCCGGGTGACGTCAGTTTTCATCCCGGGTTTGTTGGAGTTGATGGGGAATGGGAATATTTCTCAAACGGTAATGGAGCCTCATATTCGTCGGGTGCGTCGGAACGCCCCCCGCCTGTTTGCTGGCCGAGATCCTTCACGAGTGTCTCCGTCTTGCACCACGAGCTGCACAGCCAATCAACGATGAGCCAATCTGACTAGATGATTGTCACACCATCATGCGACATCATGCTCTGTGCCGACCCGCGGGACAAGTCGGCTATCGTCCCCGGTTTGACATGATTTCTGAAAGAGGCACAGGACTCCATATCCTCCCATGGTGGCGCTGCCCTTATGTCCGAGCCCTAGCCAATCAGCGATTAGGGAATTTGATTGAGGTTCCACGTCGTGCGGAGTGGTGTCGACACGGGAGGTCATCGTTATTGTTTCCGCGTTTTTGGAGCTGTGGAGATGAGGGGGAATAATGAATCGGGGATGGGACCCTATCTTCCCCGTGTGCGACGGATATGTCCACCATTGAAGGGCCTCTATCCGCCTAGAACGGCGCTGTGAAGCGCGAACCAATCAGCGATTAACCAACCGGGATTGGGGTTTCCTAACCGTGCAGGGCTGTGTCGACCCGCGAAAGCTCGGCTTGCTCCGATGTTTTAGAGATGTGGAACGACCTCTGGACCGGGGATGGGATCCCATATGCTTCCGAGGTGGAGCCGGCTCGACATACGAACCATGGCCAATTAGAAAATCAGCCGGTGGGGTTGGGATTTCCACACCGCGCGGGGAGGTATAAATCCGGACGATATCCGTCTTTTCGTCCCCGGGTTGTCGGAGTTGTAGATGTGTGGATTGGTTCCGATCCCCCGACATGTGACATTATCGTGACCGGGTGACGACTACATTGTGTGTGAATCCTGGCTAATGCCCGATCAGACAAACATGACCTTTTTGTTTTTCCGTCTATAATAACTCGAGCTTAAAATTCTTCATAATTATCCAAATGGTAAGCGCTGTAGTCGTGTACTGCATCTACAAGAAAGCGATCTACAGCTAGGAACAAGCTGTATTGCAATATAGCATTCGAGGAGAGGTTAATGACGAAGGCAGCCATACCGCCGTGTTTCGTGCCTGAAACGTCAGCACGTCTCTCCGCGGTCAGGCACTGCAAAAGACAGTAGATTTGGGGGAGGTGCTACTAACATATCATACATTGTATATTTCAGGATCTGGTTCAGTGCGCGCCTCTCAGTGGCTACAAAGAGAACACGCAGAGGACATGGTCGGTCACCTCTATGGCCCCGGGTGCTTGGTTGAGTAAAAGCATCCATAATAAACGCACTCGGCACGTTTCGTCGCCAGACTATACGGTCATTCAGCGTGTGCTCAGATTTACCCGGTCTAAATATGATGAATGAAGCCCGTAATCGGATTCTCATAACAAACGGTAGAGCTATTAGTCTAGTCTATAGTCTAATGCTAGTCCATTGTTACGATTATTAGACAATATCGAACTCTTGGCATTCCGTTACATACTGTTCGAGTAGGCTATGATTGTGTGTGTTACAATCTTCACTCTGCCAAGTATTGAATTGAACAAATCGAAGTGCCGTCCTGCCCTACACAAGCCAGTCGAATGTTCTTGTGCACGTATGGATGAACTAAATAGTTTACCTGCCATTTCCATAGCAACGTTCCGTTTCCATCTAGCTTGCAGGCAGCAAAATCCCAGTCGCCAAGGTTTGTCCCTGTCCAATTTCCCGCTGTATACCCGGCAAGAACGATTGACCCGTCGTCCGTCACAGCAAGGGCGTTGATGGCATCAAATTCTGTGGTACCATCCTAGAAAAACAAATGGTGGGTGCACGGGATAAACACAAGAGGCATCAAGTAAATGGGTTAAAAAGAATACTGCGGTTGTGGCGAAGAACTCATGTCGTGGATGCCACGGAATCGAATCATCGTGGCACTTCAGTATGTCTCCGAGCTTGATCCGGGACACGGACCCAATTGACGTTCAGTTGTCCAGCAGCCATTCCTCATTTGATCAGATCAAGGCTACGGTAGACGTTGTATCTCTATTTTATTTGATGACATGTCGGGTCACTCTCTTGGGTGGCGCTTCACCTCGTGGACTCGAAACCGTTCAGACGGTCGCTTGGGCGCAGCTTAGCGTGCAATTCAAGTGCAGATTCACATAGATAGACAAATGTAACTGAATGTAACAGCTAGAAAGCATAAGACCGCGATGGAAAAGGAGGGTCGCCGCGCGAGTGACCCAGAGCTATTTTCAAAACACTGCCTAAGCTCCCCCCCATACCGTGGACACGCTCATCACTCATAGCCGATACCGTTTGCCCTCATTCGTTTTCGGCCAAATAGTAGTGAACAAGATCCCACGTAATTGCTTTCCTCGATTGTAGACACAGCTAGCCCTCTCGAGCACAAGGCGCAAAGCTGAATTCTGTTACAGAATGCAACTTGTCAGTAACCATCATGTCGCTACTTGATAACACTTAGAATGTCATCTGGTATACATTGCACGATCATCACTGAGGACGGCTGATCAAGAAGGTTACTGCTGCTTACGGGAGCTTATTTTACGTACCTCCCTACGAGTACGACGAGAAGCATCAGACGGAAGACTACAAGTACTTCTATGGAAACACGCGGTGAGTGAGTGAGTGAGCATATCCACAAGACTGTACGCACTCAACCAGAGCAGTTGATGCCAGAGCTGTGATCGAGGTACCCGAAAGTATATAACGCCACCACAGCACAGGTTGTACTAAATCAATATCCACGCGCACGGGATCATTCTTAGCATCACCAAGGACCAAAAACAAAACATCGACATACTCGAGTAAACAACTGCTGAACGTTGCCTGGACTCCAAATAAGCGGGTCGTTCTGAGCAACAGCGGTACAGGGGCAACTCTCGACAGCACAAGCCTACTGTCTGTTAACAGAGCTCTGGCCCCTAGTTCAAGAACATCACGTGTGATCATCGTGATAGACCGACCAAAACTCCCCAACGCACCTCAATGACAGTGCGGGCCAGAGGCGGGACTTCTCAGTAACGACTCGCCAAACATCAAGCGACAAGCTTTATCAAGAGAACTCCCGGCAGTAGAATGGCTGCCTGTTAAAGGAGGCTCTTACCATCAAGGCGACTAGTGCAAGCCAGCACCAAGCAGCATCATGTATTACTGCTGTAGTCTACTTGTTGGAATTTCGATTTGTTATTGGAAATCTCCATAACGCCTTCGATTTCTTCCCAAGCACCACTGCTGCACTTGAAACGGCTGTTTAATACCAGGTACAGAATTACAGCAGCTCGTATCATACGTGCGGCGGGATTACTGATACTACTACACTGCTGTACAAGTACCGATATCGTACAAGGCATCTGAGTCAACTGCGACCTGGTACATACTACTACTACTCATCAGCAGCACTTCATTCGCCAACGGCGTTAAAGGACTAGACCTAAACTAGTCTAAGGACGTTCGATTGGCTAAGCCCGGCCTATTTTCGAGATTAGTATAGACTAGACTAGACGATTAGCGGTTGTAATCGGAGTGTCTAGACGCGATATCACTAACCTCATGAAAGTTCATTCTCGACCGACCGAAGCGATGGCCGGTACGGGATCTTCACAAGCCCTCGCACAATAAATCGCTGCTTATGTAATGGCAAATCATATTCCGTACGCCATGCTTTTTCTGCTAGCGTGGAAACCAGATCTCTACTTGCACTCAAGCACGAGGATGAGACTGGGACGGCCGGTGACGGACAAAAACCCCTACAAAAGTTTGTCTTGAAGTACAACGTCACTGACGAAGTGATCCGGGAGAAAATTGACATCTTCTCCAACAGGGAATAAGGAGAAAATCCGGACTCCTACTTTGTGGAAAAGACGCTCGCGCGCTCTGAGCTCGAGAAGATGGGCGAGATGATTTCCGACCGCAGATTCAAGGACATCTGTGTACAAGGATTCCCGGCGGAGTACAAGGATATCAAGATGATGATGTATCGAGACCCGACTTTCGATATCGATCAGATGCAAAGCACGATGCGCCATCTTTACTTTGATGATCTTTCGCGCAACAGCGACACCAAGATCGCTGGTCGTGGCGTAGCCATGACTGCGGCATCGACTTAACGTCATTGCGGGAAAAAAGGGCACTACGCCCGCAACTGCTGGAAAGGAAGGAAGACAACGACAGCAAGTCTACTGGCGCCTACAACAGGTCGAACAACAAGAAATCTTCGAGCGACGAGGCAGCATCCAACGTTGGAGCTGAGCACAAGTGGTGTTCTGTACACAGAACTGCCTCGCACGACGACACGGAATGCTACAAGCAAGGAGCGCCACGCCCACCGCAGAGTGGACGCGCTCACGCTGCGTATGCTATACGAGGCGCGAGCACACGCCCCAATGATTACGAAAAGCCGTCTTATAATTTTGCCGATGGTTTCGAAGAGGGATTCGCGTTGTCAGGGCTGCTAGCTGGTAGCAGCAACTTTTTTCCCCAAAAATTAGCGACAGGTTCACGATGCTTGTGGACAGCGGCGAGCAGCAATTCACTTCCGCCTACCCAACACCCAGAGGACAAGGGCGTATGCTCTTACGATGTATTTCTTCGCAACCTGGGCGGCACGGCTAATACGTCATCAACGCCTGCTGTAGTTCCTGCAGCACAGGCAAGCAACGACGCCAATCAAGGCGTTGGCACCTTCAAAGAGATCCAAGAATATTGCACCAACTCCAGCATTGCCATGGAGCGCACCACCACGGTAACGCCCCAACTGAAAAGCGGTACGGACGAAATCATGCAACCTAAAAGATAAGGAGTGTACAATAAAAGGCGGAAAAATCACGCCTGAAGAGGCTACTGTAAGGGAGACTGAGCGCCAGCATGCGCAAATCCCGGACATCACGCCCGTGAAAGCCATGGTCACTACGACGGAGCGCTCTTGTGCCCTAGTCCAGATCATGCTACACTACTACAAGAACAACCTTCTGGAAGAGATATATTCATCGATAACAGCCGGGGCGTCATTGACGGTGAGCTGGAGCATCGTCATCAGAGGAAAAGAGTCATCATCACCAAAGATTGGAGAATCCTTTTAGGGCTGTCATCGTCACCAGAGATTGGAAAATCGTCATCAAGGGCTGGCGCACTATCGCAAGACGTTGGGGTGTCCTTTACAGCAATTGCACCTGCTTTTAAGCCCGGGGACGCAAATTCTGCTCCAACTAGGGCCGCATTGGCTGTACCACATCACGATACCGCCAGTACAACACCCAATCCAAGAGTCGAGGATACCTTCGTCAACATGCACGCAACAGGAGGATCGGGGACAACCCCACCGACTACGTGTGTTAATTTCATCTGCACCGAGAGATACTCATTTCGGGTCTCGGAGGAGGAAAATCGGGTGATTGAAATTCCCAAAAAAATACAAAGATGCCATCCACTTCACGGATCAGCTTCGCCTGCAATCACGGGAACCGGAATTACCTGAGCTGGGATATCCGAAGCATCTTCGCATTGCATCTTTGGAGCAACGTCGTCCGAATGCCCATCGCACAACGGAGCAACTGCACCTGGTATCACTGGATTACCTTGCATGGGTTCACTGTAGCATCAGCTGCAACAACAGAATCACATGGCATCACTGGAGTATTTGGATCATCGCCATCTGGCAACACCGGGCCATCAGCTGAGCCACGGGTCGACAGGTCGGCAATGCCCGCTACACCCGGGATCACACAAGCTCATTTTGAGCCAAGCCGTGAAGCCAAGCTCAACAATGAAACAGGCCGTCAGGGGGAGGTTCACACGCTCATGACAGCAAAAGGACAGCCACGGGCAAACCCCGAGACAGGATAAGCGGAATTAGCACCGGACGATCAAGAGCGACATCTCCGGCAATCGTGTACACCCGCAAGTCAACGTCAAGGTTCCTCTCCATCCCGAACGATGAGCCCATAATCATCGAGGCCAAGATGCAGATTCTGGCTGCATAAATACAGTCGAAGCGTAGCCGATGACGGCTATACGTTTTGAGGTAAATGAATCTACCTACCACTCCAACTCCAAGATGAAGTTAGGCCTTTGAGTACAACCGACAGACGACGGACCAAGCACACCAACGACGTCTACAACAACTTCTACACCGACAACGTCTACACCAACAAGATCAAGCCATTGGAAGTGCAAAATGCATAATATTTTTACCAAAGATGGGCGTAGAGTGCCGCATGTTTTCTTTGTACAGGGCGAGCATATATATCGACCGGGGTTGTGCACGATTGGAAGATTACGATTAACTAGATAGTACCAACTAAGGGTACAAGTCCAATAAGAATTTTGGACAAGATTGTTGAAAAAATAAATTAAGTACGCCATCACCGGTATTTCAGAATGCACGGCCAGAAAACTCGCCACTTGGACACAAGCACGAACGGAGGATTAAGATACACGCGAGGTGAAGTCTCTCTAGAATAAGGGGTATTTATTCAGCTAGCTGTAAATTGCAGGCTGGGGCCTAGTTTTTCCTTTGTTTGCGGGCGGAAGGAACACTGGTGCGATGTTCACTCTTATGATTGTTGCGGAATGATGAGCACATTCACTGTTTTAGATTGCGAAAAACATCTTCTGTTCCTTGGTTGATTAGCGTACCGGAAATTAGTTCACATCTGATTATTTTAGTATTGTGAGTAGACCAAGGCTACGGTAGGGGGGGCACCCCCATTTTCACTGGTGTGTTTAAGCCACTCGCACGAGTAGCTCTGTACCCTACGGATGAAGATGGTTTAGGAACTTGGTTTGCCGCAGCTTAGATCACCTTTGCATTGCGGATTGATTTCGTCAATGTAAAACATTAAGAAAACGTAAGATTGCATCTTATAGGAACAAGGAGGTTACTCGCGCGAGTGACCCCTAGCCACTGAAATAAAAGGCTCAAAAGGGGACCCCCCTACCGTAGCCTGGGTCAGTAATTAGTAAGTTTAACTTGCATAAACATGCGGACGCACGTAAAGTGTACCAGCAGGATTTTTCTGTGTTTGCTTATTTTGTGTTTACCCCGTGGGTATTTTAGCAAAACGACTTTGCTCAATGAAAAACTTTTTCCCCAGCATCTTTCATGTTGCCGAATGTTTTTCCGTTATGGAGCTTTTAGCATGTAACGCAGAGTAAGAAAGTGTTAACTTAACGGCGGGAGGTGTTAGATATGCATCTTGTCAGTAACCATCATTTCGTTATATGATAACACTTAAAGTCATCTGGAATACATTGCACGTTGCTAGTACGACAGACAGTTTTCAGTCTGGTAGTTGTCTTTTATCGATACAGTACGCATCAAGCACGAGTCTCAACAGCAATATCTTGGATACATGACACACAGCAGTTTACAAGTTAATCATATCCAGATACCTGGTACATGTGGGACGTACTGGTACACGTTGAGAGGTGCAGTCTTCGGTATACCTCTTGAAAGCGGTAGCAAGATGTTTAAGGTACGAGTTGTTGCTCAAGTAAGAAGAGAGGCTACGTAGGGTCACATGAATACGTACTCTTAGATACGAGTTGATAAACAACAAGGCTGTAGGATCTCGTATTTGGGTCTTTTGCGTCTTGGAGTTGTAGCTTGTTTTTTGTATTTTATCCGTACCCTAGATAGCGGTTAGTACCATTGTTCGAGGGTCACTTTCAAGGGTCCTACTCTATTTGTTTGCAACGGATTATGAGGGTCCTTATGTTTGAGCTAGGAGCGGCAAACAGGCGCATTGCCCACATACGCGCACTCGTTTTCGCTCACCATAAGCTCTCGTCTGTTGAGCAACTTAATAACCAATCAACATATATATATCGTTCTGGGGTCACCAAACAACATATTCCATGCTGGAGCTCTGTGCTCTTACAGGCTCACCCAACCGTGGCCTTCGTTTGCCTCAAATCATTTTTTTTAGGCTGTGTCTTCATGGGGTCATCCGAAAGCGAACCTACGAGCGTACGCCAGCTAGGAGCAGATACGCATCTCATATAAGAAAGGATTTAACCAATTTCCATCAAAAATTGTTTCAACCGGTACCGGTACACCTACAAGAGTAGATGGAGCGATCTAATTCTGATTCGCAACGGAAAAATCGTTACAACGACTGCACCAAAGGTGTTTTGAAACGTTTGTAGATGTATTTATAGTACTCAACTTTGGGTAGGTTGGCAAGATCGTTTAGAACCAAGTGACCAAAAAGCTGCTTTGCTTGCTCGATGTGGCAATTGATATGTACATACCTCGTGTATACGTTTTTCCGGTGTTGCGATATATTGGGTATCGGTTTCTCGAAGAAAAAGCAATTCGTTCAAGATTGGTAAACGCAGCAGATCCGTTCCCGTATAATCTTCTCAATAACCGAGAGACTGCAAACGCCGTGTGACGTGTGTATTAAACTGACAACAAGATTTCTTCCCAACGCCTCCGTGTCGATATTGTACGCACCCCTCGGGTTTCATGAGGGCGGCTCTGAACCCTACCCCCGGTCAATAATCTGTGCCTCGTGGTTCAACCAGTATACGGCTAGTCTGCTGCATGTACTGAGTACGATATCGGCCGTTGCTGCCGAAGCCAGGTTCGTTAAGCATATGTGCGTTTTAGTCTTGCATGTTACCATCAAGTATTTGACGTAATAAATTGGAGAAAGGACTTTATATGGGGATGACGAAACAAGGTACAGTTAAGTGCTAACATGCGATCTCGTAAGGCCTGTAATTATCTCAATTGAGATGTTTTGGATAGGTTTCATATGATAAGGTTGGCGTTATATTTTCGGGAAAATTATGAAATAGATCGGAGGCACGTACCTCCGATCACGGAAGCTATCCGGGGCTCTGGTGAAATGTAATAAAGCAACGTCTAAGCGAAGGCTAAGAAACTGAGTCATTTCCGAGAACCCGCTCAGCTGGAAGGCCTGTAGGGGGCACTCCGTGTCCCCATCCTAATAGTCCTACAACTATCTTTCGCTTGACATGCTATTGTGGCAGCGTTCCTAAAATATCCGACAATAGTTGTTTTCATATCAATTTTGCTTTTTTTTGCTTTCCATCGAGCTCACAACCCCTGTTCCTTCACAGGTGGCTTTTTAATGGAGGGATCGCCCTTCCTCCCCCAACCGCGACCACTACCGCAGCGAGATAGCAGGGACCCAACCTGTTGGTCGCCGGGCACGTACCACACGGACGACAGATTCTGACTACGCGCAGATGACACTGTTCTTCGGAGCACACATCTCGTCTCGGCTTTTGGTCGCATCAGATCCCCGCCAGCTGGATCCCAATGACCACTCCGCAGCGGAACTGCCCAAACCCCACCCTTCAGACTTGTTCGTTCCGTGCTGAGACAGCATGATGAACAGCACATCTCCGCGGGCTGCCAGCAACAGCCTCAAGATCGTCCATGGGCCTGTACGTTTTGTAGCGCTTCGGGGCTGAGACGTATTCACGACGCGTCACAGGCAAGCATACTGGAATCAATGCTCCGACGGAGCAGCGACGAGAACTTCGGTTGATTAAAGAGCCGATCGGCCTTCGTACACTTTCAATGACGGAGCCAAACCGACCTTCCCCACACCTTCTTGGACTACGGGCATAGCGGTCTAGGAGCTCGAGTGGGGCCTCCTTCGTTGTGGTCCTCATTGGGAGGAACAGGCGGTGCTCGCGGAATGTTTGGGCTTTTTCGTTTAGCGAATTTTTCCAGTGCACGCGTTGTCATATGTGTCTCAGTATATGCCACCAGCTGTCTTGCGCGTCGGACTAACCGTGCTTCCAGTTGTGCTGAAAATAGTACAGTTACCAATTTGACGCAACCTGGACCCCTCCCAGATCTCGACCATTTACAGCGATCCACTGCGTAACATAGCTTCAACCGCCATCACGTTGCCAGCGCTACCATCTACAGTGCTGCACAATGGACTTGCTGCCAATACATGCCATATGCTGTCGGAGGTCTGCTGAAGAGGTCGCTGTACAGCAGCCGAGCCGCCTACATTGCTACCGACCATTCAGCACATCGCTTAATCCTTCACTGTCCCAGCGTCCTCAGCTACAGCACTGCAGCGCTGACGACGTCCGCTGCTGTCCTTGTGCTCCTTGCAAGTTCGATTCGAGAGACATTTTGTGTAGGCCCTCCCGTGACAAGAGTGTCATTTTTAAAAAAGCAGAATATCCGTACTTGTTTTTCCTGGCGAAAGGGTGTCGGCTCGTACGATGCCCTATTTTCCATCCGTCATGGGTACGCGAGTGTTAATAACACTTTCTGTATGGGCACAGCCGTCGTAACCGCCCTTTTATTGTGCGGTCGGTGTGGATATGGATTTTTTCCAGGTGATATGATGTCCCTCCATTGACTGTTAGTACGGGGCGGCCATTGTCGATGCTATTAGGGTCTACACTAGCATTTTTTTTCAGCACGTGTTCGTACAGCTACTGCCCGCTAGAGAGCGTTTACTACATTTACAGTAGATACTGCGCTTTACAGCTACTAATAGTGAAAGGGTGGATCAAATCGTTTGATTCGTTACTTGGGGGCAAACAGCCTTTCGATTCGGCTGCGGGCGTACACACCTTTTCTGCAGCCGGTCTTGGTGTATACGACCCTTTTTAAGGCGGTTGGGGTTGTCGCTACCTGTGGAAACAAGAGAAATCTTGCAGCAATGAGCACTACTGTGGACTCGACCGTTCCTCTATACTTCGTCCGTGGTGGAACTGCCTTGTTCAACGGCTATACTACTCATCTTGGAGCTGTTGAAATTGCCGTTACCTGTTTACACTGCAGCGATACTACGGCAATCTGCACTACTGTAGGCGCGACCTTCCCCCCATAGTGCGGACGGCGTGAAAACTGATTTGTTCGGTGGTTATCCTGCCCATCTTCGCATCGGAAGCTATACTACTTCTCTTGGAGCGGATAAAATTGCCGTTACCTGTTAACGCAGCAGCTATACTTCAGCAATCAGCATTACTGTAGTCGCGACCACCCCCCTGTAGTGCCGCGGGCGGCGGTATGTTCGGTGGTTATCCTGCCCATCTTCGTGCCGTTGGTATTGTCGGTACCTATAGGCAGGGATAACGACAACAATATATCTGATTCCATAGCATATCTTCGCATTGTTCCTATCCCGCCACCTGCCCCAACACCCCCTCCTTCCGCTACCCTCCCTACCGACAACAAGCATGAAGATGCCTACCAATGAGTAAGCCTGCTACTCGGGGCAGGCTGAGGTCTTTCACGCGCCCCAACCTGGAGGCCCACGAGACAGGGAGAGTTCGCTCGAGATCCAGCGACTTGAGACAGGGGGAACCACCGGAGGCGGGTTCCGGTGACAAGACAGAAAACGGAGCGCAGCATACCACCACCCGGACCCAGGGTCGACTCGCTGGTTCGTGTAGAGAACAAGACTG
Organism: Undaria pinnatifida; assembly: GCA_012845835.1. Classification (NCBI taxonomy): domain Eukaryota; class Phaeophyceae; order Laminariales; family Alariaceae; genus Undaria; species Undaria pinnatifida. Next base: position 13,396,387 of record JABAKD010000023.1, read on the forward strand.
GTCAACCTCCACCGGATATAGGGGCGTCTCGACGCCAGCTCTCGGCAGTCCCGGGGGAACGCCGCCAGCTGCCCTCGCCCTGCGCTCGACAGGGCACCACCGCCGCCACGTGGGCTCTCCGCACTCAACAGAGGCCCGCGACCAGATCTGACCGGGTAGCTCATGTCGGCCCCTTGGACGTGACATATGCGGCGACGAGGACCCAGCGGCCGCTCGATGGCGCCAACTAGACTATTCTCCGGCGTGAAGCAAGCCGATGTCGGATTGACGAAGATATCGAGCAGGCCATGGCCGCTACGCGACAGGCGTCCCTTGTAGTGAAGAGGGTGCATAAAGCCCTCGCCCAATGAGTTGCGTCGGCTTTGGAGGGAGCTACCGCGTCCCCGTCACCTTCGACGTGCCCGCAGGGTGTCGGATTCCAGCGACCACGACCCGGGGATGACGCCTTTCTCACGGACAGCGTCGCGTGCGCGTCGTCTGCATCAAGGGTAGAGTTATCCCCAGCGCTGGAGACCGCGGTGCTGGAAATGGCCGCCGCCCTCCTCACGTGAGAGAGGCCGGCGTCGCGCCAAGTGAACGCTTTTTCAGTGGAAGCGACCTGGATTATCGCATGATTTGTACCACTAATGCTGGACAGTCGAGAACAGTCCCGACCCATGACCTTGTCATGGCCCTGCTGATGGCCTGCGACGAGGCCGCCGACCACGTCTGCTGGCTGAACCCCGTTGGAACAAATGGCGAAACGCACCCGGGGGATACAGTGATGCAGGGCCAGTCGCAAAAAAGGGGACGGCACCAGTGGTGGTGTTAGGTTCGGGGGCGGCGGCAAAAATGGTGGCGGTGGCGACTACCACCACCGCCGCGTGGATGACAGCGGTGGTGGAGACGGGGGAGTCGCATCGAGTGCTGGTGAGGCTCAGAACGCCTCCGAAAGGGCAACTTTGGTCGCAACACCCGGGCCAAGACGTTCATCGAGGGACGGCTCGTAAACCTCCTCCTGCTCGTGCTCGGCCCCGAGCACGGACCACGGCGAGGTGACCGTGGTAGTAGGGCACAGGTTTCGCGAGCACGGGGAGGAAGAGCATCTGAGACATCCTGCTGCGTCTGCTGATGACGCACTTCGACCGGATTGATATGGTGGAGGGATACACAAATTTACGTTTGCAACGTGTGCGTAACGGCATACCTATTTCCGATTAATGTCAGGACTTATGCCTTGAATTGTCGACCCCTACGGCGAGTGAGCGTGTTTTGTCTCTGGAGACGGATGTGGTTTTAAAGGTGGTTCGCATGGCGGTGAAAAAGTAATTTCCGGCTTTCATGCCCGCGTTGTACCCTGGTTCGAAGGCAACGGACCCGCGGCCACACGCCCCGTAGGATTCTATGTGGCGGGATTCTAGTGACTGAACGCATAATAAGACATCTGCCGTCAACGGCGAAACATGATATTTCTCTGTCTGTTCCTTCGACGGGAGCGCGGTCATCCGCCCCGTCGAGGCCCCGGCCCGCCGATCATGGGGGCAGCCAGGGCCAAGTGCCGTCCCAATCGCTTTCGTGGCAGACGGGATTGAGCCATAACTCAACTGTCGTTCCTATCGTTGATTCATCTGAATCTTAGCTTGACCACACATCGAACTGCTGGCCACTAGAAGAGCATTAATATGCTCAAGGTTTCGCCGTTAATGCCTCGTTTGAGACAGATGACCCTCCCATTTGAAGCGGCCTCTTTTCACGTCGCGCTGATGCCCTCCGAGAAAATCGGGGGTTTAGCCTCAACTACCACGAAGACAACCATTTCTTCAAGCAGTGTAGGCATCCCCTCATTGCCGCGAGTAGCCGCTTGAACCCTGAACTTGGACAACATGGCGACGATGACGCACATCGACGTGGTCAAACACGCATGGTCTGCCACCTCAGAGACGGCAATTCTTATTGCCCGAACAAAACAAATCGTCGCCATGTTTCAGGTCCATCGCGAACATACCACCAGGATCAGGGCCAGGAAAACTGTCACAACGATACCGCATACACGCCGGATAACGATTGTGGTATGTCGCGCTCGCCCGCCTCTCCTGCCCCCGTCCTTGTTACACGAATGCGCTTTGGAGCCGCCCACAACCTGGGCAGGAATAGCTTTCCGCGCCAGCCTGGCACATTCCGCAACGGCAATCGAACGCGCAACGCTGGTACGGCGCCGTCGACAACACTGTCGGGAACACCTCTTTTGGTTTCAGAAAATGCTCGTATTGCTGTTGCTAGACTGTCCAATAACGCAGCACAGATTGCCGCTGTCAAACGCCCACGGACTCTTATGCCGTCTGCGGACCATTCTCACACCGTAATACCGGCGGCGGGAAATAGCGCTTCTAGCGTGGTATATTGCGACGGCGAGAACGCGCGCTCCCAGCGACGTTCCCTTCGGTCATGGTCAGAGTGCGGCAACGCAAACAGCCCTTCCAACGCCGTTTTCCTCAACCGCGGAGTAAAATCAGCAACAAGGGTTCGTGCTCCAAACGCCACCCTAATCAACCATTGCACGGGAGCCTGCTCTTTGTGCGCCCTCCCTAGGCACGCGTCGAGCAGCATTAAAGCTGCGCTCGCGACGTGTCCCCTCTTATTGCGAAGGTGTTCATCCCCCCCCACTCCCTGACCAGGCGGTGGCTGTCGGTTGGTGGTGTGGGACGGCCGACCCTCAAACACTTTAGTAACCGCGAAGTGGCGGTCGGGTTGAGGTGTGGAATGGCCAACACTAAAACACCGAGATCTTTGCGACGCTCGATCCGGTGTTGGGTCTCGATAGCAGCGAGCGCTCTGTGTGTTCTGTTTCCGTCGAAGACGGGTTGACGACTTTAGCTACCTCGTCTCCCTTCTCCAAGAGGCCTAATGGGAAAGGGGCCGTTCGGGTATAAACATTATTGCCAGCTACCCGAGCCCCGATCCAGAAGACACCGACAGGATCTACGGGTCTTGATTCCTCCTTTAACACACAAACCCGCGTGCGTCAGGCTACGTCTGCATCAGTGGTACAGGGAGAAGATCCAAAACCTCGCGACAAGCCAGTGGTGACACCACACCCTCCAGCCTGGTCAGCAGCTGGACGTTATCCCGGTAAAATTACAGAAGAATCGTGCGTCTCGTAAAACAGAAACAGGTCAGAGCGCATGTCCCTTCGGAAGCAGTTAGAACAATTTCTGGCGATCATACGCCAAAGAGCAAAGAGGCCACGACCCACGAAACCGTGGCTTCGGATTTTCGTCGTGCTCCGGAGGCCTGGTGTTCCTGAGGGCGACACTACAGACTCAAAGTGCCGAGGGCTGGTGTTTCCAGAGGGGGAAATTGCAGAACCAAATGTCCAACGAGGCTACGGACGGGTTTGCACCGTCGGTGTTGGACTCTTTTTCGGGGGCAGTGAGGGAGGCTCCTTACGACTTTCCCTCAGCAGTGAGCAGGACCTCAGTCGAGAAAACCCGTGTTCGAACTCGTATCTTGCTCCCGAGTCCCGGTGCTCACGCAAGAGAACACACTACAGGCGTAAAGAGCCGAGCACTGGTGTTCCGAGGAAAATACATCGCAGACCCACAACTGTGCAACAAGGCTACCGACAGGTTAGCACCGTGGGGTTTCGATATTCTTCGGGCGCATTTAGATCGGATTCTGGCGTTTTCAATAAACGAAGAACGAAGACGATCCGAGGCGAGAGACCGTTGGTTTGAATTTGAGTCGTACTCCCGACGCCTATTTCCCTGGAGGAGGACTTTGCAGGCACAAATCCCAACAGGGGTTTTAATCCTTCTCTCGAATACTCCACAAAGTAGTGTTGTGGCAGCCGCATCCCATCTTCACCGTGGTCCCCCACCCCGTTTGTCACAGACGACGTGCCATATTGTTGCTCGCAGCAGAATTTGACGTCCCAAGAGACCAGGCTTTTCCAATACCATCGAGTAGTGGAGCTCGTCATGTCGTCGCCTAGTGCAAGCACACGCAAACGCATCGGTCAACGCGTGCACGACTTTGACACCGGTGTTCGGGACAAGGAGAAGCAAGACGCCGTGTTATCTGCCACCTACGCTGAACTCACGCAGAATCCAGATATGACAAAATCATCTTTTGAGCCCTGCCAACAAGCTTCCGTCTGAATCTAGCCGTACGCACCTAATGTGGGGCATTGGTCTCGGGGCAGATGATCCCAGGGCCAACAACCCGAGCCAGTCGAGAGAAATAATCAGCTCGGTGAGGCACTTTCTGCCGGTTGCGAAGCTATTCGCAACAGTGAGACCTGGTCGGCGCACCCACCCTCCCCTACTCGGATCCGCATCTGCACTGGGAATGCAAGAACCAAGAAATCTCGTCCGCGCCGCGGCTGGGCCGTTAACAGCATCCAACGCTAGCAAAGCTTCCCTTTGGGCGTTCCCGACCTATTTCTCGGGCACGTAGGGCAACTAAAAGATGTGATGGTTCGGAAAAAGCTTCTGGCGTCGTCCTTGACCTTGCGCTGTCAGAACAAGGCCGGCCCCGGTTTCGTCGGGGGTACTATGACGCTGCACGACGTTTTGTTCACTAGGAAAATAGCGTATATCAGTCGAGCAACCATCGACTCGGAGAGGCACTAGACTCCTCTAGATTTCGGGACCGGCAGGATTGTTTGGGATCCCAAACGCCCCGGAAGGTCCTGTGGGGAACCAAGTTTGGCATATCCTCCGAATACAAGACGCAGCAGAGCTTTGACAAAGTGGGGACCCTCAATCCACGAGTACGACCGTAGCTGGATTACGCCACCGCGTTTGATGCACACTCGAGAACCGTAAAGGAAGCGCCAACGGCATCACCTATTTCTCTGGCCCGCTTTCGAGAGCTTGCTACGGAGTACGACGGCAGTGCCTTGACAAACTTCAACGCCGTGGAGTTGGCAATCCCCAACCCCGTCGGAGATAGCGGTAAACACCTCCTACGAACCGGCGGGCTGGGTCCTCGCTCCCCGTCTACGGGTGTGGTGGACTCGTGCCCCGCACCAAAAGCACTGCTTTTGGTGGACTCGTGTCCCTCGCCGAAAGTACTGTCTTGGGTGGGCTCATGCCCCGCGCTGAACATGTTGTCTTGGGTGGGCTCCCTCTCTCCCTTACCGGATATCACGATTTTCATGCGCACGCGACACGTTTCAGTATTGAGGTTTCTTTTTCTCCCCCGGCGAGATTCGTCGCTCGTGTTTCTGCCTCCATCGCCACCCCCGAAGGCTGTACCGGACGCGGGTCAATTTCAGCTGCCGCTGACACCGCTTTTTCTTCGCTTTCTGGCAACCCCTCGAGGGTTGCACGGGCTCCACAGAAGCACTGGCTGCAGCGAGACCCGTCGCACAGTCGGCTCCTCTACCATAGAGTTTTACACAGGACACCGACCCCGCCGCGACAGCCGGTTCGAATGTGTCCCTCTCCGCCTTGTTTGGCACCCCAGCCCCTTCATCGTCGACGAGTCACCGACGAACAGCAACAGTAACGGGAAACGCACCCCCACTGTAGATTATGGATTTAGGCGTGGCGGGTGCTCTCCGCCATCTTCCAGACGAAGTACAACACTGCCGCGAGTCCCACGGCCGCGAACCCTATTCTTGCCCACTCGCTGATCCACACGGCGCCACTTCCGCCCGACCACGACCACGCAGAGCCCTTGGGAACTCCTCTCCTACGGCTCAAGCCTTTTCCAGATGAACGCCCAATGTACCTACAAGGTCGGACGCCCTCGACGATGCTGCTGATTTGCGGTTCGTTGATTCCGTCTCGCGTTATTCGGACGCCGATTAGAAGCGAGAGCAGCACGCTGAGATGACGTGCCACGCCACGATACGTTACATCTCTACTGGACGGCCGTCGGCTCTGCCGCCCGTCTTGTCTAAGTGCTTCCCCTCGCACAAGCGTGGCTCAATCTCAGATATACAGGAGCTAGCGGGTATAGGTATGGTACATACAAGCAACGACAACATCGTCCTACTCGTCCGCAACCCGACACTGCCGCAACAAGATCTGACAAACCCATCTCTGTGGGGCGAGCTGTTTGCTTGCTAAACGACAAGCCGGTCCGCATCTACGTCCCCCTGCTCATATGCCCTTGGTCAATGCAAGCTTGTCAATCGACGGTCTCTTACAACCTTGGTACCACCCGCACGTTGCGCATGCCGGAATGGTTTAATTGGTGGATTGGAATGGATGAGTGAAATCGGTGGTGGCTTCGCCACTACTTCGTGTGCCAAGCGCGGAAGCCCCCACGACTGACTGTCGCCTGGCCAATCATCTCGATGCCTTTACCGGAGGGTCCAGGGATCGCGGTCAGTGTTGACTACTTTGGCCCCCACTTGGTCACACCATGAGGCAACACCTACATATTGCTGTTCGCCGATCGCTTCAGTCGTCGGGCCGACATGTTCCCCGTCACTGCCGCTGCGTTCACCGCGGAGGGTACAACCAATATCCTGGTGAACCAATAGATCCCCTTTTGGGCGTTCCCGCGCACCATAGTCCTGAATAACGGCCTGCAGTTCTGCTCCAAGCACTCACAAGCTGTATATCAGCTGTTGAGCTTGGGCAAGCTTGCTACACGCTCATGCCATCCCAAGTGTGACGGAGGCGTTGAGCGGGTGGATTAGACTATATGCCAATTTTTGGCTACGGTCGTCAACGAGCGACGAGACGATTGGGACCTGCATCTGTCCCACGTCCAATTCGATGCCAAGAAATCCGTCAGTGAGGCGACGGGTCTTGCGGCCAACGAGGTCCACATGGGCAGACTCCCACGTCTCCCCCTGACAGGTTTCGACCCCACTGACGTCGTGGCACGCCAGATACTGGCCCGTGACCACCTCGTCTGCTGCGATTTGGCCACCAACGGGCAAAAACGCGCGAAAGACATTGTTCGCACACACCACGCCCTCGCCATTACACGTGTCAACCGCCGGAAGTCCGCCCACACCGACGTGCTGCACCCAGCACCTAACTTCGTTACGCGTGGTTGGGCATGGGTCTACAACTCTGCCTCACCATTCGGGCAGGGAGTGAAGGCAAACACCGACGCCAAGGTACTTACGACCAAACTCGCGCTTGACCGGGCAGGCCCGTAAAAGATACTGGGAGTTGATCCCTGCACCGCCGCCGAGACCCCGGACAGCTCGCTGCTCCGGAGCATTTTCCTATACTTGCATCTTCTTTTCGACCTGCCCGGTTCGGACGCTCGTCGGGGTGTTGGCATCGAACGCCTCAAACCTTGCGACAACCCCAACGACAGCAGGGACATGCCCAAATACGTACCGGAGGCGTTGACACAGTACGTGCTCATAATTGTTTCCAACAAGTCCCCGCCATACCACGTCAATCAAGACCACCCATCCATCCCTCCCCAACGGCTGGATGTGGAGAAAATCACTGGTCATCAGTCGATACGGGGGCGAGGTGGCGTCATCGCGGTGCTATACAAGACGCACTAAGTGGGACTCTCCGAACTTTCCTTGGAGCGAAAAATGGACCTGCACCTCTTCCGCCCCCTCATCTCGAAATATTGGGCCCGAAACTCGGACTAAACTCGCCAAACCAACCGCCTTTTTTCGCCGAATGCGGATCGGGGCGGGACATCGCGAGCCTTCCCGCAACAACGGGGAACGTGTCCTATCGCCAGGCCACGTTTGTGTTCCCCGCGCCGATGGGCTCGGTCCCCACGACGACACCGTGCTTCCCAAGGGAGCCCACGTTTGGCACAAGGGAGACGATGGGCTATCGACACTTGAAAAATCAGCGCGAGCACTACCGAGGCAAGGTTAACCTGGTCCGTCTTCTGGACGACCCGGGACAGAAAAAACTTCCTTGTCCCCCAGCGCGCCACACGACCTCAATGGGAGCCGTACGAGACTTTTAGTGCCTGCACGTTCACATAGACAGTGCGGTTCTTCAGGGAATCTAACGAAACGTGGATGGATTTCGAGGCGTGGATGTCGCCAGTTGACGTTCAAGCCATCACCGCACCTCGATAGTTCTCTGTTTTTGATTTGGGGTTATCGTGTGTTTGAGGTTTTGCCTTTTGGTTGTTTGTGATGTTGTGAGAGTCTTCGTCAGGTTTTGGAGTTTTTTTTCTTATATTCTTCCTTTCCTATTCCTCTTCTCGTCCTGCTGAACCCCCTGCTGAGTGCCCGTCAAGGGTTCGGGTAAGACGCGGTTACCTGAGGCGCAGAGCTGTCACTTTTCCGTCGTTGTACAATTTCGCCCTGCCAACGCCCTCCTCAGCCCGGAGCCGAGGGTCGACCAGGGTTCCCTGTTCACGCGTATCGTGGTACAAGGCTATGTACCGTCTGGTGTTATATTCTTTTTTTCATTTTTGGTGTTGAATTCGTTCGATCTTGGGTTTTACACTTAAACACTTATCCCCCTCGCGGGGTTGTAAGTACGGCCTCAAAGTTCCAGTAAATTTCGGATTTTAATTCATTTTGGATGGGGTTTGGTATGCAAAGGTTGGCGTTTTATATTCGGGAAAGTCAAGAAATAGATCGGAGGCACGTGCCCATGATCTCATATGCTATCCGGGGCTTTTTTCAAATGCAATAAAGCTTCGTCTCTGCGTAGGCTAAGTAATTTAGAACTCTGCGAGGACCTGCCCGATTGGCAGACCTGCAGGGGGCACTCCGTGTCCCCGCCCCAATACTATTACATAAGCTGCACTAACTCGTTTCGGTGGCATGTATTCACGCCAAGCATGCTCTCTACAAAAACCAAAACGCGATCCTGAGTAGAACGTGAAAAACACATTAACGAACAGACCTTTGGCCTCGGAACACAAACCTGTTTTGGCGTTGTTGGCAAATGTTCTTGTACTAGCCAATGTACAGTAGCGCGGCTCACGTGTGTATACTAGACTAGGTAGATATGATAAGTTTCGGGTGACAGGAGACGTATATGGAGGAGGTTTTGCTGTAGTAGCACGTAATGCATGCAGATGAGCTACCATTGTAGTATTCTCTCGAGAGGGGCTTTTCGACCTCACCAATTGCCGACCGATCACGATCGTCATGGTATGCTAGATATCCTATCGTCTCTGGACAGCTGCCAACCTCTGCTGTCCTGCATTCTGTGCTACATGTCGGTGTGTTCCGGCCACCTAAGCGCCGTGGTTGAAAAATCTCGTCATCTTATCCACGGCGATAATTTTCATTGTACTTACCAGTTTCCCGATTACGGTTTCGCCATCTCGACTAATGTCGAGGACATAGCAACTCGTCACAGTGTCGAGAGTGTCCACCAGAATACCAAGAGTAGGTTATGACCTCCAGCGCAGTGAGTGGAAGCGTTGAGGTGGAAATCTCGACGGTTCGACGTTGAGCGCTGGTTAGCGTGCGCGAACACACGTCTTTCTACAAAAAGGGAGCTTTATGCTGGAGGAATATTTTGCGGGAGGTCGCACTGAGTCAACCCGTCCGCTATTGTACCCGAGTTGATCACCTGGGTTCACAACTGCACATTCAGTACGATACTGCTAGTATAAGGAATTAGGGAGTGCGAACTTATCATGGTTGATTTCGGCCGGCGATCAGTGTTGTGCAATATTTGGGAGTCGGTCCTGCGCAGAGTGCGTTTCGTGTTCCGATTGCGTAATTAGCTTCTAAATAGCATGCGCCACCTCATTGAGGGGTTATGTCTGTCCAAGATATCACCACGTGCTGAGTGCCGTCTTTAGTAGCGTATGCAGGTTGAGAATCTGATTTTCGTTGGCTGGGCGGCAGCTCTAAACGCATACACGAGAATAGCTTCACGTCAACTTGCATGCGCGTAAGTCGTTCACGGGAGGTAGATGCTTTCCTATATACCTTCCGTGTGCTGGCCTGGGTGTGTGTGAAAGTTAGAAACCTGACTCGGTTACTCGATTTATTGGCTTTTAGTGCAGCAAAACGTCTGACCGAAATATGAAAAGCACATCGGAGCAGTACATCTGACCTGTGTGCCTGGAAGACGTGGCCTGGGGTGTCGACTTCGACGCCACAGCAACAAAGCTTAACCACCTGCGACAGGTCTGTTATGTACCCTGGTGGAACACAGGCGTCCAGAGAGAGACTGGTAGAGAATCCAAAGGACACAGGGTATGAGATGAACCGAGCGTTCGAGGCCATGGCAGAAGCGACAAACAAGCCAACTACCCCAAGTAGGGTGAGAAGATTCACCAAGGTATTCTTCATAACCCACAGGAGCTACCGTTCGTGTTTTGGGTATCTTGCCCCGCCGACACCGGCCTCATCACCGCTGCAGGCGATGCGTAAAAGACAGCAAACAAACGCCTGTACTGGGTGCTCTACATCGCGACCGCCGGAGGAGCACACATTACAGGCAAAGCTCACAAGTGCAAGACATTCGGTTCCTCGTGAGATGCGGCAGCAACATGGAAGGCCTTGAAAGACCTACATGACGGCAACACCAAATAAGCTCAACGTACGCTGCTGGAAAAGCGTTTAAAAGAAGAAAGTGAAAGTAGGCGACGATCCCACTGACGTCATCGCCACTATGGTCCACCTCCGGTTCCGTCTATAGGACATCGGAGAGGAGGCCCGGACGAATGCTACACGTGTTTGCTTTTTGATGCTCTCACGCCGGTGTTTGAGCTCGTCAAGTTTAATATCAATTAGCGGCGAGACGTCTTCGACTACGAGCAGCTCACGCGGCTTGCAACAAACTACTTCTACACCAGCAGTCGCGGAAGCCGTCGGCACCGTCGTTAGCGGGGCATGGAGCAGCGATGGTGGTGACTGCGCCTAGAACTGTTCAAGGCCACCAGTGCAAGGACTACGGCCAATTTAAGCGCGACTTTCCTGAGCAGGTGAACAAGAGTCGTCCCAAACAAGGATGAAGAAGGGTAAAAAGGGGGAAAGAAGAAACGTTTCGTCCATATCGTGCTCGGTGAACAACACCAACTGTCACAGCGACGTCGAATGCCACGATCAGGGGGGACTTCCGCTTCTGCGTGCCAACCTGTCGCTTCTTATGACCCGAAACCAAGCGGGCACACATATACAGGGAGCAATCAACTTGCACACGCTTCGGCCCGAGCCACCAACATTTGGGATCTCTATGAGCCTTATGGATGCTTCCCTGCCGTGACGGCTGCGTCTGCTTTCGATGCATCTAATGCTGCTTCTACGAAGTCATCACCGAAACCAGCGGCACCTGCGTCTGCTTCTTCGGGGCCGATCCATCCGAGCTCCCTACTGGTCCCGCGGGTTTCATGGTGCATTCATTGTGGCCGGTACCAAAACAACTTACGGCGAAGCTCTGCCGTCTGGTCATCACGATGATGGTGGACATCTGGCGAACGACAACGACATCGATCCACACCGTGTTCCAAGGCTGCAAGAGGGCATGAGCAACGTTAAGATTTTCACCGTTTCTCAGTTGATTGGTGCAGCTGGCGGGCACGTGCTTAAGAGTGTTGCATTGGGTATTGTCCACGGCACCATGACCGACGAAGAAGGGAACTAGCAGTACGTCTCCTTCAGGTTGGTTGTGGTATCAGGGCTAGGCACCAACCTGTTCTTTGTCACCACTGCCATGCAGAAGGGTGTCACTTCGCTGTTTTACCCGATCAACCCTCGTTTGGAGAAGGGGGGAACGTCGCTCGGCCGATGCATGATTTCGGAATCGACCCCGCTACACATGTTGGACATAGAGAGGTGACAACTCGCTGGACTTTATCGTCACCACAGGCCGTGAAGCCACGCGGGCTGCGTCTGCTGAGCAGTGGCGCTGACGGATGCGACACACCAACAGCAGGCGCATCGACGTTCTCCGCACAATGCCTCTCAACGGTGTCAAGTGCACAGGGACCTGGACGCGTGCGGTACGTCGTGACGAGTGATCAGCAAGATCGCCAGAAATATGTAACAAACGATGACGTTATACTGGTTTACCAGCTGGTCAGTATGGACAAGTTGCGGCCGATCAACCGTCAATCGATGGCAGGTTATCACTACGTCACCAAGTTCGTGGACCAGCGAACCAAACTGAAAGCAGATTTTTCTCATGAGAGACAAGACCCACACTATCAACTATATCGCCTTTTAGAACAATGGGGTCGTGGTTTCTTACGGCCAGCACCCTGTAAAGCTCCAAGCGAACAAAGGTACGGACTACACGAGTGCCGAGGTGCGGCAGTATGACCTCGACATCGGCACGAAGATAGCGTTTGCTTTTCTTCATCAACCCTCAGCAGATCCGCGTAAACAAGCAGCAGGAGGAAAGCTTGCTAACATGGTGCGCGGTTTTCTTGCCGACTCCGGCCTACCGAAGTTTCTCTGAGGGCAGTTGATGAACACTGCTCTTCACGTGAGCAGCTGGACATCACACGTGGCACTAGCTAATGAGCCGCCGTACGTGGCTCTCTACGGCAAGGACGCTCACTTTGCAATCCTGCGCCGGATCAGGGGAAAGGCCTTCGTGCGCGTAGAAGCCACATCAAGAATCCAAAGCATCGTGCCTGGTAGGTATCCGTTACAATATTCAGCATGGACAGAAAGTGGTTGCCGAAACACAATCCGAAGACGAGGAGGGTACGCGAGAGCGGGAACCTCATTTTCATCCAGTCGTTATTTGTTGCGCCCAAGCCTGACCTGGCGAATGTTTTCGATGGGGGAGAGTTTCCGTATGACGACGACAAAGACACGTGGCGTGACGTTCGAAGCCATACAATCAATGAAGACCCCAGTTCACTGTCTCTTGACCAGGTCGTCGGAGACCCATCTTTACGTGATCTTATCGAGCATATTCGAGGCCGCGAGCTACGATAGAAGTGCACCACTTTATTTCCGACGTCCTTCAAGTTGAGATCATACGACATGTCCTTCTCAACCCCAAAACGGATTTTATGACCCAGATGAAGATTAAAACCTGCTTAATCGCGGATGAACAATCGCATGGCCTAGTACGCAACGAGACCGTGCAAAAGCCAATGGCGTATTTCCGACGATTTTGGGTGGAGGTTATAGGATATTTAGGTTATTTAGGTTATTTAGGTTATTTAGGTTATTTAGGTTATTTAGGTTATGTTCAGAAAACATTTCAGCAGAAAACTGCTGCCTCCATCGCGGCATGCATTTCCGTGAAACTACTGACAATGATATAGGCCCCAGTGCTGCCAACTCGATACCGCATCATTCTCCTTGGGGGCAGAGCCCTTCTCGCAAATGTGGGGAAAATCCTGTATTGCCTGACGGAGATAGGCCCTCAGGGCCAGGTGTTGATTCTCCGGCATCTAGTTCACAGCCATCGGGTTTTGAACAGTCTGGTACGTCTGGTTTTGCGCCGTCCGTTTCGGCGTCGCGTACGTTCTGCATCTCGCGGAGGTAATGCATCTTGTGGTAGACGTGCTGGTACTACGTCGAAACGTCCTGCGACCAGATCGGTTGCCAAAAGGCCTGACGCCAGGACTCTCAGCGAACTAAGACGTTTCAGAATCGCATTTCAGCTGCGAAGAGGAAGTTAATTGACATAGCTCGCAAAGGACGATTTCCCACAACTTGCGGCTCAACCAGACGTTCCGTTAACGTTTCAGAAAAAGATCCAGATTCCTGATGCTGAACTGTTGCATTCTGCTTTCAAAACATATATCAAGTGTTTTTAATAGTTAGTTACAGGTCTTAAAGCTGGTTCCACGCCCAACAGCTCCACCAGGACACGGGAATTTTCAATCCTAGTGGACACCAAGCGCAATCCTGTCAACAGCTCAAGGCCTGTGTGGTGCCCAAGGCTGGAATCAAATGGCATGACGAGACTGCGGCAGCACCTTTGCTCAAGTCTGCCAGCTACAGTACATGCGGATGTTGATTGGGATTGTAACAAATATCGGCTGGGATGCTCAGCTGATGGATGTGCAAGCTGCTTCCCTGTACGTGGACCTCGAGGAGATGGTGTTCATGGAAGAGCCGCCTTGTTTCAAGACCCAGTAGTACCAAGATGGAGGCCTCCTGGTGATGAACCCAAGGGGGGGTCTCTACGCACTGGCACGTAGCCCCGGGAACTGGGTTTATATCGTAGGTCGAGTCGTGATCGCGATTGGAAATTTTCAGCTCAAGTCTAACAGCTAGGTTTGCATCTGCCATCGCAACGGAGTCGTCGTCATCGTCACACTTTTCTTGGACGATCTGTTCATTGTCGGTGCCAGCATCGAAGTGATCGGGATGATGAAGAAGAAGCAAAAAGGACAAGTTGAAGAACAAGCACATGGACGACGTACTGCTCGTCTTGTTCTTGAAGGTTACGCGAGACAGTCAGAACGGCAGGCTTTCCACAAGCCAGGGAGAATACATCAAATGTATATATTGGATTGGTTTGGCATGGCGAACTGCAACCAAGCTAGCATTCCGGGCTACGGTTCCGAGCTCTCCACGAAACACTCAGGAGAGACACGCTGCTCTATGAAGAAGGCGGCCAAGAAGATAGTAGCCAACGATACCAGGCCACAACCGGCTCAGTCGTGTATCTCGCTCGAGTTTTAAGGTACGACATCATGCGCGCTACGCGTCAATTCACTCGTGCTATGTCGAAACCTGCCAAAGTACATCAGAGTGCCGCTAAGTATTTTCTACGTTGTGTTGCTGGAACCACGTATTTGCACAATTGTTTACTGAAAAAAAGAGTTTTCAACCCCACAGCATTCTCGGACTCCAACTGCTGCAACAACCGCGGCAAACGGCAAGTCTACTTCTTGTTACGTCAAATTAATTTGCACGGCTCCGTGGGTTTCATGTCCGGAGTTCAGAGCCTGACCGCAATGTCCACGAGGGAGGCAAATCTGGTTGCATTTGCCCTACAGTCAGCCCTCTGCCCGCTTAATACTTGCGACAAAAGGAAACAGCTCACCTTCCACTCCCACAAAAGCTCTCCATCGCGATCCAGCTTAGCGGCGAGGAAACTGCTGGAGTTACTGCCGTATCCAGCCACTACGATGGAATCGTTCTCGGTCATCGCTACTCCTAGCACGCGTTCATCTGCCTCTGTTCCGTTCTGCGAGTAAGATCGGGAGCACGTACTGCTAGTTATCAGCATCGCCGGTGCTCGTTAACAATCGACACAGTCGGTTGCCTGAGGTGGAAAATTTGGGTAACTGTGATCGTACAGTATAATCGGTGTGGCTGAGAAAGGCTGCACGCTGCTGTTAGCGAACGACGAGATTGTTCGACGGACCCCTCAAAAGAAAACTAGTCTAAACACTGCTACGCTAGTTATGATCATAGATATGGTAGTTGGGCTACTTTGTAGCGCTCAGTAGTGAGTAACCTTCGCCTTTGCCTAAAATCAAGAACATGTTTCATCTTCCGGTTTTGCGCTTGCCACGGCAGAACGTCGTGCCTTTAAACCTGCACCAACTCAAAACATACAAGAAAATACATCAACATAACTACACACTCAAGCGAGTGGCACACACTCCGTACGTAGCAACACAATTTTACAGCGTTTACCTGCCATTTCCAGATATATTCCCCATCTTCACCCATCTTGGAAACGACCCAGTCCCACCCTCCAGCGTTAGTATCGTACCAATCACCAAGAGTGTTGCCGCCGAAAATATATGTGTCATTCGAGCCGAATGCCGCACCTATCATATTATCGTTCGCATTGGTTCCTCCCTGCGCAGATCACAGAGCAAATCATAGGTACGTCACATGTAAACCACAACAGCATGTCCCCTTCTGAGGAGAAGGACATCAGGTACACTTTACATTATTAGTGTAATTTGACTATATATTTGTCATACACTCCAGCGGTGAGATCGAAGATTTCGTTTAAACTCGCTAGTGTATTATGTGTCTGGTACTCCGATTGCACGTAGTACTGGGTGTGTGTTCATCACGGGCATAGGTCAGCGACTCCGCTCGGAATTACAGTGTGGCTTGTACCAGGGTAATCAGGGTGAGATTAGTCCGTCTGTGGGCGGAAACAGTAACACACGTTCCTTAGAGGGACAAAATATGACAGCTTTGGAAGCAAAATCATCAGTTCATCAAGTGCATCCTGCAAGTTTTAAAACCAGTGATGGGAGGGCAGCAATTTTAACGGCGTGGGGACCTGGGTTTGAAAAAGAGGGGGCAACGGGGGTCGGGGGGAGGGGGGGTCGGCGCAACTCTATCTGTACATGGAAACTCTAAACCCCTGGAGGGGACAAATGTGACGGTTGTAGAAGAAATGGGGTGGCGGGGGGAAACAAATCGAGGCGGGGGAGAGGGCGGGGCATTCCAATCGCTCTTTTCAATCGCATAAATTGAGAGCTGGTGGGAACTTACTATACCCGTGGTGCTGGGTCTAGGTGATGGTACGGGTTGCGGGGAAGGAGGGGGCGTGAAGTAAACGGAATGGCTGGCTGGAAATGTAGTGAGGTGAGATATCACCTGCATGTTGTGTGTTCGTGTTACGGGCGGGCGAGGGGACGGGGACGGGGTTGGTGGGGCGGCGGGGAAGGGGTGTGAGGTAGAACGGAGGTGGATGAGAGCAAAATACTGTACCTGGGTGTTACATGCACAGATGTTGTTTATATTTTTTGTTTACTACGCGTGTGGGGTTGTGGATGGGAGGAACAAAATGTCATTACGTGATGATTTTTTTCACTTCGATGCTGTCCATGCGAGTAGTGTTTTTGTGATTTCGTAAAATATAACACGACCACTACTACGGCCGGAACATACGGTATGCATTTTTCACTGTCACTGTTCTTGATAATATATTTCTTCCACAATTTTTCCTTGCACTGCTCTCGCACTCCTTCCCAGTAGCAACACAGATCCAGGGTTACATCTAGCGAGCTCTTCATCCCCTTCCCCCTGCATCGGTACGTGCCTTCGTTTTTTCCGCTCCAAGAATTCAGAAATCTCCTTCCTCTGCGACTCGCGTCGAATTGTGCCTACCCGCCTTGCTATTATTAGCGGCAGGGCTTACCACTTTTCGACAACATGGTTGATAAACACTGTGTACGACATCGACGTTGTTTCACCTTACATTTGGTTGTTGCGTTGCATACTGGGTTGTTTTCGATAGTGTTAGGTATACGAAATTTTAAAAATATCTCAACACATTTTATTGCGGGCGCTCTCAATCTCTGATATATTTACAATTTCACCACGGTGGGATTAGAACTCGAGGACCAACGGTAGAAGACCACTTGGTGGGCAACCGGGATGGTATTTACGTCCTTTGCGATATATATGCCCTGCTGTGAATTTATGGAGGTCGTCTTTTACTAGATGAATGTACGATGGTGTCTCCTGAGCTCGTGACGACCATTGGGGTTCTTGGCCTTTTTGGTACACCTACCTGCGGTATACTCCAACAAACATGCCTGCCTGGTTGTGTGATACGTATGTGCATACAAGGACAACCATTTGGAACTTCTATTTATAACTGTATGGCATGACATTTGTTACATATTGTCTAAGGATTCTCTGTGTGTTATCATGCAGGGGATCGGGTAGTTGGCCTTGAGATACAACATTCGACATGTTCAACTATGTAGCACCACCATAACGTTCGTCTTATGGTGACTCGCGTGGGAAAGTCGCCAAATATATACTCCCTCCGACCCTAAATATAAGGGCGGTTTGGACAAAAAGCGGTATAACTCGGGTCTGCAGAACTCTTTTCCCGAACCGTTTTTTTTATTGGTTCCGCCGCACTGCTGCGCAGCGCGCAGAACAGGGGTCTTTCTGAACACACACCAGCAAGGTGCAGCCCACAACAGCAGACCGCGCCCGATCTCACCACCCCAACTTTGGAGCTCCGGTCGAACACCTTCCCAACTGCTGTTGAGCCATGTCCGCTGCTGGGAGTGCCTCTCAAGGGACGAAACGCAAGAATTTCAGCGTTTTGGAGAGAGAAGAGGTGATTCGCCACCTTCTCGCCAACAGCAAAGACGGGGTACAACCACGGCAGATTTCCGCCATTTCCCCGATCAGGGGATTTCACCGCACCATCCCCCCCCCCATCGAGCGTTTTTTTTTTTTCTCTCTCTCCAATGCGATATTCTATCGTATGCCAAAGATATCCGAGGTCCACCTTGCCCAAATGGCACGTTTCTGCCAATAACCCTCAAACCGCCCTTATATTACGGGATTTCCAAACCGCCCTTATATTTAGGGTCGGAGGGAGTATATATATATATATACCTGGTAGTCTTTATACATACATGTGTCTTCCTGCATGCAGATATGATCTCCGTCCCATATTGGATAGCGAATGGAATTCTCAAAACAGGTAGATGTTTGCTCTCTACGCAAATATAAATTTCAACCGACATTTCCACACATTTACAGAACAATCATATATGGGTGGAGTTGTGAAAGCCACAAATTCTAAGGCAGGGATACTCATTGACAATACAGAAAGAAATGTGATGTGGTCATGCAAATGCGAGAGATTCACATCTCAAATACAGCAAGCAAGGTGATTTGCGATTATGGTCGTGAGATACCACCGGAAATGAACACGAGGGGGAGAAGTGCAAATCAACACACGGGCTTAAATTGGAACGATTGATGTGTCTGCGCTCAATTACAAAATAACACATCAGGGAAAACACAAAAAACCAAAAGATGATACCCTGGTACACGTTTATACCGTTGTTGGAACATAATAATTCATGCTTCCGCCAGAAACATAAAAAAAGGTATTTCGAGAGTCAGCCTATGATGTGCCAGATCCAAGGGGGTGCATATGTCTCACTACTCGGGCTTGAATAACCGACTATACCGCTTGCCACCCAGGAACGACTAGCACGAACATCTTGCTCGTAGGGGTACCTATCACTTCGCATACACACGTCAGACGTTGGTTAATTGGAAAAAAGATACCAATAAAAAAAAATTGGGGAAATTAGAGGAAAGCACAGACAAGAAAAGAAAGCGAGAACGGAAAGGTATTGAAAGAAAAGACAAGAAAAGCATGACAAGAAGACGAAGCAAAGGAAAGGAGAGTAGTAAAGCCCGTGGTCACTATAAGCAAGTATATTTCCCACTCTTGCAGACACAGGAAAATACAACATAGATCGAAAAAAAAAATGCACAACCCCTGCATCGGAAAGTGATATTACATTGCACGTATTAGCTCCAACGATTAGATAAACGATACACATATATTATTTTATCTTAATGCTTGCATCGGCTAATATGTAGTCTATGGGATACGCGGTTAAATGGCGCCCTGCTGCCAACGCTTTTAACATGTAGCAACGCCGACCATCTAAGATGTTTGACTTTAGGTTCACGCTGCTCGAGCTTTTATCATAACCTCGTGAAGGATGCAGGTCGGTGACTTCCTCGTTATTGCCAGGGTCAACAAGACCAAGACATTCGGCGTTGTTGTGCGGACGAAAATTGTATACTCCGCGTTGAGGGAGGCGAAGGCAGACATCTGAACGTCCAGAATTCATAAATCAAGTAATTTTACTTTGGTGTGAGTCAACGATTACAAAGGGCTACTTGGGCCAACGCTCGGACGTACGCAAGCTCTTGTGTACTAGCTGTAAATTTTGTAAAAACGGGGTTGTAAGTTTCAGTGCACAGATTGATTAACATCATCACCCTGTTGACCCCGGTATAACGTACAATGTAGTTCCACGGGGAATCGCCGACCTATATCCTTCATGATGAGGACACACCCAGTAATGAGTCTGATCGGAGTATCACACACAGCCTGCAATGATGGGATTCGACGACATCATCGATGTAACAGGTGGTCTGGAGTGTAATTATATTTGAACAATTTAGTCTAATATAATGCGGAAGGACAGCAAAAACACAGCCCAGGCCTGATGCTCGAATATTTGGTGATATTATCGTGATTCTGTTGTTAACATTCGAGTGACCAGACCACGCTTTACGTCGATTGTCAAAGAAAGGAAGGATTGATTGACCCATGATACGTGGAAGCCCGCTCTACTAAAAACTGGACGTGACGTACCGCAGCATATACAGTATAACGTACGTCGAGGACAACGTTCGGCGATATCATCCCAAAACACAATGCACATGGAGTTAACAAAACGTATTCTTCATTGGGTGTAAGCGGACACAAACGGCTGGCGAGGGTAACCACTAAGTTACCCAGACTGAGCGTTCAATCTACGGCACCTGATATTCCCAGATTTGCTTCGCCATTACAGGCCGTCGATCGCCCGTGCTTCTTGAGCTCAAGTATTGGAGAATTTCGATAGTGGCCGTCTGCCTCGAACCCGAGCTGCAGAAGAAAAGGTTAAACAACGTGCTGTCGAGTATGAGGGTAGTCTAGATAAAGTAGTAATGAAGGTAAGGCCATTGACGACGCAGGAGAAAATATTCACACATTCATATTTATCGAAAAGGGCGAGGCCCATAGTCTACTATGTGGCAAGAATAACTGAGTGATGACTTGATATCGAGAAAATATAAAGTTTCAAATCATCAGCGTTCAACATTTTGATACCTCCCGTAACAATAGGACGCTGCACACAACAACTACACCTGGCATGCTTATACCAGTACGTTAATGAGAACGTTTCATTTTGGTCGTGCAGATCTCATTTATTCACGGATTTCTTCCGGGTATACCAGGCACTTTACTTGAAGGACTACCTGCATAATTTTCCTCCGCGTTTCTGTCGCCCTCCTTCTTCCCAACGACTTTCTTAATTTTGTCAAATTTATGCGTTAAGTATCGCAAATTACAGAAATCAACGGTACTCAAGTTTTACCTGCGATCTGCCCTGATGAACGGGAAACCACACACTCCACCCGCCCTCCTCCCCCCTGCCCACGACAGCGCCACAAAACGGCACGGAAATTCCTTACGTATGTATGGTGTATGGCTTGTGTTATGTCGTCGCAGTGACTATCGCAAGACTACAACTACTGAGACTACGTACTACTACTGTTGCAATTTTTTTTTACCAGTCAAACGCACATGAAACGAGATTAGACCAAATACTCTTCAAGAAGCAGTTGCTGTGAACGAGCTTCACATTATTTTTTATATTATATGTCGACGACAAGTACGAGGGGAGGATACATACACCCGTTATATATCCAGGAAATGTGCCAAAAACAAAACTCGAAATGAGTAGCGGTGGGGGCCGGTAGCTCTTCTACCAGCCAGTCAGTACAGTATGTGCTGGCTGGGTCGTACCTGGGAGTCGATCTACGGTAGCCCCCCCCCATCTTTTTTTTACTGAAATAGCCGGTTTTGAAACCAGCTCCCGGTGGTATATCCTGAAATACGGTGTCCCTTAACACCCCGACGTCATCCATGGACAGATCTTTGCACACGAGAAAAATGTGGATACTTTGTTTTCAATAGTCTGTAGTATCCTTCCTTGTAGCGAGCAGCCATGAAACGTTCGTTAAAGAAAACCGCTGTTTTTTGGGGGGCGCTATCGTGGAATCAGTCCTGGTATGTAACTGGTGATCGCGTAGAAATCACGACCCACGCCACACCCTCCGGTTGTTGACGCCCCCCCGACGGAGGCCCCCTAAGACGCCCCTGCTGGAAGCACGCTGGCGGAGGCAGGTTTTTAATTGCCTCGATTTCACTTCATGGAAGATTGAGCGAAACAAAAACTTTCGTAGGACGTTTCAAATGCAAATTGGCGGTATCGATTGACCATTATTGGAAAAAAACGAACAAAATCGAGGAAAGGATTAAAATGGAGACTAGACGTGTGCGGAAATACGACACATTGCAACACGCGCAGCCTAGATGATGTACTGAAAAGGTGGGACACACACGGGTTTCAATCATCGTGTAAGTGTGCAAAACCGAATCGCTACAACATGGACATGCAATTTGCGAAACGTGGGCGGCAGAGACGAAAGTGTTGACGTACTCGTACAGGACTCAAGTACAGTACATAGACAATACCTTTGTTTTGCTTCCAAACATGATATTTTTCAGATTCCCACCCGAAAAAAAAATCAACTAAAAATCGCAGTCATTAGTCTTAATAAGAATAATCGTTAATATATTTTTCATATTCCCACCCAAAAAAAAATAAACAAAAAAATCGCAATCAATAGTCTTAATAATGATGGTAATACTATAGACTAGAGTCTTCATTTCTTGGGCTCCTCTGAGGTTATAGGGTTGGGACAGTGAGTGTCCCCTGCTGGTTTACCTATTGAGCAGGTCCTCGACGAGTACTCACTTCCTTAGCCATAGTAGATAATAAGCTTTAGTTTTTCCACAGAGACCCGGATAGCATCGGACGACTCGGGGCGCATGCCTCGGTGAATTTTTTATTCACCGGGCCATAGGGCTGGGTACTGAACCAGTACGTACTGCCAGTAGTACTAGTACTGGCAGTATCCTGACACTGGTAAACCGACCTGCCAGTACACCAGTACATTCGCATATAGACGAAGATCCCAATATACGCCTCAAGAACCAGCGGAAACCCATAGCTTCAGGCTGCCTGCTGAGAGGACGCCGGGGCCGCGAGGAGGGGGTAGGGTAGTGGCTGTCTTTGCTGGGGAAGATTTGCAGTTCTGCTAGTTTCAGTTTTGTTTTCTCCTGCACGGTGCTCGTGGCGAAAAGAACCGCCATCCTGATGACTCTGTTTGTTGTGCTGGTATCTAGCGGCTGTGATTTATGCGCGGTGTAGGTTTTGGTTGGGTAGGTAGCTTTCGATAGCTGTGCCACCGTTGTTATCTCGTTGTGTACTCTGTTGCTCTGTTGCTGCCGTTGCACCGCTGTTCGTAGGCACATCAACTGATGGACTGATGATGGTGATCGACTTGGTTGCTTGCCGTCGTCTTTAGTACTCTTGTCAATCTATAGCTATCAATCTACTTTTTTTCCAATATACGCTGGGTTGAGTATGTGTGACATGGAATGAGTGCTATCCATTCCAATTCATGCTTATGCATACGCTACGTCACCCATGATCATGGAGTATATAGGCGTTGCAAAGTTAAAGATTTGTGCTACATTCTACACATCCTCCATGTTGAAAATCGGTACATATTTGGGCGTTGAACTCGAATTTTAGTGCCGTTTTCCCCACAAAAGTGCCTCTGTCATATGAGTCAAAATCACTCATTTTTTATGCTCTAGTGAAGCCAAATCGCGTAAAAATTCGACTCCGGCGGGGCGCCTCCAGCGGGGCCCTCCGGGGGCGCCTCCGGCGAGGCCCCCTCACCAGCCGGGGGGGGCCGATGGTCGCGGCTGTCGCCGCGCCACCAGTATACTGACCGGATCCAGTATACTGGCTGCTGACGCAGCCAGTATAACTTGTACTGGCGCTGCGCGCCAGTACCCAGCCCTACCGGGCCAGCTATTATTCATTGAATTCCGCGGTAACCGGTAAACAGAACTCGCGAGTCACGCTCGAGAAATCAACTCCGGGGACGATAAGTACTCATCATCCCATTTTGTATCCGCGCGGTCTAAACTCATACAAAAACGTTTGGCCAATATGAGGAAGTAGACTAGGGCCTTACCCAATAAGCTAGCAGATCTTTTAGCTTATATTGGCTTTTTGAGCCTATGGAAAAGCTTATGCTCGACCGAGCATAGCCACCATGCCAAATAGCTTATTATGTGGGAGCATAACAAGGGAAATCGAGCATAAAAGGTGGTTATGCCCGCCTCCATTTCAGGTGTATATGTTCGAATGGTTGTCTGGCAGCACGGTGGAGACGCCAAATGAGTGGCCGCACGGTAATAATGCAATTCACGAGGCTTAATTACCCTCTTTGTCGGCTCTGTTTATCGCGATATTGGACGGTTCTACATAAGAACACACACACGCGAGCGCGCCGACGCGCCCACGCGAGCACAAAAAATGCGGAGAGCGCAAGGGACGCAGCCGATCTTCCGATCTTGCAGCGATGGCAACCGCTCTTCTCAAGTACAACAGTGGGCGGGGAAAGTAGCATTGCGTCGTCCGGGGTGCGGGGGTACTGGGTAGTCGCTGTGTTTGGCTAGCTCGCTAGCTCTGTTTTTGCTGTCGAGTTTAGAGTAGAGACTTCAAGCAAGTTTTCCAATTGACATGGTGGGCAGTTCATGGTGGGCGGTGGTATGGAAAAGGCAGCAAGAAACTGCTGTGCGCACTGTGCTGTATATGGACACAACACAACAACACACGACAACATCAATCAGTAGTAGTATGATGTACGTAAACATACGAGTATACACTTGCGAAGTATACAGGAGCATAGACTACAGACTATATATACACTATACGAATCGTATAGTCTATATTTTACTTTTTCAGCACTGACACACCTGCACATCCTGCCATGTGGCTTGTAGAAAAAAAAACAAATAGCCTAAGAACCCACGTTTCACGAGCACATCGACGACAAGCAGGGATGCCCATCGAGTGTTAGACGAGCAAACACGCTTTTATCGAACAAAAATCAAGCTAGAGATGCAACAACGAGAGAGCATAAGTCGAGCTTATCCGTGCAAAACTGGCATAAATCGCGAGCTTATAGGCCGTTTCTTATAGCATTGGATTCTCATCTTCGATTCCGCCAGAATCCGATTCGGGCCCATTTCCGCCTTCTTATAGACACGGATTTTGGCACAATCCAATTCGGAAAAATCCGATTTCAGCTTTTCGAGTTGCGGCCACTCGGATTCCTGACCAAAATCCGAGACGCTGCCCAACCCGGATTTCTGTCTCGGATTATTTGAAACTCTCTGGTTGCGCCGCGCGCGCGCGCACACACACACACACATCGGGCTACCCCACATACGTGCTGCAGTGCCGGCGCTGTTAGGGCTGCTGGGCGTCGCCCGTGGGCTAGCCTACGAACTTGGCTTGCCCTCGGGACGCGTGGTGCACCATCAAATGGCCGCGACAGCGAGAGAAAAAGCTGGTGTCGACGTTTCTGCTGTCTTTGCCACCACGCTAGCTGCCTTCCATCTGCAGCAGCAGCGTAGTGTCGCCACCTGGGACCTCATCTTACAAGACTACGAAGACGAGCTAGAGCCCGACACAGAGGACGATGAGATGTCAAGGGCTGGTGCCTCTTGGTCCGGCATGTTTGCAACGTCTGTGTGGTCTGCTGCGTGTGGTCTGCTGCCTCTGCGCTGCGTCTGTATGTCTGTATCGGTCTGCTGTGTGCTGCTGCTGCTGCTGCTGCTGTGTGGTGTTGGGTTTTGCGCGCGCTGTTTTCAAAAAAAATTCTCAGTCCTGCTGAAATCCGTCTGACAAAATCCGTTCGCTATAAGAAAGGTCGGGCTTTCTTCTCCGCCCGAATTTTGCCGAATCGGATTCTGGCGGAATCGAAGATGAGAATCCAATGCTATAAGAAACGGCCTTATTTCCAGTTTTAAAGCCTATGCTCGCTGAAAAAAAAAAGCTTATATTCACAAAAAAAAACCTTATTGGGTAAGGCCCTACAAAGTAGACTCAAAATAATGAACAACAAATGCTACCCGAGTTGTTTCCTTCTAAACTCGTTTTTACACTGCATTTTCCCTGCACTAAACCTGACGTATTTTCCAAACTATGTAAGGAACCACGACGGTAGGTAGTACCCAGTATCAAACAAATCCAATGCGACTTTTTCGGTATTGGAGTGACTTGCAATGACCAACGGCGACTTTACTTCACAATGTCGAGGCTGAACCTGACCCGACCATGCAGCGTGACCACGCACGACACAAAGGCAAAACCGCTCGCAGTAGCCTACAGCCCTTTTTGTACTGTAGTCTCCAACGGTAGATTCGAGCAGCTATCTCGGCACGAGCAGCAAGCAGCTAAACAATATCAACACACGACTGAGCTTGTGCTGTCCGCAGTAGTAGTCTAGACTCGGTACTTTCATTATTTATAGCACCGCACGCATCTTTTACCGTTTTTTCACGCTGCAGCATGCTGCTGAATTTGACCAGCTATCTCTCGGTGCGAGCAGTTTACCGACTCCCCCCGAACTCCCCGGGCGAAGCCAGCTGATTTTCGCTGATTTTTCGCTGATTTTTTTGTGGAAACCCCTACCGTGTGTAAATAAGAAAAATAAATGAGGCACACGGCGCCATATAGACTATAGGGGGAGTTTTTAGTGTGTGTGTGTGTGTGTGTTCTTCACATTAAACCGTTCTTCTACTCGTCGACATCCAGCACACCCAGTGTCCGTACTGATTCTTCACCCTAGAAAGATCAGCTCTGTGGTCACAAGCCACGACACAGAGATAATGCATCGTAATGCATTCGACAACGCAATGTCATGCCCTAGTACTGGGTACGACAGGCACAACATACATACGTCAGCAACAGAAATACATTGGAAGAGAGAAATACGAAATAAACAAAAACAAAAACAAAAACAAAAAACAAAAACAAAATAAGAAAACAAATAAAAACAAAGATAAAAATAACACAAAAAATGAAACAAACAAAATGAAGGGGAAATCGAAGAAACAACCCAACCGCAAAGGAGAGCCAAAGCTCGGAAAAGAAACATAATAAAATGAAATAAAATAAAGTAAAGTAAAACCAAAATAAGATAATCCGAACACGAGCCAAAAACCTGGACACGGAAGGAGGGAACAAAGGGGAAAAAAATACCCCAGAGAAAGACGAAAAGCGCTATGTACCTTCTAGTCGGCCTGGTACCTTGCTACCCTGTCTGCCATCTCCTTCCTGCCTTCGTCCACCGCGGTCTCCCTTCTATTCCTCCTGTTGCCCCCCCTGCCCCCATTCCCTTGGACGGCTTTCCTTCTACTCCTCCTGTTTCCCCCCCTCCCCCCTTTGTGTTCTTCTCATTAAACCAAAATACCTTGTAAAAGAGAGAAACAACGAAAGAAACCAAGACAAAATAAATAAATAAATAAATAAAAAGGGGAGCCAAAGCACGGGAGATAGAAACATACCCCGAGCATGAGCCAAAATGGACATGCAAGGGGGAAAGAAAGGGAAAAAAATACCCCGGAAAAAAGGAAACAAGTAGAAGAAGGAAGACTGGGAGGGACAAATAAAACATTTCGTCACCTACCCACCATGCAAGACTCTCTTCATAAGGATAAGAAGGGGAAAGAAAAAAAATAAAATAAAGTACGGATGATTGGTTTACAGGCAGCAAATTAGGCGAATGTATGAAACACGAGTTTTATAGGGATTTTGTGAGGATAGTCTGTACAACTATGATAGGCGATGATTGCTCCGAGCGACGCGCTGTGATCGCGCCGCGTCTCTCAGGAAGAGAAGAGAGACCGCAAGCGGGACCGCGCGCAGCGTAGACACCAGACAACCGACACCACAGCCGGCTCCTCAGCACCAAAGTCGTGTGGCGGCTGTGTACGCTTTGGTATGTCTGATTGCAGCTCGCCTAGCCTACGACCACCCGGCTCGTTTCCGTGGACCCGAGCCAAGGCGCCTCCCTGTTGCAGCGGTTGTAGTGTGACTAGTTTCGTTTCTTGGAGCCTGCCATCTGTCGATGCGACGAGGTGGGTATTGATGGCGGAGGCAGCGGTGTGGGCATTTGAAGCAGCAGCGGCGGGAATTGTGACCCTGGAGGTAGCAATGGAAGTAGCGGTGGAGGCAGCGGTGATGGATCCTCTCGGGAGAGCGAACCACAACAAAGTGCAACATCATTTTCCTTACAGCCCTCTACCTACGCCACACAAGGTCGGATGTGAGTGGTTCTATCGTAGACTTCTGTTTGTTACGTGCTGCTGTACGGACGAATCTTATACCTGGTACCCACGGTGAAGCAGTACAGACACCACCAGATTGTGAGAAACATCATATCTGGTACCTGCGGTAGGCTGGCTTTCTTATTTGTGCGGGGGTACGTTTTACACTGACTTCAGTATAACAGCTACCGAATTTCTTATTTTTCTGAAAATGTCAACTTGGCTTTCTTATTTCTTCACCTTTAATATTACAGGTAGGTGTTCTGTGCTCCTGTAATAATGCTGTAGACGATATCGTAAGGCACGGGATTACGGACCTACAGCATTATGTTGGCTTTCGTATTTGGCAGAGGGTTTGTTCTCACAGATAACTTCAGTATTTTGACTCCCGAGTTTCTTATGCCGGTAGCTTAATATCACCTTGGCTTTCTTATTACCATGCTTATGTCTACGTGCCGTGTACTGCTGTACATCAGCAGTTTTTCCGCGGCAACGTTATCTGCGTACGAGGTACGATTCGTACCAGGTCATTGTAGGCTACTGCTCCTGCTGCTTGTGCGCTGCTGGTTGTACTCGAACCTACCAGGTACCAGGTATCATAGCTCTCAACATGCGATACCTGGTACCTGGTACGAAGTATATACCACACCTCACTTCTGATTAATCGCGTGCCAGATACCAGATGAAGTAGCACAGGACACGTAAAAGACACCAGGTACATAAACATTGACCTTGGCTGGCTTTCTTATTTGGGAGAGGGTGCACTCTACCTTATGGTATATTAACTTCAGTATAACGTATCCCGAGTTCCTCATCTTCGTGTAAATAACAGCCTGAGTAATGACCCTATCTATTTGCTACTGCTTTTGCTGAAGCTTGTTTGCTGTCGCAGCTTGTACACCCGTACACGTGATATATAGCTGTGAGCATATTATTACCGGTACATGATAACTGGCACCTGGTACAATTGTGGCAGTCGTGTTTTCTTGGTTCGGCAGTTCGCAGCTGGCACAAGGCGTGTTCAATTCGAATTTTTTCGCTTGCGCTTCCCAAGGTGAAAAACCAGCGTGATTTGGTACCAGGACATCATGGTAGACTTGGCGTCAACACCAAGTCAGACGCGACCTAGATGGATGAGGTCAAAGCCGCGAACACTGTGGACGCGCTGTCTCACGCGAAAGCTCGTTGGGTGCAGACGCCATCTCTTTCGCTGGCGGTTATAGTGTCTAGTTTGCCTAGGAAAGAGTTGCCCACAGACCCGATCTTCCGCTTATCTCGCCGGAGTTCCTCCCTTAACGCCCCACTGGTGATACTACTCTAGTCAGCTATGCGCGTGTCCTATTCACACTCGTTGTAGGTTATCGAACGTTTCTTTTTGCTAGCTTGATTGTTGGCGCCATGCTCTTGAATCTGCTTGTAGGTGGAATGTTAATGATGCCTGCATTTTAAAATCCTTACGGTGCCGTCACGGGTAGAGTATGCCTGGCTGGATGCTTACGCGTCCGTTCTGGTTTGCGTGGAGATCGAGATATTGAAGGGTCCCATACGCAGTCCGGGTCTGACCATTTTGCCGCCGGGAACACAGATGCGATTGGGATGTTTTGTACCACATTCATCGAGACCTTATTTCTTGCATCGGTTAAACCAACAACGTGCACGGCACATCCGCATCACAAGCGACTAAACCTGGTATCACCCCCAAAACCTGGTCTATTTTACAATGGAACTCTAGGTGCGACTCCACAGCAATAACCATGCCAGTTGTGTTGGTGTTGGGAACGTACAGGGCCATGAGACTACCGCTCGATCTTTGCTTCGGTGGCGTCCTCAAGCACGTCAATCTGGCCGCCAGAAGGGCGTCGTATTCAAATCGAGCGACGTGGTCAAGCCTGCTACGTACGCAGCATACAAGGAGGCACCTTCCTCCGCGGATGTGGGTCGTGTGACGATGAAGGAAGTCTGCGGCGGCGGCAAAGACAGGCTTGTTCTGTGGGACGTTACCCATGTTAGCCTTAGGGCCGATTGGACAGCCCCCCCTGCGACGCCAGTACCGTCGCCGAATCTGAATGCCAGTGCCGCTTACAATGATGACGCCAACTTTTTCGCTACCGAAGCACCTTGCCACATGGTGGGCTCGCTAGGTAAGACCTTACCCGGTCCTAGGAAGGAATTGAGACGAGTTGTCTAACGCCCTGCTTGCATTGGTGTTCCTCTTTTTCTTGCCGACGTTTGTATTATTCGCCAAACAAACCAAACTTTTTTGTTGGTGTTTTTTTTTTAGATGATGCGGACTCGGACGAGGGCGGAAAGGACGGTGGCGACGGGTATGACTTTGATGTTGGTCATAACCGCGCTTGCGACCTAGGAGCCGGAGATGAAATCGGTGTCAATGTCGACCAGGACGACGTGAGTGATGTAGTGGTGAAAAATGTGTTTTGTTTGTTTCTGAAATCTGCTCGGCGTCAATGTGCGCTTCGTATACGATTTTTTCCGTTCGAGTGTTCTGAATTCATGTTCATTGTTGCCCAACTGTATCTCGGGGTGGCCCACACATGCTCAAGGTTCGCCTGGATACCTTCCACGCGCTTTCACGTATCTCGCGCCTGGCGAAGAAGAGTCACGGCGCCTTCAAGCCCTCTATGGCTTGGTTAAGAGATGCTTGCTATATCGTTTATCTAGAAGACATCAAGAAGACAAGTGGTTTTGACGTCACTTGTGTCGTTGTTCGGATCAGTGATATGGAGAGGCTGTAGCTGTCGTCGAAAGCAATGCCTGTACTGGGTCATGTGTCGTGACTATTACGCTCTTGCCGATCTCGCTTCCAACCGCAGGTGGAAAGTGCTCTTCAAGCGCGAAAAATGGCATCGGAATAGGTGGCAGAATATATAGAGACGAACTGGACGTGTTTCTTGCGGAATTGTCGGCGGTTGGTGGCCGAGCGGACACGATTGTTGACTCGCTTTGGTTCAGTGGTTGATCGGTTCTGCGACGTGATGTATGCGAAATCAGGATAAAATCACCTGTGCCCGAAAGCCCTGAAGGTCGTGAAGCTGCTCCGCAAGCACATCGAAGCTGGTTGTCTAAGCAAACCTGACGCGTGCCGATGTACAACGCAAAAGGGAAAATTAAAGCGGGAATCGCCACTCGTCGCTGTGTCAGAGGTACCAGCAGTACAGGGGTTTTGTGTGTGTATTGCGTGACTTTTGTATCACTAGCAGATACAGCAACTATTTCCACCCATAACATTGGCCTCACGGCATATCCCAATGTTCATAGTATTTGCCGTAAAAAACACCGCACGGTTTCGTTTGTTGCAGTGTTTGTAACATGTTGAGTTTTTCATCGGCTTGGTGGTCAACCAGGTAACTCGTGTTATGATGGACCTGACGTACACCTGTTCAATATGTTTTCCGCCCGCTGTAACTGTTTGTCCTTTTTTAAAGGGTTTTCATCGTCACCTCCGCAGGCTACTATTGCGCTTCTCCTCCTGCGCTGGCCCACTCGATCCTGCTGGAGTCCAGTTATCGCTGGAATATTTGGATGCCTGCGAAGAACCACGGACTGCCGAAGGAGTTGAAGCGTGCTACCAACAGTTTGAGTTTGATAATATCTAAAGCGACACGGCCAGCTGGTCACCGGATAGGCCGGTGTTTCCTGAGTGGGTCTCTGCTCTTGACGTGGCAGACACTGGTGTGAGAAGCGACCTTTCTCAGAGATTGTGGGGACCTGATGCTCGGGGTGAGGGGCCGGTTGATCTTGTCGACCTCCCAACAACTTCAGAATCTCTATGACGAAATCAAAGGGCGCGCCAACGTTAGGAATGCGATGATCTTTATTAGTCAACGGCATGCTGCATTGCGTAGGTTGCCGGAAGCTAACGGGGGCGCGACAATTGCGAGTGTTGTCGGTGGCGCTGTTTCCCCTGCTGTCTCGCCGAGTTGGTATGGGGCAGGAATTGTTGGCGTTCGTGGCGGCAGTGAAGGGGGGGGGCAGCGATAGGTGCAGGTGTATCGGCGTCAGCTACAGAGATGTTGATTTTTGGCTGCGGCGGGAAACGATACTGGGTAGTTTGGCGCCGCCAACCGAAGCCCAAGAATCCCAAAGGCCCACTCCGGGCCCCTCAGATTTTTTTTCGCTGCGGCCACGGTCGACAAGAAGGCGCGTATGAAGGGGCTCACCCTGCCCCGCGTGGGAGGGACGGGCGGCCACAATGCAATGTGCCGCCTAAAAGCACTGGTCCGAGGCCAGCATAACTGGGAAAACTACATAAGACGGAAATCGGTGGTGGTCGCGGTGTGAATATGAAAAGTGCACAGATAGTAGGTGGGGGTCAACAGCGATAGTACCACCGTTGTCGACAAAATTGTGACACATTTTTGTTTTGTATTTCCATTCATTCCCATGTTTTCCTTTTCGCCATCCCTGGGGAGAGGGAAAGAAGAAGGGGGGGTGGTACCTACTCGTAGCTATTCCCCACCCCATGTTATTTCTCTTGCTTCTCCGGGCATTATGGGGGTGCTAGATGTCGCGGGGCGGCAAGAATGGTTCTCAGTGTAAAGACATACACCACGCAAGAGTGTCTATATTGGAAGGAGGAAGATTCTTCATAACCATCGCCAATCATTTGGTTGAACTGGAGTTATACATGGGTCCTATTTTTTGTGACGTTCGTGTCGCATATTTTGCGGAACCACCCGCATCGCTTCCCAGTCGAGTATTGTCACCGAAATCCTCACTTCATTCATTCTATACACACCAAGGAGTTCAACGCAAAATAAACGCGTTGTAATGTGACGACAACATTTGTATCACAAACGCATGACAAAATCGCTGCTTTGCGGCTGGTTGGTGATGCATGCCGTTGTACATATCATTATTTGATACAGCACTACTTGTAGTAGTGCACGACATAAATTTTAAAAAACGAACAGGGATAGACTATAGGAAAGCAAGGCTGATACCTTACAAGGAAAGGAAGACACTTGAGAGAGAGGCGCTGTGCTGAAGATAGTGTGTAGAACTCACCCTTTCTCAAATAAGAAATTCAGCCTCAGCCAGAAGTATCCCGGTTTCTTCCTCTTCTTCCTGTTGATGTGTATTTTGTACTACTACTGTTGTATGAACAGCGGTGTGCCTAGAATAACCTATCTGCACTACACATATTTGCACAAGTCTCAGGTATCCACTTGATAGCGAGAAACAGGAATCCTGGCTGGGGCAGCAAGTTTCATTTTTTAGAGGAGGGTGTCATTTGTACTGTATATTTATAGCTTCAGCTCCCGGATTTCTTGTCTTCCTAGCAGTATCAGCTTGCCATTCCCACGTCCTGTACTACTTTCAGAGTATTGTGCCGCCGGTCCTCTTAAAAGAGACCGAGGATTTTTTTTTTTAGTATGAATTTCGTGTTTTTTCGAAAATTATGTGCCCCAAACTAAGCTTAGTACAGAATTACGAAGTTCTCATTTCTCCGCAAGAGCGTTGTGTGAACCCCGTTCTTGCGAAGGGGAGGGATGTGCGATTTTTTTTTTTTTTTTTTCTTTACCATGTTCCAAAACGCCTACAACTCTTTTTCGCGCCTTGCGCGACTATTTTAATGTCTTGCGAAAGTGTCCCTATGTAGTCTGTAGGATCCGTGCCTGAAAAAAATGTCACTCGTCTAACCAAGCAGCACCCGGCGAACAGCAGCGCTACCTCAGTCAGTAGTAGGAGATGGCGACAAAAAAACAAGAAAGGAGAAAGCCCCAGCCCCTTTACCATACTACCGTGATGAATTTCTCGGAGGTGCCTCTTAGCCTCGGCGTTCCGATGCCGTACACGGTACTGTAATTTGGAAGAGTTGCCGCCGAAAACACCCGTTCTACGAAAGCAGAAGAGGGTTGGATCAAGGCCACGTCTTTGGCTACGTTGTACCAAGCGGGGATTTTCCCCTCAAGTCGTCCTTTTTTTGATGTGTGGCCTTGTGGCCTTGTGGTCTTATGTGTGCTTTGTGCTGTGTGCTGTTTTCGGTGCAGTGTCGTTGCTCGTCTGAACAAAACTACTCTCCATATCTTAGGTATTGAGGTATATAATTGCGTTATCCGGTAATCTTATACGAAAAAGTCAAATTAGTCGACATTGTGCATAACTGCAGGATGCTACGAAAGCGCTGTGGAAATATCTCAGATACCCCTTGTGCCCTCATTTGCAGCCGATTTGCTGAAAAAGGGCAGGGTGTGCTCGTCGCTGGTGTGAACATGCTTTGTTTTAGGCATAGACTAATATGCTCAAACAATGCTCCCCGCCACTTACGCTATTACTCACGCGAAATAAGGCCAAAATTTAAGCTATGCTAGCATGATGGGCCTGCGCCTATGCCGCAAGGGATTACAGCTGCTTTGAGCCACCATATCCCTTTCTGTGGCGACTACGAGTGTTGACTAGATTCGCTGCCCAAGAAAATGTCACGCACGGCCGTGGTAGTCGTCTATGCAACGAGTGCAATGCTGCTGTTGTACAGTGCTATGTTCATTGGCGACGAGTGTTGCGGTGCGGTGAATTGTTGTCAGGGGTTTTTGGTATATTCGTCGGCGTTTCCCATTAGTGAAAAGGGGAACGATGCGCGTGAGTCTTGAGAAGTGGCCTGCGGATAGGGCAACACAACGATAAGAGACCTACAACGACCGGGAGATCACCAGATACGCCAGTCCGAGGTGTGTATGTTTTAATGGTACTACTACAGCAAGGAGTCTCGACGAAGACCTCTCTTTTCTCGGCGTATTAGTCTAGGCATGCACGCAGTTGTTTCCCATTCGAAATTGCGTCTTCTGTTTTGTCAGTGCGATTGTGTGCACCCCCCCGAGAAGCACGGAAACCAGATCTGTGTTTTTCACATTTGGAAATTTTAAACCTCCCAATGTGTATCAGTTGCGCAGTGGACATGTGTCATTACCCTCGTTGCCTCGCTGAATGACAATATTCAAGGTCTGTACGCAGTCCACCATCGCCCAACGTGTTCCGCGCTTACAGTTTCGTGTACAGGAGAGAGATGCAGTCTGTTGCCAGCTAAAACTACGTACAAGTATAGTCTAGACCAGGTCGGTCAAGCTCGCCTGTCTGAGGTCGCCCGCTCAACGGAGCGAAAACAAGACATTGATTCCGGCCGCCATTGCCATACTAATAACGCAGTGAATTGAGCAAAGAATATAATGCAGCTTTGCCACTTGTTTGTCAGGATTATTGGCATCGTCGAAGTAACCGAAAGGGCGTATTGTACTCAAACTTGATTTGTGGCGTGTGGTAAGATACGAACACAAAAGGAAACACCAAAACGCAATCCGACCCCATAAAGAGCTGGGTACGAGCAAAATAACGCACAATACCTCGCATACCATCCCACCACAAGCTGTCAGAATCTACCACTCCCGTGCCGGAGCAGTGTGCACAGCCACCACGCCTAAGAGACGAACGATATCCAAAACATTGTCCTACAAATTCCTTTGAAAATATCACCGAGCTGATACCACACCAATTACTCGGATCATTTAGACACCGTTCGAACGTCCCACAAACAAGTCGCTTTCAAAGGAAACCCGAGGAAGGACGACCAAGAGCACACCAACAGGTAATGCATTTTCAACACGCCACCCACCCGTCTACCGCGAAAAATCAATTGCCTCAATAAACAAAGCACACCATCCGGCAATCTATATTTGGCACGCCACCCACCCGTAACCCAGGCTACGATAGGAGGCGCAGCCGGTCTTTAAGCTTCGGTGCTCTATATTAAATCCTGCGACATGAATCCGCAACGCACTAACTAGCCACGCTGCCAAGTAGTATCGCGTAAAGTTCTTTCGTCAGTGAGGTAGACAGACGCTCGTGCCAGTGGCTCAAAAGCATTGGTAGAAAAAGGGGTACCCCCCCACCAACGGAAAATAATCCCCGCACTAGTAAACAAAAGGCACACGCAGTGTTGTGTATAGTCTAGTCTAATGGTTAACCATGTTTTTAGTTCATAAAAAAACAAAGAAAACGTTTAAAAACGGCCCCCCCAGTAATCAACGGATAAGCCTCCCCGGCTTTGTACATCATAATTCACATATTGTGAATATTAAAAAATAATGTTACACTCCTCCATCTGTCAGCTCAAAGAATTTGTCGAAACTCATCTTGTTTTGTGAGCTGTGTGATACTCACAACGCGCATATTGATGGCTGCCTGTACTAAAAATAAAGAGGAAGACAGCGAGTCCCCTTGAGGGCCGGAATATTTCGAAGCGGGGGGGATTATTCCGAGCGCTGTGCAAAAAACAATAGAAAATAGTTGTTGTGGTGGTAAAAGTAGTAGGAGTAGTAGTAGTAGTAGTAGTAGTAGTAGTAGTAGTAGTAGTAGTAGTAGTAGTAGTAGTAGTAGTAGTAGTAGTAGTAATAGTAGTAGTAGTAGTTTGTACTATCACTACGACAGGAACTGAGGGACACCCTAGTGCTCAGCAGTAGTATTTCTGTATTTCCGTATTTCTCGCACTCTCGTCCTCCCCCCCTCCCAGTAGTAGTAGTAGTAGCAGAAGTAGTAGTTGGAGTAGTATTAGTACAAGTACTACCAGTAGTACTACTACTAGTAGTAGAGGTAGTAGTAGTAGTAGTTATAACAGTAGTAGTAGTAGTAGTAGTAGTTGTAGCAGTAATAGTAGTAGTAGCAGAAATAGTAGTAGCAGCAGGAGTAGTAGTAGTAGTAGTAGTAGTAGTAGTAGTAGTAGTAGTATAAGTAGTACTAGCAGTAGCAGTAGCAGTAGCAGTAGCAGTAGCAGTAGCAGTAACAGTAGCAATAGCAGTAGCAGTAGAAGTAGCAGTAATATTAAGGTCCGGGGTCACGTAGCGGTAGGCGCCTTTTCACCTCTCCTCACTACGGTTTGGGATGCGCCCTCATTTTCATCGTCATTTTCATCTTTATTTTCTTTCAATTTTATATCGCGCAAATTCCATCGTTTTCTTTCCTCGTCAACTCGCCTAGATTTGCGCGTACTCACGCTGCTAGGCTCTCTCAGCGGTGGATTCTTTTCCTTGCACCTTTGTCAAAATTGTCGAAATCTCATCACGGTTAGAATTTAGGAACAACACTAGTAGTGCTCGAGGATAGTCGCTAGACCACGGGAGTTACCGGTGGTTATAGTCACCACCGAGTACTGTGTCCTCCAAATTTTCAGTGTGGACTGGTGTGAGCGGATGACCCCGCAAACCTTGAATATCACTATGTTAACCCCTTTAGAGCCCCCGAACCCCTCCATATACTAAATCCAAGTAATTTTGTCCCCAAAAACGGGTTTCCAGTTGTAAAGGGGTTAAGGGGCTCTTGAGATTATATCTAGACAAGACGAACTTTCATATTCAGTATAGTTTTTTTTTCATCTCTTCAATTGGTATAGAAGCGAAATATCATGATAGCGCACCGGTAAATGCAATATCCAACTGTTGTCAAATATCGA
Source organism: Undaria pinnatifida (assembly GCA_012845835.1). Lineage (NCBI taxonomy): Eukaryota > Phaeophyceae > Laminariales > Alariaceae > Undaria > Undaria pinnatifida. Next base: position 13,433,455 of record JABAKD010000023.1, read on the forward strand.
TCTTCTGAGCGCCCCTGGGAGGCCTAAATTTTTCGCTATCCACACTCGCTTTTAGAGCTTCTCCCCTGCGGCCGCCTGAGCGGGGTCGGATTCCAAAAACAGCATTTCTTAACGCGTTCATTTTTTATTTCTTCAAAATCTAACCCAGAAATCATATTTTTTAAATAGTCTTTCGTTTTCCTTCACCTAAGTTTTTAACTCCGTTTTGTTTGGGAATGCCATATGCTACCGGGACACCACCTCCTATCCTTACTTGAGAAGCGCCTAATCTATTGAAAGATTTGTTTCCGCACGTTGTTTTTAAAAGTTCGAAAACGAAGCTTTCATCTCACTAGAAGAGGTCCCATCCTGACGATCTCACGTTGGCTCGTCACAGCATCAGCTCACCTTCGCCCAGAAGCGCACAACAGCGCTAGCTCAGAACCGCAGCGCCCGGGAGTGCAGTTTGTTGGCGTACTCCCGGTGTGCCCTGCCGTGCGACCGTCCCTTGCCCTGAGGTGGGTGATGTTTCATGCTGCGCTGTGCTTCCGTTCAAAAATACAGCAGTACCACGAAAATGATACGAAGTACCACGTGCCCTATCCCAGCGCCGCAGCGCCGTGCAACGCTGCCCCGGACCGTGCTCTGCCGTGCTCTGCCGCTCCCTGCTCCTGCCCTCCTCTTGCCCTGCCGTACTGTGCGGTGCTGTACACTTCTGTGCGGTTCGTTGGCATGATATGCGCACTGCGTGCTTTCTTATGTACTTTTTCTACATGTCAAGTATCATTCGAAGTGTCATACCACCGATCCTACTGATGTATGTACCACGCACCAGGTACAATATTGTTAAATAACAAGAAATATGTTCTAACAGCTCAGATCACTCTAGCAATTGCTCAGGAACTCAGCGCAGCGACGTGCGGTCCCGGGCTTTCACAACGGTCAAGGTTTTCTTTGGTTTTTTCCTTCACCGTACTTTTTGTAGTTGCAATACGTTTGTTTCAGGTCATACCGGAAGTCCCAGCTTGGTTTAGTTTGGCGCCTCGTCATCAACTCGGCTCCGCTCAAATGAGCGCACCACACCGCTAGCTCGGCAGCGCAACGCCCTGAAGCGACGCGCGGGGCCGTGCCCTGCCGTGCCTTGCTCGAGATATGCCGTGAATTGCGGTACTGCTGTGCGGTTCTGTGCCTTGGTTTGCTGTGCTGCGTGCTTTTTGCTGTACGTCTCGTACGTGCCGCCAAGTGTCATTCAAAGTGTGATACAACCGGTACTACTGCTTGATGTACGACGTACTTTACCTTGAACCACAAGAAAAAAATCTCTCACAGCTTAGCTCAGCCCAGATATAGCTCACCAGCGCATTGCAACCATGCGCCGTGCGGTGCTGTATGGTTCGGTACCTTGCGTTGCGGTGCTGTGCTGCGCCGTAACGCGCTGTGCTCTCTTTCAGAAATATAGCAGTGCACCAGGTATCATGTGCTACCCGATACCGACAGGAATGTATGTACGTGTGTAGTTATCGTTTTTGTTTTTCGTTCTTCATTTTATGATCTTGTCTCGACCCGTTATTTTTGCTCAAGAGTTACACCAAAAATGGCAATCAAAAGGTGACATCGCTAACAAGCACACACAGCCCAAGCACAGGGCATTCAGCTCTCAATTTTAAGCAGCTCTTGGCATTATCAAATCGCTAGATGAACGAAACAACGGGCCTCTTTTCTCTGCCGCATTCACATTTAGTTGCATTCCTCCTTGCAAGAGCGTAGAAGGCGACGTCAGCCGCCAGTGAAGCGTCGGGGTTGGTTCTGCAAGGGATAGAAGTAATTGCTGTGTTTTCGCCATTAATCGAAAATGCTCCCACGCAAGAACGTTGTTATTCCACAACCCTTGTTTGTTTTCGTTATTTTTTTGTGGCCGCACAAAACCTGTCCTACGTATAAAAATTCAAGCCCACGTACGGTCACCTACAAGTTGTGGTCGGCGATGTTGCAGGTATTACATTCAAGAAGCTATCAGCAGCCTCGTACTCTTCCCTTATAGAATTGAACCGAGGAGACGAGAAGTACGTATTTTCTATGTAAACGTGTTAGACAATTTTCTATGCAGTTGTATTCCTCAAGTCGACAACGGCCATTCTCAACTGGCCTATTCTTGGACTAGAATGTTTTGGGAGTTCTTCTTATCGTGATTTTAGTCGTATATACTGTATGTTTTTTGTGCCCTGTCAAGGAGCGGGTGGTATGAAGAAGTAGAGTTGTATGGCAGTGGAAACTCGGTTAGAGAATCTGATCTTTTGCGCACGCGACGAACCCTTATACAAGCGAGTTGGAGGCTTTAGACTTGACAGACAACCGCTCAAGCTGCGTTCGTTGCGTTGCTCTCATCCGATAGCGGGCAGGGATGCAGAAAGCGTAGCCAATGACATCGTTGCCTCGCGCTGCTGAGTTGCTGTGATGCACGGTGCTTTCGAGCGGAGTTAGCATTGCGCTACTATGGCATGCGGTAGGAAGTACCAGCAGTGTTACTTTGTGTTGGCAAACCGAAAATCGGAGCTGTTGTGTGGTACAGTTTTGGGTTGCCTGGTATGGAGGTGTGGGCGCGTAAACGTGTGAGTTGTGGCTGATGGGGGCATGTGATGGTTGTAAAAGCTCATTTAAAGCCGTTCGAATGTCCTATTCGACTCCATCTTCCCATTCCGACACTTATTTCGTAAGAGCTGCGTCGAGAAAGCTGTAGAGCAAAACCCAACTTGGGCTTCAGTGGAGGTTTTTGCTGGTCGTAAGACGATATAAGAACCGGGCTAAAGGGCGTTCTTAGTTGCTTAATGTTGAACCTCACTATCTGTGCGGCGGACGAATGAAAAAAAACTCGATGTCGATGGCGTAGGGGTAGACGATTTTTTCACTGCCGCGACAGTGGTGCCGTGAACGTTAGACCTGCAGTATCATCTATTTGGTGGGTGTCATAAAACGTCGAATCAACGCTAGGCACAGTATTTGCCGCTAAAAACAAAGATGAAAATCCTGTTTATGTAAATACTACAGGACTCGAAAATATTCACACGAAGAGGATCTTAGCAGGTTTGTTTTGAGTAGGCCAGAAGAGAAGTAAATAGTATATACGGGTGTTGTTGTGTATACTTGGTACCACTGTGGAGGCAAAACGTTCTAGGACTCCGATTTCCAGTCGTATGGATCCGACACGAATATACTGTATGACGCGGGCGACGAAAGAGGTATACCTTTTTTGTTTTTTTGTTTTTTTTTATGACCGGGCTCCTTAACGCTGAATCGTCGGAAAACGGCCATTTGTTTTGCACACTTTTCGTCGTGTACTTGGGACATGGGATTTTTCATCCGCGATAAAGCAGTTTTTTTCCCTCCAAATCAGATTTTGGGAGGGACAGGTGTTAACCTCCCGAATCGCGTAACCTCAGGAAAATGTGGTGCACTCTCCTCTATCTTAGCACCCGTCGTATACAGTACGGAGCACGTTCTTTAATGCGGTAATGCCTCATACCCGTATTGCTGCACATGCTGTGAGAGTCTTCAATCCAACTCAAGTACCCGCTAAACAAAGGGCGATTTTGGCACCTTAGAATGCACACATGACGAGCGAGTTGGTAGTATCCCAACGGACTCAAGAAAAGGTTTAGTTCGAAAATGGCGGTTATCCGTGTTTCTCGTTACTGTTTGCATTGCCGGCCGAGAAACAGAGCACGGGTATGCATAAGATTTGTTCGCCCAGGAGGATTTACAAGTCAAGCATTTGTCCTTCGTAATATACACAACGCTAACGAGATGTCCTTATTGTTTTTGGAGTGCGACTTTTGGCAAGCAGACACCCGGCTACGTACCCGCCGATATGTTGGACCAGCTGCGCACTGCGGATGGGCGCGGGTTCTTCCGTCATCTAGCCATCAATCCGTTTTTATATGATATGTGCCCTCCGGTGTTTGTTCGTGGATGGCTGCTGCACATTTTCCTGAGTTTATCTAATATGGGGTCCATGAGAAACAAGTAACACAGGTTGTGGTGCCGTGTCGGTGTCATTGTCGCTCTCTACCATGAACGACCAGACTACTCGTGCGTAATATATGTAGCTGGCGATCAGAATAATCGAAGGTTTATCGAGCCTTGATTGGCGCGAACTGCGCGGTCACAGCGTGGAAGCACTTTACGATGACAGAAGGCACACTAAATATAGTTTACGTTTGTTCTGGTGTAGACTATATCTTGGTAACGTGATTTATTTTTTAATTGTTATCGCGAGAGAAGATGCGTATCGAGTGCATACCATTAATAAGGCTACGGCATAGGGGGACGTCGATACAAGCTTATACCCCAATCGTCATCATTCTATACCATACGACGTAACACTTGAGCCATCATACCACATCGTACTCGCGCCAGTGTGCAGTACCTCACGTAAAAAGATCGTCTAGGAAGGCGAGTGTTTTAATGCCGCGTGGATTCACATTCCATGTCTTCTTAGTGTCGTCCATTAAACAAACGAACAACACTTGATACCGCACAGCAACAGAGCGGTCAATCGACGACTGACCCAGACCCACGGCAAGAAACGACCCTTCAACAGCCTAACCTCCCTACCGTAGCATAAATGGTAGCGCGTAATGCGTTTAGTTCTCTTCCCGTGCAATTCGTTTAACTCGAGCCTAGTGTGAGGAGAACCTTATAGGCCGTCGGCCTTTTTTGCCGCGCCGCTTTTTTACGGGGTCTAACATTCACACCACGACCGTCCTCAATAACGCTACCTGTTGTATAGTTACAAACCCGTACCAGCATGACCTTCAGCTTGGCCACCATTGCCACAAATATCAATGTCGGTATATTGGGATCGAGGTGCACCACACCTGCATATTTCCAAAGTTAACATGTGAAGTATTGTTCGGACACGGTCTCGAATAGTTATGTGTTGCGTTCAATAATCCAAGGGGTTTTGTTTTTTTTGGCTTGAAGTTTCAACCGATCCGAAAGGCTTTTAAGTATGAACGTATGACCATCGCACAGTACGGAAATCTCTGCCTGTAGACTATATATAAACCCATCCAGTTTACGTGTAAACTTGAAGCGAGGACGTCATGTCGTCTATATATACAAGCCGACGATATGGAAAAATCTTGTACAGTCGCACGTTTTGCAGTTCGTGTGGATATAATCGTCACCCGTGAAATGTAGATACATATCAATGGATAGCGCATGCAATGGACTCAATAAGATCGTGGATGGAGTATCACGAACTGAGCGTGACATGCAAACAGCAGAGCCCTCTTTAGTTTGGCGAAGTAAATGTTTGGCGAGAAACGCAATCGCATCGGCTCAAGTGTGGGTCGCCCAAGTATCCGTGTTGAAATGATGACAAAGACATCATCACCTTTGACGTCTTTGGACATAGCGGGAAAAAATATGTTTCTCCTGCTCGTAGACGCAGAAAATGTAGTATATCAATTAAACGCGACGGACCGACCATGTCGCCGCGAACAGCGATCACCCAGCACTAAGCCACTGCTGGGGTTCACAAGATAAAATAAATCTTACGTGTTCAGCGCTACACCAAACCTAAGCTGTCCAACAATTTGGGTCGTCTTGCACGAAGTAGTGTACAATCTACCCAGAAGATCAATTACGTTGAATAATTAATCGAATCTATCGGCCAGCCCTAAACAATTGACGATGGCGGTAAAATATAGTTGCGGTAAAGGTTACGTATCAGTCGGTTACGAAGGGTTTTCCACAATATTGAAAGGTGATGCCGTTAACCCTAACAAGTAAATAAGCGAACATGTCATAAATAAACACATATATATATACATATATAAATTTACGACATTGCCGAACGTGGTGTAACTGCCTTTTCGAATAAGGTCAAGTCCGCATAACCCGTGCTTTGACCACAGCACCAGTGTCGATGTTTGCCGGATACACACTCACCTGGTGAACGGGCGCAATAACCTCCGTGTCAACCCCGAGCGGTATCATACGCCTCTGATATTCGGTACCTCAAGTAGCACGTGAAGCATTATGCACGCTGTGCTTAACCGACTTCGCGTGTCCCAGAACATTTCCTGGCCGCACCAAGTTGCCCATTATTTGTCACCGGTGGGAAGAGTTCCGTTGGCTATATTCGAAGGTGGCAAAAACACCTTAAAGGGTTGATGTTACGACGGCAAGGAGTGGTGGTGCCAACAGTTATCGCGTTGGATGCGCAGCACTAAGTTTGTTGGCGACATATCTATACTCGTATGACAGTACGTTTAGCACCAAATGTACGAATCTAACGTCTTGTAAACAATGCGAGGACCCGTTCCCGTCACTTAGCCCAAAGTCAATGGATTGCCGATTTTTTCTACCGACTTGGGATAGCTTTCAGCGCGAGTGCCACATTTGGATTGGGCAATGTCGTTGAGCTGTTTCCGTTTTTGTTTCAAAACAACTTTCACAAGCTGCCCCGCGGTGCTTCGGGTTTGTTTTTCTTGAATCGTTATTTAATGTAGTACTTTATAATTCGGTAAAGCCCCATCTTATATACCAGGTAGTCCATCATATGTAGTCTATTCGTCTGATATCTTCAATCTGCGAGCGTTGTAATTTTTTGCGCGTCGCATGATCTGGATCGTGATATAATCTTCGCACGTTGGACGTTTGGGGTCAATGTGGACATGGCTATGGCCATGCCTCTCGCGTGTTTATATTCACACTCGAGAGACGGTACATGATTTTGACGCAGTTCGGCACGTATCTTTTGAATGTGTCCGCAAAATGACTTCGATTCATCGGGAAAACTCTTTCGATTTTGATAGGTTTAGACTAGTGGTATATGTTCACACGTGTCACGTTTGCAGGCAGCAACATGCCGTTGATACCCCTAAGGCCGTCGCGAGATTTTACCCCAAGAGGCGCTAGGCGCAACAATTACTGAGTACCGCACTTGTTCCGTGCGTGATAGTGTTGGGTGTGCGTATCATTGTGAACTGCAGATTGAGCGTGTCCATTTCCCCATAAATTTTCGTGAACGAATCTTATTCAAATTCTCCGGCGTCATAAAACATTACGCCCTCTTTCTTCAGGGGAAATATATATATATATATATTGATATTGTTTTTAATATAACGAAAACCCACTGGATTCGCCTCCAGTCTTCAACCAGAATAATATAGAACATATTGACGCATATTTGATTTACTATATACCACTAGATAGACGTTATCTGTCGTTGGAAGCAGAGGCCGGGTTTTCGACCCCCATTCGCTCACGCCGAGATAATCTCATTGAGCAACACGGCCGCCGCTTTCACGCACATTTTTGTCACGCTCATCTACCGTCCTCCTTAGCACAAGAGCAAAAGATTGTCTACACCACAAAAGCATTGTCCATGCAGTTACCCAACTTCCTCTATATATTTCGCGTCCGGACTGAACGCCACCAGGTTTCGGACTGTCGAATGACCAATTTTCTAGAAGTGTCGCATAATTTGTTGGCCATCTGAGTAAAGCCCATCATAAATAGCGCCTTCATGTAAAATATATGATCCTCATGTACTTCGAAGTACTTTGTTTTCGTCACGGTTGCTTTCGCCATGCGCACTGGAAAATATATACCTGGTATGTGTCTCTCTACCGAAGACACATACTTTGAAGTATCGACATTGTCCATATGCACATGGCGATGGCCTAACACAACAACCATCGACCGGTATATCAACCGCGCAGGTGGCACACCGTGTTGAAAAGCTTCCGTGTTCATGGTGTTTTCTTGTTTCAAATATCGTGTACTTGACAGGCTTTCGGGCATAATAATTAAGTGGAATGACAAGCTGATTATAACTGGCAATTGTAAGTCGCGTGTGTCACCATACAAATGTATCACTTTCCGGCATTTTGGTTTCCGAATGACTGTGGGCCCTTTGACCAAAATTGTCAGAATTCGTTTATAATTTCATTCCTAGGTCATGTTTTTTTTTAATTTGAATATACTTTGAGTTTACTCTAAATCTATATTATTGGTAAGGTTGATATCACTCAGAGAGCCCCATAAACTACACTATGTCAAATATGACGATAAACGCTGCAAAAATTGACTTATTATTCGTTCATAGTCGCCATTATTGGATTTGGTATTTGTACCAAGCCGCTAGATATCTGTCACGACCACGTTTTTTTCGCAGTGGGGTAATGTTGTGTTCAACTAAAATGATATGGCCGAACATGACCGTTGACAAGATGATGTAAATGTTTTTGTTTTTTTTCTGTTTCCTTGCATTGACAGGTGCGCACAGCCCGGCTCCGGGAGACTTTAAGCTGTGCTGGTCATTACGTCCGGGCTGGCTCAATATTATTGTCGGTTTTCATCCTCGCGAGCATGCCGCGTTGCCTTTCCCAACAGTGCCAAACATTTGCCACCTTTAATGTGGAGGGCAGCACGAAGGCGGGGTACTGCAAGAGGCACGCTGCTGACGGGATGATTAACGTAACAGACAAGCGCTGCTCACATAAAACGTGCACCAAGATTTCGGTCTATAACGTGGAAGGAAGCAAGACGACAGCATATTGCAAGACACACGCTGCGGTCGGAATGGTAAACGTCCGCAGCAAGCGCTGTTCGTACACGTCTTGCAACACGCGTCCGAATTTCAACGTAAAGGGAGGAAAATCGCCGTTGTATTGCAAGAAACATGCCGAAGAAGGAATGGTAGACGTACGCAACAAACGATGCTCTGACGAATCGTGCTTTAAGTACGCAAGCTATAACTTGGAGGGCACGAAAACAGCAAGGTTTTGTGCCCAACACGCTCAGGACCAAATGATAAACGTACACAGTAAGCGCTGCATATATGACGGTTGCAAAAAATATCCGAATTTTAATGTCAAGGGCAGTCGCACAAAGTTGTACTGCAAGAGCCATGCTCAGGATGGCATGGTCGATGTGCGCAACGAGCTCCGTTTGAACAAGTGCCGCCAAGACGGAACACCAACGACGGTTTCTTTGAAACCTGTGGGTAATCCATCCACCGGTCCAGACGGTGACATTCCGGATGAAGGTGTTGACACCGGACAGAAACGATCGCGGTTGGCTTTCGACCGTAGTCAGGCGTTGCGATGCCCTGATCAAAGACCTCTGCTACAGAACGAGGTCGTTCAATCTGTGGAGAGGACTCCGAGCCAAGCCGCTGCTATGACTCTGTCGTCTTTTGCCTCGCCTATGCACGTTAAAGACGGCTTGGTTCCTACAGCCGTGAAGGGGACCCGTCCGGAAATACCGGTCAAATTGCGCCCTGTGGCAAAAGGGCAACCATTGGTGCCAACAGAACAGATAAAGATCGAGCTGGAGTTGACCATGAAGTTGTAAGACGCGTTGTTCGATCTTTTCGGTTGAACTCATGGCGCGTGATACGATCATGCTACTGTATGAAGATTCCGGGTAAGTTGCCAAAAATATGACGGAAAAAGGTTTGCTTGAGGAAATGGAGAAAACGTGAGTGGAAATCCATTCGTGGGCATGTTTGATTTTTGCTTGCTTAAACGTAAGCTTATTCCATTGTATCGGTTACTGCTTCAAACTGTGCCAGAAGCCATGTATAGAGCAGTTGAAGATATAATGGGTTAAATATCGATATAGGTTGCTCTTAGATTTTGTTGTTCTTGACGCGGATTGATTCCATGGACGTCGCATGTTTTCTTCAATAAATACTACTCCGGAGTATCAGAAACTGAGACCAAACAAAGACCAAAGTGAGACCAGAAATAGCCACTCCGCGGTTGGGGTGCAGCATCGGTCCCTAATCTCTCCAAAATGTCACGAGAAGCTCAATATCACCATCACCCGTACAAAATGATGATTTTGAAGGCATTGGTTTGCACAACCAGACCAAGCTTTTATTCCTTACTTCAAGAAGTGCTACATAAACCTGTAGTAGGTAGTTGTGAAATTTCTCGATCGATGACCGACCCGTTGTTCTTCACTTGAGGGACTTAGTCGGACAGAGGGTATACCTTTTTTCTGACGCAAAAAAAATCAACTCCTAGCGTGGAATGACTAAAAATAGAACGGAACGGAGATGGCCGGAAAGGCGTTTCGCGGTTCGAAATGTTTCAAGTTCGTTGGAGCTGGAAGGTACGGCCGTGTGTTCCGAGCAGTCAATGATCAACTGGGGTGTTCCGGTTGCTAAACATTTGTCATGTTCGCCCTGGGTTCACTTCGTTTCGTCATCGCTACCACGTTCGCGGCAGGAGGGGATCCTTAAAATTCATTTCAGTTCGTTTCCTAAATTCGTATCGGATCGACTAATTAGTGGACAAAATAGATGGAAGTCTGACTCAAAAAAAGGCGTGCACGCGTACAGGGGCACCCAGCGCGGTATAGGTCTATGTGGATAGCATAGAGGACAACAGGCCACCGGGGGAGGCAAGTGGCTGTAGAAAGGAACGGCCAACAATTTTTGACATGTGTAGTCCGAGATAACCTATCTATGGGCTTGATGAGCAGAATGGTGTGGCTCCATTCGGAGCCTTAGACACAATAGGTAAGAACCCGACTGACATAATAAAAACCAACCAGTGAGGGTTGCACTGTACACAGCTGTGGTTAAGATACGCGGTGAGTCGCAGAAATTTTCCATCCGTGTGACCAGCCAAGGGGATAGAAATATCTTTCTCGAAACACAAAATGTAAATTTCAACAATATTCTTCAGAAGACATTCGGCAACGGATAGGTTTGCGCGTAGACGAGGTAACGTTTTCTTAAGTAGATACTTCGATCAGCATACGACGGCAAATCAAAAGACATAGTCTTAGAAGCACGTTGAATGCACAAAAGAAAAACAATGATACACTCCAGCTGTGAAATCGAATTTTCGTCGAAACTCATGTTTTTGAGGTGTATGTGTAGTAACTCCGTTAACGTGGATATTTCTTCGGGTGCTGTCCTCATTACCAATGTGGATCGGCGACTTTAAAAAAAGAAGTTTTATCAGGGGCAACACGGGGACGTGAATCGATGTGTGCAAAAAAACAGTTCACCTCGTTTTCGGGCACGACCAAAATCTGACGGCTGTCTGATGCACGAGTTACTAATGTATATCAGGTATCGTTTCGTAACACGGCTGATGATTGGCAGGCGGGGGAGGGGGGGGAGGGTGGGTGCGAATGGGTACTCCGTTTGTGCATGCCCGTATTCGTATGACTCTTCCCGAATATTCCAAGTGTAAAGTTAGAAGTGGCACTCTCGAGCAGAAAATATTTTCTGAATGGCGAGGCTTCCAAGCGCGGAGAACGTCGTGCTGGTCAACGTTATTGTCTTGCAAAAAACAGGTTATATCGGTCACAAGTGATTGAATCGGATTGCGCTTTCACTTTGCTAACTAACAGTGTTTGGGCGAGGCATAGCTCAAAGGCTCAATTGAAGACTCTCCTAAAAAAAAATGCGAATCTCTTGTCTATCGAAGTATGTGTTGGGTCATAATATCAACGATAATGTTCGGGCTGCATTTGTCGGACATCGAGCATTTTGGTTTGTCTGTATGAAGAGTGTAGAAACTGACATCGTTCCTGGACCTCTGGTGAGAGCGGACCTTACAAAGAGACTGCGAAGGCTGAAATCGAGCACACGTAATCCGGCTTCCTACTAAGAGCATCGGCAAATGAAGAATTTGCTGGGCGAGCAAACACAGCTCGAGGTCTGCACGTCTCAACATCACCATCACCCGAACAAAAATGGTGATTTCCAAGGCATTGGTTCGCACATCCAGACCAAGCTATTAATCCTCACTTAGTGCTTCATAAACCAGTAGTAGGTACTCGTTGATTTTTTTTTTGTCGATGACCGAACCGTTGATCTTTACTTTAGGGGCTTAATCGGACAGAGAGTATACCTTTTTCTGACGCAAAAAATTCAACTCCTAGCGTGAAAGGACTAAAAATAGAACGGAACGGAGATGGACGCAAAGGTGTTTCGCGGTTCGAAATGTGTCAAGTTCGTTTATACTGGAAGGTACGGCCGTGTCTTCTGAGCAATCGATGATTAACTGGGGTGTTCCGGTTGCAAAATATTTGTTATTTTAACCGTGGGTTCAATTCGTTTCGTCACCGCTACCACGCTCGCGGCAGGAGGGGGTCGTTAAAATATATTTCGGTTCAACTAACTTCAGTTTATTTCATTTCGTTTCATTTCATTCCGTATCCGATATGGATGAAAGTTTGACTCATATAAAGTCGTGCACGTACAGGGGCACAAAGTGCGGTATATGTTAATAGCATAGAGAACAACAGGCCACCAGGGGAGGCAAGTGGGTGGAGAAGGGAACGGTAAACAGATTTTGAAATGTGTAGTCCGAGATAACCCAGGCGTTGGATAAGCAGAATGGTGTGGCACCATTCGGAGCCGGGAGACAATAGGTAAGAACCCGACTGGGACTGGCATCATAAAAACCAACCAGTGACGGTGGCACTGTACAAAGTTGTGGTCATGATACGTGGTGATTCGCAGCAGTTTTTCATCCGCGTGACCAGCCAAGGGGATATAAATATCTTTCTCGAAACACAAAATGTACATTGTGACTATATTCTTCGGAAGACGTTCGGCAACGGATAGTTTTGCGCGTAGACGAGGTAATGTTGTAAACAGTAAATACTTCGATCAGCATAGGACGGCAAATAAAAAACCATAGTCTAAGCACGTTGAATGCATCTCTTGAAAACAATGATGCTCTCCAGCTGTGAAATCGAATTTTCGTCGAAACTCATTTTTCGAGGTGTATGTGTGATACTCCGGTACCGTGGATATGTCTTCGGGTGCTGTCCTCATTACCAATGTGGATCGGCGACTTGAAAAAAAAAATCATTAGGGGCAACACGGGGACGTAAATCAATGTGTGCAAGGAAACAGTTTACCTCGTTTTCGGGCAATATATAATCTGACGGCTGTCTGATGCACGAGTTACAAATCTATATCAGGTATCATTTCGTAGCACGGCAGGTGATTAGCGGGCAGGGGAGGGGGGGAAGGGTGGGTGCGGAGAGGTACTCTGTTTGTGCATGCCCGCCTTCGTATGACTCTTCCCTAATTTTCCGAGTGTAAAGTTAGAGGTAGCACTCTCGAGCAGAAAATATCTTCTGAATGGCGAGGCTTCTAAGCGCAGAGAACGTCGTGCTGGTCAACATTGTTGTCTTGAAAAAAACAGGATATATGGGTCACAAGTGATTGAATCGGATTGAGCGCTTTCACTTTGCTTACTTTTAATGTTTGGGCGAGGCATAGTCTAAAGGCTTAATTGAAGAGATACGCTCCTGAAAAAATGTTGCGAATCTCTATCGAAGTATGTCTTCTACGCCGGTTCATAATATCAAAGATAATGTTCGGGCTGCATTTGGTAGAAGAGCGTAGAAACTGACATCGTTTCTGGACCTCTGGTGAGAGCGGACCTCACAAAGAGACTGCGAAGGCAGGAATCGAGCACACGTAATCCGGCCTCCTACTGGGAGCATCGGCAGAATGAAGAAGTTGCTGGGAGGGCAAACACAGCCCGACGTCTGCACTTCTCCCTCTGTCCGCCTTGTCTCGCCGGCGTATTTGTTTCCACAGAGGAAGGACTGCGATGGGGGGAGAGCCAGGTAACCGGGGTGGTGTGCCGTCTTCGTTTAATGCTTCTAAAAGTCGAGAAAATACGAGGCGGATGATACGGTACGCCATTTAGAATTATAGTTACCACAAAACCCACCACGATAGCAAAAATTCGACTAAGAACATATCAATTACAACGAGCTTGATCGGGCGCAATGTAACAAATTTGGTGCACAGCCAGGCCGGTGAACACCAGGAATTACTAGTAGTCGAATTATCCGAATCAAGCCCCAACCGAATATCATGGCTACGCTTCTTGCTTCACATACATCTACCAGACGAGTGGCAGCACTGCCTGCATGCTCATTCAAGTCGACAACCTACTCGTCAAAGAAGGCGAATGCATCATGGCTCGAGAACTCGTCAAGAAATATAGTCTATGAATGATTAGACTAATTTCATGTGGAAGTGAGCATTCTTTATCCTTTTTCACTGTTGTCCGCCTACCAATCCGTCACATGCTGACTGCGTTCGCCTGATACACGATTAGACAACATCAGTCCCACACGACCCCGGTGGCTTGCCGTATCGTGGCCATATCGTGCATCGACTCGAGACGGCTCCACACGACACCGAGCGAGGTTCTGAAATAAAAGGGCAACCACCAAAAACTTTGGGAAAAAATGTACTCAAAACTTGCCGACTTTACAACTGCTTGCGGGCAATCAGTTATGTATCACGACTTTCATAGTGTTCTTCACTTCTTCCTGGAATCTATGTAGCACCTAACGACGAACTTTCCACCTACAAAAACCCGTGTATCTTTCAGCTGCCAAATTAAATCCAAATGTGTTTTTTTGAGGCGCTGTCGAACGCGCGAATAATGGGTGCCATTGAATACTGCGCAACTATCGCCGAGGGCCCCCTGATCTACTGTAGTAGAACTGCTTGATGTCCTACAAACCGAGAATATCTGCTTAGCAGACTAAACGTCGATGCATCGCTTCAACACGGCAACTTTTTTTCTATATGTGAGAGCTACAGGGCGTCCAATATCCACGGAGCTCGTCATGACGCATTCGCCTTCGTCTTGAACAGATCGTAACGCCCACCCCCTGATGTCGAATAGGCCGTGATACCTGCGTCACCACCCATAACGAGCAGGATATCGGCAGACATGCCACGTGAAATAAATGCAGTAGGGACACACTAGAATGCCACATAAACTTGCTCGAGAAACTGAAACAAAACCTCTAAATGGCGTATTCGTATTCCACTCGTTGTTTTTAACACCATGCCTTAGTTGCATGTTCTCTCTGATAAAAAAAGGGAAACCACGCTCATTATTTATGGCTTGTCCGCGACGACTGCGTTCTAACTCGGTGAGGAGCAACCAGAGTCGCTTGAAAGGTACAAGCTGTCCCAGACACCGACTACAGTAGCATATGGACATGCTAATAACCTTGGCGCGAGGCCGACAGACGATCGCAAGCAAGCATGTACCAAGTTTTTAGCTAAAAGACTTCGTAGCAGAATTCTTCAGTTCATATCACACGAAACTTCTTCATCCCCCCCCCCTTTCCTGTTTGGCATGCATAGGCAAGAATGTAAGCACAAGGTGTTAAAGTTTGTTATACGAGCGGTTCTTGGGCAGGGTGCACTTCACCCTCCATAAGAATCGCCTAACACGTCACGGCGCTTCGCGCTTGGGGCATGCAATATCTGCCTGGTTGGTGCAAACCCGACGTGCTGCGTCCCGGCATAGTACGTCGATGGTAATATGATTACGGCCATGCACAAAACGAGTACACTCCCCCCCGTCCCCCCCGTTTGGTAAACTAGTATTGAAAATTTCGCTTCGGTCCCTCGCGTCACAACAGTAGGCGAAGACAGTAAATTAGTTTGGACACTTTGCTTTATCTAACAACATGAAACCCATCATTCGGCAAGAGCGAGGATGATTCATCAAGAGAGTAAAAAGTTTGCGTTTGCTTGCGGTACTGCAAACCCTCTGGATATGCCGATGGCAACACGTACAAATCGAAAACGCGTTGCCGTATTCGGCAATCTGCAAAACTACTATCCAGCTTAGCGGCTGTTCACACCTTCCCTTACCAACGGTGGCATCAATGCAGTGGAATGCAATGGTCTACCATAAATTCCCCTCCAAAACGACAAGAAGATCCAGGTGCGCGCTTTACACATCCGAACCGCAAGCGTGCTGACAAAGGTGAAGACCTGTCGCAAAACCTTTGCCTTGTCCGAAATTATTCTGGCCCGCCCTTGAGGTCGCTCCACCATTCAGCTTTGAGGTAGACAGGCTGTGATCCTCAAAGTTTTCGCAGCGAGTGGGCGTTAATCCCGGCTACCTTCCTCGCCGTGACCCAGCTTGAAAGGTAGCTTGTTATACGTATTTCTGTCATACTTGTACGAGTCCTCAAAAATACCTGCCTGCTGAGATTTATCGTGGAACCCTGGTACTGATTTCGTCCCCACAGGGTCACGACGTCAGTCCTGGTTCGAGGAGATGGCGGGCCCTGCCATGTAAGGCATTGCCGGCGAGACAGCGTTCATTTTTGCAGTAGTGCAGGCAAGCTAATACGATGTGTGCTCTGTCTCCCGACACCTCAACCGATTGCAGTGTTTTGCTCAGGGTTGGGAGCTACTTTTGGAGCCTCCCCCGCGGACAAGCATGGCTGCTCAGGGGTAGTTTGAGCCGTCAACGTCTTTTATGCCGCTAAACTTCGACAAAAATCTGATCAACGCTACCCCTGACCAGTTCTTTTCTTCACTTTTTATATTTCCGAAACTCACTACTACTACTGCTACTACCACTACTGCTACTACTGCTACTACTACTACTACTACTACTACTACTACTACTACTACTACTACTACTACTATCACTACTACTACTACTACTACTATTGCTACTACTTACACTACTACTACTACTACTACTACTACTACTACTACTACTACTACTGTGTTTGATATACTATGATACTATGATCGAGTCATGCAGTATCAAGATTACCACTTGCCTATACTACTACCATACCTGAGGGGTGTACACATGGCATATACTGTATAAATTAGCATACTACATGCCTGCTGGAATAAGAATGCATGCACCCCCAGCTTAGCTCAGCCCAGCTATTTAGTCTAACACGACGCGTATGAAAATACGTGGAAGTATGGTGAGCTAAAGCTAAACTTTTCCCCATCCGCCGGAGGATAAAAAGAAAAATTAAAAACAAATATATAGACTATATATAGCTAAATTATTCGTGGCGCAGCAGTACCAGGTATGAAGCGAAGTACCGGTTACCAGGTGCAGATAGGTACGAATGTGTTGTGTACCGGTCTTTCTATTTTCCTCCATTGGTTGTCATCTCTCGGTCCACATGCCATCCCCCCGCCCCCCCCCGTAAACTTATCCCGTACTTAAGATCAGAAAAATACATCGCCACCAAGCACAGAACAAAGTGCACAGCACAGGGAAACTTGCTCTGCAAAAGCATCTGCTTTTAAGATTATCAGCTTGCTTCTCAGTCTTAATCATGGGCCTCTTCTTTATGTCTTTTTTTCATACCCGGTATTATTTTGTTGCGTCCCTCCTTGCGCGAGCGCCGCTCACGGTGCGGAGCCATTTCACATTGAACGCAAATACTCCGGAGTATACCGATACGCAAACATGTTGGAGATTTGTTGTACCGCGTTTCGCGCTGCAGAACTAGCGCTACACGAAGCTATTCGAAGCATCTATACAGCAGAGGACCCAACGGCTTCCTGATTGCCGTTCGCTGTATATCGCCGGTGTGCGGACCTATATCTCGGTGATGCCAGTGTACCACATCCGATGTACCCGGTACAGCACAAGAGTCTACCAGGTAGCTACCTGGCAGTACTCTGTTTACCCCCCAGCCATAAGAGTTCTCGCCCAGCGAGCTCGTCTATAGTCACCCTACCAAATCTACCTCAGAGCACTCAGCTGGAGAAATAAGACCTGCCAGTGGTTGTCTGAGGCGGCAATAACGTCCAGGGATTCACCAGCGTTTCGTTTGTTGTCATGTCTAACTTCATGCTACCACGCAATGATTGGTCGACCGAAACAAATGAGATGAGTTGATATTTGCCTGTCATTTGGGGGAAAATCGTAACTATATTATAGAACTCCTGCTTCGAGCAGCTTTTACCACTGTTTTTGGCCGAGCTGTCGATACCGATGGAAAAGGCCGGCAAACGGCTGATGATGCTGTCCATTATTGCTCATTCTATCCTGTTGGGGCGGCGCCCAACGGCTACCCATGCCCCAACTTTTGTTGACGTAATGACGAAAAATGGTCAATACTGCGAGCGCAACGGACGGATCAGTGGTGCATGAGGTGCAGCATGTGGGTGGGGGCATGTCGACGAGCTCCTGAGCCAGATTTCGCATCACACCCCCTTTCTCTGATGCCGAAACTCGGCCGAGGCAAACGACATATGTGTTTTCAGCCGTTGAGGCTTGCAAAAATTGTCGATATGCTGCTGCTTTCGCTTGCGAGCAGGTTTTGAGAGTCAGCCGAAAACAAGGCACAACTGGTTGAGATTTTTGTCTATGCTTAATGAAATTTGGGGCTTCAACCATATCATTTCCGTTTGTTAGACTCTGGCTTAAAGTCTCGAGACTACCTCACAGTAGTACCTCTTCACAGGCTATAAACGATAACCGGCGCAACAGTTAAAGAGTAAAAACAAGATGGAGTCCGAACAACTTAAGACAAAAAAAAAAAAAAAAAATCGGAATGGTTTACCATTTTAACGTTCTCCATCAAGTTTACAGCAACGACACACAAAACAACAATTACCCAATGCTGAAAACGCGGTCGTGTCACGCGCCATGAGTAGAGTGTGATGTATCGGACACAGCAACTTACAACTTCATTGTCAACTCCAAATCCATCTGAATCTGCTCGGTTGACAAATATGGTTCGTCCTTCGTCAGAGAGTGCAAAATGACCTGCACATTCTGACCGGTGCCATTCAAGGCCGTTGGAGCCGACGTGTCGCTGCGGTGCCCACCGACGGTACCGGATGGCGGTTCGGGTCGATCTTCTTCGCTCGAAGTGATTCCCAAGGAGTGAACCACACCCTCCTGTTTCAGAGGTCCTTCATCGGGGCAGCGCAGAGCATTCTTCCGTTGCAGCTCCAACCGAGATCGTTTTCGCCAGGAAACATCACATTCGTCCGAAACGTCACGGGTTTGTACGAGGGACGGAGAAAGCACTGCTCCCGACGACAACACTTTTGGTGGCCGTTCGGCGCTCGACTCGACCCCAACACGCCTATTCCGTAAGACGACCATGCCTTCCAAAGCATGTGCCTTGCAATATAACCTTGTGCGACTACCCTTCATGTTAAAACTCGGGTGTTTTTGGCAGCCGTCGTATTTGCAACGCCTACAGCGTACGTCTACCATTCCATCCGTGGCGTGTTGCATGCAGTACACTGGTGTTTTGGTGTTCGCCAGGTTAAATCTAGGGTACTTGGTGCAAGAGTCGTGCAGGCAACGCTTGGTGCGCAAGTCGACCATGTCATTCTCAGCATGCGCCTTGCAGTACAACTTTGCGCGGCTTCCTTTGACATTAAAACTCGGGTGTTTTTGGCAGCCATCGTATATGCAACGCTTACCGCATACGTCTACCATTCCGTCTTCGGCGTGGTGCTTGCAATACATTGGTGTTTTGGTGCCCTCCAGGTTAAATCTCGGTTGGGTGGTGCAGGAGTCGTGCGAGCAATGTGTGCGGCGCAAATAGACCATGCCGTCCTCAGCATGTGTCTTGCAGTACAACTTTGTCCTGCTCCACTTGAAATTAAAATTCGGTCGTTTCATGCAGCCATCGTATACGCAATGCTTACCGTAAACATCTATCATTCTGTCCGCGGCGTGTTTCTTGCAGTACTTCGCTGAAAATTCACCCTCCAAGTTATAACTCGGTTGCGTCGTGCAGGAGTCGTATGAGCAACGTTTTGCCAGAACGTTTATCATTCCGTCTTCGGCATGTTTCTTGCAATACAACGGTGATTTGTCGCCCTCTACGTTGAAGTTCGCCCGCATGGTGCATGACGCGTACGAACAACGCCTGCTCCGGACGTCTTTCATTCCGTCTTCGGCATGTTTTTTGCAGTATTTACCTGCCTTCGCCCCCTCGTCGTTGTAGCTCGGCTGTGTCGTACACGAGGCGTATGAGCAACGCTTGCTCCGGACGTTTAGCATTCCATCTTCCGCATGTTGCTTGCAATACACTGGCGCCTTGCCCTCCACATTAAACGCCGCAAATGTTAGGCACCGCGGGGAAAGGCAACGCGGCATGCTCAAGAAGTTGTGGAACAGCTAAACTCTTCAAAATGGTCCCCAAGACTGAGAAACACAGACAAACCTCCGTTGCAGCCGGCCCCTGCACACCTGTCATTGATGGACAAAGTGGTACAAGTCGAATCAAGAGAACCTCGTTGAAATTGATGTGATCGTCAATTGTATTTTAGACGGCATAATCAGCACCCCTCGGCTACAACTTGGTCGCGATACAGACATAGAGCATCATGGGGGTGTTTTTTGTC
The DNA here is from genome assembly GCA_012845835.1 of Undaria pinnatifida. NCBI lineage: Eukaryota > Phaeophyceae > Laminariales > Alariaceae > Undaria > Undaria pinnatifida. The sequence continues at coordinate 13,453,616 of JABAKD010000023.1, forward strand.
AAATGAACTTCAGTTGCGGTTTCCATATACCTACTGGTACGAGGTAGCCGTGATAGATCCTTAGCGGATGGCACAAATACCTTAACCGAAGCACGGAGAAGGAAAATAAAGGGGGGATTAAACATTCATTGCGCTCGTCATCGGTTTAGACCACCCGTTGTACTCGCTTTAACCTTCAATGTGATTGGCCTACTGCATGGGTGGCCTATCAAAAGCCAAAAAAGCTTTAAAGATACAAATACTCGCTGTAGCGTACCACCCACACCGTGGCCGTGACCTCGTTGGCGGTTTGTGAGCCCTCTCAGTGTTAAGTTAAACATCGTGGACAAGCCGCCCTCAGTAGCGACATCATGATATCTACTATTCATAACACACACAGCTTGAAGATACGTATGTCGTTCATCAGTCGTTGCCGAAACTAAGACATAATGATCGCTCTCCATCAGCTTACACCGATAATTTCGCTACAATACACTCGGGCAGAATAACATGTTAACGACAAAATTAATACTTCGAAGTATTCAAATTCAAGATCACTACTTTTTGTCCCAATGCAGGCGGTGTTCATACGATCGTCGCAGAAGATCTGTTATTGCAGCGACACCTTCCATGGAGCTTTGACGTACGATATTCCTGCTGATCTTCTACGAAGTGGACGTGACGATCAATATCTGAATGCGTGTAAATAGTGCGACAGCATGAGTTGCTTCGCTACAGTTCGCGTGTAAGTCTGGAACACGTAACGTCCTGGCTTCGATTGAAAACAACCTGTGTGCGCCACATCTTTCAGCAGAGTTCCATAAAGTTATGCCAGTATCATAAACATTTATATTGATTGCACAATGGAGACAAACCCCGGGAACTTTTGTTACAGGAGAAAAATAGAAATCGAAATATCTCCCCCATGAAAAAAACAAACTAAAAATGCTGTAAACACGACCGGGACACGAAGAGAACGGTTCACGCGTACTCATGGAGACGTTGAAACGGCCAATTTTCAGCTAACACTGACGTGCAAATGCCACCAAATCACGAAACGCGCTCTGTAAGGCACTCTGAGGGCGGTGCCTACGTAAAAAAAAAAAACGTCTACTTTCGAAATTAGTTGACCGCATCTTGGACTTTGCCGACACCGGGCTGGCATTAAAACGTGACACCTTCTAAATGTTGTCGATGGTCTCAAGCTATCCGGTCGACCCACGTCCCCTCTTGACGTAAGCGCCTCCAGAAGAGGCGATCAACGGTGGCGAAACAAGATAGCATACTGGGTCTTGTCTCAAAAGAGACAAAAGTCGAGGAGGAGGCATCAACGCAAGAACGTTGGGATGCTCGTTTCACATCGAACGATTAAAGAGTGTGGCGCATAGATACCCGAAGACTCACAGAACAACAATTTCCGAAAATATCTTGAGGCTACATATTAGAGAAAAAAATGACCAAACAGGTTAACCACATTGGAATCGGTCGCAACGTACAGCGAGGGATGATGGGTAAAGGGCGTGTTAAAAAAGTAACCGGGCGGTAATTACGACGTACGCACCGCATTGCGATGCTTCTATCCACTGACAACGTAGCACATATATTATTTTGTGCCAAGACAGCCGGACTTCTGAAGGGGTTAAATATTTGACTTTGCGATGCTTTAGTTTGAAGAGATCTGCGATTTGAACGATATAGGCCCTGTCAAAGCAATGCCACAACCGTTGTTGACACGATCACGTCGTCAAAACGGGCACGTTAAAATGGAAGTAGCCCACTGAAATTACCCTTCACACTGACGGAGACTAATGGTCGCGTTGGTCCGGTTACGAAAATACAGGGCGAGTTGTACACCCCCGGTATAGGTTTCAAAAAAGAATGAGAAAGGAGTTTTCAACGCTACATGGAAATGTTTGCCACTTCCAGCGAGGCGCGATCACACAAACAAAGTGAAACACTACCAAGGACAACTCGTCCAAGTCCTTCTGTCGCCATTGTTTGTCCGTTAAAAACTCGTTCTTGATGTTTTAAACATCAAACACATGCAACTTTCACGGTGTATGCATTCCATCGCGTGGTACGAGGTACACATGTACATGAAACAAAGTAAATATGAAAAGGACAAAAAAAACATATCATAATTTATAATTTTTCCGTGTGGTACATATCATATCTTGGTGACAATAACAACATGTGAATCGCACGTACTAGAAACCTCATACCGGCATTTTCAACTTTAAACTGGGTTACATTATAATGTACATGTTTAGTGGGTATTAATGCTAAGCTGCTCAAGTGGTTGACGTTGCCAGCAACACTAAGGCAAGAAACAGTACTAACTAACGAGATGCAAATACTTTGGTGAAGCTGGCGATTTACAAATGATACAAACAACTTGTCCAGAGCTGATTGTCTTGTTCTGTTTCGGTTTTCGTTCCGGCAATATCAGGTTCCCCTGGGTATAAACGGCCAGAATTGCAAAATAAACACACACAAGCAGAAGACAACACTCAAATAATGGAAAGACCAGCAGTGAGTGTCACAGGTATACACGTAAATACCGGTGCCCGGTGCTCGGTACATTGCACATAATACCTGGTACAGTGTGTACGGATCAATGCGCAATGCAGGACTTCACGGCCAACCAACCAATGGCAGAGCATGACACCGCAAGGCACGGCACGTGATTTCTAGTAAATTCGAACTTGTTAAACACAGCCCAAAAAACATCATCGCTCGAAAGAGACCGGCGCAGCACCGCGCCGCACTTCAAAAGCAGCGCACAGTAGTATCGCACCGCATGTCATGGCGCTGCGGTGATAAAATGCGCTGAAATGAGCCAAGGTGCGGTCAGATTTAACCTGGTTCAATATATATATATATATATTCATGTATATATATTACCTGGTAAGTACCAAGGACAACGCAACACACTCCACCGAACAGCACCGCACAACATCGCGCAGCACCACACAGCAACAGATGCCAACTTATGGCATAACACAGAAAGGCACTGCATGGCGCGGAACATGTCAAGACCGCGAGGTACCGGACGCTGCTGTGCTGTAGAGGCACTGCTGAGCTGCGTTGCTGCGGTGGGCTGAGCGGATAACAAGATATGCAAATATTGCCATACAACGAAGAATCAACGGAAATATACCACGAACAAGACCATTCAATGAGGAAAGCAAATATATGCAGAAATAACATGCCTAAACAATAGCTTAATATAGGTTATGCCACATGTTATCCTTACTTTTAATAACTGTATCAGCAGGACCAATATAAAACGAAGCCGCCTTTTCACGGTGCTCATCTTCTTTATTAGGCGTGTTTATACTACGACAAAAACGCACTCTACACAAAGAGAGAAGGCGCACACAGGTACACTCAGTGAAAAACGGACAACCAGTACATATATGTGATGGAAAAGGGTCGAAGAAACGCATACAGTTCACCGTAAAATATCAAAAGCGCAGAGCCTGGTAATCCATGCCTGGGGCGGCAGCAGAGCAGTGGAGGGGAAAAATACACACGCGTATACAACCATCTTTTGTATTGGCCCTCCCACCCGCTGTATTCTTCGAATACCTGGTATAATACACCACAACGCGTGTTGGGGTATCAATAACAAACGCCATTAGGAAAAAACAACAGCAGAGTGGGACACTCGGCACAAGGCAGCGCCAAGCAGTAGAAGTTGGCCAAACGAGTCGCCAAACCTGCACCTTAGTGAGTTGGTTATGAGAAGGCGGTTCTACATGAATATATGCCCGTTCTGAATGCATTTTTTTCGTCCAATCACGGCATAACGAAAAAAGAGCCGTGCCGTATGTCGACGGCGAACGCGCGTATTCCATGAGGGCCTTTTCTTTCTTTGCCGTAGCGCAAAATGTATGCAGGTGGAGGTGAAAAAAAGAAAGTGTTGATGACCCATCTGGTTTTGAGTTACAACGTGTACCAGAAGCCACAGTACATAGGAAACCACGCCGCACGAGTGCTCTTCAATACATGCAGAAGTTGCGAGGTTGAATAGCCCAAAGAACTGGAGTAGCTATGACACAGTTCACAGTCGAACAGCAGAACACGGAGAAAAGTGCCAATATGCGAAAGATGGGGGGAAGGCGTCGTTTGCAGTTGCTGCAGCCGGCCAGGTACACAAAGAAGAGGCAGAAGGTAAGTTACGTAAATGACCGGGGCATTAAACGTCGACCAAAAAAACAGTTCAAGGGTTACCGGGATTCGTCAAAAAGCCGCTTCTAGGTATCGGCGGTAAAACGAAACGTAATTAACACCCCGTTGAGTACAAGCGGGCCAAGAAGCGAGCGTTGAAATACGAAGGAGATGTGACGCAACTCTACGGGCGCACGATATGTCGTGGGCAGAAAGCCGATTACGACGGGCAACGGCCAGTTCATCACACACTGCTTCTGCGACATATGAAGGATCGGCAATTAAAAAGCAGTGAAAACAACCTCTGGTACGACGACGCGCGTAGAAAGACCTATTCTTAGATATTGGATACGATGCCGAGCACCAGGATCAACTATTCGAAGGAAGTTGACCAAGAATATGCTAGAGCGGGTAACCCCATTTTCGCCGCTGGACTTGAGCCACTGGAGTGCCGCTGTACACCAATGAATTTTGTTTTTGAATCGATCAATGCTTTGGTAAGGAGTAACTTACCGTTGAAGTGCGAATAATTGTCCCAACGTAGAAACAGAAGGAAGCTCAAGACCGAAAGGAATCAGCGGAGGCACACGGGCAAGGCATCCCGACGCCTCGAAAATACGGCCATAAAATGAGGCCCCTGTTGAAGACCGGGTCAAGTGTGCCGAAGGCATTGGCATTGGGAGAGACCACCAGCCTGAAACGTTATGGTTGCAAGTATAGATGGGTGTCTGGGCAACCGCCGTGGGCGTGGGTATTTCGATGGGTACTTCAATTGCGCTCTTCGACTGGATGTCGCGAATTCAGATATCTTCCTCGTTAGAAAGCGAGCAGCAATGCCCATGGCTTGCAGATCGCGAGGAAATATTTTCGACTAGGGGTACAAGCCATTGATAAGCTCATCGACTAACGTCGTGATCTGCATGTTGTTTTTTCGTTCACATCTCCACTTTCAAGCTCCCAGACAAGCGGTGGTCACAAGTGTCGTCCCTTCTCCGCCCCGGTTCTTGTCTTTTACTTTTATCGCGCATAGAGTTCGGCAATCTCATTGCTCGTTTTTTTTTCATCGAGTGTTGCTAACTCACGCTCTCGCACTTGCCGCAGGTCAATTTGTGCACAAGAAAAAGTCCCCACCATTTTATACGAGTATGCACTCTGGGGGACTCGAACTCATAAACCTAACCTATGCCGGGCTCGAAAATAACCTGATACGCCACCGGGGCGATCGGCTAATCTGTACAACACTACACCCACGCGCGAGGGGAGAAACCACGTTACAAACCATTGCGACACCAAGGCCTGGGCGCGAGAGGGAGAAACTGGGAGGTGACGGTGGTGGTGGGTGGTGGAGGGTGCCTTTCCCAGGGACTCATCCGACGCGTCTACAACGGCACAGAAAAACGTTGAGATGTTTGGGTCTCAGTTCTTACCGGAGCCAAAAACCAGCTGATTTTGTCAAAAACATGCCTAGTAACGACGTATTTTGCTCCCGCGTCGGAAGGAAGACATGTTCTATTCATCGGAGCTGTTTGGAAGCGGGTATATACCATCATCACCGTCTGAGGCACTGGTGCGGCAATGGCGTGGCGGGTGGAAGCTGCACAACAGCAGAGAGATGCCGAAAGGCGGCACCAGCGCTACCAACCGATATATCAGCAGTTCTCGGTGGAGGGCGAAACGGAGAGATAAGAGGGTGGTCGTCGGTGGCGGGGGGTGGCTTACCTATGGACTCATTCATCACGTCTATGATGGCACAAGAAATCATAGAAGGTGTTTTCATCAGTTTGGAAAGCAGCCCGAAATCAGCGAATGCTATAAAACATTAATTCAGCTTCAACGAATCTTTCACCACTGCCAGAACTGAAACATGGAAAAAAATCGGAAGCATACGGTATCACCAAAAACATATGAATACTGCCTGTCTGCGCTTGATTAGAAATCTGTCAGCGCTAAATAACCCCTGCAAGAAAGAGCCAAAACACACACCTGCGGCGGTTACTGTAACCTCGTTGACCGTGAGAGATAGAGCACATTGCTCACAAAAGAGCTAAATCGCGGAGACGCGTTACCAGCACCATCAGCACAGCAGACGGACAGCAGCAGCAACAGCAACTGAGTCCCGGGCGGCCCAACGTCTCGAGCGAAACTTCTGTCAGCTTGTGCTCAGCAGATGTTTCAATCACAACCAAACGGGAAAACATCCAACAATATCAGAGTAAAACAATCCTCTTATCATCAGACGCCAAAATGGAGGTCAAACATTCGAATCACCGCTATTAGTGGAAACCCCAAACATCAAACAAGTTTCTACGAAGTAAAATATGTCATCAATGCCAGAAGTATAAGTCTCATCATTATAGTCTATACCGATCGTTTGTACGTCTACTGGGGGCGTGGTGGAAAGTTGTTTCCTCTGCTTCGGTCACGTCGCAAATGTCGAACCAAGAATGTGCTAGTGAGAGAATAACACGAGAAAATGTTTAATTACGTTTCGGCAGTCATCGGTACCGTTTACCTGATCAGTGAATGTGATAACGCACAGAAGGGGCAACAGCAGCTGCCCCAACGTCATCACTACCAACAAGAGCCTCGAGAAAAACAACAGCGAACACAACAACAGCGAAAACAACAAAAGCGAACACAACAACAACAACGACAACGACAACGACAACAACAACAGCAACAGCAAGTTTAGCGTTGGGGCATCAGCCGCAGAAACCTTGCAACCCCAGCACGAGAGTGTTCACGAGTACAGCAGTAGTTGTTTCAAGGGTGTTGCAGCAACGGATGTATTGCGAGACGTCATCGACCAGCGTGAGTTTACCCTGCTACAAACACAGCGTCGACGCAAGCAACGGCACGTAATAGCCAAAACAAAAGTGCACCCATACTCACGCTACATTGGCTTTGGCAACTTGAGTCACTCTTGAGTCAGTCTTGTTGAGCACTTCGTGAATGCAACAACCTTCGTGTGGTCGGGGGAATTGTTTTCGATATTTTCCACAACAAGAAATTAATACTTGTAGTTCAACACCAGGACCAATTCCATCGGCCAACCCGAAGGCAAATTTCAGAATGGATGCCCTTGCCATAAGGCTTACCTAAAACTCAGAGTATGGAATAGATGGCTCTTGTTCCGTGAGATGGGTTCGCCTCCGAGGTGGACAGCAGTGTACGAGGTGTTGAGGTGTTACTTTTTCAAACATGGGTTTCGTTTGTGGTATGCACGGGTTTCGTATGGCGGGGACAGGGGATTTCTTACCCCAATGTAGTGGCTACGATACAACCCACACCATTACAACGACGAGGGGCCTGCACGAAGCATAGCAACGCTGAGAGATCTCCGACCTCCAAAGGATCAGCGGAAACCCGAACTCGAGGCGTGAATATAGTACGCGGCCATATTTTTGACCTGGATCTCCTTCCTGTGTTAGTTTTTTCTGCACACATGCAATGCTCTTCCGCCTTGGAGTGTGCTGTATTAATAGTGTACTCGTGCGAGAAGCCGGGACCCAGCAGTGCCGTGGATGGTTTGCTGTACTCAGCCTCTCAGTGTGGATAACAGGCACGCAGGTCTTTAAGAAAGCGTGTTGAACTCTCCACGATATTTTGCTCAGTGAAGTCGTTAAACATCTGTACACAGGCCGTCAACGTCTGCACGAAGGCCGCCATCGCCCAACCTGCGCAACAAGTACATACAGCAAATGCCGCCTGTTGCCCGCAGAAATGTGGTATCAGGTACCAGTATAGATCAGTCGACCTTGGTTGTGGAGGTCGGCAATTCCTTGATACAGCAGTAGGTTAAACAGTAATACGGTACGAGACTGGCAGAACGTAGCAGGTGCAAAGGTCCATAGCAACAATATCTGAAGACACACCACCCCATCCGAGTCGGTTCTTCTTAGTATTCTCAGTCTCTAGGTTTGCGCGGGTGGCATCGCAATGCTTGAACATCAATATATCAGTTTGAAAGGGCCGCTCCGCTTATATATGAGCCCCACATCGGCACGGTGAAAATCATGGGCGTAAAATCGTACATCTGAGAGCCAACTATCATGTGAAACGGAAGTACAGGCAGATATGTTAAAATTGCAGTAGATCGCACTACCCATAGATTACGTAGGGTACTTCGTACATACCGTCTGCATGATCGCCTCCCAATCTATGCCACACGAAGTATGACTAACGAAGAAACGTCATATGAGCGCGTGTACACCAAGCGTTCTTTCCAAAACAATCCCAAGACTCGTACTTCTCCCTCTCGTGCTCAATATTGGTCACATTGCATGACGACATCACCGCGCATGTTGTATTTGGCAATATGTATCTCTTTCATATCATTAGCGTTGTCAGAATATATTGGTAACTACATGGTTGGATATTCTATCCTGCGATCCATGCATACAACAACAATTTATCAAGGTTTAACACGTTCTTTACCACACCAAAAGATTGCGTTATGTACCACATCTAACATCAAATCTTCTAGGTTGGGCTGCGAAAGCAACTGAGTTAAATCGACACACGACGCGTATGAAAATACGAGGTGGTGAGCTAAAGTTTTTTTTTCCCCATCCGCCGAAGGATGAAAAAAAAAATCTAGAATAATGAAAAATACCAGGCAGGTGATATAAACGACGCGTATGAAAGTACGAGGTGGTGAGCTAAAGTTTTTTTTTCCCCATCCATCCGCCGAAGGATGAAAAAAAAAATCTAGAATAAATAATGAAAAATACCAGGCAGGTGATATAAAGGGATGTAAATCGTCAGATTTGTCCCCTTTACATATTGAAGTGTCCCCTCCCCCCGCCCCCGCCCCCCGATGCCTCTTGCTCTATCGTCCCACCTAAAATCAACATCTGCCAAAGTCGTAAACACTACCAGCCGGCTGATATCACCTCACTATATTTCTGCCAGATTAGTAAACACTACCAGACGGCGGATACCTCATTTTCTTTCTAGCCATCCATACCGTATCTCCAATTAATTCATCCCCCCTCCCCCCTCTTTCGTTTTTTCCACGCCGTTTTGTTCAAACGCCCTACATACAATCGAAATCGGCCAGAGAAATAGTCTATGCACTTCTATACAGTTGATATCTCGTAATTATCTTTCTAGCTATCTATGACGTAGCTTATATTATTATCCCCCCCCCCACCACCACCATCCCCAACGACCCCTCCTTTCCCACCACCCGCACCATCGCCTAGACCTAGCGACACGTGTATATTATAGCAAACCCCTACATCCATACGACCGAAAGATGAGTAGTAAAGAAAAAAAAACTGCGCCCTCCCCTTCCCATTCCCCCCCCCCCCGCCCACCCACTCACCCCCTGACCCCACCCCCTCGAACGCTCCTCCCTCTCCTCACGGGTTGTACGACGTACAGAAAAGGATATAGAGTTTCCCCGCACAGGTTGACCCGCCCCCCCCCCCCCTCCCCCGCCCCCCCGCCCTCTTTATCAAACCCAGGTCCCCACGTCCTTGAAAACTCCGCCCTCCCCTCACCGGTTATTCGGCTTACAGGATTCACATGAGAGTGTAATGATGCATATCCTTCCACAGCTGTCAGATTTTGTCCGCCTCAAATACGGGTTTTATAGTTTCCGCAGACAGAGTGACCAACATCACCCTGATCGCCCTCATACCTACACTGTACTAGCAAGGGGAGTCGCCGACCTATATCCTTAATGAGGACACGCAACTCGTAATACGCGCGATCGGAGTATCACACACAGCCTGCAAAGATGAGTTTCGACAAAATATTCGATCTCACAGCTGGAGTGTATTTTCGTTAATATATTTTATACACAAGGTTCCCCTTCGGGGATTGCCTAAGTAAGGGGGTGGCGCAAGGACAAATCTTGATATATATTTTTATCACTAGCGGACGCAATGGCCATTGGGTGTGTTTTTTCAACTTCCAAAAAAACGAAAATGCCTGGAAAAGTAGTGAACTCGCATTATACCCGCAGTACGTCTTGCGTGTCGTACGCGATAACAGTACTTATGGGACATTTTGGGGACTCGATACATTCGTACCCACTGCTGATCATTTCGAGTGTTTGCGTTAAAAAACATCACTTATTCGTCCATAAGGTTTAAAAATAGGCCACATTTTCTCCGGCATGCATTTGGCTGAGTTTGCGATAAAAATTCAACAAAAAAACACAATGCACATGAAAAACGTGCCACTTGGTGATGTGTACAGAATCCACGCACAGCAGCATCGATCTACCGCAACAACGAAAGCAGAACACTTTTGAAACACGTGCACGAGAAAGTGAGAACAGCGGCACAGCAGCAGCAGCAGCAGCGGCAGTAGCAGCAGCAGTACCGGAGTCGCAGCACCGCAGCGGCAGCCGCAGGAGCAGCAGCAGCCGCGATGGCGGAGGTGGCGGCGGCGATGGCCCCGCTAGATGAATTGCGGGACGTCAGCTCGGCCTGGCACAATCACTACGATGATCACCACATCAACAGAACAATGACTTTTTTATCTAAATTTTTGGAAACCAACCAAAAGACGCCAACCGCAGCGGCAGCACAATAGTAGCCGCCGCTCAGCAGCAGCAGCAGCAGCAGTAGCGGCGGCGGCGGCGGCGACGACGATGCGTAGTGGGTGGCGGTAAAGGCTTCGGCGACAGCGTTGTGGTATAGCGACGATTTTCGACAAGATCAGCACCGAATACGACATCACGCAGCAGCAGGGAACGAGGTCCAATCTTTGAGAAAGCGAAAGCCCTGGCTCAATAGCGCCCACCCCTGAGGTTGCGCGTACGCGCCATGATTTCCCAGCTACCCTTAGCTGCATCCGCATGAAGGTCGGGTCGTGTCCACCGCTGCCAAGCACAGCGCACATCGAGCAGTGCCTGCTCTGTGCTGCTGTGTGGATTATGCCCTCGCGCCCTCTGATTGTTGTGCCGTTGTGTCTGGAGATAGACGGAGTTAGGGTCGTTACTATTAGGCCAAACATATTAGCTGGTCGACATTGATGGAAGTTCACTCTCAACCGTTCATTCAAATCGGAATTTTGTTAGCTTTTTGGAGCAAATTCTCCCATCAAAGGTTCGCTCGACCATTACATTTTATGGAGTTTTAGATTTAATCTTTGTCACCCAAAAGCACGGGCGGGTGGGTGGGAAATCAGCCAGTCTATCACACCTTGAACCTGTCAAGCTGGCGATGCTTTTCTCTCCTCTGTGAGCTTCGCTTGCTAGTGAGCAACCAGAAAGACTCATCCATGGTTCCCTTTGCTATACCAGGACAAGTACATGTAACCCCTCGCGTTGATCTAACTAATTGATCAATGTGCAATAGCCCTAAACCTTCTCCGTACGTGCAAAACCTTTATTGTCTCGTGCCTCGATAGTAACACGATTTTTATTTTGCTTTTGAAGCTGTATCATATTACTGCGCACACCCCGCTCGGAGCACCGTGGGCGGATTAAGGGCCAGGCTCCCGGGGCTGCTTCAAAACAGCCACACACTAGTGGCAGTAGCCCTGGGTCAACTTCCATCCCAACTGGCGTTGACGTCCTTTCGACTCCAGCCTCCAACAATTGTATTTGGCTCAGCTTACGGACGCATTGCTTCCCCCTCTACCTCTTTTTGCCGTACCCTGAGATGCGCACATCAAGATCCAACTTTTCATTTTTACCCGCCTGGAACAAATAATACGGTTGCGTACTAGCGGAAGTAGTTACGTCGACTTCTACCCCTCCAGCTTTGGAATGGGGTTAACTTGCCCCCAATCTTTACCCTGCCTCGGCTGGATCTCCTTACCCATTCCCTCATGGGCCATTACACTTGCTACCCAGTGGCATGCTTCCTGTGGCTACGAACGTACGCCCTGTAGGAACCACACGCCCACCGCCCCTCCCGTTGCAAGTCCTCTGGGGAGGCACCCCCTGTTGACAAGTGCGTTGCGCCTCCAATCTTAAGGGAGTGCAGAGCGTACTCGTCCGCCAGCCCGCCCGCCCGCCCGCCCGCCCGCGCACGCAACCATTCGATTGATGATTCGTCCACATGGACCATCTACCACCACCACTGCCGTACGCCACGAGGGGAGCCGACAAGGGCAAAAACAAATAACAAGACGTCAACTCGAGCATAAGATCAACAGCACCGCCACCAGCCCCCACGGGCTTCGGTGAACCCGCCCGAACGCGCGAATTAATCGCCCAGTTGCTCAACTGATCGCCCGTAGACCCACTAAATCCAACCTCGACGCGGTCGGCTCTCGACTATTTCCACACCCTCAACTGTGCCCGACCGCGAAAGAAAGCCACGTCTGCCCGCCGTAAACAACACGTTTCGTGGATACGCGACCGGGTTTCCGCGAACACCTCAGACGGGTGGGTCCAAAACCAAAACAACGCATACAATGCAAGCCACAACACGCGCCCCCCGCTACGCCAAGCAGGCATCAAAGTTTCCCCAGCAAGCAATATGGCGCACGACACAGGCCGACGCACGGTCGCCTTATTACCCACTTCGGCATGCGAGCACGCCGCACCTTTGAGGGCGCTCGCGATGACGGGGTGAGTTGTATCGAGCTCGAAACCGCGTAAAAGGCGATGAAAAAAGTTGATGGCCGGCAGATGACTTTCGATGGTTAGCGACCGCAGTTTCTTGGTAGCAAACGCGTACGCTACGTAATAAAAAAATGCCACACGATGGTCATACCGTCAATACCTTGATCACGAAAGACGGAAACACCAGAGCGTACCCAAAAGTCTATCCATGCGCCACAATGCCCCGAATAAGCTCGTTCAGTCGAGGCCGCAACGGCGTGTGGCATGAGTCCGAGGCTAACACCGACATACAGAGGAAAATGCCTATGGTCCCCAGTTACTGCCACGGGATGTTGGGACGAACGGCGTGAAAACTATCGAGAACGGAGCCGCGATCTCAGCGAGAGATACCGTCGGCGGCAGCGTTGTGGATACCGCGCACATGCGTCGCCTCGAAATGCCATCTTTGGTGACACTTCGAGAACGCGGAGGAGACACATAAGGACACCGGAACGCGGTTGCAGCACCCCCAGACACCGTCGCAACGAATGCACGGCGGACTCTTTGCCTCCTCGCAACAAAAACACGATCTCCCGTCGCTTCCGGTCGATCAGAACAGGAAGACAATATGACAAAGGTCGACACAACCATGCCCAAAACGTTCAAGCACGTTGAGAGATAAGTCGTCCAGGTCGCGGACGGATATACTCGAGCCAAAAAACCGTGACTGTTCCTGGGATGTGAGATAATACCGCCAGAAATTATCGGTTTCGAGACAGCATCCCCCGACGGCGGCTTCTGACGGGGCCGAAAACTACGGACGTTGTGTTGAGCGCTCCAGAAAATGATACATTGGTGCCGACAACACCCCCCCGCGCGCGTCAACACCTTTGTCAACATCAACCGCCAGAACTTGCGATCCGCATGGAACTTAGGCACAAGGGCAACACGCCGCCACGGATTGGCCATTCGGCCAAATATATTAGTTATCACCGGTTGCGATGTGCGTCATCACAAGCGAAACCAACACACGATGCGCGAAAAAAGACCCTGGACGAACGGCAGATGTGATGCGCATGAGGACACCCGCCAGCTGCGACACCTGCTTTGCTGAAGAATAGGTGCAAGACAGGAGCCACTACGCTAAATGCAATCGCAGCTGGAGGCGCTTCTGTGGCGGCAACGTCACCGTAAGCGCCATTGGGTCCACTGACCAGCCCAGCAATCCGACACGCGTGTCCCAGTCTGTGATTTTGCTGGCGGACAAGAGAGGAGAGTCGGATGTGCCACGTACGGCCTACAAGCGAAAGTTGTCCGACGCCAGCGGCTCCACAGCCAGCATACAGCGACGATCGTCCGGCCACCACGGAACCTCGACATGAATGCCGTCGCTTAGGTAGTATGCCACCCGAATTGCAAGCAGAGATCCACACCTACCTATCCGCCTATCGTGTAACCAAACACCGCCGCCCCAAATGGGTCGACTAAGACTTGACGAAAGGCGTCTCGCACGTCAACCCGGCAAAGGACGATTGTAGCTGTGGGACCGTGCATATGTCGCAAAAAACAACACCCCGTAACAAATCATCTCGAAGCACGTGACCGAGCTCGCATGAGGGGGGGGAGGACAACTCGGTATCGTTGTTACCGCCGGAATGGCCGCCCGCGCGCGCAAACGTGAGATCGTGAATGATGCGAAACTCTGGTTGCAGAACGACGGCCAACGGCGAAACATGTAAACCCCGAAAACCAGAAGCGGAACTTAGATCAAACACAAGAGCGCGACCGTGTTCAACGTCAGCACATATATTTTCGTGAACAGCAACGGCATGGGGGGGCGACGCTCGGGTGGTCACCATACGCAAGCTCAGCAGTAAGATCACCCCCTTGGGCAACACACACCCCGGAGCCGGGTGCCAAAACGCGGAGCAACTGGTCAACACGAGGCAAGTTCTTGACGGTACCAAACCAATAAGACAGTCTTTATCACACCTTGAACCTGTCTGTCTCGCTGACGATGCTTCTCTCTGCTCCGCGTGCTTCGCTTTAAGAAACCAGACAGACTGATCCAATGTTCCCTTTGCTATTATTCCAGGACAAGTACAAGTAACCACCCGCGTTTATCACACTGGCCAACCCCAAACTTCTTTCGTACAAACAAAAAATTTATTTTCTCGTGCCTAAATAAGAATACGCTTTTTGTGTAGTATGTTGAACTTCCTATCATTTGCCGCTTATTTGACGCCTGTGCATTGCTTGCGCAACGATCCAGCTTCATCTTTCTTCGATTTCCACCATTTGTTTTGTACTCGACCAAGTTTCATCAGCTCACACCTGGGCTTGGCTCATCCGCTCTGCGTCGCCTAGTACCCCACCGCAGCGCTATAGCTCACGGCAGCACAGCGCCATGCAGTGCCCTGCGATGTCCTGCAGCTCTGCTCAGCAAAGCACCGCACCGCAAGGCTAGCTCCGCAGAGCGCAGCGCTGTGCTTTGCCGTGCTTTGCCGTGCTTTGCCATGCCGCGTAAATGCCAGTAATATCCGAAGTGTCATGTGTACAATTTTTTTTTTTATTATTCGGGCACATCTCTTCGTGCTCGCACCTTTGTCCTAAACGTCGGGTGGGGTTGGCACAATTCGACCGCCGGGCTCACGTTACTGGAGGTTTGGGCGCGATCCGTGCTGTGTGTCGCGCATGGGAAGCCTTGAACTATTTTTTGGCCTCGGGCACACTTGAAGCAAATCACCGGGTTTCCGAAACATCCCCGGGGATTCGGATTGTGCACCCCCTATCCCCGCGTTTGTACGTAAATTTTTAATGCAAACCGGGTCTTTCTTCTCGTAGAGGGTACACGTTTATTTCCCTTTTTTCACCGAGCACCACGCTACGATCCTGCCGCCCAGCAGCAGTCAAGCCCCCTAGCAGCAGCAGCCTGAGACTGTGTGCGCGTGTAACTGCTGTTGTAGGAGCTGAATATTTGATCGGAGCGTGGCATTTGTCACCCCGCCATACCCCATATTTCTGGACTTGGTGTGCTGCCGCTTCGGACGCATCTCAATTGCATGTCCATAGATTGCGCTTTTTCGGTCGGTAATATAGGCAACTTTGTGATTATAATTTATATATTAACCCATCCTTACATTTACGTACAAGTAGGCAGAGTATTTTTATCTATTCCATGGGGTATAATTTTGTGTCGGAGATTTTGCTCACGCAACAGATGACAGGTACTAATTTTTTTACATGAGGACGGCAAAACGCTACGTGTACAACCCTACCGCACAGCAGCAGTAGTGGGGTACATCATGCATGTTCGCGTGGCGAGTCCTCGCTATGCTGAGGCGAGTGGCTTTCGTCTCCACGAGAGGACGACTTTGAATCCGACGACGATCAAAACAACCCAGCGTAATTTTGTTTTTACTATAAAAAGCAAACAGCAGTGGACATAGGCGCAGATGGCACCACGCTACGTTCCTGCTGCCCAGCAGCGGTCCAGCCTTCTAGCACAAGCAGCGTGCATCTCTATGCGCGTGTAGCTGCTGTTGTATAAGCTGATTCTTTGATCGGAGCGTGCCGTTTGTCACCCCACCTTACCCCATATTTCCGCTGTGCTGCCACTTCGTGCGCACCTCCATTGCATGTCCATAGATCGCGCCAATTCAGCCGTTAATATAGGCAAAGTTCTGATAAAAGAATATAGATATACCAACCCATCCATACATTTTCGTCCGTGTACTACGCAGAGAGATTATACGAACATTACGGAGGGGTAATGTTATGGTTCGGAGATTTTGCTCACACCACAGATGACAGGGACCAAACAACATGAAGACAGCACAACACCACGTGTACTACCTTGCCGCACAGCAGCGGTAGTAGGATACATCATGTATGTGCGCGTGGCGAGTCCTCGCTATGCTGAGGCGAGTTACTTTCGTCTCCACGATGGGACGATTTTGAATCGGACGACGATGTAATCAATCCAGCGTATTTTTTCTTGCATCTAAGAAGCAAACAGCAGCGGGTATAGGCACTGATGCTCCGTGAGAAAGGGCTTTCTGCCTCAGCGAAAATGGAAGCCCTACAGTTCCTTATTCCTCTCACTCTCTGCGACGAACTGGCGGCGAAGGGGGATGATTGCCCATCCTGGCGTGTATCCCTCGTCGTTAAGTTCAATATCTGGCTCAGCAAGACACGAAGAGCACCTATTCTAAAATTAATTGCTGATTTTCATATACGAAACAACAGGAAACAAAGAAAAACAAAGAAAAAACATCAAAACCACGTTAGAAAGACCACCAGGCGTATAATTTCACGTACGTGAAACGTTGTTAGAATTGCACGTAAACTCAGTTCAACCCCTGCCGACCTCGAGAGCAGACAGAGAGCCCCCCAAAGGGTTGGGTTGGGGTCAGGATTAGGGTTAGGGTTAGGGTTAGGGTCGTGTCTGGGGTCGGGTTGGTCTGGGCAGCGTAACCGTCGTTTTGTGCGGACCTGGACATAGGGAGCCGCCGACATAAAATCGCTATTGAATCTACGTGCAAATCTGCAACACCTTGCACGTACGTACGTGAAATTTCACGGGAGCCGTAGAAAGACGGCGCACGGAACAACTAACTGCTGATTTGTGTCTTTTTGCCGGTTGAAAATCCCCGTTTCGTCCTTCTATTTTTTACCACGCAAAAATTTACTGCATAAGAGTCGCCCGTATAAAAGTCCCCATCGTACGAGTACTGGCGCTGGAAACGTAGGTACTGATGATGGGATTAGCACATATTTTTACGGTTCTCCACCACGACGGCGAGAGAGCGAACCGTAGCCGTGAGGGCGCCTCCCCACACTCCGCTTCCCGAGCTGCGGACAAGAACATAGTTTTCACTACCACCAGACACATCTAAATTGCCCACAGACAGTCAGATGTTGGATGTTTGGGTTTCGTTCTTGCGCCAACCCCTTAGGCACTTTTTGGAGGAGAACCTTGTACCACGTACAGGTACAATGAATACTATACCGGGTTGGTACGTACCCTACGTTGTTGCTAAATCGCAAATAATGCACCCCCAGCTCAGGTCCGCCCTGCTAAAATATATAGCCCAGCAGCGCAGCGCAGTGCATTGCCGTACTTTGCCCTTCGTTTTGCGGCGCTGTGTCGTGCGGCGCTGTGCGTTTAATTGAACATACAGCAGCAGTTACTAGTAGCAGTAGTTACTATTACCAGGTACGATACACGTACGTACCAGATTTTTTTTAAACAAATTTCAAGGACGTCAGCCGTGAGTTCGACGAATTGCAGGTCAATACTCATCTTTGCAAGCTGCGTTGTTGGTACTTGTAATACTCCGTATACAATATAGATGAGTTTTTATTTGGAGGGTCGTATTATTTTGGTCAACTATAATAATGGTAAGTGTTGGTATTTTTACTTTGAGTGGGGAATTTTGAGCTAGATCTAACATCACATCTATTTTATAAATGTATTGCTGTAGTTTCCACTGTACTGCTCTATCATGTGTATGGTGAGCGGTTTATTTTGTTTTTTCTCTCCCCCGCGGGCTTTAATATCGGGAAGAGTACGATTACTGAATATTAGTAGTTATCTTATATAATACTCTTGATACAGCATTCGTGAATTAAAGTCGGGAGACCTGGTACGTGTTTTGTGTGCTCGTATTTTTACTTTCTTCAGTTCATTGTCCTATCTCGGTACCCATGCCCCGCCCCCCCTCGCAAAAATCACACGTACTGCCGTCCGGAACGTGGCATCGACAAGCACACAGCACAGTGCAGGCCTAATTAACTGTGCACAAGCACCTCTTGGCATTAATATCTATTCGCTATTAGCACCAAACTGTGATTCTACGATAGCCCCCCCCTAAAACCAGCGATTTCTTTCAACGACGTTTCATGACTGCTCGACACGAGGAAGGGTGCCCTGAAACGTATCTTTCCATGCATGTTCTTGTTTGCGACGGAATCTATCGAACGATGCGTCGGTGTGGCAAAGGGCACCGTATTTCAGGAGACACGGCCGGGATCTGGTTTCAAAACCAGCGATTTCGTTGAAGAAAAGTTGGGGGGGCTACCGTAGAACGACTCCAAATAGTCACAAGCCTCTTCTTCGTGCCTCATTTTCGTACATGTTTCAGTTAGTTGCATTCTTCCTTGCGCGAATGTAACGGACGGCGTCAGCCTCCTTGCGGAGCGGATACCTGTGATTTTCTTCAAAACCACAGAAAATAGCACCAGGTATAGTGCGAAGCAGAAGGTACCAGGTACCGGTAGTACGTGTTTGTATTAATCTTTTTCAATCTTTTTGCTTTCTCGTTGTTGAGTTTGTTCTTCACCTCGGTCTTCTTTGCGTTTTTTTCTGCGCAAATAACGCACTGTACATACTACTACCGATCAGAACGGGACATCGCCGACATACAGAGTGGCACAGACAGGGCAGTCAGCTCCGCACCTTAGCTCTTGGCATTATCAAATCGCTAGTTGTGCACTAAACCGTCGGCCTCTTCATTCTGGCCTCTGAACATTTAGTTGAAATCTTCCTTGCGCGTTCGTACCGGGAGGCGTCAGCCGCCCGCGGTTGTGAGCCCTTGTATTTACTACCGATGTGTCTTCCTTTCAACTGTTCCGACGTACGAGTACTGTATTCAGGAATCGCCAGGCTCCACAACCGAGGTCGACTGACCTATGCTGGAACCTGTTACTTCATTGCAGCGGGCACCAGGCGACATTTGCGGCACCTGGTGCGCAGGTTGGACGATGGCGGCCTTTGTACAGACGATGACGGCCTGTGTACAGACGTTGAACGATTTCACTTAGCAATATATCCAAGATATATCTCGTGGGGAGTTACGCAGGATTACTCAAAGATCTGCGTACGTGTTATCCACAAAGGGGGGATGTGTGCAGCAAAACACTACTGTCCCCACGGCACTGCTGGTTCCCGGGCTTCCTGCACGATAATTTTTACTACTACTACTACTACTACTACTACTACTATTGCTGTTGTAATAGAGCGCCTTGCAAGGCTGAAGACCATTGCAAGTAAGTGTGCAGGAAAAAGGCACAGAGGAGGGAGATCCCGGTCAACACTATGGGCGCACTGTATACACGCCCCGAGGTCGGGTTCTCAATTATCTCTTGGAGGTCGGATATCTCTTAGCGTTGCTATGCTTTGTGCTGGCCCCTCACCGTGTTGTAATGGTGTGCGTGTGGGTTGTTACATATCTTACTTGTGATAAAAAATCTCTGTCCCCGCCATACGTATCCAGTGGTTACTCAACCGGAAACCCCTGTTTATCAAGAATAACACAAGAGGGCACCTGCTGAACACCTCTTCATTCGCTGCTGTCCACCTTGGAGGCGCACCCTTCTCACCGAAGAAGAGCCATATTTTCCATATTTTCCAAACCGAGTTTTAGGTAAGACTTATGGCAAGGGCGTACATTGTAAAAATTGCCTCCGGGTTGATACATGGAATTGGTCCTGGCGTTGAACTAATATATGGGTACCTAGGATGACGTTTTAGGCTGAGGGCTAACGAGAGAGCAGAACGCGGCTGACCAGAGCGAAGCGGCGAAACTTAGCCTACTCTGAAAATAGTATAGTGAAGGAACCCTTCACCTCTACGCGCCCTTACAAGTTGAAAGAACTTGAAAGGGCTGGGCGTGCTCTACAAAGTTTTTCCATCACAGCACGGTGTTCAGGCACGCCGACGAGTCCCAACTCCGCGAGCGCGGGGCATGAGAAGTCTCTCCCGGGGACGGCTAGCGATCTTCCCCGAAAGGTAGAGAATCGTAAAAAAAGTGCAAATCCCACCCAGCTCCTGGCGTACCACAGGACCACAGGTGTACCGCTGCACTGCCGTATTGATACTCTGTATGCTGCCGTTATAGATTGGTCTGTACGTGCTGCTCCACTGCTGTTGTACTGCTGTTGTACTGCTGTGATGATGGGGTGCGACCGTCCAATTCGCTCCGTACCGTCTCTTTCCGATAGACATGTGCCTGCATTTTTATTCGAGTTTGTGTAATCGTACTCTTTGTCTTACCGAGTTCGGGTCCGAGTCCAACCCGTCGCCTAGCGACACCTTCTTCTTTTTCAGTCAACAGGAGTTGCCTAGCGACACCTCCTTCTTACGGGCACTGCAGCTTGCAGCAAAAGTTTTCTTCATCGTACTCCTGTACCGTATGAGTCTCAGTTACGGTATAAGTACCCGTCGACTCGCGGCCGCTATGGATTGGTCGGTACGTGCTGCTCCACTGCTGTTGTACTGCTGTTGTACTACTGCTGTGATGGTGGGGTGAAAAGTCGGTCTACAAGCAAGTTACATCTGCCTCAAGTAGTGTTCGTTTTCACCATCGCAAGGTAGCACCTCACAGTCCCTGACAGATCCTCTGAGGCGGAGAAACATAGGTGAATCTCCGCCAAAAGGTAGCACCTCACAGTCCCTGACAGATCCTCTGAGGCGGAGAAACATAGGTGAATCTCCGCCAACGCTAGATTCGATCGGACGTCGCATCGCAAGGTGGCATCTCACAGTCCCCTGTACGTGACCACAAACCACCACAGCCTCACCCTCTTGGTATCCCCCGATACAGCTCAATATGTAACAACAACCACCTCTACTTTCACATATCTCCCATCCTCGCCCTCAGACCGGGGCGCCTCTACTGGATGACGGGGCCGCCGTTGAGGCGGCCCCGTCCGCTTGTAATTTCTAGTTTTGTAAAAGATCGGAAACAATACCCTCGACCACACGAAGGTTGTTGCATTCAAGACGGACTCAACAAGACTGAGTCAAGAGTGACTCAAGTTGCCAAAGCCAATGTAGCGTGAGTATGGGTGCACTTTTGTTTTCGCTAATACGTGCCGTTGCTTGTGTCAACGCTGTGTATGTAGCACGGTCAACTCCCGCTGATCGATGACGTCTAGCGGAACATCCATTGCTGCCACACTCTTGCAAATTCGAAAATACCACTGCTGTAACACACATTCTGGATGTGCAAGGTTTCTGCGGCTGATGCCCCAACGCTACACCTGTTGTTGTTGTTTTGGTTGTTGTTATTGTTGTTGTTGTTGTTGTTGTTGTTGTTGTTGTTGTTGTTGTTGTTGTTGTTGTTCTTGTTCTTGTTCTTGTTGTTGTTGTTGTTGTTGTTGTTGTCCTTGTTCTTGTTCTTGTTCTTGTTCTTGTTGTTTCCGCTGTTGTTCTTCTTGAGGCTGTTGTTTGTAGTGATGACGTTGGAGCAGCTGCTGTTGCCCCTTCTGTGCGTTATCACATTCACTGATCATTGCTCAATTTCAGTATCTGTACACCGGAAATGTTCTAGTAGTAGACGCCAGGGAAATGAAGAGCATATTTTTCAAGGATCATACCTCCCCGCAGGTCATGCGTCAAGTAAACGGTACCGATGTCTGTCGAAACGTAATTTAACATTTTCTCGTGTTATACTCTCACTAGCACATTCTTGGTTCGACATTTGCGACGTGACCGGAGCAGAGCAAACAACTTTCCACCACGGCCCCAGCGGACGTACAAACGATCGGTATATCATGACAAGACCTATACTTCTGGCATTGATGACATATTCAATTTTGTAGAAATCTGTTCGATGCTTTGTGTTTCCGCTAATAATAGCGGGATTCGAATGTTTGACCTCCACTTTGGCGTCTGATGAAAGGAGGGTTGTTTTACTCTGACATTGTTGGATGTCTTCCCGTTCGGTTGTGATTGAAACATCTGCTGAGTATAAGTTGACAGAAGTTTCGCTGGAGACGTTGGGCCGCCCGGGACTCAGATTATGTTGCTGCTGCTGTCCTGCTGCTGTGCGGATGGTGCTGGTAACGCGTCTACGCGATTTAGCTCTTTTGTGAGCATTATCCCCCATCTCTCACGGTCAACGATGTTGCAGTGAACGCCGCAGGTGTGTGTTGTGGCTGTTTCTTGCAGGTGTTATTTAGCGCTGACAGATTTCTAACCAAGGGCAGACAGGCAGTATTCATATGTTTTTCCTGATACCGTATGCTTCCGATTTTTTTTCCATATTTCAGTTCTGGCGGTGGTGAAAGATTCGTTGAATCTGATTTGATGTTTTATAGCATCCGCTGATTTCGGGCTGCTGTCCAAACTAATAAAAACGCCTTCTATGATTTCTTGTGCCATCATAGACGTGATGAATGAGTCCATAGGTAAGCCACCCCCCGCCACCGACGACCACCCTCTTATCTCTCCGTTTATCTGTCCGTTTATCTCTCCACCGTGAACTGCTGCCATATCGGTTAGTAGCACTGGTGCCGCCTTTCGGCATCTCTCTGCTGTTGTGCAGCTTCCACCCGCTACGCCGTTGCCGCACCAATACCTCAGACGGTGATGGTGGTATATACCCGCTTCCAAGCAGCTCCGATGAAATGAACATGTCTTGCTTCCGACGCGGGAGCAAAAAACGTCGTAACTAGGCATGTTTTTGACAGAATCAGCTGGTTTTTTGCTCCTGCAATAATATCCGAGACCCAAACATCGCAACGGTTTTCTGTGCCGATGCAGACGCGTCTGATAAGTCCCTGGGAAAGGCACCCTCCCCCACCCACCACCACCGCCACCTCCCAGTTTTTCCCTCTCGCGCCCAGCCCTTGGTGTCCTGATGGTTTGTAGCGTGGTTTCACCGCTCGCGCGTGGCTGTGGTGTTGTACAGATTAGCCGGTCGCCCCGGTGGGATATCAGGTTATCCTCGAGCCTGGTATAGGTCAGTTTCATGATTTCGAGTCCCCCCGAGTGCATACTCGTATATAATCGTGGGGACTTTTTCCTGTGCACAAATTGACCTGCGGAAAGCTCGAGAGCGTTAGTTAGCAACTGTCGATGACAAATCGACGAACAGTGGGATTGCTGAACCCGATGCGCGATGAAAATTGAAAGCGAGAACTGGAGTGTAAAGGGGACGGCGCCTGTGACCACCTGGAATGTACAAGTGTGAAAAAACAAAACAAAAATAAACAGATCACGACGTAAGTCGATGACCGTATCAATGGCTTATAATCCTAGTTTAATTTTGCGAGCGATCTGCAAGCCGTCGACATTGCTGCTCACTGCCTAACGATGAAGATACTTGATTCGCGACATTCTGTCGAAGAGCGCAATCGAATTACACATCTAAATGCCCCCGCCGATGGCGGTAGCCCTGACACCCAGCTATACTTGCAACCACAACGTCTCAGGCAGGTGGTCTGTCCCAATATCAATGCCTTCTACACTTGACCCTGTCTTCGACAGGGCCTCATTTTCATGGCCGTTTTTTCGAGGCGTCGGGATGCTTTGCCCGTGTGCCTCCGCTGATCCTTTTCATTGTTAAGCTTTCCTTTCTTTTTTAACGTTTGGACATGTGTCCGCACTTCAACGGTAAGTTACTCCTCACCAAAGCATTGATCGATTAAAAAACAAAATTCATTGGTATACATCGGCACGCCAGTGGCTCAAGTCCAGCAGCGAAAATGGGGTTACCCGCCCGAGCATGTCCTTGGTCAATTTCCACCGAATGTCTGATCTTGGTGCTCGGCATCGTATCCATACTCTAAGATTAGGTCTTTCTACTCGTGTCGTCGTACCAAGGATCGTGTTCACTGTTTTTTGTTTGCCGCCCCTTTATATATCGGAGAAGCATTAGGTGATTAACGAGACGTAGCCCGTCGTCGTCGGGTTTGTGCCGACGACATATTGCGCGCCCGTAGAGTTGCGTCACATCTCCTTCGTATTTCAACGCTCGCTTCATCGCCCGCTTGCTCTCAACGGGGTGTTAATTACGTTTCGTTTTACCGCCGATACCTAGAAGCGGCTTTTTGACGAATCCTGGTAACCCTTGAACTGTTTTTTTGGTCGACGTTTAATGCCCTGGTCATTTACGTAACTTACCCTCTGCCTTTTCTTTGTGTACCTGGCCGGCTGCAGCAACTGCGAACGACGCCTTCCCCCCATCTTTGTGTTCTGCTGTTCGACCGTGAACTGTGCCTGTTACAATCCATAGCTACTCTAAGCTATTGGGCCATCCAACCTCGCAACTTTTCCATGTTCTTAAGAGCACTCGTGCGGCGTGGTGTTCTATGTACTGTCGGTTCTGCTACACGTTTTAACTCAAAACCGGATGGGTCATGAACGAATTATTTCTTTGCCTCCACCTGCATAAATTTTGCGCTAGGGCATAGAAAGAAATGACCCCCATGGAGTACGCGTGTTCGCCGTCGACATATGGTACGGCTCTTATCCCGTTATGCCGTGATTGAGTGTAAAAAGTACATTCACAACACCCAAAGATTTGTATAGAACCGCCTTCTCATACACAACTCACTAAGGTGCAGGTTTGTTGGTTTGTGTGGCCAACTTCTACTGCTTGGCGCTGCCTTGTGCCGAGTGTCCCACTCTGCTGTTGTTTCTTAATGGCGTTTGTTGTTGATACCCCAACACGTGTTGTCGTGTATTACACCAGGTACTTGAACAATACAGCGGGTGCGAGGGCCAATACGAAAAAAGTTTTTACGAGTGTGTGTATTTCCCCTCAACTGCCCTGCTGCCGCCCCATTCATGGATTACCAGGCTCTGCGCTTTTGATCATTTACAGTGAACTGTATGCGTTTCTTCGACCCTTTTCCGTCAAATGTATACTGGTTGTCCGTTTTTCACTGAGTGTACTTGTGTGCGCCTTCTCTCTTTGTGTAGAGTGCGTTTTTGTCGTGGTATAAGCACGCCTAATATAAGAAGATGAACACCGTGAAAACGTGGCTTTGTTTTATATTGGTCCTGCTGATACAGTTCGTAAGGATCACATGTGTCATAACCAGCTATATTAAACTATTGTTTAGGCATGTTATTTCTGCATATACTTGCGTTCCTCATTGAATGCTCTTGTTCGTGGTCTATTTCCGTTGATATTTCGTTATGGCAATATTTGCATATCTTGTCTCCTATCCGCTCAGCCCACCGCAGCAACGCAGCTCAGCAGTGCCTCTACAGCACAGCAGCGTCCGGTGCCTTGCGATTCCTTGCGTTTATGGGATGTGCCACGCCATGCAGCGCCTTGCTGTGTCTTGCCAAGCGTGGCCATCCGTTCCTCTGCGGTTGTGCGCGGTGTTGTGCGGTGCTTTGCGGCGTTGTTCGGTGCGTTGTCGTTTGTACATACCAGGTAGTATTTGATATATATTCTTAACCAGCTTCAATTCGATCTCGCCTCGGGTCATTTCAGCGCATAATTGCAGGGCAGCGCCATGCCATGCCGCGATGCTGTGCCCTGCTTTGAAGTATGGCGCGGTGCTCCGCCCGTCTCTTTCGTGCCGTTCTGTTTTCTGGGCTGTGTTTAACAAGTTTACATCCCTAGAAATCACGTGCCGTGCCTTGCGGTTTCATTTCCGACCACTGGTTTGTTCGCCGAGAAGCCCTGCATTGCGCATTGTTTCGTATATGCCGTACCAGATATAATGCATCGTTGGTTTTGTTTTTTTAACGCACATCTTCATATCCAGGTCCCGGACAAGCCGTGGTCACAGGTGTCATCCTTTCTCCCCCCCCGGTTCTTGCCTTCAATTTGTATCGCGCATAGCGTTCAGCAATCCCGTTGGTCGTCGGTGTTTCATTGAGTGTTGCTATATCACGCTCTCGCGCTTTCCGCATGTCAAATTGTGAACAAGGAAAAGTGCCAAAGAATTTATACGAGTATGCACTCGGGGGGATTCGAACTCACGAGATTGACCTATGCTAGGCTCGAGGATAACCTGATACGCCACCGGGGCGACCGGCTACTTACTGAGCACCAGGCACCGGTATTTACGTGTATACCTGTGACACTCATTGCTGGTCTTTCCATTATTGACGTGTTGTCCTTTCTTTGTGTGTGTTTTTTTTCCCAGTTTAAGTGCTTTTATATCTAGGGGGACCTGATATTATATTGCCGGAAAGAACACCGAAACAAAACAATGCAATCAGCTCTGGACAAATTGTTTTGGTAACATTTGTGAAGTCCCAGCTTCGCCAAACCATTGGTCTCTTGATGTATTTTTCGGTGATGTTAGTTAGTACTGTTTCTTGCCTTAGTGTTGCTGGCAGCGTCAACCACTTGAGCAGCTTAACCTTACTACCCAATACACATAACTACATTATAAAGTAACCCAGTTTAAAGTTGAAAATGCCGGTATGAGATTTCTAGTCCATGCGACAGTTTTTTTTCTTGTTCCCGTATGTATATACCACAAAGAAAAATTCTTGTTTGATTTTCCGAATGCTATTATTATTTACTTCCTCATGTTTGTACCACACGATTGATTGTATACACCTTGAAAGTGCATTCTTGAAAATTTTGCTCATTTAGCATCGACTTATATGACGAAAACCACGAATGACGAGGGTTTCAGAATGCAGTCCTGCCAAGCAGAGTTGTTGCCATTATTTTCGTACACTAGTCATCCGTGTGGCATCGACGTCGGCGCTCTCTTTCTTGCTGTAACCAAACGCCACGAGTTGTCTTTCCAGTGCATCCCTTGTAAAGAAGAACTATGTCGTTACGCTCCGTACATCGGATTAAATCGGGTCACACACGAAACATAGCAAACACCGCAAGATGCACGTGTTCGATGTTTGAAACATCAAGAACAAGTTTCTAGCCGGCAAAGCAATGACGACAGCAGAAGGATTTGGACGAGTTGTCCTTGGTTTTGTTTCACTTTGTTTTTGTGATCCAGCCTCGCTGGATTTCGCAAATATTTCCATGCAGCGTTGAAACCTCCTGTCTCATTCTTTTCAAAAACCTAGACCGGGTGTGTACTTTTTTTTACTCTCATTCCCTAAGATCCTCTTATATTTGTGCTTTTACTATTTCGTTCCGCCACTAAATTATCTCGTCACTATTTTATTCGGTTGTTAAACGACAGGTTTACAGTTTCCCTCCCCTCAAAGATATCAGGAGTTTTCTCGTCTTATTGTCGCCAATATTACAGACCCTTATCGCCGCCAACCGGCCGGCGACGGTAGCATGTTGTCATGCACGTGTATGCTTGCACAGCTGTCAATTTTACTGTGTGTTTTCACTGACCACGTTATACTACTTTTTATACCTCAAAGTACAACTTTACAGGCGCACACCCCAGCTCACCTGTGCAAGTACTTGGTCGATACACACGATATAGTTGTAACGAAACAAGGTCTATACTGTCTATCCAAATCGGTACCATTTGCCTTTTAATACCCGACACTTTATTTTCTCCAAGTACGGTACGTACAACCGCTGTTTTCAAACCAGTACAACTGGCCCTGTTGTTTTCGTGGCCGGACCAACCAGACCAATATCCTCTATCAGTGTAAAGGGTTATTCTGATTTGATTGTGTTTCCATTGGGCTACTTCCATTTTCACATTCCCGATTTGACGGCGTGATCGTGTCAACGGTTGTGGCATTGCTTTGACAGGACCTATATCGTTTAAATCGCAGATAGCTTAGAAGTGGAGCATCACAAAGAAACAGTTTTAACCCCTTTCAAATTCCGGTTGTCTCGGCGCTTTCTGTGACTCTTCGGATATCCATACGCCGCATACTCCCTAAAGACTCTGATGCTTCAAACCTTGTATCTGAAATAAACACGCTAACGTTGTTTCGTTGACGCCTCCTGCTCGTCTTGTGTTTCTTTTGTGAGAAGACCAAGTGTGCTATCGTGTTTCACCATGTCCGTTGATCATGTCGTCGGGAGGCGCTAACGTCGTGAGAGGACGTGGGTCGATTCGATAGCTTTTAGCCATCAACAGTTGTTGGAACGTGTCACTTTTTGATGCTAGCCTGGTTTCGGCAAAGCTTAAGATGCGGTCAACTAGTTTCACAAGTTGGAGTTTTTTTTTTTACGTGGACAACCACCCGCTGGGTTACTTACAGAACGCGTTTCGTGTGTTTCTGGAATTTGCACGTCATTTTGAACTGGTAATTGGCCGTGTCAACATCTCCATCAGTACACGTGAACCGTCCTGTCTTCGTATCCCGGTCATGCTTGCAGTTTTTTGTTGTTGTTGATATTTTAGGGGGTAGATGCTTACGTTTCGTTTTTGCTCTTGTAATGGAAAATCATGGAGTTTGCCTCCGGTGTGCATTGAAAAAAATTGTTCATGATACTGGCGTAACTTTGGCTCTCTGCCGAAAGATGTAGCGTAGACTTGTTTTCAATCTAAGCCAGGACGTTACGTGTTTCAGACTTTCACGCGAACTGTTTCGAAGAAACTCATACGGTCGCACGATTTATACGCCCTCTGGCATTTATCGTCACGTCCACTTCGTCGAAAATTTACACGGATGTCATACGTCCCCAAAAACTCCATGAAACGTGTCTCTGCATTAACCCGATCTGCGACGATCGTATGAACAGCATGTGCATTCGGACAAGGTGTTGATCTTTCATTTGAGTAACAATATTTAGGTTGCCATGTCCATTTCTGCCCTAGTGAATGCTAGCGAAATGAGCGGTGTCGGCTGATCGAGAACGATCCTCATGTCTTAGTTTCGGCAACGAAACAAGAACGACATACGTATTTTCAAGCTGTTCGTGTTGTGAAAAGTAGGCATCATGGTGTCGCTACTGAGAGCGACTTGTCCACGGTGTTTGAATTAAGACCGATAGGGCTCACAAACCGCCGACGGAAGTCACGACCTTGGTGTGGGTGGTGCGCTACAGCACATTGTGTATGCTTACAACTGTTTTGGCTCTTGATAGGCCACCCATACAGTAGGGCAATCACATTGAAGGTCAGAACGAGTGTATCTAGTGGTCTAAACCCCTGACGAGGGCCGGGTGATTTTTTTTTTCCGTCTTTTTCCCTCACCGTAATTCGGTTATGGTATTTGTGCCAAACGCTAGGTATCTATCACGGCCACCTCGTACCAGTGCTTACACGGAACCTTCAACATAATTCAGGTAGACAAACAATACCTTCATGATGCTCCGTCTGTATCGCGGTCAAGTTGTAGCCGAGGTGTGCTGATTTTGCCGTCTGAAATATAATTGACGATCATATCAATTTCAACGACGTCCTCTTGCTTCAACTTGTACCACGTTTTCTATCAATGGCAGGTGTGCAAGAGCCGGCCGCAAGAGAGATTTCGCTTTTTTCTTCAGTCCCGCTGACAAGCCTGAAAGTTTAGTTGTTCCACATCTTCTCGAGCATGCCGCGTTGCCTTTCTCCGCGGTGCCTAACGTTTGCTTCGTTTGATGTGGAGGGCAGCAGGGCGCCAGTGTATTGCAAGCAACATGCGGAAGATGGAATGGTAAACGTCTTGAGCAAGCGTTGCTCATACGCCTCGTGCACGACACGGCCGAGGTACAACATCGAGGGGGAGAAGGCAGGTAAATACTGCAAAGAACACGCCGAAGATGGAATGAAAGACGTCCGCAGCAGGCGTTGCGCTCACGCTTCATGCACAAAGTGGCCGCGCTATAACATCGCGGGGGAAGAAACGGGTGTATATTGCAAGCAGCATGCTGAAGACAGGATGGTAAACGTCACTGGCAAGCGTTGCTCACACGATTACTGCACTACGCAACCACGCTTTAACGTTGAAGGGCGGAAACCTCCGTTGTACTGCAAGCAGCACGCTGAACGCGGAATGGTAGACGTTCTCAGCAAGCGTTGTTCGTACCCGGTGTGCACCATGGGGGCGAACTTTAATGTAGAAGGCGATAAATCACCGCTGTATTGCAAGCAACATGCAAGAGATGAAATGGTAAACGTCCGGAGCAAGCGTTGTTCATACGGTTCCTGTACCACGCAACCGACTTTCAACTTTGAAGGCGAAATTGCAGCCAAGTACTGCAAGAAACACGCGCAGGACAGAATGGTAGACGTTCTCCGTAAGCGTTGCATTTATGAAGGCTGCGGTAAACACCCGAGGTTTAATCTGGCCAACGCCAAAACACCAAGGTACTGCAAGCAACACGCCGAAGACGGAATGGTAGACGTATGCAGTAAGCGTTGCATACACGATGGCTGCACAAAACACCCGAGTTTTAATGTCAAAGGAAGCCGCGCAAAGTTGTACTGCAAGGCACATGCTAAAAATGGCATGGTCGACTTGCGCACCAAGCGTTGCCTGCACGACTCTTGCATCAAGCACCCAAGATTTAACCTGGCGAACGCCAAAACACCAATGTACTGCGTGCAACACGCCAAGGATGGAATGGTAGACGTACGCGATACGCGTTGCATATACGACGGCTGTAAGAAACACCCGAGTTTTAATATACAGGGTAGTAGCATAAGGTTGTATTGCAGGGCGCATGCTGAGGACGGCATGGTCAATTTACGGAAAGAGCGCGTTGAGAGCGAGTCGAGCGCGGAACGGCCACCAAAGGCGTTGTTGTCGAGAGCAGTCTTTTCGCCATCCCTCCACAAATACCGTGATGTTTCGGACGAAGGTATTGATACTGGGCGAAAACGACCGCGGTTAAAGCTGGGACGAACCATGGCTCAGCGCTGCCCTGATGAAGGACCTCAGAAACGGGGAGGTGTGGTTCAATCCTTGGGAATCACTCCGAGCGAAGATCCACTTCAACCGCCATCCGGTACCGTCGGCGGGAAACGCCGGGACACGTCGGTTACAACGGCCTTAGATGGTACCGGTCAGAAGGTGGAGGTCATTTTGAACTCTCTGACGAAGGACGAACCATCTGCGTCATCAGAGCAGATTAAAATTGATGTGGAGTTGACCATTAAGTTGTAAGCTGCAGTGTACGATAAATCACACTCTATCCGTGACTCGTGAACAGACCATGATTTTACGATTTGGTCATTGTTGTTTTGTGTGTTGGTGCTGTAAACTTGATGGAGAAAGATGAAATTAAAAACCATTCCGACTTGTTTCTTTTTTTATCTGAACTTTGTCTGACTTGATTTTTTTTACTCTTTAACCTTCCCCAGTTATCGTTTGAAGCTTGTAAAGAGATAATTCGCTGAAGTATTCTCCAGACTTCAGGACGGAGTGGTCTTCCGCATTTTTGGTTTTTATTGCGGACGCTCGTTTCAGCTTTCATGGAAAAATCTACTGCTTACACGGAAGATCCCACTGCTTCCACGGAAGCATTATCGATTTCCACTGAAGCATATGGATGCTTTCATTACAGCTGCGGGAATTTCCGTGGGAGCGGTGAACGCTTCTGTTATTTAAATGTTAGCACATAGCCATTATAAGTCAATGTTCAGTAGCACCGCTCTTGTGTATCGTAGATGTCATATATGTCGGTTCGGGTGTAACGTACGTGTTTGTGCGGCGGAATTACTTCAATAGCATTCTCCGCTTGACATCCGGGTACCTCACTCTCGTGTGGCTCTTGTAGATCTTTCCGGATCATAGCTGTCCTGGTCATATCTGGGGAACAACCGTCGTCTGGGCTCCTGCAACTCTGCGGTGTATATCTGTGGATTTTCACTAAATTAAGCGCCACCGTTGTACTGTTCAACATATTAACATGTCGGAAGCACTTCGTCTTCCAAGCTATCCCCTCGCACAGTGCCATCACCTCGACTAACGTCAACTGCACTTCCTCTCAAACCACCGTGCCAGGGTATCATACATAAACAATGGGAGGTTATGAGCCTCGACTTGATGCCAATCGGCGCATCGCACAGCATCGACAAGTAGCATAAGGTGGACTTTCTGTTGTCCGCGTTGTTGGCCCAGTTGCAGTCCGAAAAAATAGCAAGCTTGAAGCCTCCCTTCTTGTACGTAATGCTGAAGTCGGTTTTCCCGCGAGGTAGCGAAGAGTGTGCTTCGCCGCCACCATGTGGATCTTGTTAGGTTTCGCCATCGGGCGAGCCAGTTGACAAACGGCATACATGATATCATACCTCAACACTTGAGAAGAATACATCAGGGATCCCACGATTCCCAGGTAGCGCTTCTCTTCTTCCTTGTCCAGCAGAGTTTCGTCAGGCTGCTGGTCGGAGAGTTCGGGGCCGTACCCGGCGTGTTGATCGGCTTGCATTCCGACACTTCCAACCTCTCCAGGATGGACTTGGAGTAAGCCCATTGACAGATCATGAGAGTGCCACGCTCAAGGTCTCGCTTTATCTCCAGACGAGCGACACCGCTCCCATGTTGGTCATCTTGAAATGCTTCTTCGACCTCGTTTTCGATATCATCATGGCGTCAGAGTTGTTTGCTGGCCAGAAGGAGATCGTCCACAAAGAGGGTCAAGAAGATCCGAACACCGTCGTCATCGTACAGGTAGGCACACGTGTCGGACTGAAGCGGAAAAAATGCCCACCTCGACAAGGGCGGGATCGATGGTGTGAAACCAGTTCCCGGGGTTTTGGGCCAGCCCGTAGAAGCTCTTCTCTAGCTGCATTACTAGCTCACCTCCATCTTTGTCCTTGAACTCGAAGCCAGGCGGCTGCTCGACGAACATCAGCTTCTAGATACCCGCGCACAGGAAGGCAGTTAAGACGTCTATCTGGTGTGGACGCAGGCTAAATTTCACGGCTTTGCAGCATATGATCCGCACGTGCTGAATCATGCACGTCGGTCGGTCGGGGAGTAGATGCCGCCAGACTCAAGGCCTGGAACTTGCTTACAATCTTGCGCTACTACACGAGCCATGAATGAGCCGTCTGTCTTGCGCTTGAGCATCCATTTCCGATTGATCTGCTTCCGACCAGCGTGAACGGCAGAGAACTGAACACCCTTGTAAACTTGACGATCTTTCGCGATCTCGAGTTCTACTGCTGCGTTACACACACTAGGCTGCTTCGCGCGTGGCCCGCGTTTCCTTGACTGTCCGTGGAACATTCGGTTGGGTTGTTTCCACAGCGTACGTATATTCCGTTAAGCCAAACGTGCCGTGCCTGTGGGCGACGTCGGGAAACTTCCCCTTCACGGTAAAACGCATTCGAACCGTCCGCTTCAGTCCGACGGACAGCTTCCATAGAAATATTTGAAAGCTTCGCTGGAAGCTTCCACGGAAACATTCACCACTTTCATGGAAACGCACACTTTTTTGGTGGAATTTGCTTTTTTTTGGTAGGTTTCACGAAAGTACAAGATACTTGTACGTATTGTCCATAGTACTTACACGAAAGCCTTGGGTATTTGTGGAAGCTTCTGTCTCCTTCCGTTGAAGCATCATTTTTCGCTTCCATAGAAACTCCCATATCCTACTTCCGTGAAAAATCGTGGGAGATGCCATTTCATCGATGAAAATATCCGGAAGCTTCTAAGAAAGTAGTTGAAGCTTGATTTTTTTTGTAGTCAGTGTCCCGCATCTTCCTTGGAAGATAATTGAAGCATCCAAGACTTCAATGGAAGCTTGTGGAAGCTTCCACGATTTCCTCCATGGAAGCAGTCAAAAAACATAGTTCTTGCTTATACAATGGTACACGGCTACTACAATGGAAGTCGTGGAAGCTTCCCTGACTTCCATGGAAGCAGTAATAAAAGTTGGTCGAAGTTTGTCGAAGCTTCCACAATTTTCCGTGGAGTTTTATGGATACCCATGGAGTATTAATTGGCGAGGAACATGCGTCCGTCTACGCACAACAAGTGTACGGCACGTAACCGGCCTGTTCGCATCATATATGGTTGATTGTGAAAGCTGTCTATTGTTGATTTCCATCATCATGGCCTCTACACAATCCACCGAACTTGAGCTAACCAGTGGGCATCATTTTGACGCGGGCCATGGGGATATGCACACCGTGTGCTGATGCCCATGGTAGTATCGTGTCTGTAATGATATACAGCTGTGATTGCGATCGTCTGATCAACAATTACTCTCGCGGACAAGTTTAAAACTGCGTCGCGGACAATCCCGATAGCTTGCTACTGTTCAATCGCCAAAACTTTTAATCGGGCCAAAATCTAGTCTCAGTTGGCATAAACTAGTTTCATCGAATTAGTACATTTTGATGGTTCCTGTAAATGATTTATTGTGAGTGATTGGCTGAATCCTTGCTTCAACGGTTCCTCTTCAGGCCTGGTGTCATTGCTTTCTTCCGATTGCGAGAGTTGTACTTGCCACAAAGATGCATAAAGTCAGAGTAAACACAATGGCATTCAGCAATCAAATTCCACTGCATCAATTAGGAACCCCTGGGTGGCATACCGACACTTTCGCATGTGCCAGTGTCGCCAATAAGAATACTACAGGCGGTATTGAAAAAATTGAGGGCGTGATTGACACAGAGGTCGAGCTACTACCGCTGGAGCTATTCTTGAAAAAAGCAACGTTGTCCGGCAATAACAATATTCACGTCATTGATGACCTACGTCCCTCTTCCATGTCATATTTGCTGTGTTCTTCGTCCCGGCGAAAAACGGTTTTCCTCAGTTGAAAAGTGCAAACTAAAAGATGGCGACATATTGGTCGATGTACGGCCGCGCGTGGTTTCCAAAAGGCCCATTATAGGGATCAATCGATGTCCCCGCACTCAAGGCCATTTGCAGAGTTTTGAATGATATTTATTCGGTCTCTTGTAACTTAGCAGGTACAGGTCGAATGAGAAATATGTCCACTTCCAGAGATAAGCAAGTGAGGGGCGACGTCGAAGAGCCCTCGTCCGTTGAGTTGGAGAGAACTCTATTAATAGGCACGGCAGAGTACTCGACCCTCGTCAATAGAAAGACGTCCCCAATGACACTCCAATCCTTCACATTCACGTATATCTTTCCCGCCCCGTCACCCCGCCCCCCATCCCCGGCCTAAACAACCACCCTCGCAAGCAATGCCAATAAAATAAATGAACATATATACTATACCTATATCTACCTCTGTTATTGGTAACGACATTAACAATATCAATCCCTCTTAAAGGTCATGCATATGCACGTCAGCCTCACAGGCAGTCTTTTGTACAATGCAGCTCAGCCACACGGCGGTCCGCGCTTGGTGCAAGCAGTGCCTGCTTTGTTGCTGAAAATTCGAAGTGGCCGATCCCGACATCGGACCACGACCGTGGATTACATGAGTAACCTGCCCGCACCCCCACCCATTACGGCAGAACCTGTGCTGTCTAGAGGATGGTGCACGGCATCCGTCTCGCAACCAACGTCAATTAGGCCTTCCAAATGCATGCACGTCCATAACGGGAGAATATACATCCACAACTATGTACTCCATGTTCACAGATACACGACCCGACCTCCATTCTGATCCTCCATCCCCCTTCCCCGTCACCGATGGACAACCATCCGATGTCTGTTGCGGGCCCCGTTTTCAAGCCGTTGTCTTTAAGAGGCCACAAAAAAATGTCAGCGTTCTTTACCGATGTCACGCGTGACCCCAATTGCGCAAACACTGCCCAAAGGCTCAATGACAAAGAGCAGCGTTTTCTCCAAGTAATTTTTCATTCAACTAGCATTCGTTTCTCTCCTCAATGTTCTTCCGACGAAGAACTCGGCCAGTACTCGTGGAATCTGCTTTACAACGTGCCCGAACTCTGATATGTTTGGGCAATAAGTGTCGTGCAGGTGGTCTTCAGATCCACCTGCAATATGAATGTGGATGCTGAAACCACGGGGAGAAAATGCAATATATTGTTGTACATGAAAGGTCGCAAATGCAAGCTGTTTACGCGTTGCAGACGGATGATGACCTTCTTCGATGGAATAAGCGATACCGCCCTAAAAAAACTTGAGTTGTTGCCATGCTGAACACTCCAAAGTGGTTGTTACCCGTCGTCTCGGTACAAAGACACACGCACATTTCGAAGCGCGCCAATCGAAGTGTATTTAAAAAATAATAATGTAAAGGTTTTTGCTTTGGACGCGTGCAGGGCTATCCTCCCTCAGCAAACACGAAGTGCACCTCTCTGATAGAATACATCGCAACTACAGCACGTACCGTGGATCCATGAGTTGTTGATATCTTCCATGGAACTACTCCACAAGAACGATTCGCCTCCACTTTAGTCAACGTCCCACACCGTCGAATCACCCCGCGCTTCCGGTGAACAAACCTCTCAGCAGTCCACCTACGAGTGTGAAAGGAAATTGAACCATTTTTTTGTCGGGATACATGGAGGTTGGAAGAGGCACCCGGGTTGTGTCGGGTAATGTATATATGTTTAGCCTAACTCATATTGAACTATAGGGCGACCATATATTCGCCGACACCAACCGAAGTCACAAGAGAATAACGACGACAAAAGCGAGGCAGCAGCCGCAGGAGAAGGTGACTCTTGCCGCCGCTGAAGAAACACACGGCAAGCCACGGGGACGATTGAATCGCAGTTGACAAATATGTTACGAAGGATGTGCAGGTTGTATCTACTCGCGTGACACAGAAACACATTACACACCAACCGGGCCGTTGTCCATAAGTGCTGTTGGCGGCACTTGAGGAAGCAGTAACACAGTGTTTCAATAGGAAGGAAGAGAAAGTTCTGTGCGGTATAGTGAAGGAAAGAAGACCTGCAATATTTTAACAGCAGCAGCGTAGTGTAATGTTGGCACGGCTGCCGAACAGTAATTTGATGCAAATATCAGTGCAAACTCAGAACGGCAAGAGGAATCGATTTCAAAGAGGACTTCATTGCGGTGAACACGAGGGCGTAACGTTAAATAGGCGTTTCGGCGTCGTCCGCTCAAACCTTCGAACGTTTCGAGGACAAGCAACAAACCACCTGTTGAGGTACCGTACACCCAAGTTGGTGGCGCGCACTTTTGCAGGCCCCTGCCACAGACAGCTACCTTCTGGCCTAAATAAAATTGAGGAAAAATGCCGGCAACACACCAGGTTTTCGCTACCGCCAGCCGGACCACCTGCGAGTACGAGTCTGCACCCAATATGCTCACTTCGGTGGACGTTTCGAGTCTGCGGTTAAGACTCCTAACCGGTAGGGAAGAATTGCTTCTGCGCGCCTACAAGAGGTGAAACATTCAGCAGCGTCAACACTAAGGCCAGGTCTGGTCCGTAGATATGTGTGCATACAAGGCTAAGGTACCTATCCATACCTCGGTCGTGGGTATCGGTTATATCTTTAGTCGATGGCGCCTCTCACTCGAACACTTGTTTTAATGCCGAATTAAAAAAGGGGCATATTGTTTCCGGAAGGGTGTCCATTTAGTATATTAGTGCTTAGGCTCATGTCCGGGACAGGGGACGCGACATAACCTCGGAGATAGATGCTGCAGACCGACCATTCATTGTATTTTGTTCAGAGTGGTGGATGGTGGGTGTGCTGTCTGAGTACGACAATACCACATCACGGCGTCCCCAGTCGAGCGAAGTAGCAACCGGTTTCCGAGTGCGAAGTATGTGCTAGAAGCGCTCCGAGCTAGAGCCCTTTAAGTAAAGGAATATCAATACGTACCAAGATTGTGATCATCGTTGCATTGTTTTTATGGCAGCGGAATCAAAGAAAGTCATGTTCTGTGATGCCGATGTCCTTCATTTCTGTGGTTGCATTTGTGCTTTCAACGCGTGTGAGCTGGCGACGATAATGGGTCTTTGTACTGCCAATGTGCGTTACCGGCCCCGTCCTATTCCTGGAGATTACACGCTGTACGCGTATAAGGCCGTCATCGCGCGGTGTGCACCTGATATCCGAAGTTGAGTTCCGTGGGCACACATTTGCTGGTACAGCAGGAGCGCCACCGTACGGCCACAGCAGTACCCATTAGACTATGGGCTTTACGCTCGTCGGCGCGCTCGATCACGAAGGAAAATGGAATAAATTATGTGAGGCAGGCAGAGGTCCAACACGTTATTAGGGTGCGCACGTGCGAACGATACGGCCATGCGCCCCGCCCCCATGCTCAAGAAAAGCAACGTGGAAGCAACATGTTTACCGGTGGTACCTGCTATCGTACCTGCTATCGTACTTGCGGGTTTTTGTGCCGTCCAAGAAATTTTACCACTACAATAGTGTATATATATTGATAATAGACTACACAGCCTTTTATCTCCATCTAATACGTACGCGACGAATCGTGGCGGGCATGGACAAATGAGTGTGCTGAATGTTGAATGGTTTATATAAATTGAGGTTGAAACACAAACTACGGTAGTAGTAGCGGGGAGAATGTGTGGTGATTAGAGTGTCAGCAAAGTGGTTGTGGTCATGCCCATCACACCCTAGACTATTCCGTTCAAACACACAGTACATTACGTCTAGACGCCGGTCTGTCACAAGGTTTTGTGTCAGCGGTACGTGGAAAGCATCACTATTTGACACTACCTCTGTTGTTGGCTTCAAAGCGCAATTTTGAAACCAGACACAAATCGTGGAGGACATATATAGACTAGATGTATAATCATCGTATAATATCACACACAATGTTGCGAACATTACCGTCGACCAATCCTTGATCTCACAGCTGGAGAGTATGTTAATATTTCATTTTATGTGACCTAAACCTCTTGAACCCCCCCCCCCCCCCCCCCCCCGCTTCTTTTTCTTTTCTCTCGCTTCCTCTTACTTAATCGCCCCATCAAATATCAAAATCCGCCAGAGAAATAGACACTCCCACGCCCTGGATATCGCCTCGTTATCTATTTAGGGTCGTCCACGCCGCTGCTGCAATTCCCACCCGCCCCCGCCCCCAACGC
Organism: Undaria pinnatifida; assembly: GCA_012845835.1. Lineage (NCBI taxonomy): Eukaryota > Phaeophyceae > Laminariales > Alariaceae > Undaria > Undaria pinnatifida. Next base: position 13,492,838 of record JABAKD010000023.1, read on the forward strand.
CTCCTCCTTCCCCACCACCCGCACCATCGCCTAGACCTAGCACTACACGTATAGCAAACCCCTACATCTATGCGATCTAAAGCCCTGCCCCCCCCTGCCCGCCGCCCCCCCCCGCCACATCCCCCCCCCCTCCCCTACAAGAAGGATATATAGTTTCAACGCACAAATTGACCTGCCCCCTCCCCCCCTCCCGCCCCCCTTTTGATCAAAATCAGGCCCTCACGTCCTGAAAAACTTTGCCCTCCCCTCACCGGATATTCGACTTACAATATTCACGTAATAAACTGATGACTTTTTTTCCACAGCTGTCAGACTTTGTCCCCCTCAGAAACGGGTTTTTTATAGTTGCCCCCCCCGCCACCCCCCCCCCCCTCCTCCCCTACAAGAAGGATTTATAGTTTCCACGCACAAATTAACCTGCCTCCTCCCCCCCTCCCGCCCCCCCTTTGATCAAAATCAGGCCCTCACGTCCTGAAAAACTTCGCCCTCCCCTCACCGGATATTCGACTTACGATATTCACTTAATAAACTGATGCATTTCTTTCCACAGCTGTCAGACTTTGTCCCCCTCAGAAACGGGTTTTTTATAGTTTCCGTGCACAGACTGCCTAACATCACCCTGATGACCCTGATAGCTACACTGTAGTTGCAAGGGGAGTCGCCGACCTATATCCTTAATGAGGACACACAACCCGTAATACGCGCGATCGGAGTACCACGCACTGCTTGCAAATATGTGTTTCGACAAAATGTTCGATCTCACAGCTGGAGTGTATTTCAATTGTTATAATAATATACTCCGGAGCATAGACTATTGACTCTCGCCGACACCTTTTCTCTTCTAAAATGCTCATCACATTGTCACGCTCATGCCGACACGAATGTACTGCTGTGTGTAGTTTGTTGGTTGGTGTACGGCCGATTGCATGCTGTTTATCGCCAGCGACATAGTCTAATAGTCTAGTCCCAGGGTAGCCGAAGAAGTAGTTACAACAACGACAACAGCCAGCCACACGCCGAACCGGTCAGTGTAAGATCTCCGTGCTTAAGGTCCGGGCTACGTTCGAGGAGTTGCAGTGGCTCGGTATCGCCCGGGGAAGAAATTTATTGCACTCTTCTTGCGCTTTACTGCTCTTCAAATTCCACGGTATGGATCCTTAATCGAATTACAAGCTACGCTACGAGACAAATAAATGCCAAACTAAAGCATTTTTATCAGTGGGGTAAGGAGTCGCTCGTTCGAGTGGCTCAAACTGGAAAAAAAAACTAGAGAAAATCTCCAACCGACTGTAGCCTTGATGGCAAACTCAAAGCTGCGTGTCTCTACTGCTGGTCTTCAAAATGCATCCGCATTGTGCCGCTTGGACTTGCGAGTTTTTCGTGTGTGCATGCAGTGTTTGACCGCTCAGTGGTGCTGACAAGATCTCATGAGGAGAAAACGGCTTGATCAAGGCTGCGGTTCTTTGCGCCAGTACTGAGTTTCATGCGGAGTTAACCCAAAGAACTTTGCTCACGACCCACTCTCCACTACGGCAGCTGTTGTTGCTGTATTGCCGCGACTGCCACGGCTGAGACACAGTAGCAGCAGTTTCTACTGCTGATCGCGCCGCCGCACCAGCCCGGTGGAGCGTGTCTTGTACTATTTTTCGGGGTGTTTTGTCATGTGGATGGTTCTGGCGAGGAAACCATTTCGATTTCTATTTAGGTTGCGTTTTTTTCGAGGACGAATGTCGTATCGCATTGTAGGGGCTTCCTCGTGGTGGGTATCGAAAGGCGAAAGTTTTGCCACCATCCGCGCTAAAGCCCAACACAATCGCGCCTGTACTGTGGGTGCCGCTTCCCACGCGAATCGGGTCTAACTAGTCTTGTTCCGTGCGTTGTTCTGTAGGAGACGTAGAATATGTGCTCAATATAGGTGCACCAGTTTGTTAATGAGGTTTTCCACTCACTAGGGGTGCTATGCACCTCAACCTCAAAATTGATTCTGGTAAACTGCAAGTTCAACCCGATATCCTAGGTATCAAAACCCAGAGTATGTCGAAAAACATGGATGACATCCAGAAAAAATTTAGGTTAACGATCCCCGACGTTAGGAACAGTTGCTATCTCTACTATTATAGCGCGCGACTTGGATCCTTCAAGGATTGTGTTGCCGTGCGAATACGACGCACAAGTAAGTGTGGTCGGTTCATTCCAACGTACCGTTTGGCAACATATTGTATTCTCGTTCTTTCCTTCCGCTCACTCTTACGATTACATACTTTCTCACTTTTTCCTGAACAGAAGACAAAAGAACGGTAGTAGTAGTACTGTTTTCGAATAGCGGCCGAGAAGTTATTCGTTGTGTTTTTTCTGTCGAATTGTATGGGAAATCCTATATTCGCACAACATTGACGACAGTTCCTTGCCCCTCTGTACCTCCGTAACAGACTCAGCCTGAAAGTACACGATTCACGCTGTCAACTTTTACTCTCTTGTTTCTGTAACTGTAGCTTATCACATTTTGGTATAGACAATGGATTGTGCACCACTAGCCAACTTTAGGCTATGCATCTTTTCCGAAAAAGCAGAAACCCAAGCCAGCCGCGATAGACCTAGACGCGAACGTAGGAGCACACAATTTGGATACTTCGATTGCGATAAAAGAAACTAAGCCTTCTTATTATTTACTTCGAGAGAGTTTTTACATCTCTGCAATTATACCACCTTCGCCCGCCGCCAAGAACCTAGATTTAAAGAGCATCGGGAATTAATCCAGCTACTCTGAAAATTTCCTCTTCAACAATATGTAACTGTTATGGCAATTCTAACTACGATTATTCTTTCGACTACTACCATTGAAACCACGTGTATACTACATCCGCTTCTACCACTGCCGCCACCGGTCCCATCACCGCATAATACAACCAAAGTTACCACCCCAACCATCACCAGCACTACAACCACCATATCTACCTCTTCTGCGGCTATACACGTGTTGCAAGGCAGAGAAGAAGGGCGGTGTCGGTGTCAATTGGCGCTTCCATCCAAATCCACTGCGATATTCTACTATGCGGTCTCGCTCCGTCCCACTTTGTGGCCGTACTAACGTGCTAAACTATATCTCCCTACATCACATGAATAAAATACAGTACCCTTCGTCGTTAGTTGCTCCTTCCACAGAATACGTTACATGTTCCCGTGTGTCAAATTCCAGTACACACACAGTGACTGGAGCCTGTCCGTTTACGACAAACTGGAGCCTGTCCGTTTAAGACGGACTGTTATTCACGTGAAAAAAAGAAGAAGAAAAAGAAGAAGAAGAAGAAGAAGAAGAAGAAGAAGAAGAAGAAGAAGAAGAACAAGAAGAAGAACAAGAACAAGAACAAGAACAAGAACAAGAACAAGAACAACAACAACAACAACAACAACAACAACAACAACAACAACAACAACAACAACAACAACAACAACAACAACAACAACAACAACAACAACAACAACGTTGGCAACAACCATCTCGCCACTGCTCGTGATAAGTGCAAATACTGTATGTTTGGGATAAAAAGCAATTTACAGTATGTCATGTACTGCCTATGTTGGATGTTCCCAGTCGAAGGGATTTTTAAGAGGCTCTTTGTCACGCTTACTGGGACCATCGACAGTCCCCAATGCCCGGTACGCTTTGATATCGTTGTATGTTTGACTGTTGCGCCAGTACTTGTGCTCGCTGGACGTATCTTTGTCTGTTGGCAATAATTTTTACTCAAGCTCGTTGCCATTGCTTGATGTTCCGATTTATGAAGACTGCTGGTAACTTGTACTCGTTGTAACGACATGTCATGTTCCAATCATATTTATTTTTCACGCGCAAACCTCGCTTTTTACATAGACTATATTCTTGAAAAGTTTAAGACTACAAATATAGTCTAGTCTACAAAATATTTATGAAAACTCTAGACTAGACTATACTCGAGGATTTTGAACGATAGGAATAACTTTCTAGTCTAATAGGTGTCTGAAGAACGATGGGAATAACTTTCTAGTCTAATAGGTGTCTGAATGAAAAACCGCAGTGAAGGGTGGAGTCACCTTAATCTTGTTTGCATCATTACTTGATTGTACACTGCGCTGTTCAACCAAATAATACAGCGTCTGAATGGATTGCAACAAAAACTAAAAGTTTCGGTCGAGGCGAACACCACTTCTGTTCTACTGTGAACTCGCAGATGCAAGTAGGCTGTCACACAACACGCTGTTGTCACTTCGGAACACCTCACAAAATACACAATGTATGACTCGTATGCTGTCTTTCATAGTAGTGAATGCAGTCGTCACTGGCCCAAAAAAGTTAAGCGAGCAGTGTCGGAGGTCGTTAGAAGTGAGCATCGGACACATTTTGGTTCGTAAAGTTAATTACGCTAAGTTTAAACGGACTTCGCCGCATGACGCCATGGAAAAAAAACAATGTACACGGTCTGAGGTGCACCATCTGTTTAGTACTGATGATACGTATGGGAAGGAAAGAAGAGACATAATATAATCATTGGAAAATGAACCTTATCGTTTGGATAGCAGGCCTTAGCCCAGCATCCGGCAACTTGCCGTGCGTAATAATCCCGTTTGCTTCAAGTACTAAATATTACACTCTGACCGTTAATTAATGTCCAACTGGTATATTTTGTCATGCCGTGGGCACATCCTCCGACTAATGCGTGTTCACGCTGCTTAATATCGGCGTCTGTACATTTCCAACACAGCAGGCAAGACGAGTGATGCACACCTACTTACAAGTGCTTCCAGCGGTCGAGACGGCGTCGTTGGTTAGGCTTCTGCCGAATTTGGCTCTCCAGAGGACAACCAAAATCCATGGACAGCTAGCTCATGTTTTTAATTTTCGCGACAGATCATGTGATTTTGGTAGAACGTTCGAGCAACAGCAGCAGAAATTTAATACTCCGGAGTACAATCTATCAAGTACATCATCAATGGACCGGCATTATATTATCCTGGCACTACTGTGGCGGCTGTTCTGAACGAATACACAATGCTGTGAAAACAACTGGCACCTCAATGAACCGTAAATAGTTTGACGCACACTCTATTATTACAAAACCCGACTAGTTACATGGTAGAGTCCATACATAGATCGTGAGAGTTAGATCACCTGTTGTTCAAGTTATTCTGGTTCCGCTGTGCTTGTGATCGCCCGACTCTGTTCCAGGTGTGGGCTATTTCTTTCTTCACATGGGCCCTCACCAACCCTACGCTAAACGCGTTCCCCTTTTTATTTTTCATTCTAGGTTTAGGCAACTGTTTACTACTCGTGGCACGAAATTTATAACTCACAGGCAAAAAAGGTATCAAGCGTTTTATTCAGGCTTCGCCTAGCTTACCGTTCTATTTCGCACAACTCTATCCCAATTTGAAGAAGGCACGAAACAGTAAGACCCGAAGCAAACATAGGGGCGATTCTCGCGGGTGACTTCGAGCCACCAAGACAATATCTTCCAAAGGGGGCCACCTTACCGCAGCCTGAGGCCACTGCCGCTCCGTCCCCTCCATGAATGAACGTTGGTTTCGGCCCGCGATTGATTGTGCAATTTCGTCGTTTTTGAGAAAATGTACTGGGCCCCCAAAATATGGACATCGCAGCCGGTGGTATTAATAGTCGCTGCAGCCCTATCTTTAGATGACTCTTACATCTGGTATATACTCACATACTCACATCTGGTACATATTTCTTGGCGCCGACGCATAGCCATTATATTAGATGTCTGAAAATTCCCATATTCTTCATTGTTTTTGTAGTCGACGTAGATGTGGTACAGTATAGTAACAAACCGGATACCACGTATTATCCATCAGATATGCGTTTGTTACAGTTCTTTGAAAAAAAATCGAAATATCTAGCAAGATTAGCCGCGCATTTTTGTTTTCATGCAATCACATAAATCAGATACATGAAATACGCACTACGAACATAATTTCCTCGATTTGTTAACGTGTTCTTATACCTGATGATGGACGTGTTGTTATACATGATGACGAATTCCTGCGTCCAACGGAAAACAGGGCTGCGTCCATCGACAGAATGGCTTCCTTCAGTCCCACTATTTTTTTTCCCAGTGACTATCGCACTTCAACGTTTTAACTGTTAGCCAAAACGGGGCATTGCATCCACAACACAAGTGCAACGTGATGGCGTCATTTCCTCCCGCGACGATATGCCGATGTTCTGCAAGCAACATGGTGAAGTCGGCATGATCGACGTCCGCAGCAACCTGTGCTTGTCTGACTCATGCGTTAAGCGGCCGACGGACAATGTACCACACAGCAATTCTCCGAGGAATTGCAATCCCCATGCCGAAGAGGGGATGGTGAACGTCGTTTGCAACCATTGCTCGTGCGACGCTTTCACAAGGCCACCGACAGTTGGTATCGTTCGGACGTAGGGGGCATTTTTCTGCAAGTAGCACGCCGGTGCCGACATGGTCGACGCTCAATGCAAGCGGCGCTTACAGATCTTGCACGGACCTACCATCCATGGGACAGATAGGCACGATTATGACGCTTTTTTGCAGACAACATGACCAATACGATGTGGTAGAAGTCCGCGTTATGCGTTGTATGCATGACTCCCGCGAGACACGGGCATGCTTCAATACCGATGGCGTTACGACGCCGGCATACTTTAAGATACATGCCGACGACGGCATTGCCAACGTCATGGGAAAACATTGCTTACATGACTCCTGCACAACCCATCTTTACCGCCATGTCAGCAGCAAAAGGCGGAAATGTACCTTAAGCTGCATGTGGAGGACGGCGTGGTCAACGTTCAGGGGGATTTTTTCTTCCATGACTACTATACGAAACGCCCGTACTACAATGTCAACGGTAAGGAGGCATTGTACTTCAAGCTGCATGCGGAGAACGGCATGGTCGACGTCCAGAACATAGGTTGCTCGCGTGAGACCTGCACGGGCCGTCCGTACTTGAATGTAGAAGCCCAGAAGGCAACCTATTGCAAGCTACACGGCAAGGGTTCAGGAAAAAATACAAATAAAGAAAAAATAATAGAAATATTATGAAAGACAAGACTAGAGGAGGAAGAAAGGACAAGAGAAAAGAAAATCCGTCATACTATTAAACTCTAGGAGCTGGCTAAAGACTGGATTAGGCTCACAGAGGATTTGGCGTGCATCAATGAAACTTGGTATGGTACGAAACACGATAAAGATATCAGGGCGGCTTTACGCTAAGATGTGACGGCCATTGGAATGCACACAGATTTCAAGATGATGATGGCCAGACCCAGACTTCAGTCTCTTGGGCGGTACCCCCCCCCCATCCCTCCCCCTCCCCCCCTTCCCCCTCCCTCCGCCCCCCTCACCCCCCCCCCCCCTTCCCCCCTCCCTCTCACCCCCTCCCGCCTCACCGCTCCCACCGACCGCTTACAGATGCCGTCGGTGGATGGAACTGCCGCGGGCTTTTCGCGTCGCTCTGCAGCTCTGCGTCTCTCCGTCCCATGTCATTTCCGCATGGACAACTCAGCTCTCTCATTTACTCGTCAAACCTATCTACCGGCCTTCTGAGCAGCCTTTCGCCATCTTTCGAATTCCATTGCAAAGACCGACACATCGTCCTATTGTTGAACTACCCCAGTTATTTCCTTTCCCCCCTGAGTAACCCTCACCCCCGACAAGCTCCCCAAACACCACCCTCTGTGGCAGACGCTGCTACCAAATACGTGACACGAATCCCGCAAATATTGGCCTCCGTTTGCGCACTATTGACTCCTATGCTCCGGGAAGCTGTCTTGGAAAGCGCGTCAGCGTACGATAGGCCGTGGTCGTCGCGTTTCCGTTTCCGCCGTCCGAGGCATCGAACGAGCATGGAGTGGTGAACCCGTTGTAGCATGGTATTGTCAGTCAGGCCTGTTCGGTATGCACATCATGCAACCGTAGAGTAGGGTCTCGATCACCTCAGCTTTCAGAAACCGCACCTTCGACCGTAAGCGTACACCCGAGTGATCAATGAGTCCATCTTCTACCACTGGAAGCACGCTTAGGCTCTGTGAAGACGATGTGTGTTTTGATTGCTAAGGTCTACGTCTGCGGCGTGATAGCCCCGCCCAAGTACGCAAAAACGAATGCTTTTTTGTATACCTGGCCGTCTGCGTTTATTATGAACGACACCGAAGTTCCCCCCGCATTTGGATTGCATGCACATGATCTCAGTTTTCTCCTCGGAGACCGTAAGCCTGATCGCCGAGCACCCGGTCACGACCACCACCATCATCGTCTCCACTCGTTCTGTTGATCGCGATACGATTGGCGCATCGTTCGCGTAAAGCATACCCCTCATTCTCTGCACCTCACTTTTCTTCCGCCTCCTCCTCCTCCTCTCCACTCCCCCTCCGGCCGTCAACTTTGCCAGTTCGTGAAGTTCCCTTCTCGCCTTTCTGCTGCTTTCGTTGGAGCTGCACCGGGTTGTCTGTGACGACTGCATCAGCGAGCAAGCGTTTCTCGGCCGCACGCAACACCACCGTGAAGAATTTGTTGAACAGCAGTGGCGCGAGCGCAGATCCTTGCCTAAGACTTCGCCCCAGGTCAAACGTATCCGAGCACTATCCGCCATCCAACCGCACCCATTCTTGCGTTCCGGCGGGGAATTTGAGGGTGACGGCAATCGTTTTCTGTGTGACACACACAAATCAAGGACATGCCACGGAATGGTTCGGTCGACGGAGTCAAGTTATTGAAGAAGGTCGATCGCGCACAAGTACAACGGGGGTGTCCATCTTCCGAGCCAGTTGTTGCAGTCGTCATACTGCGAGCATCATGTCAACCGTCGAGAGTAAAGGGTCGAACCGTTACTGTTCCTCTGGCAGAATGTTCTCGCGTTCGTAATAGTCACGCAGCCGTCCCGCGATGACGTTTGAGGGGTACTTCGCTGGCGCGAGCCACGAGGGAGTTGCTACGATAGTTGCCACACTTAGTCCGATCTTTCTTCTCGTGAAGCACCTTAATATGTTGCATATTTTCATTGTTGCGGCACGCCACCTTCCGTCCACACATCGAAGACGAAATCGTTGAACTATATGTGAGCATAATTACTTGGCACAACTGGAACTCTCTGTAGTAGGTAGCGATTTATAGGAACCCTATTCCAACATCGTGTCCGTGTTCTGAATATCACTGCTACGTATACAGGCCAATCATACTATGTATGTAAGTCAGCCCTGCCATCATCATGCGCTGTGGTGTCTTCAATAGTACATGTATATTAGGAAGGCACGTGCGAGTCCCATAAAACCACGGTTTTAGCGCTGATTGTCACAATAAAAAAAGCTAGCACCAGAGTGAAGAATCCGTCAAGCAAATCGTTCATCACGAGAGCAGCAATAGCATCAACGGCGAGAGGATCGGCAGAGCACAGGCAGAGTCAGAGTAGAGAGGAGCAGGACCTTCTCCGCCTCCGCCGTAACCTTCGTATTTCCCTGCAGTGACGCTGTCAAGCTTTGTGCAAACCGTAACATTAAGTTCCATTCTTTGCTTGAAGGGGTGTGTACAATTTTCGATGCCATAAGTTGCTGGAAATGCACCGGCCAAATTTCCGGTTTAATAATGTCACTGCTCTGTGTATAATAACGGTAGTATCACTTGGCACGACTAAACTCTCTGTAGTAGGCGATGTCGTCTAGCGTTGCCGGAAGGTCGAGGATTGTATCGGGGTATGTATCTGCCCGGTACGGGTATCGAACACGGAACGCAGTTACTAAACACACCCGCGAACCAAGAACCACAGCCAAGCAGCGGTCAGCTACTGTAAGTCGTATACGGGCTGGACAGCAATAGTAGCGACCAGAGCAAGCAGCAGATGGCAAGCAAACCAGAAGAATAACAGGTTTAGCTTTCGCTCTTCCGATCTATTACTACATGACGATTTTTTTTGCCGACAATGTAGTCTAAGTACTGGTTGACGCACAAACAACTGCCGTCGCCGTCTCCACCTTGGTACAATAAGCTGACGGACTCCTGAAAGTTACTCCCAAAACGTTCAAAGCTAGAAGTTGCTTCCACGAAGAATATCTGGTGCTGGCCACTCACGATCGCTGGCTGCCGAAAAGCCCGGCGAAGACCCGGCTTGCGACAGACTACGCCAGACGAGTTTATATCTAATTATGTAGTTCAAGCATTGGTTAGGCTCAAAAGATAACGGTAACCCGACACATACACTGTATCATGCCAACACTTGCATTCTTGCACACCTCGGTTTTGTTTTTACAAACTTCACAGATTTTTTGCCGCACCTATTTTAACGGAACTAAAAGTATTTCCCGGCCGGGCAACTACTGAAATAAACTACCACGTCAGGAAAAAGGCGCTCAGCAGCAGCGAGTACTTCCATCGTATGATGCGAGGCACAGCGTTTGTGAACAGGTTGTTTTTTATCCGGTTTGGGGGGAGGGAAAAAGGCTGCTGCGCTCAGGGTACGTCCACATTTACAGCCACGTTTGTGCCAATCGCTCGGGTGGGTATGTTGTGAAACCAGAGAGCATGCTACATCCAAGTATGCACAAAGGAGGGAGAGATGGCGTGTACCGAGGTTGTGCATGGCCGTAGTCGTAAGACCATAGACCCTCGCATCCCTGATATGCCGGGACGGGGCACGTCGTTTTCCCACCAACAAGGCAGACATTGCTGCATTAAGGGTAAAGAACGCCGTGAGGTGTCCAACGAGTGGCATGATGAATGAAACCCACCAATCCAAAAACAGTTGGTAATACGGACTTCGGAACCTCGTGCCTACTTTCTTCCTTGTTATATGGATGACAGCATCCATGAGTTTCTTCGTTTTCTGGTGTAACTAATACAGAGACAGCGGTCGGTATTCATTCATAATTGCCTCGTTGATGACTTACCATATTCATACTAAGTGATGCGTGTATTCCCCCTAGTGCAGAAGTGGGGTTCTCCATCCCGCACAATATGATCTAACTCGATAACAGTCATGGCGACCGTCAAGAACGTAAAATTAAAACTCTACCCTGGTTGCCAAGCTGACGCAGTGATTGACACGTTTTACGGCGTCGTTTCCAACCCAGTATGTATGCATATTCTATGATGAATTGCAGCGTCGGTGCCCACCGGTGTCAATTTTTCATGTATATTTCAGGTAGAAGTGGGAGGGACGGGGGTGGGGGGCGAATCGCCCGTACATTATATAGTCACAGGGCAGGAAGGGCATAAGATAGGTTGTTGGTGACGAGGCGCAATATGGAGTTGATAAATGTTAGCGCCAGATGCCGTGTAGGCGGAAATTCCATGTATAGTTCGGCCATATGCCCGAGGGCTCCATTGAGCTACGAAATGTTGGCAAACTTGGTCCAGTCACGACCCATATACTTGCTATATTCCCGGACTCTTAACTATTTCCACGACGCAACGTCATGGAATATCGTGTCATGCGCAAATTTCAAAACAGGAAATGGCCAAAGCAGAACCGGAGGCTGGAAAGTAGAATGACCCACCAACGTGCGGCTAGAAGCCGCAGCACAATCGTATGCATTTGTATCCCTGAACTTAGATAATTTCATAATGTTAATGAACAAACCTACAAAAATATGTCCATCCCGTCCCGAAGTCTTTGATTTGCAGCTTTTATCGTTGGTTAATCATGCCACGCAGTCAGCTGGAGTATAGTCTGGTCAACAACTGAGTGTGACCTTAGTTTGGCCGAAACGAGCGCGAGGAAATATGATTTAAAACGGAAACGCGCTTCTCTTATAGGATCAGGTCTATAAACGGAATGCGTCGACGGTGACTGCACTATCGTTTAAGCCAACCAGATTGAGCAGTGGCTGTATTCGACATCGTATTGGCGCCCTGAGGCTGTATACGCTGCGAAAAATTGTCTAGACACCCACACCCTACTTATGCACGTCAAGCAGCACAAAAATACCTGGAAAGGCACACAGTGTATACACGACCACCCTTCGTGTGCACGTTAAGCAGCTCACGAATGCCTGAACCCGCGTCTCATTGAAACCTCTTAGCTAACAGGATCGATGACAGCACGCACAAAACATGAAGTTATTGCGGAACATTACCAAAAGGATTTACAACAAGTGAAGCACGGAAATCCTGCCCGAGGGATATCTTTCGCAATCACACACTTTGCGAGTTGACGAAGTTGATATTAACGTCTAAATATGCTGTCTATATTTCGAGCATCAGCAGGGTTCGGAAAACGCGTCCGTTGTGACAGTGACATGGACACTAAAAATATCTTCTCTTTGTGTCCGAGCGATTAAGCGGTTGAGTACATCTACCACGTGTGGAGGGGATCGGCCGTCGCAGGTCCACCGTTGTTGATTCGAATGCGTTTGTGCTCGTGGATATCAAGGCTGAAAAACCACTTTAGACTAACACTCGTGCATTTTGGCAATCAATGTGTTGGTGTGTTGTAAACATACGGTATCGCTCTTCGTTAGTGAAAACACTTCATAAAACAAGGCGCTGCGCACGAACTCGGGCACAATCACGTTGAATTGTTGTTGTACGTTGGGTTTTTTGCAGGGAGCGGGCGATGCCGAGGATGCCGCTGCTGGAGAAGAGAAACCGCGGTACCATATCAGTAGTTTTCTGGGTTTGGTATAACTCCCAATGTTCGTGAAATGATTAGTACAACGTCGCAAAAAAAAATCCACCTATATTTATTAGGAAAATCCAAACCGCCACCAGATTTGTCAGTGTAAGGGTCGACACACAAATCAACGTGCAATAAGCGCACTGCAAGAACCCGCAAGATGTTTTCTTTTTGCTTGTTTTTTTGTTTCTCACACTTCTACTTTGACACCCAAGATTGAAGACGTGTGGCCGTCGCACTTTGCATAGTTTTGTAGACAATTTCTGGCAGCATTTTTGGGGGTACTTGGAGATGGAGGCGCCGTACATGAGTTTTTCCTTCAACGAACCAGCGGCGGCGAGGTAGAATATGCCGCGATGTACTCCGCAGATATGTTGAAACCTATTCTAGACAAAATTCAAGAACTGCGACGACGCTGGTCCAAGTGGTGAAATCGGCGAAATAGCCATTGGAACCACCTAAGAACGAATGTACGTTCAAAAAGTAATTCGACAAGCGTGAAGCTACCCTGGTTTATTGCATTGTTCGGTTCTCAACGAACGGGACAGTCCAATGGGTGCGAATCGTCCAACCACCCAGAGTTCGTCCAATCGTTGACGGTTCCCCTCAGGGGAAAACCGTGATTGGTCGAGAGAAAAGCCATCCCACTGAAAGGGGTGCAGCAGATTCTAAGAACTTTCCGAGCCCTAACATGACGAGCTGGCTCAATATCATCACCATAAAATAAACCTCATCGTCATCATCATCACCTGAAACACGATATCAAAGGCATCCGTTGGCGCGACCCGACCGAGTTCTTCTGCCCTATTCAACAGTAATTTGTAAAAACAATATACATATAATATATATATCGTGAAATCACTAGACTAGCAGGTAGTTCCCCACTCGAGGAGCTCAACAGAAGTTACTTGAAGCGTCATTTTGCCAGAGACAGTCCATAACCCGGCCGTGGGATGACTCAGAAAATCCATCAAACAAGCACGATCAAAGTTCTAAACTATCCTACAGGCGGGCACTGTTTCGCCATCGACCACAGCATCAATACCGACGGCACGGACGTTACCACGTGAAACTACACCGCTAGCTCTACCTCGGTCTTAATGGGTTTCGCACACTCATGATTGACCGATCCAGCCAGCAATTGGTTCGAACTACCGTGACGGGAGAGCTCAGCGCCAATATTATCGTCGTTGTTGTCAGTTTTACGCAAACATTCCGGGGCAAAGAAGCTGCTAGAATCTCCTCTGTCGATATCGACCGCCGGATAATGAGCGATATCCTCGTTTTCGAAAGGGACGTCATCGTGGCATTGCACCAGCCGCTTGTCCTTGGCTTCCAGTCTTGGCTGTTGTTGGTATTCGTGAACCGCAGGCAACGAATCGTAGATGTTGACGACGACTCGGCACGTGTCACCCTTTCGCTTTCTGGCACGTGCCCCCGCCATACGTTTTGCTTTTTTGCCTTGTGCCGGCAAATTTGAACCTCGGTCGACTGAAGAACGCATGTAGCGGCGGACGTCAACCATGCCAGGCAGGGCATGTTGCTTGCAAACTGGTCCGGCTTTGTTGCGTAATGCGGTAAAATACGGTACTTTCCTGCACTTGTTATGTGAGCAACGTTTGTCGGTTACGTTGACCATACCGTCTTCAGCGTGCACCATGCAGTAGGCTGGCTTCTTGCTGCCATCGTTGAAATTGTAGCACGGACGTCTCATGCAGGCGTTATGTAAGCAACGCTTGGTGCGGACATCAACCATTTCATCCTCCGCGTGTAGCCTGCAGTAGGCTGGCTCCTTGCCTTCTACGTTGCAAAATCGGAATCCCATGCAGGCATCAAATGAGCAGCGCTTACTACGAACATCGACCATGCCGTCCTCCGCATGCAGTTTGCAGTACAATTCCGCCTTGCCGTTGAAATTGTAATACGGATGGTTCGTGCAAGGGTCATGCGAGCAACGTTTTGCCATGACGTTGACCATGCCCTCTTCGGCATGTAGCTTGCAGTATGCCGGCGTCGTAACGCCGTCGACATTATACGCTGCACCTGTCTTGCAGGCGTCATGTAGGCAACGCTTCATACGGATGCAAACCATACCGGCTTCGGCATGTTGTCTGCAGAAAATCGCTTTCCTCGTGCCCAAATATCCTAACGATGGTTGCCGTGTGCAGGATGCATGTGAGCAACGCGTGCTATGGACGTCCACCATATCGGCTGTGGCGTGCTGCTTGCAGAAAACTGCCCCCTTCGTTCCAATGATGCCAAACGTCGGTTGACGTGTGCAGGAGTCGTACGAGCAACGCTTGCAAACGACGTTAACCATTCCCTCTTCGGCATGAGGCTTGCAGTATTTGGGTGTTTTTCTATGTGGAACATTATACGTCGGCCGCTTAACACATGAATCAGCTACGCACAACGTGCTGCAGACATTCACCATACCGATTTCAGCATGCTGCTTGCAGTACAACGGGATCTTGCCGTCCCCTTTGAAATTAAATGACGCCATCACGTGGCACTTGTTGTGGAGGCAACGCCCCATTCTCGCCCAAAGCTAAGACGTTGAAGCGTGATAGTCAGTCCGGACACCACGCTGTAGAGGGACGGGGGGAAGGAAGCCCCTCCGGTTCCTCTGTTTTGGTAGACGCAGACCTGTTTCTCGTACAGCAGTGGTTTACAAATAGGCACACCAACGAGTTAACGAGTTAGCGAGTTAGGGAAACTATGTTTGTAGCGCAGTCCGTGTCTTCGGTCTCGGTGATGCATCGGATATTTGCCATTCTTTCCAAACAATAAAACACATTTATCGTGTAAAACATCGGGTTCGTGCTTATCGTGTAACATCGGGTTTATGGCCGTCAGGTAGCATCGGTCTCGTTGTTATACCACAGCTACGTCGACTACCAAAACAACTACAAATATTCAAATTTCCTATCCTCTTATAGTAATGGTGATATGCGACGGCGCCAAAAAAAGAAACAACAAAAAAGTCACGCCGCTGTAGGGGTGCAGCGACCCGACTGTTTCTGAGCTCCTTACGTGCGGAGTTCAATATAGTATGGGAGGCATGACGGTCGCATTCAAAACATGCAACTAGTATTATAACGTCACTCGTATGTGCTAGCTCTACAACAATAAAATACGTTAAAACATATAAAAAACCGGTCGTCACTCACTTTTGGAGTTTAACCGCACAATAGAGGGACATAATCGGTAAAGGAGCCATATGGACCAGATACATGGCACCCCGCCGCACTATAGAGGGTTATAGGGATTACTCCAAACCTACACACCATTTGAAAACAACATTCAAGAGAGAACTCGTCGTTCTGGATATTCCCTGATGTAATGTCAAAGCACCTGGCTGGGCGCCCAGCACCCATGGCGTTCACTCACCCCAGCAACATGGATTATTACAAGTATTACAGACTACGGCTTTCGGAAATCGTACGTAAATCCTGATGTAGGTCAGCGGTATCAACAGGTCACGAACTTGTGTGTACACTTCGTACCGTACTACTCTAGTGCGAGACAGGAGATAATCATGGCAATTTCGATTAACGCACGGGCGTTCATCGTATACTGCTCCATTGCCGTATTACCAGCTCGATAATAACTGAATAGAGCACCGCCGAGTCGGGTAGATCGACAACGAAATGTGTTGTACACCGAACAAAATCATAAATACCAGTGGCTGAGAAAGTACGTAAACTACATGGCGACGTCTGTTTTGACACGAAATTTGAAAAAAGAAAAACAGTCGACGTGGTTGTATGTGTAAACAGATCGTAGTTGTATGTGTAAACAGATCGGACGCGTGCTACGATAAATTTGCACAACTTCTTTTTTGAGGTTCCTCATTTTGGGAGCTTAAGACATGGCATTCTTAACGCCAAAAAACTGACTTTGAGAAAGAACAAAACTGATGCCGGATAAAAAATCCCATGGCTTCGGTGCACAACAGATGGCATGCAAAAAGAGTGGGTCTACTACTTTTTTTGTTTCCGACGATCATGGGATAAGGAGCGCCGTCATTCACAAACAAACAAACATGCAAAAAATGCTACGTCTATCGTAGCATGTGTCCTCACGGCGATACAGCGCAAACTATCAGGAAATGCGTGAACTACCTTCCCCCACCGACACCCGGCGAACGACCAAAATTACCAACCGCCCCGAGACAGACGGTATCGAAATGATTGGAATGAAACGAAGGCCCATCGGAACATTACAGTAGGGCATAGCTAGACGTTTGAGGCTTCTGTTTGAAATAGCTAGGTGCTACTCGCGAGAGTTATGCCCGTGTTCCTTTGCAATCTGAAGATGTCGTGCCATTTGGGCGCATGTATGAACATGATGAAATGACACCGCTACGGAGGGAACAAGTAACGCACCAAACAGGCAGCTTCTTTATTTCACCGGTTAGGTATAGAGTCACCATTGATAGGGGATGGGGTGTGGCTGAAACCACGTCATGAAAAGGCAATATCCCCTCCCTCTCTAGCTCTGTCTCCACCCCTACCTCTACCTCTACCTCTATCTCCACCTCTACCTCTACCTCTACCTCTACCCGTACCTCAACCTCTGAATCTACTTCTAATTCTGCCTGCATTAACCTCTACCTCTACCTCTACCTGCACCCGTAGCGTAGCATTGGAGTCAGGTGAAATGAAATCGTCAACGAAAGCAAACCACGTACGCAAAACTTCACGTGGATTACCAAGCATACTGGTTAGAACATTGAAGACTCTACCGCCTAGCTCGTTAACAACAAGGAACAAATTCGGGCGACAAACACAGCGATGGTCAAACGACTCGTGCTAACCAATACCAGGAAAGGAAATACCACGATTTCTCACAAGTATTCAGAAAGTTTCACTGGTACGGTCCAGCACTTCGGTGTTGAGTTCTGCTCATACTCTTGGTACCGACCGTACGTGAGATGTTTGAACTGCGAGTACTGCTCATTCCGTCAGTTTTGTGCTGTTCGTGCTTGCAGTAGAGGTAAAACCTTGCTTATCAGTACGGCCACGTACTCCCAGCACCCGCAGTATTTTGGCCGTCAGTCGTAGCATTACACCGGGTACGCGCGGTGGCAAAACATTGAAAAAATTACAAGTACACAGGCATTGTGGGGGTATCTGTGCATCCTTCGTGAAGAGTGACGGCGAGAGGGCTGGTGCTCCTTATGATGATCAATTTTGAGACAACGCCAGCCATGGCTTCGGTGCAGGTTCAACCCCAGCTTTTGCCCCGGAGCGGTTCAATGGTAGCCCCACCCACAACATTTCTTTAACGACGAGATCGACGGTGTCAAAACCAGCTGCCGGCCGTATCTCCTGATTACGGTGCTCCGTACCCTCCCCCTAATCATTGTTCGATCGATAGTCTTTCGCAACAAAGAAAATATGTGAAGAATATTTTGTTTTTCATTTCATCTTTCCTCGTGTCAAGCAGCCATGAAACGTTCGTGAAAGAAAATCGCTGTTTTTTTTAGGGGATACTGTAGAATCAGACCTCAGCATCCGGCTGACGTTGTTGGTACAGTTTTGTTAGTGACTGGATGTTGTTGCTGCGGATGGTCTTCTTATGGCTGCTGCAGATCGGGTGGTTTCGATGTAATCGAGGAATTACTTCGGTCCGCTGCACAACGAGCGCTCATTATGCTTCCGGAGTGCGCAGCTGCAGCTGCACACGATCTATCGCGGTCGTCGTTTGTTGGTGCTGTTGTTGTTTGTTGTTGTTGTTGTTGTTGTTGTTGTCGTCGTTAGCACGAAAATTCGCACCATCAGTTCGTGGTCACACGACAGGCTCCAACAACTCAGGAGTAAAATAATGCCCCCTGACAAACACAAAGATAGCGGGCAGAAACACGATACGATTACTGGTACTCTGTGCCTTTGTGTACTTCACTGGGATAAGGTTGAAGACAACAATTGCGCAACTATGGTTAACGGAGCGAGAAAAATGGTAGAACATATCGGTAGTGCGGGATATAGCAGAGCCGAATAACTGCAATGCCAGTTTTTTTCCAAGCGTTGGAAAAAGAAGGCAGTACCCGAAAGTGGATGTTTTGGTGGTGGTGTTGTTGTGGTGGTGGGTGGTGATGAGGCCGGTGGTGGTAGAAGTAGTGGTTCTAGAAATAGTAGCGGGAGTTGTACTAGTTGTAGAGCAGTAGTATATGTTACCGAGGTAGCAAGCAAGCCGCGGGCGGGAGGCTATTAATAGAGCGCGAAGACTCACTCGTACCTATTTGCTGTGGGTCTCAAAGCACCGAGCTGTCTAGAGCACTTCAAACAGAGCAAGACCATCCCTACCCGCTTAGTGCGGCAAGGGCATTAGAAGAACAAGATCGACTCTGGTAGTGTTTGGCCGTGGGGGGGGCGATAGCTTCGGTAATCTCCAATGTTGCGAGCCAGCCTCCATCCAAAGCAATCCCCCGTACTCGTATTCCATTTAACCGCACCGAAGTTTGTTCATGTTTAAATAACCCCCAAGACTGCACACACACGGCAACACATACTGCTCTTATCAGGGGAGGTGGAGCGGCGACATGAGCAGTATACATATGAGGCTCTTTCAGGTCAACCGGGTGCTATCGCATTCGTCAAATGCGTCGGGTGACCTCTCAGGCGAAAACTCGATTCAACCCCGTGAGGCAATTCAGATCCCAGGAGCTTGACTCAGCATTTTCAGAAAAAACGGAGTTCGCTCAAACACTACACACAGGGCAAGACGAGGCCTACCCGCCTGCTGCGACGGCGTAGTATGGCGAGCACCAGGCGCCATACATTGCCGAGTTTCATTTGAGGGTGCGACGACTGCCCTAGTCGTGTGTGCTGCCTACTGCAGCTGTTGTCTGCGGCTGTGCTTTTGCTGGCCAAAAACCAAGTGATCTCGAGCGTGCTGCGCATGTCACAGGGACTGGGTTATTCGCAATGCTGTACACTCAACAAATGTTGTTTCGCAAGCGATTATTTGTCAAACCGTTCCGAACCCCTCGAGTTCGTTCAGAATTTTGGGAACCACTCTGGAGTTTTCACCGCAAAACAACGAGATGCAACCTACTCCGGTCACAGATTTCAGGGTCAGCTCACAGTAGCTCGAGCTAGCTATTTTTGACGGTAGCTCGCAGGTGAGCTACGGGAGCCACATGAGCTTCACATGTTTCCCCGGCTTGAGCTAAAGAAGGTAGCTACTCTGCACGTGTTTTCGAAGGGTGAGCTACAGCCGATAGCTTATCCACACATATGTACCCAGGATGACCTATGCAAGATACACGAACTAGCTCATTTGCCCCTGGATGAGCTATAGGAGCTACATGATCGGCACATGTTTTCAACGCTTGAGCTATAGGCGATATCTCATCTGCACATGTTTTCGACGCGTGAGCTATAGACGATAGCTCATCTGCACACGTTTTAAGGTCGTGAGCTATACGAGCTACATGCACTAGTTCATGAATTGCCGCTGACCACAGGTACGAGCACACACACCACGCCATGACAACACAGACATACATACTTTTTTAAAATACGAGATAGGAGCTTTACTGTTCTTCACATGCCAGGTAGGTAGACAAGGTACCTGTTGAATTGTGCATATTCGGCCCATCCATAACCATCAACCATAACCATCAACCGAGCCCATGCACCACCCGACCAAGTAGAGGTCAAGTCAACCCAATCGAGGCACTTGCCACCAACAAACAAGAGCTCGCATGCATACACATACAACACCACACAACACGCCTAGCATCACCTGCTCTCGTTTTGGGCCAACGAGGGGCAGTCGAGCAACCCGAACATGGCCCGCGTGGCTCGCGTTCTGCTCTCCGTGCCGGCGTCTTTTGCCGTCCTGAAGAGTGACTTTAGCACATCCGGGCATCTCAATACGGGTTCCCGGAGCAGCCTATCCGCGGCCTACATGAAGATAGTCATGTTGTCAGCAGAAACATGGAACACATTCTCACTGAAGTGCCGGCTCTCACAACGGAGCAGACGCTCAAGGCGGTACCTCGCCGTCTCTCCAAACCCGACGGCGGAAGTGACCGCCCTTTCTGCGGGCGAGTCGGGGTCTGCGGACCAAGCGGGCGTGGTCGCCGCCTACGATGAGTACGCAGGGGAAGCGGGGTCTGCCGGCGAAGAGTGCGTTAACGCCGGCTGTGGTGATCCCGCAGGGGAAAGCTCTGACTACACGCCATGGAAATAAATGTGGGGCAGCCGTACGTCCTCTGTGCTGTTGTTACGTATACGCTTGTTCGACCCATTTTTTTTGTTTTTTTTGGGAGATGTAGATAATTTCTTCGATTCGGCCTCTTGCGTTATTTATTCTCGAACTTTGTGGTAAGCTGCGCGAAGCTGTGTTGTAAAGATGGGGATGCACGGGTTTCAAATGCTGGTGTGTGTCAACGTGACCGCAGTGTCTAATGCTGTTACTATGTGTTTGATGAGATCAAATGCTAATACCGTTATACGCGTAGGAAGTAAGTAGGGTTTAAATATCAATACACCAGGGGAAAACATTACTGCAGTATACCAGATATACTATTTTTGACGTCGGAAGGGAGTAAGATACTGTCGCGCGTACACACGTTGAGATTTCGCCTGGATGGTGCGCTGTATAACCTACGTTCGCACTCGTGCCGGAGGCCAGGTTTGTTCATCTACACATCTACGCATCTGCACGTTTTGCCTTGAAAGAGCTACGATGAGCTACGTAGATGAGCTAGCTCATGGGTTGAGGTAGAAACGAAAGCTCATCTGCATATGTTTTGCAAACTTGAGCAATAAACAGCAGCTCATCTCCAAAAAAAATCAAAGCTTGAGCTATACAGGATTGCTCATCCGCACATATTTCACAAAGGTGAGCTATATGAGCTACACTAGGTGGCTCCTTTGTCCCTGAATGACCTATATGAGCTACACGAGCTGCACATGTTTTGCAATGGTGAGGTATCGATCCGCACATGTTTGCCCGGGATGAGCCTAACGAGGTACACGAACTAGCTCATTTGGCTGTGGATGAGCTATAGGAGCTACATGATCCGCACATGTTTTCAAACCTTGAGCAATAGGCGATAGCTCATTTGCACACGTTTTAAGCGCGTGACCTATACACGATGGATGAGTTAGCTCATGAGCTGTCCGGGGTGTGAAAGTTTCAAATCTAACGCACAATTTACCAGCGATCACCTCTAAGTGGAAGCCCTATAATACTGTATGTGTTTCAATGTATGGCATTTTTAAACCCATCGACATTGAGTGCACCAAGTTATCACTCTCTGTCCCGATACGTGAGGTGCCAATCGTCACAGACAGAAAGATAAAAGATATATAGTCACTAACTTCGAAACAGGATGTCCATCGCAAGCACGA
Source organism: Undaria pinnatifida (assembly GCA_012845835.1). Lineage (NCBI taxonomy): Eukaryota > Phaeophyceae > Laminariales > Alariaceae > Undaria > Undaria pinnatifida. The sequence goes on from JABAKD010000023.1 coordinate 13,514,845, forward strand.
CCCCGGGGGGAAACGGTCGATATGTCGTGTCCGGGTTGCTTGTCGTTAGCATGGCGGCGGGGCTCTTGGCTATGTAAGCCACGAATTAGGACCAACAAATAATCACGGACCTTTCCGTCCGCCTCACATATGCTGTACAACTGTCATTTTCTTTTTTTTTCGGGCACATCTCTTCGTGTTCGCGCCTTTGCCCGAAACGTCAGATGGGGTGGGCACAATTCGACCGTCGGGGTCACGTTGCCGGAGGTTTGGGCGCGATCCGTGCAGTGTGTCGCGCGTAGCGAGCAATTTAAAACTTTTCGGCCTTGGGCACACATAACGCAAACCCCCGGGTTTCCGCGATATCCCCGGGGGTTGGATTTTGGCATCGCTTATCCCCGTGTACGCACGAAAAAGTTGGGTGCAAACCGCGTTTGTCTGCTCGTAGGGGGTACACGCAGGCGCATTTCCTTTTTTTTGCACAGAGCACCGCGCTACGGTCCTGCCGCCCATCATCAGTCCAGCCCCCTAGTAGCAGCAGCGTGCAACTCTCTGCGCGTGTGCCTCCTGTTGTAGTAGCTGACTGCTTTGACCAGAGCCTTTGCTACCCGCCTTACGCAACTACTTCTCGGTGCGGCTGCAGCCGGTGCTGCTTCTGTCAAGTATCAAGTGACATGCCAAGGCAAACCGTGATGATCGCTTGAAAATCATATTAGTACCAAAACGGTCCTTATATGTATGTTCAGGTTGGTATACTTCGTACACGCACATTTCCCTATTTTGGCACAGAGCACCACTCTACGATCCTGCCGCCTAGCAGCAGTCCAGCCTCCTACCAGCAGCAGCCTGCAACTCTCTGCGCGTGTGGCTGCTGTTATAGTAGCTGACTGCTTTGATCGGAGCCTGCAATGGTCTACCCGCCTCAATACCGCTACCTTTCGCTGCTGCTGCTACAGCTGCGCCTGTCAAGTGTCACGTAACATGCCGGCGTAAAATGTAATAACCGTTTGAATAATATATTTGTACTAAAACGATTATTATATTTATGTCCGGGTTGGCGTACCTTGTATATGAAATCGTACCATACCTAGAGACCACAACGCTACAGCTCTGCCTCACTGCAGCAGCGGTAGGCGACACCATTTACACAAAATCGCAGATGACAGACGACAGACAACATGCGGAGAGCACAACGCTACAACACTGCCGCACAGCAGCAGCGGTAGGCAACGCCATTTATGTGCGCGTGGCGGCTCCTCGCGATGCTGCGGCGAGTTGCTTGTGTCGGAGCCTGTCATTTGTCATCCCACTATACCACACGTTTCTGCGGTACATAAGAAACTCTAAATATAGTAGTCTAATAATTTACATACCAATCAACCCATCCTTACACAATTACATCCACAGAGACAGTTTTTTAAGAAGTATATTTTCAAGATTTTTGCGAAGATCGTAGACGACAGACAGCAGCAGGCAACATGCGGAGAGCAAAACGCTACTACCGTGGTAGGACCATGTGGGCGTGCCGTATCCGCTCATGACGGCGGCCAGTTGCTTTTGCCGTAGCGTGTCACGTATTGTCCTCTTGCCTCCTCGTTCTCAACAGGTGCTCATTACGTAGTATTCTAAAGTAAGCCGCATCCCACGCCACACGTGCCCTTTGTCGCTTCCTGGCGGTCCCTAACCTGGACGTCGAAGTGTGGCGCTCTTCTCGAAATCATAAATATAATACGGTGTAGACTAAAAGTTTTGTGTGTTTTTGTGTATTTTCTCACCAGCAGATCGATCGTGGGCTAGCCTATCTCGAGTACCCAAGAAGTATTGCGGGTAAATGGGAATTCATTATTTTTCCGCGGGCAAGTTTTCTTGTACGTAAAAACAAATCGTCATTGCGCCAGGTAGGGATAATAATCATGTGTCCTTGCGCCACTCCCCTAGGCACTTCCCGGAGGGGAACCTTGTAAGTGTTCATATATTCTCCCTCGTGATCGAGCGCCCTGCGGAGCGAAGCGCCTTTTGGGTACTGCTGTCCTCGTACGGTGGTCCTTCTGTACCACAAAGAGTGTTCCTGAGGAACTGTACACTACGTGCGATGAAGGCCTGGCACGCGTACTGTACGTGTCCTCCAGCAATAGAACAGGGTTGGCAACGCGAATCGGCAGCACAAGAAAGAGCTTTCATAATCGTCAGGTTAAACGCTTTGGCAGTACAAAGAGCTATACGTGATAGAAAGCATCGACATCGTAATCACAGAACGCGTCTTCGTTTTATTCAATTGGCAAAAAAACAACGTGACGGTCAACACGAGGAGCCTGGTACGTACGATAGGTCAGTGGGATAGAATCTACCGTCAGGACACTAGACTAGAGTAGTTCGGAACGCTTCTACAGACCAGTACACACCTTGCACTCGGAAACCAGCTGTTCCTTCGCTCAATGGGGGGCTCGTGGAGGGTTAGTGCTGTACTCGGCCTGCACACCCAGCACCTACCACTCTGCACCCCACAACTAGGTGGTGTTGCGGCCGCATCTCTCTGGCAAAAACGTATACCCTGTCCCCGACCTTAGCGTACGCCATGAATACTTTAAGAAAACCCTGTCCGACAAATAAATGTGATTGTGATTCTCTCAATCTATGCCGACTCAAGAAACACGCCACCAGGTAGCATCCGCCGACTCAAGAATCACGCGAGGTCCAATCCCGAGGTATGAGGGAACTGCGGCTCCAATCACAATGGGGCCAACCATTCGTTCAGATTTTGGGGTTGTCCGCGCATGCTGCTTTTTAGCCTGTACTTCGTTTGCCGGTACAAGCGTACACGACCAATACGATCGATGAGTTGTGTTGGGTGTACATTGTCAGCCTGCGGCCGTCGTGATTGGAGAAGGCTTTACGCCTCATGGGCGCTTGCCTGCTGCAACGTGAGCCTCGTGTAGGACCGCGTATTACATTTGACTCCTTCGGTCTGCAGTTATGTACTTGTGCGTCAGTTGTTCATATTACAACAGCAGAAGTGCTATAGTCTACACCAAAGTGCGGTATGCTCGCAATGAAGGGTAAGGCTCAAGCCGACAACAGTTGCAATCTCACGTATGGCACTCGTGTAGTGTAATGGTACTGCTGAAAAGCACTGCTGTTATGTAACCGGCAAATGCCTGCCGACCTGGTATTACCCACGACGGGCATAGTACCGGGTACGACACGAGGTCAGCGTACGCTATGATGATGGCGAATTGCTCGCCAGGGCCCAGTACATGAAGGTGTACGCCTAGCCTTAAACGTCCCAGTATTCATAAAAATGTTGGGGGCACGGTTTTCCTCTTTTACGCCGTTTCCTGACATTACACTACACAACACGCTAATACTAATAGCTGATGACGAGGTGGCATTACTATCCTGTACATGGGCTCCGTTCAACGGGCGGCGGACGCCGCCCGCTACGCTTACGCATGGGACAATGCAACTATAACATGTACAGGGGGTAGAAAGAGGAGGCCCATGCCTTGGTGCGAACAGCGAATTGATGATGCCCAGAGCTGCTTGTGCAGAGCTCATTGCCCTGCGCTGTGCCGTGTGCTTGATGGCAGTGTCACGGTCTGAAGTGCAATACGAGTCTAACTTGCGTGGGGGACAAAGTATGGATCGAGCGAGAGAGATCAACTGAACAATCAGCAAGAAGACGAGTAGACAACACGTACATACAGATGACTGATATCTGGTACGCATACTTTGTTTCGTACCTCTGATACTGCTGTATATTCGAAAGAAGGCATACGCAGCACAACACGACACTGCAGCGCAGGTAAGGCACGGCACCGTACATAGCTAGGATGTGTTTGTGAGCTATACTTGTATGTAATCAAAACCTGCCAGAGTAGTAAACACTACCAGCCAGCTGACGTCACCTCATTATCTTTCTAGCCACCCATGCCGTAGGTTCAGTTCATTCCCGCCGCCCCTCCCCCCCCTGCCCCGTCTTATCCCCCGTTGCCTCCTGTCCAAACGCCCCACCCAAATTCGAAATCGGCCAGAGTAATAAACACTTCTGCGGAATTGATATCACCTCTTTTTCTTCTAGTCATCGATGACGTAGCTCTAATTCACCCATCCACCCTAACGCCCCTCCCTCCATCCCCAACACCCCCTACGTCCCCACCATCCGCACCATCGCCTGGACCTAGCACCACGCGTATAGCAAGCCCCTACACCTATGCGACGTAAATGTGTAACAAACCCCTCCCCCCCCTCCTGCCCCCCCCCCCCAAGCCCCCTTCCCCCCCCCTCTTTTCCCCGCTCCCTCGTGGTCAAACGTCCCTCTTACAATCGAATATGCCAAAAGTAGTGAACACTTCCACGCAGTTGTTAGCACCTCATTATCTTTCTAGCCATTCATGCCGTTGCTTCAATTCATCCCGCCGCCGCCCCCCGCCCACCAACGCCCCCTCCTTCCCCACCCCCCACACCATCGCCAATACCTGGCATCACGCGTGTAGTAAGCCCCTACATCCATGCGACCTAAAGCTTGTTTAAAACCCTTTTGCCCCAACCCCCCCCGCCCCGACCCCTTCGAACACTCCACCCTCTCCTCACTGGTTGTACGACTTACACGACATACATGATAAACTGGTGCATTCCTTCCACAGCAGTCAAATTTATCCCTTAGAGGATGCTTAGTTTTCACGCACAGATGGAGTTGCCGTGCCTGCCCCCGCCCCCACTCCCCCGCTCCCTCTTGTTCAAACCCAGGCCCCAATGCCCTTTAAAACTCAGCCCTCGCCTCACCTGCTGTTCGACGTACAGGATTCACTTGATAAACTAGTGCATTTCTTTTCACAGCTGTCGTATGTTGTTCGCCTCAAAAACAGGTTTTATATAGTTTCCGCGCACAGACTGACTAATATCACCCTGTTGACCTTGATAGCTACACTGTAAATCCAAGGGGAGTCGCCGACCCTATATCCTTCATGAGGACACACAGCCAGTAATACGCGCGATCGGAGTATCGCACACAGCTTGCAAATATGAGTTTCGACATAATATTGGATCTCACAGCTGGAGTGTTTTTTTATATATATTATATGCTCAGTTGAGCTCAAGTGGGCGTGCATTGTGATTCAACAACTCAATACCTGGTATTGCGATGGAACTACGGTAAAGGATTAAGGCCGACATTCTGCTCGCTATTGGGGTTGTTGTGGTGATGCGCGATGACTGATGGTGGCGGCCGCGGGAGGAGGCTAAGCAGGTGTCTATTTATATACAAATAGCCGACAAACAGGAGTTAACATCAACAAATCACGACCTCCAATGGTAGATCGTCCTTTTTTTGGTAAAACAAAGAATTTACGCTCAAGAAGGACTAAACTGAAGATAAACAAACAAAAGCGAAACAATATATACATGTATAAACCACAAAAATATATATCGGGAGAATGAGGAAGTAACAAATTTCCGAAACTCGAATCCGAATCGAAAACAAGTTCTAAACAAGCGATAATCTTTAAAATACATATATAAAAAACACACACGCAAAAATACGAAAAGTGACGACAATCTAGGGGTGCCATAAAAAACCAAAACGATTTTTCATTGCTCGAATCATATTCCCAAAAGAGCCGAAGCTGCGCGCAAAAAGAAGAAGCCGCAATATTGCGAGGGAAGGGAGGGGAAACGAATACCGCCGAGAAAAATACAAGAAATATGATAGATAACGCGAAGCAAGCAAGGAACGCAAAGAACGCCGAGGGAAGGGTTCTGCGGGAGGGGGGGTTAGGCAGGCGTGTTCCAAGTGGGAGTGCTGAGATCGAAGCTGGCGCCAATAATCGAGTGGATATGGTTCAAAGGAATATGTGAGACAAGTATAGGTATGTCTGTATAAGACCCATATCATATCGGCTTTGTTGTTATTCTCAGCTACCTGAGATGTACACCAGTTCCACATACCGGACAATCTACCGGATGCCACTGCAGCGATATTGAATTGATTCCACGGCACCAAGTCGGTCATCTAGAACACACATTCGGGCGGTTCTTTGTGTGGTCGGTAAGTTGATTTCCACGATGGTTCGCTTGCTAGGAATCACTTTAGACCTAGCATAGCCAAGCCCTAGGTCTCTGACCCGAACATGGAACCAACACAGGCCAGAGAGGTACTTGTACGATTGACGTAAACGGTTTCTTTTTTTCATTTCTGACTTCCGGTGAGTGGAGCACGATCATTGTTTGCCTCCCGACACCAGTGTTCCTCGAAACGAGAAAGGCCGTTGATCTTCCCTTGAAGGTTCTATAATTTTCTTGAAATTGTTTTGCTCACCATATGTTTTCTTCCAGTTACATTTTAGAACTACTACGATTGTTCATGCCAACAAGTACGTACAATGATGGCATCAAGGAACGGGCGTCGACTCAACACAACCCGTCAGCAGACCTGATAATGAGGCTGCGCGGGTGCTAGAGGGTGGGGGTTAACGCTCTCTCACTGGCAGAGGGCTGTGAGATGGTCCGGGAATAGGACCGATTAAATCCCATCGAAATGCGGCAAAACGGTGCTCGTCGCGCGTTTCTTGCCCGCGTTACGTACGGGTTGCGTTCGAATGCCTCAGGGTTGGCGTTACAGTTAGGGTTAGGGATTGGGTCGGGCCTACGCCCGTACCTTGATCCCACCAAGAAGTGCGTCCTATCTCGTGAAGTCGACAAGCCTACCGCTTCAAAAATCCGCGACAACTGATCGTTACCCGAGCTCCAGTTGTTATCCTTCACCCCAAACACGCGACCAGCGCGTCTGCTGCGCCGCTTTCGACTGTGGTATCTGTTTGTTCCTGTGTATGGACCACGATCTCTAAACGGAGAACAAAAATTTTCCTTCACGCACAAATAGCAATTGTTGAATTATTGGACATTTTTAAACGTTCCGCGAAAGCCCCCCTGTCATGGCGCTTGAACGACATGCTGGCAGGGACCCCGACGAATTAGATTGTCCTTGCGGCGCCTGCCAACGTTTCCCACCCACATATATAGTTGTTTCGAATGCCACTAGAAGTTTTACTAGGGAGACACTGATATTATCGGATAATCGAGCAGGTTTTCGATAGTATTTGAAGAACGCAGGATGTTTTGGCTCTTTTACATGCTCATTATTTTCCCAATACCGGAATACCTTAACCGGCAGCGATTTTGTTTTTTCCTTCGTATTTCCCAAGTAGCCAACCTATGCTCTAACCTATACACTGCTCTATTACGGTGCAAAGTTTGATTTGTCGCACATTTGGCCGTTAAGTTTCACTTCATGCAGTCACATCGTTCGTCGTTTCTGGTTGCATACGATTGGTGCTCGCCTCAGATTGAGCGTGGTTGGATGCGGGCGATGGTTGTATCTGCAGAGATGTGGCTGTCCCCAAGTAAAGTGCAGACTACGTTCAATTGGGGGGGAGAGGGGCGTACTCATTTGTTGCTTCCTTTGGTCAGTTGACCAATGGCTACACATACCTTTTGAGACGGAGCACCGTCTTTACTCCTAATAGAGCACCACTAAAATTTTGGCGCCCTTAACGTTTCTTTCATATATCACGTAGAAACTCATCCCTTGCTCGATCCCCGTCTTGTTTCGTCGTTTTCGGCTACCATCTATCTCATAGGGTAGCGATCGTTTTCCCGCTACGCTCTAGTTGACCAAACTCTCCCATGTCACATATGTCAATTTTCTCTCCTCCTCTAATTCATGCTGATCTTCTTTGCATATTTCACCTGCTATGTGAGTCCTACTATTTATTGTTGTGCTGCACGGACACATATTTATGGCCACGTCCTCGTCCTCTCGACCACTGGTAATATCTTTCGTCCTTCTAGTAGGTCGAGGTCTCATACACGAAATCGCAGTATCCGCTTTTTCGCTTAGTCCAATGGGCCGTGCAGAGACATTTTTCATTCCAATATCTTCCCTCAATCCCCCGTATATCTCTAAGTGCTTCTCATCTTCCACCTTGTTTCTTATCACTAGCTCTTCCCTTCTTCTATCATTCCCATCTTCCTCTTTTCCACCCGTCAAACATCTGTTTAGACAGTACCTCATCTTAGCCTCCCGCTAAATTCTTCCATATTTTCTGGACTTCGTTATCCCATCATATTTAAGATCGCCCTTGTGGTTTTTTCCTTCCATACGTTCAGTTGGGTGTTGGTTTTGTCTTAATTCGCGCCTGGTGAGCTTCGACTATCTTTGAACCCTGCGGACCCCCTTATAATGTATGTATAATACTTGGCCTCGGTTGGCACCGACGCTGTAGAGCATTATATGTCCATTTGGGTCGGCGTTTGGTGGCCACGGCGCTGTAAAACATGCCAGTCACTACGTAAGCTACACAACAATTGTACCGTTTTTTGTTGCCGGTCACAATGGTGGTGTATCATCTTATATCGTATTGTGCGGGGTGGAGAACCTTAACTCCGCACAAGAGGAATGATCTTCTCACTTCGTGTGAATAGTGTAAGGCACTCACGAGGCAGTTACATAGCAGTAACCATTGCCTTCTTTGGAGTCGCCACACCACAAAACAAAGTACAACCCATTGGCGCTGTCATCCACAAGGAAGAAAGTAGGCAAAAGGTGACGAAGTCCGCCTTACGAGCGGTTTTTGGGAGGATGCAGTTCACCGTTCATGCAACTCGCCGAACACTCCACGGCCATTGTCGCTTGGTGCAAGCAATATCTGCCTGGTTGATGGAAACCCGACGTGAACCGTCCCGGCATAGTAACGATGCCAGGGTCTGTTGTTAAAAGACTTTGGCCACGCACGAACTGAGTACAACATCGCTAAAGCTCCACAACAGTCGACGTGTAGACCTCTGTTGAGAAGGTGCGGTGGGCAATTCTGAGTAAAGTAAAGTGACGCAGAAACGTTTGGTGCGATAAAAGTATCAATTCTCGTCTGAAATAGTTTTTGAGTGAAAGGGCTCCTTAACGCATCTTAACTCCAATCGCCGGAATAGGTTGGGATTATTTCTGTTCTGCAAGTAGTATGTTTCAGACACAGACCATGAGTGCTGATCGAGTGGCGCTTTCGCTATCATTAAGAATGAAGTTTCTGGGTCAGGTGCAAAGCTGATCTGGTGAGAGGCGTAAATGTACAAAACGTTGACCCCTATCGTGGCGCATGCGGCCTTACACTACTCGTAGCTATGCGATTGCACTTTGTGTCTGCGGAAGCATTTCTTTTTTTTTACGTTGGAGTTAAGCGTGTGTTAAAATGCGCCATTGATGTCTGCATCCAAATATTGGATAAAATCGAAATCCCGGGCGGCATGAATGTACAATGTCTTGGCGTGGTCTTTTCGTAGGTGGCTAGCACGTTTTTGTTTCTGGAGCATGTGGCATTTGCATTTTTTATATATTTGAAACTCCGTTGAGTGTTGAAGTGGTTTTTCTGAGAGGATATTCCAAGTCAAGGGGCGTGGTATTTATCGATTTTTCTTCGACCGGTAACGCGTGAGATCCTTCCACGTTTGAATACTGGGCCTTGTGATGCTGCTCTTCATGCATGCGCTGCTCCTGTCTTCTACGTGGATCAAACCAGAATGCTTGGGAAGAGTGTTAGTGGACGGTGTTCAACGCCTTGCTAACTATTTGAAACCTTTTTTAAACAACTTTACTGAAAAATTGTATATGGAGGGATTTTTGGCGCTCCGAAGGGGTTACCCGAAACCTGCTCACCTTCCACGGTTCGAGTGGGCATCACGCGTTCGACGCGTGGTACGGCATAATGCCGGTAGAATACTTTTGAGCAATATCTTTTGTCAATCGCGGTGATGTTGAACGTTTTTTTTTCTGAACGCCAATGCTGTTCCCCAACGTTTGTGTGCAATTTGTGTTTGCTCAAGCCCTATCGATGAGTGCGGCGTTGAGCTCTTCAATTGAAGTTTTCCCTCTGTTTTCAGGAATTGTATCGTTATTATACGGGCTACCAGTTGCTTGATTCGTCTAGGGCATGTCTTCTCTTCAACATCTTGGTCCCTTCATGCTTAGCGGCGTGCGATGTTCCAGAAGTCCACTTGCGAATGGTTAAACTTGATTGTGCATCGGGTAGTAGCTTTGATATATGTATCAGTTGGGTCGATGAAGTTAGAGCTCTTCAACAAGTGAGAGGTAGATACGGAATGGCGCAAGTCCACCGTAGTGTGGTGTGTTTTCATCCTGTTTCTTACACTGCTATAAGACGATGCCATCCTGTACCTTAGACCATTGTGAAACCATGGACACATGTATGATTGGTTGTTGCGATTACATCACTTCCGGCCCTTCCAACTATTATCTTGGCTTTTGTATGGGGTGCGTTCCACAGGCCACCACAGTACCATGTCGATGAGGGTGATTTTCTTAGAAATGTTGTTGTCTTTCCTTGTTTAAATCTGTTGATACTGCCTCGTTTCAACTGACGCATAGCACACATAGAGTGCCCAGACAAGATGAATATTTACTTCATCACAGCCTGAATGGAATTAGTATCTAATTGAAACACCTTGTCAATGTCTGTTATACGTTTAGCAGGTCTGCGTCCGTCGGCAGAGTGGGTTGGAGTTCCTGTTGATCTCCTTGGTAAAGGTTCTAGCGCAGTTCCTCGTCCTGCAGTGTCGACAGATTGATGGCACGGTGCCTCTTTAAAGAGTGCAAAATTGTTGCGTCTTTTAGCTTCGGCGGCGCTCCCCAAACCGCAAGGTACTGCAAGAAACATGCCGAAGGTGGCATGGTCGATGTTCGCTGCAAGCGTTGTTCGCATGACTCCTGCATGAAAATCGCGTCTTTTGGTATCAAGGGCGCGTCGGTACCGTTGTACTGCAAGCAGCATGCTGGACCTGGGATGGTGTACCTCCGCACCAAGCGTTGCTCACACCAGTCCTGCATTAAGCCGGCTATCTGTAACGTGCTGGGCACGCAGTCACCGGTGGTTTGCGAGGAACATGCTGAAGATGGTATGGTTAACGCTATATGTAAGCGTTGCTCTCGTGCCTCGGGTTTGAGACGCCCTTGTTACAACGTCGGTGGCAAGACATCGGCACACTGCAACAAACATTCTGAGGACGGTATAGTTAACATCGAATCCGAGGAATGCGCGCATGACCTTAGCATGAGACCTACGCACCCCAGTTCCCAAGGTAACCCAGCCGGAGACTGTAAGCAACACGCTACGGACGGTATGGCTGGCGTTTGTAACAAGCTGTGCTTTCACTATTCCTGTTATGTTCGTCGGACTTACAACGTCGAAGCTGGCGATGTGCCTGCGTCCTGCATGGATCATGCTAGGGAATGCTTTGCCAACGCCGTCGGCAAGCGGATCACACATGAGTCCTTCATGCAGAACCAGTTGAGTAAAGCCAAGGGCGCCTTTAAAGCGGCGAACTGCAGACAACACCCCAAGGTCAGATGGGACAAAAACCGCAACAGGCTGTGCTCACATTACTCATGCGAGAAGCATCCATCTCTTAATGATAAGGGCAGCAAATACCCGAGGTACTGCAAACTTCACGCGGAAGATGGCATGGTTAACGTCGTCTCCAAGCGTTGCTCGTTTAACACCTGCATGAAACATGCTCGTTTCAAGAAGAACACCAAGGAATCGGCGTACTGCCGGGACCATCCCCTACCGGGAACGGTGGACACCCGAACCACGCCATGCTTACCGAGCTGCAGCCGGAAACAACCACGAAAAGGTTTGTCAGTACACGGCACGGCTGTTGCATTCATCAACGGCGACAAAGGCGATGCTGTCAACGTTTTCGGTAAAAGATTCAGTTCGTCGTCAGCGGTAGGCAAAATTCCGAAACGACCTAAATCGGAACTCGAGGAGGTGCACAGGGCGCAATCTAATGACCGCGGCTACTCCAGGGACACCATTGCCGTTCAAACGCCGGGGTTGAGTCCCACCAAGGTGGACAGTCAGACTGCACACGCCCCGACTTCTGCAAGAAATGCCGCGAACGACGATGGTAGGTTGATCGCCGAACAAGCGTGTTCGGTCATTTTGGCAACGTCGACGGCTGAAGGGGACAGTAGTGAGCTTTGGATACCCGTCAAATCTGAGACTAATATTTCTGTCTTGCTTTAGACCGCCCGGTGCATGCAATTATTGTGGCTTTAGCGCGGCGAATGGTAAAACTTTGAAGTGTCGATAACAAAAACAAAAAGTCAGGGAAGGCCGGTCCAATAGCCAAACTTAGACTTCTTACTCGTGCTATTTAAGGATACCTTTTCTGCACAACGGCCACCGCCCGCGGTCTGTGAGTGGTGTAGAAGGTCGTGTTGGAATTGTGGCTTGTTGAATGTTTTGCCGGAGAGCTCGTGTTTGAGGATTACCACTATAAAATGGGATATTGTGTCGCGTGGTTGATAAGCATTGCTGCTGGCGTTTAATAGATGTTCCGCGCGCACTATATTGATGCCACTGGACGGGCTGTTTATCTGAGTAACTTGTTTCTTCTAATTTATGTTTTTCGATCCATATATGTTTTAAATGGAAGCCGGTTCGCCGATTAATCCCTCGTACCAGCCCGTCGACATTTTTTTTCTTGTGATGGTTCTGCTGGGTGCCTACGTTGACGTGCACTTTGTTGCGGCGAATACCACAAGGCCGGCCCGGGTACCCAGGTGGAGTAACGTCTTATGGGAGGCAGGGGCATTCGAGGACATCGTCGTTGAGGTTGTCGAGCAGGCGTAGATTTGTAACATGAGAGCTACGTGTAGACCAAGACGCTTGGGGTAAGGGCAGTACTTCCGGGTTGGACACTCGCCCGAGTGACGCTGTACCTCACTGGACAGGGTCTTGATACGTTTTCTTTGACGCAGCGCACAGGTCACCATTCGACTGCGATGCCATGTCGTCACAACACGAAAACGCAAGACCGCGAAAGAACAGGGAGATCACTAGCAAGAGTGACCCCCGGCCTATCGAAATATGTGGTGCACAAAAACTACCCTAGGGTCTTTTACCTTAGCCTCGGTCAGTGGAAATAGTATATAGGTGTAGACTATATATGCGCATGCACAGTATCATGGGAAGTACACATGCTGTTTTCGGTGACGCCTCTCTTGAGAGGTTACCTACGTCTCCAGGTCGCCAAGAAAAAATAATAATAAAAGGAAAAAAAGATGAACAGTCGCGTTGACAAGGCACTCCTTTCATTGCCGTATTCGCCGGTGTAAACCACACCACCGGTGATGACATTATTTCCTGTGTAACACGAGTTACACGTTGGGCTACACGGTAGGGGGGGAGGGGGGGGGGGGGGATCTACGGGGTACCCCGGTGATTACGTAGTGTTTTTTTTTTACCGTTTATTTCAATGGGATACCGCCCTAAGTCGGAAAACGAGTATCGCGCAGACGAGGAACCTCAGTGTCACGCATGAAAAGCCGCGCAAAGAATACAAACTGGTTTTCATATCGCGTCTCACGTAAACACCACGTTCCTCGGCGTCACAAAGCGGAACCGAAAAAATGGTGGAGATCGAATACGGCAACAACATAGGATCTCTCCATCACAAAAACAAATATCATCATGCAATACACTGTGATTCACGTGTTGTGCCGGCGCATGACATACAACGCGAAGGTATCAAAATGGTACCACCTACGGTTGGAAACAAATAGAGATACCGACGGCGGCGAGAGAAAGAACGGCAGAGTGCACTCTATCAGCATGTTTTTGGGTACTTCCTGGCGAGGAGAATGTCGCGCAATGTAGCCACTGTGTATACCGATACTAAGGAGACGACAGCTTCCAGGAATCCACAAAAAAGAGCAGGTAAACAACAACGATAAGAATACATCCGTCTTACGATAATACCTAGTCGGATGGGATCCGCTTCGGTCACAGCGATATCTGCGAGACTATGTGGTCGATACAAAGTCATTCCCCAAACGATCCGGTCTCGCGAACCTAACCCGTACAAACCGATGTTCAGGGGTTCACGCCTAACAAACACATTGATCAGACACTTACTTGCACCACCATAACGAGGCAACCCCAGTCGCAGTAAGTTAATAACGGAAGTATTCACCCGTGTCGTAAACAAAATTGCAGCCGCCACAAGAGGCGGCGTATCAGTGTGTCCGCACGACATATAGCGTTGAGTTCAATTCAATGGGACAACAAATATAACTCCGAACTATTGTTGCCGGCATGCAAACTAACTGTGCGAATCCTAACGCTTATCAGCCGTGCTTACTCAATACGAAGTCTGCTGCTGTCAAACGACAGTAGAACGCGGTTATTCTGTTCAGAACGTGAGCAGTAAGATGAAAAAAAAATACCCCCCTCTGTCAAGAGTCGACCCACGATATCCATTCTCTCTCGATAAATGATCACCATCAAGTTTCATACATCCTTAGCAACGATGGACTTGAGGCGCATGAAGGAGGCGGCGATGTGGACGACGGTGTAGGTAGATACCACCAAGCTCCGATTACAAGTGCCAACCATGAAGACGCATCAACCAATGCACGCTCTTCATATGAGACCTGCCATCAATAGCGGCTCTTCGTCGTAGATGGCGTTCGGCAATATCAAACCCGAACGCAACCGGGAGCCCAGGGTCCTCAACGAGAACGACTCAAGCTCCCTGATCTCGCTCTCTAAAATCAATCTCCCATCGCTTAACGCAAGAAAGGTTAGTAAAAGCAACCTCCTTGCCACATGCAAGAAAGGACGAGGGATTCTCGGCCTTGGCCAACGCCGTCGAAGACCAAGACAAGGGCTACATTACCGAAGAAGACGACCTTCATACTAGGTATTTACTATTTAGTGTACTCAGTTTGTCTCCGTCAAAAACAGTTGCGTCTAGCCCCATAAAAATTTTGTCCTAAGAGCTTTCGCTATTTTTGAAAAGACAATTAAAAGTGCGATCCTGGCTCGTTGTGCCGATGCGTTGCTCGCGGCGGCAACCCTCTTCCAATGCGCCTCGTGGTTTGCATTTCTCGCATGATGCCTCCAACAACCGACTTCCAGTCAGAGACGCGTGCTAAGATAGAGGTGCACAACGTTTTTGCTAGTGGTGTTCTTCAAATGAGCTTAAGATCTCTCCAATACTAATTTGGCGTAAAAATATGCCCGCTACCGGATGCATGAAAGATCCCACTGCCTAGGTACACAACGCGATAACCATACAAAATATATATGTATATATATATATATATCTGCCCATATCGGGCTAAGGAGCACCGTCAATCAGAAACCATCATGTTTCACACTTGCACGAAAAGTGCTATCTCTATGGTAGCACGTGTTCAGCGTTTTCGTCCGTGTATACGAATGCTACGAGTACGACAGAGGTTCAGCAGCACGTTTGTCCTGGCGTACTTCACATGTTGAGGTTTATGCATTCAAGGCATTCAATACAAGTACGTTCAATACATTCAGTACATTCATGCCAATGATCCTCCCAGCAAATGACTTGGAGAAAAGTCAAGCTGATATCACCGGATGAAAACTTCCGAAATACGTGCTACGATAGAGGTAGTACCTTTCGTCTGAAGTTTTTTTCTGGTTAGGTCTGTTCTTTGCCGTATACGTTGTTCAAGACTATTATCGTCACACACCTGAGCCATATGCTTGTCGTCCTATATGATAACAGCTAAATTTTATCAAATCAGGTTGTGGAATGATCAAGTCTCAAGCCCTCGAATTATATCACCTCCAAAAATGAGTTGCGCGCGTCTATTGTACCACGAGTCCGAGGCCTAGTGTTGAGGGATTAGTGGGGTATAAGTCTGTTTGACCACTTGAAAAAGGTTGACCAATAGCTTACCCAAACTAAGCCTTATAACACACTCCACCCCTGTGTTGAGAGTATGAACGTTCTATTCCAATGCAAGTTAATCTGCAGTTTATTCAAGATGTCGTTTCGCACGATTAAGAAATGATGTTAAACTTACGTTGAATCTTACTTTGAAACTTCGGTGGAACTTTGAATATAAACGTGGATATAAGTATGTTAAGGTTGTCCCGTTGTTTCCGGTATTTTCCCGGACTACGGGCATTGTTCCGTGGTAATCAAGTGGTGTGGCAACCCACCGTGATCACTCTCCCTTCTCTTCCCATTCTCCTTTCCTTCCCCTTCCCTCTTTGGCCTCGCGCCCTTTCCAATTTATCTCTTTTTTTTCCTGTCACAAGTGATCTTAACAGACACTTCACAGGTCATGAGCCTCGACACCGTCAATACAAGCATCGATCGGTACCGAACGACATCTCATTGAAGTTTGTCGTATCTTACCGAGAAGGTTGAGAGGATATCTTCAATAAACCGGCTACAGCATCAGCAGCAGCGATCTGCATCAGTATCAGCGAGAGTCCACAAAAACAGGTGATGCGGTAGACAAGCTCGTTAGAACTCTCAACGGCAATTTTATTTCGCTCAAGTTCGACGTGTGGGAACGCACGGCGCAGTCCGTGCTATATATGCGTTATGCCGGGATCTCTAATATCCTGGAAGGGCGTCCTTGCCCGAAGCCTTTAAACAAATAGTATTCGTCCATCTTCTGTAGAACGTAGGCCTTCACGATCTGTAGCTCGCAGCCGGGCTGCTGACAAAACGGACACCCAGATCGGGGGAAAACCCCCGTCTGAAACAGCGGAGAATATACGCCGGACGTAGGGAGTACTCCGTAAACACGGCGCATCTGCTACCATCATGTCAACTATATTCAATACTCCTAGCCGCAACATCAGTTTTAAGGTCACGGATGAAAACATCTCGAATTTGGAAGACATGAACTGGCACCACGGCAACCTTGTTCAGTTCGACTTCTTGTTCCTGATCACATCGGGAGCTACGGCCAGCTTTTTTGTCGGTTCAAACGGAAACTAGGTGAACTTGCGAATAGGAAGGTCGCTTTGGATGGTATGGTTACAAAGTATCAAACTCCACCCGCCAGCGTAGACTCTTAATGAGGAGACAAACAATCAAATGGTCATGACGGATGGGCAAGAAGACCCTGACAAGTTTATCAATGAAGTATTCTACTTACGGGATAAACTGGTGGACACGGGAGTGGTGGACGCGGGAGAGGTTTTCAAAGATGACAGCATACTCAACATAGTGCTAGAAGGACTGACAGATGAAGAATGCAAATTAAATACACCGCCGAAGCAGATGATTTTCACGCTCGACGGAGATGTGATAACAATGCATAATATGTACGCAATTAGTCTAGAGCTATGCGACACGGGCCTTCGCGAAAAGCGAAGGGGCGTGAGTCTGCTATGATAGTCAAATCATCACCCTCAGCAGTAGTGACATGTCCACACTGCAAGAAACCAGGTCATCGATTCCAAAGTTGCGTTAAACGCATAGGAATGATGTCGGGGAAAACGCCTCCGCTAACACCTCGAACAAAAGGGTTGTGTAGCCTGCATAATACCGATCGCAACGATAATAGCGACTGTCGGTCTCAAGCCCGGGACGACAACGAAACCCGCCGCCATCGTCCTGGTCAACAAAATGGCGCGCACAATAACAACTGCAGTGCTCACACCAACACCGCGACAACTTCAAACCCAACAACGCCAATGGCTGGTTACGTCCCAGTGTCACATGCTCCATCCACTACTACTGCGGCTGCGGCTACAGCAGCTACTTTGACGTGCTTCGTGACACCTCCTTGCCCATCCTCACCTCCAGTTGGTATAGGTAATTCTTTCATCGCCGCTGATCCGATGAACATCGTCGCGCAGCCCGTCCAGTTCTCCTTGAGCGCGGGCAACGGAGCTTCAAGCGACGTCAGTGACAATCAGCTAACAACCTGGCATCGAATTGAGCATGAATCACTACGTACAGCTGGACGCTCCTGAAACAACCAACGTAGCGGAAAACACTCGCCTTCATGTCGTTGGTCAAAAAGTTTCCGTGGTTCAAGTTTTGGACCACATAGGCTCTAAGTACTGTGTGCAGCTTCCCGTCCCGATCGTACCAGGGCTAGGCAGGCACCTATTTTTCGGGGGCATCAGCAACTACGAAAGGGGTCAATATGATCTTCGCCACGAATTCGTATTTAGACATGGGTGCATTTACTGCATCCCTACGCGAAGATAACCACTTGTCTTCTCTGCATCATCTCGAGCTCACCACCGGAGCTACCAGCCGGACACCTGAGACAATGTTTCCAACCGTTTCCGGCACCAACTCCAAACCAGAAATCGTCCTCTCTTTTCACGCTTCAACTGCTACTGTAGCTTCTTCCCTGCCTACAACGGTCCCAGCAAACATCGGGCATAGGCGGTTGGGTCATCCCAGGGGGCAGTTGATGTGAAAAACATCGCAGACTGTGGAGTAAAAACAATACACTTTATCGGCGTGTGATATCTGCAAAATTGAGAGCACTCAACAGAAACAGCGTAAGACATCGCGGCATAACCTTTCTATAGAACGTATATAGCTGGTGAGGACTAACCTGCTAGGATACGCCTACGAGGCGTAATATACCGACGATCAAAGAAGGCTAAAAAGGAGCCTACTCCATCGAAGAGGCGAATTCCGTGCTACCAACAGCAGACTCGGCCAATTCCCAAGGAGGAGCGCGTCAGCTGGCCCTACAACGCCAAGGATTTCCGAGACAGCACGTTCCGCAGTACACCAGGGCTGTCGAAATGGACAAAATAATCCGTCCGGTATCGATTTAGGTGTCCAACACCTACATGCATCCTATGGCTTCACCACATGCGGAAGAATGAAAAACTTCAGCTACCTCTGCTCGACGATCAACTACTTCGGCACGGAGAACTCCTTTTGAGCTCCAACACCATGAAATCGCAACTACAGCTCCAGCTCGCAATACCGCCCTTGACCATCGAGCCATCCCAAGGTAGGCTTGCAGCAGAACGTCCCTGAGCTCCTCACATGAGGAATCAATATATCACCAGAAAAAATGACTTCGAAGGCATTAGTTCGCGCAACTCGACCAAGCTTCTATGCCTTAGTCCTAAAAACATTGTAATCGTGAAAATACTTCTTTGTCCGGCAATTCCTCACTTGAGGAACTCAATCGCCTAGGGACGTCTTGGCGCAAAACGTGCAACCCCTACCGTGGGATGACTAAAAAACGCCGCAATCTTGTATAGAACTCCATAAAGTAATGGTTTTTCGAACATGGAGGTAACCTTAGAAAATTTACACAAAGGCGGTCGCGCGTTTCATAAGTGGCAGAATATTTAGCCAGGTTCTCATTCTTCCGTGTGCTACCGGACTTTTCATCGAGCGACGAACCGCTAAGTAGCCAGGACGGAGAAGCCCATTACGCACAACCAAACAAGCAATGTACGGACAAAACGATTGGCCTATGATATTTCAGCTACAAGACTCCAATGGACCTGACAAGAAGAAGGCCCCCTCCTTCCCCACCACCCGCACCATCGCCTAGACCTAGCACCACGCGTATAGCAAACCCCTACATCTGTGCGACCTAAATGTGTTTCAAAACCCTTTGGCCCCCTCCCACCCCTCCCCGCCCCCTCCAACACTCCGCCCCCTCCTCACAGGTTAAACAGGATAGTCAATACATGATAAGCTGTTGCAGTATATCTGAGCCCGTGAGATTTGCTGTTTCCACGCACAGCTTGAGTTGCCCCGCCTGCCCGCCTCCCAGCTCCCTCTTGATCAAACCCAGGCCCCCACGTCCTTCGAACCTCCGCCCTTCCCTCACCGGTGATTCCACTTACAGGATTCGCTTGATAAATCGATGCTTTTCCTTCCACAGCTGTCACATTTTTTCCATGTCATAAACCGGCTTTTATTTTTTTCCGCGCACAGACCGACTAACATCACTCTGTTGACCCTGATAGCCACACTGTAGTTGCAAGGGGAGTCGCCCACCTATATTTAATGAGGACACACAACCCGTCATACGCGCGATCGGAGTATCACACACAGCTTGCAAGTATGAGTTTCGACAGAACCCTCGATCTCACAGCTGTAGAGTGTAGTTTTTTTTGTAATATAGTCTAATGTCACGTGTTTTCACCTGAACCATGACGTGGTTTCACGTCGAATCTTCAAACTATCCTTGTACGGAGGTCGCTCCATTACATCAGGCTACCCTGGAAAGCCGAAGATGCAGATCACCTGGAAATCAAAGGATGTCAACAAAACATCCACAATAGGATGACACGATGCGAGAGCATCGAAACGACCATCCGTAAACGGCGGCTCTTCTTTGCCGGGGCCCTGGTGCGACAACACAAGGGGCGATTGCCCCGTCGGTTGATGTTCGGGACGATCGCTGGTGGGGAGAACCCGAAACCAGGCGGACAACTCAAGACTTGGCCTAGAGCCATAGCTGAGGACCTTAGGGTGTTCAAAGCAAACGAGGGATCAACGGAACACTCCCCCTTAGTCTTTGGAGTTGGGACCGCGCTGTGGCCCACTGCAGCAAAAAAGGCGGGCAAGTGGTACCGGGGGGTCCTCGAAGCAGCTGAACGGTTCATGGGCAGGTGGCACGAGGATGAGGCAAAGCTGAGTAGACAGCGCCGCGCATCCGCCGTGGGTGGTGTCGAAGGGAACGGGGGGAGGGGGGGCAGCAGGAGGGGTAGAAGGAACACCGCACAAGGGTATGGGGGCAGGGGGGGGGACAGGAGGAGTAGAAGGGAATCCGCGGTAGATGAAAGTAGGAAGGAGACCGCAGACAGGGTAGCAAGGTACCAGGCCCACTAGTAGGTGGAACCTTTCTATCTATGCCACTCGTACCGCCAACTGCTGCGGCTGCTCGGAATGTGATGTCTTGGTACTTTGATTTTTCCGTGAATTTATTTATTTTCTTTCTTTTTTTCTGTCCCCTTCTTATCCTTATGAAGGGAGTCTTGCATGGTGGGTAGGTGACGAGCCTGTTTTATTTGGCCCTCCCAGTCTTCCTTCTTCTACTTGTTTCCTTTTTTCCGGGGTATTTTTTTCCGTTTCTTTCCCCCTTGCATGTCCATTTTGGCTCATGCTCGGGGTATGTTTCTATCTCCCGAGCTTTGGCTCCCCTTTTTATTTATTTATTTATTTATTTGTTTTGTCTTGGTTTCTTTCGTTGTTTCTCTCTTTTACAAGGTATTTTGGTTTAATGAGAAGAACACAAAGGGGGGAGGGGGGGAAACAGGAGGAGTAGAAGGAAAGCCGTCCAAGGGAGTGGGGGCAGGGGGGGCAACAGGAGAAATAGAAGGGAGACCGCGGTGGACGAAGGCAGGAAGGAGATGGCAGACAGGGTAGCAAGGTACCAGGCCGACTAGTAGGTACGTAGCACTTTTCGTCTTTTTCTGGGGTATTTTTTTTCCCTTTGTTCCCTCCGTGCGTGTCCAGGTTTTTGGCTCGTGTTCGGATTATCTCATTTTGGTTTTACTTTACTTTATTTTATTTTATTTTTATGATGTTTCTTTTCCGAGCTTTGGCTCTCCTTTCCGGTTGGGTTGTTTCTTCGATTTCCCCTTCATTTTGTTTGTTTCATTTTTGTTTTATTTTTATCTTTGTTTTTATATGTTTTCTTATTATTATTTTGTTTTTGTTTTTGTTTTTGTTTATTTCGTATTCTCTCTTCCAATGTATTTCTGTTGCTGACGTATGCATGTTGTGCCTGTCGTACCCAGTACTAGGGCATGACATTGAGTTGTCGAATGCATTACGATGCATTATCTCTGTGTCGTAGCTTGTGACCACAGAGCTGATCTTTCTAGGGTGAAGAATCAGTACGGACACTGGGTGTGCTGGATGTCGACGAGTAGAAGAACGGTTTAATGTGAAGAACACACACACACACAATGGCGAAAGGGATCGAAGATGTGACCATTTGAAACAAACGAAAACGAGGCGGTAGATTCCACCACACCTCGTAATAATGAGGCTAAAATGAAACATTGCAAGATATTCCACCCTATGATGGAGCTCACAACCGTGAGAGAGCTCGAGAAAGGGTATATACCTACGGTATACCAGCAGCAATCGGCATACGACATGTACGACTTGATGTCATGCGGCTAGAGAGTCTCTGGCTATAACCCGCTCTTCTCGAGACGTTGTACGATTTCCTCAAAAACTGTGAAGTACTCCTGTGCCTTCGGAGTCATCCAGGATTTTCTGGTGAATTCCGGTCGGAGTCTCGTTGTGGTCGCCCTGCATTTCTTTAGTTTTGTCAGCACGACCACGCTCGCGGCCAGAGGATACTTATCGGATTAATTATGGGACTATTGGAGAAGGCTCAAATAATTCCGAGACGTCGAAAGCGTCTACGCGTTGTGAGATAAAGGATGTGAAGAAGGGTGCCCCGTGAGTGTACATGGTGTATTCATAGCGATGAAGAGCATGCGAGAAGAGCAACTTTGTGGCTTTAGGAACCGAACAGTAGTACTCGATATGTTGAACAATACATGGACTCAGATAGCCTCGGAGAAGCATGGTCCGAAATGATCGGCACATACATTCGAAGGCTTGGTAATCCGAGACGATCGTAGGAGGCATTGATATATATATATATATATATATTGAAACTGGCTGGAACTAAGAAAACAAGCCAGGGATGGCAGAAAACACGGGGTGATTCTCAGTAAGTTGCGATCAATGCATCTGCCCATGGGGGGTGATCGTATACATGGATCTCGCTCAGTACCTTAAAATTCACAAAGTCGTCACCCTTTCGACTACATTCAATAATAATAGAGGATAGTTTTTCGAGTTGACGATGTAACGCTGTGTAGGTAGATACTTCATCCGGCATATGACAGCCAATCGAAAGCCACAATTTGGGTAGTATTTTATTGTTAAAATTTTTGTCTAGACTATGTCCATCTGTGAAATCGATAATTTGGTTAAAATCTGTGTTCGTCAGCCGTTTGTGGTACTCTGATGATAGCGCGTGCTATTGGGCAGGTGTCGTCCTAGAGGATATAGGTCGGGGACTCGCCTTAGAACTAGATTGCACCAGGCTCCACAGGGTAATGCTTATCAACCTGTGCAACGAAACTACAAAACTCTGTATAATAGATGACTGTTGTGTAGTGGACCAGCTGCTACGAAGTACTCTGTATAATTCAGTCTAGGGAGAGTGGGGCGCGGGTGAAAATGGGATAGATCGCACAGTCTTATGAATTCGATCTCGCTGCACGGGCAATGATAGTAGACGAAGGCGGGTGTGCAGGGGAAGGGGCAGAATAAGGAAGTTTTGAAGTTGAAAACCATACATATGCATTGAATGAAGGTAGCACGGCATGGGTGGCTCAAAATGCACGTACATCGTGATATCTGTTGGGGACTTACGAAGTGGATCGTGATTTGGGATGATGGGGCGAAGACGGTGGGCATGAGGAAACGTAGGGGCGTTTCTACGGGAGGGGGTGAGGGGACCAAGGAGAATGGGAGAGAAATGTTGTATGCAAAATGCACACAGCCAGTATTCCAAGAACAACGATGGGCTACATATGGCGGGGCTCGGGCACGTGGGCTTCAGGTTGGAAAAGTGGGTGAAGCTTGCATCGTTCGCGCATAACTATTTCCTGCAGACTCCACGAGTATGCTGAGATCACAGAAAACGAGCCCAAATTGGGTGAAGTTCTAGCTGGAGGCATTGGCAGAATTACGCAACAACTGGGCTGGCCAATAATGCCCGAAGTAAGTACCTCTTCCGTATTTTCGTCCCTTTCCCCCTAATCTTGGTTCAATGGGGTGCGGGATGCCGAAGGGGGACAGTCAGGGAGCCGAGGTTGCGTGCTGTTTTGTGTCTTATTACTTCAACTCTAGCGAGTTGAAGTCGAGAGGCACGGTTTCAACGGTAAGATTTGAAGTGCGAGATTACTGCAGGCTGTACAAATTTGAAACCCGGCCGGTACTATAATCCCGGGAAGCGGCAGGTAGATGTGTGTGTGTGATATTTATATTTGTGCCGTAGCTCCAACTCATCTCCGCCCGCACCCTCCCCCCCCTCCCCTTTGTTCCCCGCCCAGTTGGTTCAAGCGCCCCACTTACAATCGAAATCGGCCAGAGTAAAAAACACTTCTAAGCAATTGATATCACGTCATTATCTTTCTAGCCATCCATGACGTAGCTTTCATTAAACCCCCCTCCAACACCCCCTCCTTCCCCACACCCCGCACGATCGCCTAGAACCAGCACCGCGCGTATAGCAAGCCCCTACATATATGATTAATACGCGCGATCGGAGGATCACACACAATGTTGCGAGCACCAGTGTCGACCAAATCCTTGATTTTGTTTATTATATGTGACCTAAACCTCTTGAAAACCCTTCCCCCCCCCCCCCCCCCCCCCCCCGCCTTTTCCCTCGCTTTTTCTTGCGTAAACGTCCCACCTACTATCGAAATCCACCAAGGTAATAAAGGCTTTCACGCCCTGGATATCGCCTCGTTATCGTTTCAGAGCCGTCCATGCCACTGCTGCACCCCCGCCCCCAACGCCCCCTCCTCCCCCATCACCCGCACCATCGCCTAGACCTAGCACCACACGTATAGCAAACCCCTTCATCTATGAGACCTAAGCCCTCCCGCCCCGCCCCCGCCCCCCCCCCGCAACATCCCCCCCCTCTCCCCCACAAGAAAAAATTATAGTTTCCACGCTCAAATTGACCTGCCCCTCCCGTGCCCTCCCGCCGCCCCCTCCCCCCCTCCCGCCCCCCTTTTGATCAATATCAGGCCGCCACGTCCTTAAAACCTCCGCCCTCCCCTCGCCGGATATTCGACTCACAGGATTCGCTTGATAAACTGATGCATTTCCTTCCACAGCTGTTAGACTTTGTCCCCCTCAGAAACAGGTTTTATAGTTTCCGCGCACAGACTGGCTAACATCACCCTGTTGACCTTGATAGCTACACTGTAGTTGCAAGGGTAGTCGCCGACCTATATCCTTAATGAGTACACACAACCCGTAATACGCGCGATCGGAGTATCACACACAGACAGCTGAAAAGATGAGTTTCGACAAAATATTCGATCTCACAGCTGCAATGTATTTTAACTTTTATAATATATTCGTGCAGGGGAATCAATGGTGTTTTGATTGGTGTCTCAAGTCAAGGGAAAACACATGTTTACCTCATCACCCAGACCACGATAATAACAATTCGTCAAGCAAAAAGACCCCCAACATACTCGGCCGAATTGAACGCAACCGAGTAAATCAAGTGCGGGGTTTTTCCGGCAAATTTCATATATATGTTGCCGTTTATGATACCAAGACGAATCGAGCCTCAACACAATATCATCGCAACGCCTCCCGCTCACCATGCACACCCCAGACGAGTAGCACAACTTTCTCCATGATTTTTCAACAACCCGAAACTGACAACTTGTCTAGATCAGCGGGTGCACCATGGCAGACACTTAAGAATACCGTGTAGTGTTCATTGTTCCAACCCTGATTGGCTGGTAGTTTTATTTGCTAAGTATAATCGATGCCACAAACTTGAAACAATTTTTCGGAACATTGACGCTGTTTTGACGATAATAAAGGTAGAAAAAAATTGTACATTTTCGGTTTAGATTGTGTGGTAAGTAAGTGGAAAGGACTATTATCGTTTCTGCCTCGTTATGTTCACGATTTCTGCAATACGCCTCCTTGATCTTGATTCACTAGTCTACACAGGTAATCTTCTGGAAATGTTAGACCCATGGAGAAATTCCAAACTATACGACTACTATTATTGAAATTGTTTCGACTTTTCTTTGGGTTGTGCTAGTGTTAGATCCAACAAGGTTGTTGTGCTAGGTGGCAGTAGTAGTAAGAATTCAACGCGAAACGGATTCAGCACCGGTGTCACGTGAAGTGATAGTTGGGAGCTATTAATAGAACTACGATTTCCATTTTTATATTCTTCTTAATCAATGGCACGGTACCATACCATATGTGTCCCTTTGGGGCTATCTGGTTGCAGTGGGTTGGTGTCACTCGCACGAGTGACACCTCTGTTTCTTGTGGTCGTTGGCCTTCGTGCTGGTTTGATTTCTCGGTGCGGATCTAAAACTGGATGGTTAGCTAAGCAGCCCCAAGCAAATTCCGAAAGAAAAGTGTTTTATTTAATAAAGTACCGAGTCATCGCGCAAGTATGATATGATAACTCAAAGAAAGCCATGCCCTTTGCTTTATCTTGCATAAATTGGAATGCATACTATCTTCGTGTTGTGAACTCAATAGGAAACATATACATGCCGAGCCTCTCGAGTTAACATTTCAAAATGTTCGCGCTGTGGGAAGATAATGTTTCCAATAGTTATCCAAAAGCATTTACTCTGAAGTATATAAAAACACTAAATGTACAAAACATAGATGGAAAACGACTACCAGTCCCTAATAATGCATCAGCAGCAAACTTGATGAAAAAAAATCCCAACTATGGCCGAATGGCGGAAATCGATAGAACACGTAGTGCAAGAACAACTTAGTCTATACATGAACCGGCATTAAAAAACAGTAGCCCGATCACCAGCGTGATTCGTGTTTCAATGCAAACAAATAAATATAACGGGCGCCATTCCTAGGGCTTTGTCGTGTAAACAACCACGTAACCTTGCCACTGTTGACAGTTTACGTATCTTTCCACTCTTCACGTTTGATTTGGCTACCGTAAGGTTTTCCTACATATTCTTCAAACTTCGCAATTGATATCTGCGTCAGACATTGACATTTTCGGTAGATTGCCAGGGCACAATGCTTAGGACAAAGGCTAAATTTGGGGGTGGTGTACCCCCATATATACCAGCTTTTGTATACCCACTGTTTCGAAACACTGTACGCCACGGACAGAACATATCTTTCTTGGCCTTTTTTATTCACACAGGGAAGCTGACTGGTCAATAAAATTTGGGATTCATATCGCACGTGGGTATAAAATCGGCGGAAAAGCTTGAACCCTCCAAGGTGACAAGGAGTCACTCGTTCGAGTGACCCCGAAACGCCACCACAATTTTTTTCCCAAAGGTCGATCCAATATTGAACGCTTGAGGTCTTGCTAGTATGGTTGAACGATGCATGCAACGTTGATGGAATCCGCGTCAAACAGAACACAACCTAGGAGCAACCCAACGAGTCTATGATTGTGCATAATATTTCAGTGTAGGAAAAGGTATTGCTGTAAAACACGTACGCAGGCATGAGGTTATTACTGTGGTTGGCAAAACGAAGCGAGGCACTACTTCTAGACTTCAAGCACAAACACACACACGCCGGCGTGAAGTTATGATTGTAGTTCAACAAAGAGGGAAACTTGTTCAATCCAAGCCTACCTCACACACGATACCTACAACAAACAGCACTACATTTTTTAATTTATAGTACTACTGCTGCTACTACTACTGTACTCAGTAGTGTATGTGACCTCGAGTACTTGACACCATGGATGCAAATATGATACTGATGAGCACAATAATAGCTAGACGTATAGTCTAGTCTATAACAAAGTCCTACCGGTCGTCCCGGTGGCGTATCAGGTTGTCTTCGACCATGGTATAGGTCAGTTTCGTGAGTTCGAGCCCCGCCGAGTGCATACCCGTAAAGATCGATGGCGCTCTTTCTTGTGCACAAATTGACTCGCGGGAAGGGCGAGAGCGTGAGTTAGCAACACTAGATGAAAAATCGACGAGCAGTGTGATTGCTGAACCCTATGCGCGATGAAAATGGAACGCAAGAATCGGGGCGGAGTAGGGACGACACTTGTGACGACGGCCTGTCCACAAGCTGGAAAGTGAAAGTGTATGAAAAAAAAAAGAGGTAAAAAAGTAATTAAGTTTTAAAGATTGGTAGATTCACTACAGACAACGAACAGTGTATTGATTGATGATGCTGTAGACTAGTGC
This sequence comes from Undaria pinnatifida, assembly GCA_012845835.1. Taxonomy (NCBI): domain Eukaryota; class Phaeophyceae; order Laminariales; family Alariaceae; genus Undaria; species Undaria pinnatifida. The sequence goes on from JABAKD010000023.1 coordinate 13,542,627, forward strand.
TTTGTGCGTGGTACTTTTGGATTTTATTGGTGCTCTGGTTTAATGACCCAATCACGCTGGGTTAGCCACTTAAATAGTGAATGGTAGTCGGGATGATTTCGAAAGATGATGTACAGGTTGGACTCACCACACTTAGTTCCGCATTTTCCCTACATTTTTCGTGCGTTAATTTTTACTGCTCCATCGTAGTGACAGCGTTAGGTATATCACGCAGCTTGCATTGAGTATCGACCCAATTTAGTTTAGTATTCTGCCCGTCTTCCAGTACAGCTCCATGCTTGGTTTTGAATTACATGCAAGCACGTCTGTTGCACGCGCTTTGTACGTCAACCAACCAATGCCAGCACGCTTCATTTACCATATACACTGACTGTTTAACTAAAAAAAACAAAGACGGCAATGAACACCAGCAGCCAGTAACGCCAGTTGCTGCGAAATTTCACCCCTCATCAATGCGGACTGCTGCGCCTACAGCGTCAGAGATGTTCTGCGGTAGAATCACTCGTCAGCTCATTACCCCTGGAGTAGAAGCGCCGCATCGTCGTCCACCGCATATACTTGGAGGCGATCAACAATTTCTGGTGTCATCGAAAAGGTATAGACTACAATAATTCGAATACACACTACACATTGTGCAGGGACACTATAACTGCATCGTATCAGCGTCGTGAGACGTTTGCCACGCAAACCGATACGGTGGGGGTATCACCTCGCGATAAAACATATATTAACCCCCCCCTCCCAAGGATTTCAAAAACCCTCTGCGCCGTCTAGCATGGGGGTGGATATTAATGGAGCGTGCTGATGTAAAAAGAAAATATTTGTATATATATGGCAAGATCGTTAACGAACAACAACCTCACAACAGGCACGTATAGTCTGACACGATCTAGATCGAGCTCGTCACCTGTTCAACAAGTCCATGCCTTTTTCCCGCAGAAGCTCAAGTTTCCGGAGATTCTCTAACCGGGGGGGGGGTTGCACACTAGTATTTGCAACGTCTACCGTTTCCTGGAAGACGGGCAAAAATTCCGGCTAGTCGATTGTGGGATACGGGAAGACCCCTGCAGGTGATACCGGCCGTTACTAGGTCGGAAGAAGGGACCATGGTGGTCACAGGAGCGGAACAGCCAACGCCGTAGGGCACAGCGTCACCCGATTGCATCTGGTGCTCAATCTCAACTTTAGGGGACAGTCGAAGAGTGCAGAGCAGCCAGAATCGCTTTCGTCCATGATTAGCCAGGTGGCGGAGATGCTTTCGAGCGACACTTTCAGCGATTGGCACAAATGGGCTACCACCTTGGCCATGAACTCCCCTCCTGCGTCATTTCTGATTGACGCTCTCACTGCGGCACGTGATGGCCATACGTTCCGCTCAGGATTGACAACTTTGTGGCGGATTAGCAGCCAGATTTGTAATATCACTGATATAAGGGCTGATCGATCGCATGCCCTCGAGTGGCATGGGATATAGTACAACCTACCTAACCCAACAGGAATGATGGGAGAAAGAGTTCCACTCAATTTAAGTTGGATTGTGGGAATCACAGCACGACACGTTGTCGGTATTCCATAGTTTGTGGGAATCGCGCCAAGTCGCTGAGTGTCATTCAACTTTACCGAGGAAGCAACAAGGGAATCATCATAAACAACCTGGCCGTCTAAACATCGACGATGTAGATAGTTTAATTCATAGAGTACATCTCAGCAGTATTCGGTTGGGCCGTGGACGTGAGCACGTGCCCTAACCGCTGTTGAGCACGAGAAGCTGAGGAAAGAATCTCTTGTGGGTGTTTTCATTTGTTCAGTGATAGCATCTACACAGTGGAGATACGCACATGTGAGGCTATCGCTGAATAGACAGGGAAGCGAAGTGAGTGCTTGTCTGGGTTGTTCTTAGAATATATTTCATCAGAATTGGGTTCAGACGTGAAGATAGGCACGTGCTATAACCGCGTATGAGCAGAATGTTCAAGATAAGCAGCTCTCTGATGTGTATCAACTAGACTATAGGTTCCATTGTAGCTTCCAAACAGTGAAGGTGAACACTAGTCTTATTGCCCCTGGGAATCTACCTTGGGGTGCGGACCTAAGGTTGGCAAGAATCTCGAGGGTAGCGGTGCCGCTGTATGCCGTGACCGATATGCAGGCGGTGAGAAGCCCAAGGGGCGCGTGGGAGTGGCAGAACAAGGGCTGGTATCAACACGGGACGGCGTCGGAGTGGCTGCAGGAAGAGGAGGTCAGGGACGGCTTAAGCCCGCTACAATTCGACGTCATCCACACCCTCTGGGAAACCTAGAAAGACCATGACGGCCGCATCCGGGCAGAGTCGGCGCCGTCTAAGGGGGAGCGAGACACTGACCTGCGCGCGACGGTGCTCCGGGACGTTCCGGCTGGTACGCAAGATGAGGAGTCGTTTGATGGCGCTGACGGTGATAGCCGAATAGGCATAGGCCGAGTATACCTCCTTCAAGCGCCGTACTGGCGGCTTCGGTAACCAGACGGTGACGGCGAGGAGCTTGGTCCCAGGGAAATGGACAACGGGGTTCTGACGCCAAGGCGCTTAGCCCAAGGGAGGAGCCCCATCATCGGCAGCGAGCACGGGGCAGCGAGAAAAGGCCGGTGCCTCGGGGATCGCGCCCCAAGCGTTGGCGAAGTCCATCGCACCTTGAAGCTAGGGAAGCGTCGGGCTGAGGGGGCGTGGAGATACCAGGCCGACGGTGAGGGACTGAGGTGTAAAGGCGCCCACGCTGTTACCGCGAAGTTGCCGGGATGCCTTTTTTGCGCTGACGACAGTGTTGCGTCGAACGGGGTAGTGTTGCAGGTACGAACATCAGACAAGCGCCATGGGCGCGAAGGTGATCAGAGATGCGAGGTGACTGTCTGAACCAGTGCCACGTGGAGGGTGGATTGTGTACAGCGACGATACAGCCGTCGGAAAGGCTCACCGTTATGTCAGTGCAGGTGTGCCCCCGGCAGGGGGATCCTTTGGGAGTGACGTGGAAACCCCATCACCGATCGATATTCAGTGTAGGTTTTACAGGGGGGCGCCCGGGGTTTCGTTAAGCCCCGCTAAAAGCAAAAAGGACAAAGAAAATTCAATACTTGTCCACATTCCCCGTCCAGTGTCCATTCGCCGTGCATGCACATTGAGCAATCCCACGGTACGGGTGCAGTAGAAAAACCCTGAGCTCCTCACATGAGGAACTTAATATCTCACCCACGATTTCAACATGACCTGAAAGGCATTCGTCCGCACAACTCGGTCAAGTTTCTATGCCTTAGTCCCAAAGCAATGGGCACTCGTGAAATGACTTGACTAGGCACTAACCGATAGTACCTCACACAAGGAGCTCACTCGGCCAGGGACGTTTTAGCGCAAACGTTGCAACACCTACCGTGGCATGATTCTGTCGCCCTCTACCCGCTCGTTCGTCAAACTCGCGCGGCCCATCCTGGTAGCGGGAACATCATGAATCGAGGTCACCCGGCCGACTGGGTGGTCACACAAGTCTGGGTAAGGATCTCAAACGACTACCAAACGGCAAGCCCGGGTGAGACATCTCTTCCTAGTAGTCGAAAGCTGACGCTACTGAAACAATGCTTGAAAAATGAAACGGGATCAGATATTCAAGAATGATCAACGAAATTTGACTCTCGTATTGCTGCAGGCTATCCTTAGACGGTTCAAAATTACACATTAATCTTGTTTTTGGTGTCTGCAACCCTACCTTGAAAGGGAAAGTAGTCCTTGGTTACGTCGTTCTGGTTATAAAATGCCTGTGAATGCGGTATAAGGAAGTCTCTGCGAAAGGAAGCAATCTCACCTCACGGGGTCAAGTTCAAAATAGATGTGCCGAGATGTGTTATTTTGGTGTGCTCTCCCGAAGGTAAAAACATAAAAGCAGAGGAAGGATGAACATAGTGATGACATTTGTTTGCATAATAATTCGAACGACGAGACGATTGTTTGACGATCCAGACCATGGGACTCAAAAGCATGCCAATACACGAAATTAAATTATGTAAGAGTAACATTTGGCGTTTCGAAGATTAGAAATTGCTACATGAAACAAACGACGATTGTAGAATAGGCCACCCGAAGAACCCTGGGATGGCCTGTAAAGGGTGTCTTCGAATTACAACTGTAACAGATACTCGACCATGGGTACGCCACTATGACTCTAACACTGCTGCAGGCTATCTTGGGAGGGTTGAAAAGACCGCCATTTGCTTGACTTTGGTGAATGTAACCGTACCGTAAGAGGATATAAAATCCTTGGTAGTGTCGTTATGTTTACAAATTTTCTGTGATTGGGGTGTGAACAAGTCTGTGCGGAACAGTGCGTTTTTCACCTGATATCTCGTCACCCTTATCTACCGAACCAAAATAAAATTATCGACCGCCAGCTCCTTGTAGCATTTGAATAGTATGCATATCGGTGCGCTGATTGTCAACTGACAAACCTACTATGAACAAGCAATACAGACATCCGCCTTTTCGAAGTATATCATATTTCGAGTCCGCGGGGTTCTAGCTTGAACTTCCCCGTGATGTATTCGTTCAAAGCTTGCAAAAAGACTGTTTGGTTACCGGGTATAAACATGGATGAAACACTCTTCTCGCGGTGTTGACAACCCTACTGATGGAAGGCATTATGACATGAAGAACGTGCTGAGATCAATAGACAGACTATACATGTCGGATTTATACCCCTTGGAATTGCTATGGGAATATATTAAGCGACCAAAAAACAACACTCATGTATGCCTTTCTAATGGCCGGCTTGGACTTCACCTCCTATGGCCGTTAGCGCCTTTCTTTGCTAGGAATCGAAACATGAGCCCTGTGGTCTTTAGAAACAAATATCGGTTGAATTTTAACGGCGAAACATATTACACACGCGGTTGTGTTTAGACCTTTTACGGCTCGCTGTCGAAAACAACATCATTCTAGTTTTTTTTCGGACCACCTCCATCCCGGCTGTCAAAAATCATGTAGTGCGTGGACAATGTTCTTGTATTCGTCAAGCTAAGGGCCTTATTATGCTATTTCTTATACAGTCGGATTTGTTAGTCGATAACAGCCTTTTTCGACTAAAGCCCAAATCGGGCTTTCTTACACAGTCGGAAAAAGGTTTTTTTCGCCTCATTTTTTTTCATCGAGAATTCCGACTGGCGGGTCCAGTTGGAGAACTCGGCTTTTTCGACTGGATCCCTCAGTTGAAAAACTCAGTCGAAAAGTTTAACACGTGTTTTCTGAACCGATCGCATCGCTCATCCCACCACAACCAAACACACACCCACACGGCCACACGGCCACACGCCCATACCAGGTACCACACTGCAGTATCATACAAGGCGCTGACGCTGGCCTGCCTATCCCTGCTGTTGCGTCTCGCAGCAAGTCAGCGTGGCGCATTCCTAGTTCCGCTCGCCAGCAGCGTGTATCATACGACGGCAGCAGCGCGCGGTATCGATGCCATGCTACCAACAACGGCTGCTGTAGCTTTGGCGACTCTCGGCTGAGTGCAACTCCACGAACGTAGCTTTGGCGGCTTTCGGCTAAGCCCATAGCCACCAATGCGCTCGGACAAGGGTTCGTCGAGCCGTTGCTCGCGGAGAAAGCCCAAAGCACAGGGCTGCCAGCTGATTCCGCCTGCTGTAAAGCACTACTCCCTTACACCAACCGCCTCTAGGAAAAGCACAGAATCTATAAAGTCCACTTGACTGACGATAAGAAGGAAAAGCAGAAAACTCCAGTCGAAAAGAAGTCCAGTCGAAACGGGCCGTTTAAGACAGGAAGAATCCGACTGTATAAGAAATGGCCTAATAGGCCTTTTCTTTTTTTGTGGTCTTTGTCCGTCAAAACTTCGACCCAAGTCCACGGAGGGTTTTCTTACACAGACAAAAAAAGACGTGTTTACACAACTCTTCTCTGCTGAATATTTACTGGCGGATGCTATAGTCTAATAAACTCTGTTCGAAAAGTCTGAGAATGTGTGTTTTAACCTAACGCAGTTGTGGAAACGGCGAGTTTAGTGGTTGAAACTCAACATTGCAATCTGCGTGGTACCGAGGGGTAAAAAATACACAATAATATTTAGGTCTATGCTGAAAATAAAGTAAAATAAACTGCACAGATCCACACAGACATCTGGCTATCTACTTAGCTATGGCATTACAAGAAACGTAGAGGGCTTAATATCGGAAACTATTTAGTATGAGGAATATCCACGCACGTTATAGATCATTTCAACAATTACAGCACACTTCAGGAACATACACGTAACAGAGTGAGAGCAGCACCAGCAGCAGCAACACGCAAAAGCAGCGGCGGCGGCGGCGGAGGATGCAGAGACTGGTAATAGCCTTGAAATGAATTGCGGCACAGCCGCAGTAAGTAAGCGGCCATCCGACGGGAAGAGCACACGCAGCACTGGCACTGGCCAGTCGAGGTAATGGCCACAGAAAGCCGATTTTTGACTTTTACAAGCAAACGCAGTAGTCACCAGCAGCGGCAGCAGCAGCAGCTGCAGCGTCAATACCACAGAAGTACAACAGTGGTGGAGCAATACGCATCGACGAATCCACAACATTAGTACAGCAGTACGGCAGGAGCTGGGCGGGATTTGCACTTTCTTACGATTCTCCACCTTCCGGGAAAGAGCGCGAGCCATCCTCGGGATAGGCTATTCATGTCGCCCACCCGTGCAGTTAGGAATCGGCGGCCGTTGAGTTGCCCGGGACACGGAGGGCTGCTATGTGTGGCGGGGTTGACACGGGCGTGTGGTCGTTTGGGGGCGGAGGGCGAGCGGTAGAGCGGGGTGTTGTGAGTGTACAGTCTTGAGAGTAGGGCGAATTGCCCCGCTTGCACGGAAGCGTTCACACAAACATATCAGTTAACCATATAGTCTAATATAGTCTATACACTATATGTAGACTATACGTAGACTTTAGTCTAGTTGTCATTTGTTTTCTTCGGACACATCTATTGATGCACGAACCTCCATCGGAAACGTTTGGAGGGTCGGCACAAGTCCACCGTTGAGGTCCCGTTGTTGGTGGTTTGGGCGCGATCCGTACAGTGTTTCGCGCGTGGCAAATATTTGAAAAATGTTTGGGCTTGGGCAGAGATAGGGCGAACCACCGGGTTTCCGCAACATCTCCAGGAATGATGCCCTCTATCCCCGTTTACGCAGGTAAGATTCTAGTGCAAACCGGTATTTTCAGATCGTACGTGGATGATCCACGTGATTTTCCCTATTGTTGCACAGAGTACCAAGCCACGATCCTGCCGCCCAGCCGCAGTCCAGCCCCCTAGCAGCGGCAGCCTGCAACTCTATGCGCTTGTGGCTGCGGTTGTAGTAGCTGATTGCTTTGATCGGAACCGGCGATGCTATACCCACCTATAAGCAGCTCCTTCTCGCTGCTGCTGCTTCTGCTGCTTCTGGTAAGTGTCATGTGGGGTGCCTGTTTGCCGCACAGTAACCGCGGTAGGCAACACCATCTATGTAAGTTCATAGATGACAGACACCAGGCAACATGCGGAGAGCACAACGCTACAACCCGGCTGCACAGCAGCAGCGGAAGAAAACACCATGCATGTGTGCGTGGCATGACGTTGGTATGCTGCGGCGAGTTGCTAAGAACCTGTCATGATTTGTCACCCCACCAAACGACACGTTTCTGCTGCGCTGCCGCTCTGGGTGCGCGTGTCCATCGATGCATAGTCTAGACGTATGGAATGTTTTCATAGTTTGGCCTTTTCTTTTGCAGTCGGATTTGTCGGTCGAAAACGGTCTTTTTCGACTGAAGCCCAAATCGGGTTTTCTTACGCAGTCGAAAAAGGCTTTTTCGACTCAACCTTTATCGACTGAAGATTCCGACTGGCGGATCCGGTCGAAAAGCCCGACTTTTTCGACTGGATCCTCCAGTCGAAAAACTCATTGGAAAAAGTTTTACACGTGTCTTCTTAACCGATCACATCGCCCATCCCACCACCAAACACACACCCACACATCCACACGGCCACAAAACCATACTAGCCACCCCACTGCAGTATCATACAAGGCGCTGACGCTGGCTTGGCTATCCTAGCTGTTGCTTCTCGCCGCAAGTCAGCGTGGCGCATTCCTAGTTTTGCTCGCCAGCGGCGTGTATTACACGACGGCAGCAGCGCGCGGTCTCGATCCCATGTTGCCAGCAACGGCTGCGGCTGCTGTAGCTTTGGCGGTTCTCGGCTGAGTGCAACTCCACGAACGTAGCTTTGGCGGCTTTCCGCTAAGCCCAAAGCCACCAACTCGCCGAGACGAGGGTTCGCCGAGCCGTTGCTCGCAGAGAAAGCGCGAAGCACAGAGCTGCCAGCCGATTTCTACTGCTGTACAGCAGTAGTACTCCCTCACACAAACCGCCTCTAGGAAGAGCACAAAAACCATAAAATCGACACTCGAGGACTGACGATAAGAAGAAGGACCAGAAGAATCCAGTCGAAAAACGTCCAGTCGTAAAGGGCCGTTTTTACTAGCGGAATCCGACTATATTAGAAATGGTCTTTAGTCCATTTCTAATACCACCGTCGGATCCCGCCAGTCGAAAACGGCCTTTCGCGACAGGAATTGTTTTCGACTGGAATCTTCTGGTCCTTCTTCTTATCGTCAGTCAAGCCGATTTATAGTTTTTGGGCTCTTTCTGAAGGCGGTCAGTGTGCAGGAGTACTGCTGTACACCAGTCCAAATCAGCTGGCGTCTTTTTACTTCTCGCGCTTTCTCCGCGAGCAACGGCTCGACGAACCCTTGTCCCAGCTAGTTGGTGGCTTTGGGCTTAGCCGAAAGCCGCCAAAGCTACGTTCATGGAGTTTCACTCAGCCGAGAGCCGCCTAAAGTTCAAGCAGGCGCAGCCGTTGTTGGCAGCATTGGATCGAAACCACGCGCTGCTGCCGTTGTATGGTACACGCTTCTGGCGAGCGGAACTAGGAATGCGCCTCTCTGACTCGCTGCGAGAAGCAGCAGCAGTGGTATCCACGCCAGCGTCAGCGCCTTGTATGATACTGCAGTGTGGTACCCGGTATGGGCGTGTGGCCGTGTGGCCGTGTGGGTGTGTGTTTGGTGGTGGTATGAACAATGCGATCACTTCAAAAACCACGTGCAAAACGTTTTTGATTGAGTTTTTCGACTGGAGGATCCCGTGGAAAAAATCGAGTTTCCCGACTGGATCCGCCAGTCGGAATTCTCAGTCGAAAAAAGTTGAGCCGAAAACGCCGTTTTTCGACTGTATAAGACAGGTCGATTTGGGCGTAAGTCGAAAAGGCTGTTTTCGACTGACGAATCCGACTGTATAAGGAATGGCCTCACAAGTCGATTTAGGTACCTACCCATCCTTATATATTTACGTCTACAGACGCGGTTTTTATATATAGTCTATAGTCTATTGACTATATATATTTGTGTACATCGTAGATGACAAACAGCCGTGAACATGCGGGGTGAAAAAACGCTACAGGTAGGACCATGTGCGCATGCTGTATCCTTTCTTTGCGGCGTCGATATACGTTCGTCATAGCCTGTCACGTATTGTCCTCTTTCTCTCTCGTTCTTAAAAGGTATTCATTAAATTTTACGGTATGCCGCACCTCACGCCTCACACGTCTGTCCCTTCTCGCTTCCTGGCGGTCCCTAAGCTGCAGTTCTGAGTGTGACGCTCTACTCAGAATTATTCATATCATACGGTGTAAAAGCTTGTGTGTTGTCAAGTGGTGTTTTGCGTATCTTATAGACAACCGAGTGATTTGCGTCAAAATTATTCGATGTAAAAGTTCATTAGAAAAACCACCCAGTATTTCGTATTGGAAGGAAGACATTGCCCCAAAAACGGCATGAAAATTCCGATTTGACTTAACGATTTTGAGTGAACCTCCACCAATGTCGACTAGCTAACATAATTCGCCTACGACTACCGCGTTTAAACCCCTGTCGCTCTCCAGGCACAACGGCACAACAATCAGAGGGCACGAGGGCACAATTCATACGTCAGAACACAGCAGACACTGCTCGCAATGTGCTGTGCTCGGCAGCGATAGACACAACCCGACCTTGATACGAAGGCAACAAAGGGTACCCGGGGAAGCATGGCGCGTACGCGCAACCTTATGGGTAGGTGCAAGTGAGCCAGCGCTCCCGCGCACTCTACCTCTTGATGTCATTCTCTACTGCTTCGTGATGTTGTATTGCGTTCTGATTTTTTCAACCACTGTCGCTATACCACAACGCTGTCGCGGAAGCCTCCAACGCCACCGCCACGCACGACGCATCGCCGCCGCCTCTACTGCTGGTGCTGCCGGTGCTGCTGCTGCTGCTGCTGCCGTGCGGCGGCTATTGTGCTGCTTCTGCGTTTGTTGTCTTCTGCGCTTGTTTCTAAACAACCTGATTAAAAATGTGACTGTTCTGTTGTTGTGGTGATTACCCTGGTGATCGAGGCAGGCCGAGCTTCTGAGCCGCAACTTATCTGACGGCGCCATCGCCACCGCCACCTCCGTCCCAGATTCCGCCGCTGCTGCCGCTGCTGCCGCTGCTGCCGCCGCCGCTGCTGCTGCTGCTGCTGCTGCAGCTGCGGTGTTAAGAATACCGTGCTGCTGCCGCTGCTGCTGCTGTGCGGCTTTGGTTACTCTCTCGTGCGCATGCTCCAAAAGTGTTCTGCCTTTGTTGTTGCGGGAGATCGATGCTGTTGTGCGTGGATTCTGTACACATCATCAGATGGCACGTTTTTCATTTGCTTTGCGTATTATTATCGAGGCACGAGAAAAAAAGGGTTTTGTATGTACGGAAGAAGTTTGGGGTTACTGCACGTTGACCAATGAGATCAACGCGGGTGGTTACTTGTACTTGTCCTGGTATAGCAAAGGGAACCTTGGATCAGTTTGTCTTGTTGCTGACTAGCAAGCGAAGCACGCAGAGAAGAGAGGAGCATCGTCAGCAAGACAAGGTCAAGGTGTGATAGACTGGCTGATTTGCTGTTGGGTGTGATAGACTGGCTAATTGCTTGCTGCGACTGCTGCTGCTGTGAGGCTTCGCTGGGACTGCCGTGGTGACTGCCGTGGTAATAACTCGTTGTGACTACTGCTGTGGCGAGTGCTGCGGGCTATCTCTGTGACGATGGGTGATTCGCCGGGTGCCGCGGCCCCTGCTGCCGCCAGCGCTAAGGCGGAGGATACTTTGGGTGCCCGGGCCGCCGCAGCTCTCGCGAGCTCGGGGTCTCCCTCCGGGGCGCAACCGGTCGGTGCGGCCTCGCCTTCGGGGTGACCGGGCCACTTGGGCCCGACAGGTTGAAGCCGAATTCACGCGGGTCCATAAGCGCCTCGACGACAATTATGCCGAGTTATCGGCAATCGCCTCTTCCACCCGCGATGCAGCGGATGCATGTACTGATCAGGTCGCTAATCTAGACATCATGGTTCGACAGTTCATGGAGAACAACTCCGGTCGGGTAGCCTCCCGAGACGACGGCGACGCTCAGGAACGGCAGCGTCAAAAAGCCCAACTCGCCACCGAACTGACCACGTGGAACAAATTGAATACAGCCAGGAAGCTGTGGATTATTCGCGGGCGTATCCCTCCGAACCTCGGGGACTCTCCCGCTGACCTGCAGTCTTTTGTGGGATGAGGCCATCCACGTGACCGCCAACGTAGCGTCCCAGCTTCGGTCGTTCAGTTCCTTCGACGTCGGGGCTTATTGGCCCCATGTGGACGGGCCCATCGGGCACTCCCTGATGGTCGCTGACAGTCTCGACTCTCTGAGATTGGCTGTCGTTGCGGTTCTTTCTGTGAGTCTTTCGCCTGGGGTCGCCGACGATCTCCCTTGTCTGGCGTGGGTCAACGCCCTCGGCGACGCGTTTACGGTGGCGGTCATGGGCTTGCGTGCGCACACCTTCAGCAACTATAGCATGCTGTCCGTCCCAGAAGCGCATGCAGTGTTGTGTGACATGGTTAATCGCGACATCGCTTTGTGGGTGAGTGAGCTCATGCGTGCTGCGCAGCGGTCTTCCCCTGCTATTGTCCCTCCCTCAGCTAACACGGCGTTCGACCCCCCACCCGTGCCCGCCTTCGTACGCACTCTCGAATTTTGCCGCGGCGGGGGGGAGGTTCTCCGGCTCGTACTCAGCAGCATCGGTTCCGGCGCAGACAGGCCCACCAAGCGGAAGGCAACCGCTCCCCCTGCTGAGTCGCCCGGGTCTAAGGGAAAGGCCAACTCAAGTCTTCCCCAGGTGTGCCGAATGTTTGCGCGCACCGGTAAATGCAACTGGTCTCCGTGTAAGTTACTGCACGAGGCCCCCGCGGCCTCGGCATTATCGCCATCTCCACCCGCTCGCAGAGAGGAAGGCGGTGGAAGCGTGGCGGCGGGCGGAGGGTCGCGGGCGTTGTCGTTGCGGCCGGTCCTCCCCGCGGGGGGCAACAGGGGGGGCGAGGGGGTTAGAGGCGCTGGTTCTGGTTCGGTATGAAGACACGGGCCCAGCCGCCAGGGGGGGCCAACCTTTGCGGGCGCAGTTGCGGCGCCGGCGGTGGAGGTAGCGGCTGCGTCAACAATTGAGAGTGGCGGCCGCGTGTTGGGTCCAGCCTCGGGGGGCGCGGCGGCGACGTTGGCGGTTGATGGGGGGGTTGCGTCGACGGTCGGCGTTGACGGAACGCCGACCGTACCCCCAGCCCGCGGAGTCCCGGGCGGGTTGCGGGGGCCGGCGTCGGAGGCGCTGGCGAGCGAAGGCGGCGTTGGGCGAGAGCGTGTACCTGTTGCTCCGGGATCCGTCATATTCGGGAATAGAGGTGACCACGGGGAGCGCGCGCGGGCGTGTACGGTAGTTTCGGCGCGCATTGTAGGAACGGGTTTATCGGGCGCGCGCGGAGACACAGTTAGCCATAGCGAACGTATGCGACGTTCGGGTTGTGACTGGGGGTGTGGACACGGCTCGACCGACGGCGAGCTCGCACACGCACAGTTGGACTCGGCGGTTGAGGCGTGGCGCTTCGCGCAGGATAGCGTATTGCGGTCTGGTATCGTCAACAGGTTCCGCGAATCTCATTGTGGTTGCCAGTGCGGGGTCGTCTCTTTTGCATGCTTGTGCCGGCAGTGTTAAATTGTTTACGTCCGCTGTCGGATCCGATCGCATTGCCCCCCATATTCATCCTCACATCGTTCGTCATTGGTTTGGTACCGTCAAGAACTTCCCTCGTGTTGACCAGTTGCTCCGAGTGTTGGCACCGGGCTCCCCGGTGTGTGTTGCGCGGGGGGGTAATCTGGCTGCTGAGCTTGCATACGGTAACCACCCGAGCGTCGACCCCCATGCCGTTGCTGTTCACCCAAAGATATGTGCTGACGTTAGGCACGGTCGGGCTTTGGTGTTCAAGTTAAGTTCCGCCTCCGATATTCCGGGTTTACGTGTTTCGCCATTGGCCGTCGTGCTTAAGCCTAAGTTTCGCATCATGCACGATCTCACATTTGCGCGCGCGGGCGGCCACTCCAGCGTTAACGACGATACTAATTTTTCCTCCGCCCCCTCCTGCGAGCTCGGTCATGTATTTCGGGATGTGTTGTTACGGGTGTTGTTTTTGCGGCTGTTGCACGGTCTTACAGCTAGAATCGTCCTCTGCCGCGTTGACGTGAAAGACGCCTATCGTCAAGTTTTAGTTGACCCGGTAGGGGCGCCGGTGTTTGGGTACGCGATGGGCGAATACGTAGTTGTGGATCTTCGCTTGCAATTCGAGTGGCGTAATAGTTCCGGGTTCGGGGGGCTGATGGCTTCTGCGCTGGAACATTCCCACACCCACTCTACGTTTCAAAATGCGGCTGTTTCCCCACAAGGGGCGGCTGCCGTCGAACATGTGCGTCTTGCCCCGCCGCGGGGGGGTTCAGTGACGTCCCTCCCTCGCGATTGTCGAACCGTGTCCGGTAGCGGCGGCTACGCCGGGAGTCGTTTTTTCGTGCGCTACTACGTAGACGATGGCATTCTTGTCGAGGTTCAGTGATGGCCGGACGGTCGTCGCTGTATGCGGGCTGTGCAGTCATTGGCGTCGGACCACTTTCGCTTGTTGGGCGTACGTGGCGCGTCCGACCCTCCTCTGTTGTCCGCCAGCAAAATCACTAACTGGGACACGCGTCTCGAGGTGCTGGGCTGGTTGGTGGATACAGAGGCGCTTACGGTGACGGCACCGCCACATAAGCGCCTCAAGTTGCGCGTGCTTTTAGCGGAGTGGCCCTCGACTCGCACCCATGCTTCAGCGAAGCAGGTGTCGCAGTTGGCGGGCTTCCTCATGCACATCTCGTTTGCAGTTCGTCCCGGTTCTTTCTTCGTGCATCGTTTGTTGGCTTCGGTTGGGATGCCGCGCATCGCTGCCGGTGATCAATTCGCTGGCCGAATGGCCAATCCGGGGCGGCGTGTGGCCCTTGGGTCCGAGTTCCATGCGGATCTCGAGTCCTGGCGGTGGTTTGTGGACAAAGGTGTTGACGCGCGCGGCGGGGTGCTGTCGGCGCCGATGTATAATATGTTGGAGCGCCCGGCACAACGTACGTTGTTCTCGGACGCGTCCAAAACCGCCGTCGGGGGATATTGTCTCGAAACCGGTGTTTACTGGCGCTATGATCTCACAGCACAGGAACAGTCGCGGTTTTGCGGCTCGAGTAAGTCCGTCCGCGGGGTGGACGACTTATCGATCAACGTGCTTGAACTTTTAGGCATGGTTGTGTCGGCCTTTGTACTAGTGTCTTCGCGTGCCGATCGACCGTCAGCGACGGGAGGTTGTGTTTTGCTGCGGGGAGACAACGAGGCCGCCGTGCATTGGGTGCGGTGGTGTCGGGGGGGGCTGGAACCGCGTTCCGGTGCCCTCATGCGTCTTCTCGGCGTTCTCGAAGTGTCATCCGGATGGCATTTCGAGGCCACGCATGTGCGTGGTGTCCACAACGATGCCGCCGATGGTATCTCTCGCTGGGATCGCGGCTCCGTTCTTGATAATTTGCGCGCCGTTCGTCCCAACATCCCGTGGCAGGTTCAAGAACTGGGGACCATCGGCATTTCTCTATGTACTTCGGTGTTGGCCTCGGACTCGTGCGGCACGCCGTTGCGGCCTCGACTGAACGAGCTTATTTGGGGCATTTTGGAGCATGGGTCGACTTTCGGGTACGTTCTGGTGTTCCCGTCTTTGTTGATCGCGGCATTGACGATATGACCAACGTGTGGCATTTGTTCGAATACGTAGCATACGCGTTCGCTACGAAGAAATTGCGCTCGGCGACTATCGAAAGCCATTTGTCGGCCATCAAGTTTTTTCATCGCATTTCACGCGGTTTTGAGCTCGACACAACTCACCCCGTCATCGCGAGCGCCCTCAAAGGTGCGGCGCGCTCGCATGCCGAAATGGGTAATCAGGCGACCGTGCGTCGGCCAGTGTCATGGGCTATGTTGCTTGCTGGCGAAACTTTAATCCCTGCCTGGCGTAACGCGGGACGCGTGTTGTGGCCTGCGTTGTGTGCGTCGTTTTGTTTTTTGACCCGCGCGTCCGAAATGTTCGCGGAAACCCGGTCGCGCATCCACGAAACGTATTGTTTACGGCGGACAAACGTGGCTTTCTTTAGCGGTCGGGTACAGTTGGGGGTGGCGCAATGGTCAACAGCCGACCGCGTCGAGGTTCGATTTCTTGGGTCTAAGGGCGACCAGTTGCGCAAAGGGGATTTCGCGCGCTCGGGCGGGTTCACCAAGGCCCGTGGGGGGCGGTGGCGGTGCTATCGATCTTATGCTCGAGTTGATGTCTTGTAATTTGTTTTTGCCCTCGTCGGCTCCCCTCGTGGCTTATGGCAGTGGTGGTGGTAGATGGTCTGTGTGGACGAAACAACAAGCGACGGTAACCCTGCGAGAAGTGGTTGCGTTGGCGGGCGTGCGGGCGGATGAGTACGCCTTGCACTCCCTTAGGATTGGGGGCGCAACGCACTTATCAGCAGGGGGTGCCTCCCCAGAGACGTTGCAACGGGAGGGCCGGTGGGCGTCTGATGCCTATAAGGCGCACGTTCGTAGCCACGGGAAGGATGCCATCCGGGTAGCAAATTTAATGGCCCAGGAGGGGATGGGTAACGGGATCCAGCCGGGGCAGGGTACGGATTGGGGGCAAGTTAACCCCATTCCAAAGCTGGAGGGATAGAAGTCGACGTAACTATTTCAGCTGGTACGCAACCTCATCATTTGTGCCAAGCGGATAGAAAGAAGTTGGATCTTGACGTGCGCACCCTAGGGGTACAGCAAAGGGGGTAGGGGAGGGACGCAATGCGTCCGTAAGCTGAGCCAAATACCATTATTGGAGGATGGCGTCGAAAGCTCGACATTGCCAGTTGGGATGGAGCTTGACTCAGGGTTACGGACGATAGCGTGGAGTTGCTGTTGGAGCAGCCCCGGGGGGCTGTCCCTCTCTCCGCCCCCCCGTGCTCCGAGCGAGGGGTGCGCAATAATATGATACAACTTCGAAAGCAAAATACAAAGCGTATTATTATCGAGGCACGGGAAAATAAGGGTTTGGTATGTACGGAAGAAGTTTGGGGTTACTGCACGTTGACCAATGAGATCAACGCGGGTGGTAACTTGTATTAGTCCTGGTGTAGCAAAGGGAACCTTGGATCAGTTTGTCTTGGTGCTGACTAGCAAGCGAAGCACGCAGAGAAGAGAGGAGCATCGTCAGCAAGACAAGGTCAAGGTGTGATAGACTGCCTGATTTCCAACCCACCCGCCCGTGTTTTTGAGGGCGTCAGTGGAAAGGGACTGAGACGGTCGCAGCAACGCGGGAGAGTGTTCGTTGCTGTTAGCTACACGTACCTAGGGGGCGGTATCCAGCCGACCGGGTGTCGTAGATCGCGCGTTTAATTTTAATTTACGTATGGTGCTCAGGGTTCCTGTCTGTGTCATCAGAGTAGCGCGCGCACGTCTCCAAGCTGGAGGTGCGCCCTTCTTTTTTTCTCCTTCGGGGAGCTGCATGGTGCAATGCAGGCGTTGGTGCGATGTCGGTTTGCCACCGTGCTTCGCGATCATGCACGCATGTCTCCATGCTGGAGGTGCGTCCATTCTTCCTCGTATGGAATTTGCACTATGCTGAGCAGATGTTGTGTGATGACGGATGCTAATGAGCAGGCGCAGTGGTTTGGTCCCACACTTAGCTCGGTGTTGGCGCAATCTGAAACTGCAGGAGAGAGAGTTGTCCGTAATAGTGCGGCTTGGCCGTAAATTACAGATGTATACTTGCGTCATTTATATATTATGGTACTCCTTTAGTGCATGATGTTGGCGTTAGATGTGTCGTGTGTGCTTGTGCTGAGTACCGTGTTTATTTTGTGAGTCTCTCAGGTGGAGGCTGGCTGGCGTCGAAAGCTCGACATTGCCAGTTGGGATGGAACTTGACTCAGGGTTACGGACGATAGCGTGGGGTTGCTGTTGGAGCAGCCCCGGGGAGCTGTCCCTCTCTCCACCCCCCCGTGCCCCGAGCGGGGGGTGCGCAATAATATGATACAACTTCGGAAGCAAAATACAAAGTTATTTTTTGGTGGTTTTTTTTTATCTCAAACTCAGCCAAATGCATAGACTATACCGGAGTGAATGTGGCATTTTTCAAGCCTGATTGAAGAGCTTTTAGTAATATTTTTGAACGCAAACACTCCTACGGATCGGCCATGGGCACGTCCATATCGAGTACCCAAAAATGGATAAAATACTGTTATTGAGTACACCCAGGAGGACTGCGGGTAAAATACGAATTCATCAGTTTTCCGGGCAACACTTATTTACTCGTAGTACCTGTGGAAGACAGGGTCGTAGATACCTATCGTAGATCGCGTGCACGCATGCGCGAGAGGACGCGTCACCGGTCAGGCAATACACGATCTCGGGTCGCGAACGGCGTCACCCGTCATAGACGGCGTTGACCCGTCCCCGGGAGGTTAGCCACCAAAAGATGATCCCGCCGCATGACGAAGGGCATAAGCCCACCGTCACTCTAGCTCTAGCTTTAGCATCTCCTTGCTACATATATAAAAGAAAGGTTTTCGGCGTGCGTCCGCTGTGAGGACGATCGTCAAGGGAACTCAGCACCGCAACGCCCTCTCCGCTTCGACATCAGCTCTGCGACGCTCTATCCGCTTTGACTTCCGCTCCGCGACGAGTACCAAACTTTCGGGACCGCCCTCTCTGCTTCGACACCCGGACCCCGTGAGAGACCAGGTTCCATAGTGGTGACCACCGTGGGATTCGAACCCACGCGTCTGAATACATGACGACCTGAAGGGCGCTGACCCGGTGTTTCACACCCGTGTTTGCTAAACTCGTCAGTTATAAAGAGTGGATGCACGCATGTAACAGCTGCTGTGTCTCGATCCGACAAATCGACACCCCGTATTCTAAAATTGCCATCTCCCGTTGACCGCTACAATACCATCCTTAGCTAAGATGTGCTTGCAGCGAATACAGAGGGGGTTGATGTGGAAGACAGGGTCGTAGATACCTATCGTAGATCTCGTACACGCATGCGCGAGAGGACACGTCACTGGTCAGGCAATACACGATCCCGGGTCGCGAACGGCGTCACCCGTCACAGACGACGTTGACCCGTCCCCGGAAGGTCAACTACCGCAAGATGATCCCGCCCCATGACGAAATGCATTAGCCCACCGTCACTCTAGCTCTAGTTTTAGCATCTCCTTGGTACATATAAGAAAGAAAGGTTTTCGGCGTGCGTCTGCTGTGAAGACGATCGTCAAGGGACCTCAGCACCGCGACGCCCTTTCCGCGTCGACTTCAGCTCTGCGACGCCCTCTCCGCTTCGACTTCAGCTCTGCGACGCCCTCTCCGCTTCGACTTCCGCTCCGCGACGAGTACCAGACCTCCGGGACCGCCCTCTCCGCTTCGACACCCGGACCCGGTGAGAGACCAGGTTCCATAGTACCGGTGTGAAAAACCAAACCCAGTGGCCGTTGTGTCCGGCAGTGCTTAAAAATGTAAATATTATGTGTCCCTGTGCACCCGTAACAACACATCCCGAAGCACATGACCGAGCTCGCAGGAGGGGGCGGAGAAAAACACGGTATCGTCGTAAACGCTGGAATGACCGCCCGCGCGCGCAAACGTGAGATGGTGAAAGGATGCGAAAGTTAGGCTAAAGAACGACGGCCAATGGCGAAACACGTAGACCCCAAATATCAGAAGCGGAACGTAATTTAAACACCAAAGCCCGTCCATTTACAACGTCAGCGTAAACCTTTTGGTGAACAGCAACGGCGTGGGGGGCGACGCTCGGGTGGTTACCGCATGCAAGCTCAGTAATCAGATTACCCCGCCGGGCAATACACACCGCGGAGCCCGGTGCCAAACTCGGAGCAACCGGTCAACACGAGGAAAGTTCTTGACGGTACCAAACCAATGAGACAGTCTATATCACACCTTGAACCTGTCTCGCTGACCATGCTTCTCTCTTCTCGGCGTGCTTCACGTTCTAGTCAGCAACTACACATACTGATCCAAGGTTTCCCTTGCTATACCAGGACAAGTATAAGTAACCACCCGCGTTGATCTCATTGGCCAACGTGCAATAACGCCAATTTTTTTCCGTATATACAAAAACCTTTTTTTTCTCGTGCCTCGACAAGATAATTATAAGCTTTTTGTGTAGTATGTTGATCTCCCCATCATTTGCCGCTAGTTTGCCGCCTGTGCGTTGCTTGCGGTCCAGCTTTGGCTTTTTTTTTATTTACACCATCTGTTTTTTACTTGACTAAGTTTCATCATCAGCTCATATCTGGGCTTGGCTCACCCGCAGTGCGTCGCCCAGCACCCCACCGCAGCGCTATAGCTCTTAGCAGCGGAGCGCCCTGCAGTGCCCTGCGGTGTCCTCCGGCTCAGCTCAGCAGCGCACCGCAGCGCTAGCTCAGGAGAGCGCAGCGTTATGCTTTGCCGTGCTTTGCTGTGCTTGGCCATGTTGCGTGCGTTGCTCTGTTTGGCCATGCTGCGTGCTTTGCTGCACTTCCTAGCTCGTAAATGCCAGCAATATTCGAAGCGTCATAAACAAAATTACCCTTTTCTCGGTCGCGGTCGGTCGTTGAACTTTCTTCTTTTGCACTTTTGGGCTGTACAGACTTCCAAAGCTGCACCTGCTGCAGGACCGTTCGAGCAGCTTCCACAGCTGCTGGGCCCTTTGAACCGCTGCCCCAGAACGTCAAAATGTGAGCTGTTTTTCTGTAATTAATGTCAATTCTGGTGGTGGTGATTACGGCTGCAAATGTTTCATCAGTTGTTGCTGCCGTTCGTTCCCCCCCTCCCTATCCGCTGCTGCTCACAATGTCAGGAGATTCCGTGTCGTACTTTGTTCTGATTTTTACCGCTATACCACAGCGCTATCACCAAAGCTTCCAGCGCCACCGCTAGCCCCCCTGCGCCGCCGCGGCAGCCGCAGCTGCTGCTGCTGCTGCTGCTGCTGCTACTGATGTTGGCGTCTGTACTCCGTTAGTTTTTGAAGGTAAATAATCGGCAGTCTGTGCTCATGACCTCGCCCAGCCTATCTTCCTTGCTACATACTAGTTCCATGGCGGAGTGTCTATGCGTGGGGAGAGGGAGCGGGCTATGATAATGGCACTAGTACTACCCGTCACTGGTCACCTTAGAAGAACGCGCTCAAGTGCTGGCCGTGGAGGTCGCCGTTGCTGCAGCAACGTGTTGCGCGAACTCGCATCGTTTGTTTCGGATCGTCCAACACAGCTGCAGCTTCGAGTATAGTCTATATTTACCCCAAGACAGAAGTCAAATCACACGTACATGAAAATGTACACGCAAATTGTTGCACATACATGGCCGGTCACCCTTTGACCAGTCAGTGAATTTGCCAAGAACATCTTTGAATACCTGGTAGGCTATAACAGCATCAGATCACCATAATTTATCTCGGCCGTCCTTACAGTAGTAGTATCACAAATACATATAATACCTTCCGTATTTCCGACACTACACCCGGATCAATTACATTGCAGTACAGCTGCAAGCTCTATCTGCTGTAAGGATGCGGGCGAACGCATGGGGGTGCAAAATGCAAAAAAATCATCCGCCTCTTGCGTTACCCTTCCTCCGAAGGAGAACCTTTTGTACCACGTACCTACATCAGATTTGTACATAATCCCTTGTACTTACCTTATGTTGTTATTGGACCGCAAACAATTCACGCCCAGCTCAGGTCAGCTCGGCTATATATAGCTCAGCAGCGCAGCGCAGTGCCGTGCCGTGCGTTGCCCTTCGTTTTGCGGCGCCGAGTCGTTCGACGCTGGCGTTGTATTAAACATACAGCAGCAGTTAGTAGTAGTTGTAGTAGTAGTAGTAGTAGTAGTAGTAGTAGGAGGAGGAGGAGGAGTAGTAATAGTAGTAGTAGTAGTAGTAGTAGCAGTAGTAGTAGTAGTGGTGGTGGTAGTAGTAGTAGTAGTAGTAGTAGTAGTAGTAGTAGTAGTAGTAGTAGTAGTAGTAGTAGTAGTAGTAGTAGTAGTAGTAGTAGTAGTAGGTATGATGCAGGTACAAGGTTTATGTACGTGTTTTGTGTGCTCTATTTTCTGCTTTCTCCAGTTCATTGTCTTATCTCGGTCCTCATACCCCCTCCCTCGCCCACAAACATCGCAAACATCGCAGGTGCTGCCGTTCAGAACGTGATGTCAACAAGCACACAGCCCAGCGTAGGGCAATGACCTCTGTACAAGCACCTCTTCTTGGCGTTATTTTCATTTCGCTATTCGCACCAAAAAATCACGGGCCTCTTCATCCTACCCCATTTATGTAGTCTGCATGTTTCACTTAGTTGCAATATTGAGAGGGTGACGGGCGGCGTCAGCCTCCTTGCCGAGCGGAGACCTGTGCTTTCTGAAGAACCACGCACAGTACCACCAGGTATTGGGCGAAGTACTAGGCACCAGGTACCGGTATCACGTGTGTGTACTCGTCTTTTTGCTTTTTCGTTGTTGATTTTGTTCTCCATCTCGGTTCTCTTCGTAATTTTTTCCTCGCAAATTACACCAGTATTATAATACTACTGATCAGAACGTGACATCGCCAACATACAGCACAGCACAGACAGGGCAACCAGCTCCGTACAATAACTTTTGGCATTGTTAAATCGGTAGTTGCACTGAACCGTGGGCCTCTTCTTTCTGCCCTCTGCACATTTTTAAGTTGAAATCTTCCTGGCGCGTTCGTAGCGGACGGCGTCAGCCGCCCGCGGAGCAGAGCCCTTATAGTATTACCGATGTGTTCACCTTTTAGCTGTTTCAACGTACAGTATTCGGGATATGCCAGGCTCCATAACCGAGGTCGACTGACCTATGCTGATACCTGGTACTCCATTGCAGCGGGCATCATGCGACATTTGCTGTACTTGCTGTGCAGGTTGGGCGATGGCGGCCTTTGTACACACGTTGACAGCCTGTGTACAGACGTTGAACGAGTTCACTGAGCAATATGTCTCGTCGGGAGTTGCACACGATTGCTTCAAGGTCTGCGCACGTGTAATCCAGAAAGGGGGGCTGAGTACAGCAAACTACTGCTGTATCCACAACGCTGCTGGTTCCCAGGCTTCCCGCACGAGTATAGACTTACTTACGAATATCTTTGTGCTGAAAACGCTCGGTTGGTGCTTCCCTGGCATGTCCGAGGTCGGACGGTCCGGCTTATTTAAAAAGAAAAAAAACAAGGACGTCAGCCGTGAGTTCGACGAATTTCAGGTCAATACTCATCTTTGCTAGCGGCGTTGTTGGTACTTGTAATATACAATACAAGAACTTCGCTCGCGGAAGGAAGAATGAACATTCAGTAGAAAGGCGGAAAATAAGCACGAATAGCGCAGCTGGGGACTTGAAAATGCCAAGAGGTCCATATATATATAGTACAACGATAAAGGTTGGAGACGATTATGATTATAAGCTTGTTATTATCATCCATTCGCCCAGTCCATGATGGACACGTCGGAGGACTTGCTTGGCATATCCTTCCACCTCTCAGGTAGCACCTTTACACTTTGTAATAGCTCTCTCTAAATCGATCATCAAAAATATATTATCGCTGTGCACAAACACCAGGCACGAGCTTGTCAAGGATAGAGACAGGAAAACTACAACTTAAGATGTAAAGGAGCGCAGCGCCCAAAAAAAAAATGCTGGAAGCAGGAACTTGAACGCACACACCGCAAACATGTGAAGTACATTTGTACTCCCAAGGACGAAGAGCGTGCACTTGGGCATAATGCTCAAAAACAACGCTGGTTTAGACTATAGAAACCACAACTTGACGTTCTGTAAAGAACGTGCTGTCAACATTGCTTCCGAAGGAGCATGCAGGCTTGCTTGGACTCTTCCTCAGCGAAGGTACCAGCACCTTGCACTCTTGGTTTTTGTCGATGATCTTGTGGATCTGTCCACAAACGTTGAATCATAGCGGGAGGACGTCGATAAGTAGGTGTAAATAATTGTTTACCATCCAAACTATTGGAGCTCCTTCTTTCGTTGTTAATAATTGTTGTGGTATTGTTGTACTTGTTCTTGGTACTTGGAAGAAGAGCCGCACTGCATATATCCGCACGCAATCCCCTAGGCTTGAGCAAGAGACATGGATGTCCCAAATATTATTGATAATTGGGACTCGTGAGACACAGGACGCAAGATAAGAGTAGAACGTACCTCGATGTCGAACGCCCTCTTGGCACAGTGGTAATGGAATGCGGGAGGTATATCGAGCAAGTAGTCTCCTGCCTTCTTCAAGAGGAGGTAACCGGTCTTGATATCGCCAATCAATGCACTTTGTGTTCATGTCCTTGCCGACTTGGCGGCCCTCGGGGACTGCTTCGCAGGGCTTCTGCAAACGACAACAACGGAAGGGAATACCCAGCGTTCAGTGAATGTTCAAAATAGAAAGGCCACTTAATAGTAGGTGTCGTCGGTTCCCAAAGTTTGAAAGGAAGTCGTAACACTTTAATAAAAGCGGTGGTTTATGGGCGAAGCCCTGCCTGGTACCACAACGTTGCTAACACCTATGATACCACGACTGGGACAGGAACGAACGGATTCACAGTCGCAACTGGTAAGCGAAAGCCCCGGTATACTGCTATATATGGCCTACCGGCGGAATACCGACAACGAAGGGTAAGGGTCAGTACCTGCTGTAAATATTGTTGGGTACTACTCTATTACTGCTGCTGCTATCAATACTATTACGACCGACGTGTACTGCGATTTCTGAAGAGGATGCGCACCCTACTTGTACTCGTTAATACAAAAAGTTTATGTGGTTGTATGGAAAATGAGTAACAGTAGTACACCGCGTCATTAAATGAACAACTCCATAACCCCAATCACGGGACTGCTCTCCAGCACCACCCAGGTTAACTTCAGCTTCTGTTTAGTGCTATATATCAACCTCCAGTGTGTACTGCGACTGGTGCTGATAGTATCTTGCTGCTGTGTTATATATCACTGTCCCCTCAGAAACAGGTTTTATAGTTTCCGCGCACAGACTGCTTGACATCACCCTGTTGACCCTGATAGCTACACTGCTGTAGTTGCAGGGGAAGTCGCCGACCTATATTCTTAATGAGGACACACAACCCGTATTACGCGCGACTGAGTATCACCCACAGCTTGCAAAGATGAGTTTCGACAAAATATTCGATCTCACAGCTGGAGTGTTTTTTTTATTTTATAATTTATCACTGCATGGACCATTTGGACGGCCCTGGCTGACCCCCGTGATGGTACTTGCCCGTTTTCATCGCGTCTTACATGTAGTCTATAAATACCACGTAGTCGTAGTCGTATATCCAAAAAGTGTGTTTATACTTGTATCACAGCACAAAGCGTCACTGCATGGACCACTTGTTCAACCCCCGCTTACCCCATTGACAGGACTGCCCCGTACTCGTAGTCGTACATGCATTAAGTGTGTTTGGTTGTACGTATGAAACAGAAATCACAGCACACAGCGTCACTGCATAGCCTAGACCATTACTTGTACAACCCCCGCTTATACCCCGATGACGGGACTGCCCCGTGCACGTAGTCGTCCATACAAAAAGTGTGTTTGGTTGTACGTATGAAAAAAAAATCACAGCGCACAGCGTCACTGCATGGACCACTTGTACAACCCTGGCTTACCCCGATGACGGGACCGCCCCGTACTCGTACTCGTACATATAAAAGGCAACTGAGTTAAATCGACACACGACGCGTACGAAAATATTTGGAAGTATGGTGAGCTTACGCTCTATTTTTCCCCATCCGCCGGAGGATGATAAAAAAAAAAAAGTACATACACAAAGCGTGTTTGGTTGTACGCATGAATAAGAAATCACAGCACACAGCGTCACTGCGTAACCGTCTGGCTATGGAGCCAGGAACACGCGAAGAAGAGCAGTTGAAAGAAACGCAGACCCTACAACAAGGCAAAAGTCACCCATCACGAACCTGCCGCATTCCGCCGGTGTGGCGGGGGGGGCAGGAAAGGATCTAGAACCTGCCGCATGCCGCCGGTGTGGCGGGGGGGTCAGGAAAGGCTCTACGGCAAACCAACCACAGATAAGGTGCTATAGCTGGGCGAAAAGAAGCCGTGTCTTAACACCTGGATTCAACCAACGAAAACCAGGATTTTTTAAGCGGACAGTCTATCTATTAACACTAGAAGACCACAGCCACATTGATGTCTATTTTTTTTTTATGGGGATATTTTGTTTTCCCCGATGACACCGGGATTCGAACCAACGAGAAGACCTTGAGGCGTATAGGACATAGCCATACTCCTACACCAGGTTTGTACATACCATCAGGTACTACGCTGTTGGATTACAATGCACGCCCAGCTCACATCAGTCCGGCTATATATAGCTCAGCAGCGCAGCGTAGCGCCGTGCCGAGCCGTGCGGAGCCGTGCGGAGCCGTGCGGTGCGGTGCGGTGCGGTGCCGTGCCCTGCGGTGCGGTGCGGTGCAGTGCCGTGCCCTTCGCTGGGGTGCTGTGTTGTGTTCGTTAGCTCGAAGCGGGGTAGGTTTCTAGTCATTGTATTACGTCTCCCAACCACAGGGTAGAGGCAAGTCGAGCAGAGAACTCATTAATGAGACCTCTGAGAAAAGAACTCGTGCACAAGACCTCCGAGAAGAGTGAGCTCCCGAGCGAGAGCGCACAGCAGTATAGCATCAAGAACGCCAACCAGGTACTACCAGGCACCCAACAATAATCCAGAAGCCCGAACCGGCACAAAACTGATACGTAACTGTCATACGGAAAATCCCAAATCAACACCCTCCCAGATTCTTCACAAGACAGTGACGAATCATCAATTGACTCAATGCCATCACTCTAAACAACAAAAAATGGCAAGAGGAAACTCATCCCCATGAGCGAAAACCTCTCCCATACTTCCACTTACGACCATTGTAATCACAAGAAGAGATCACAACAGTCGCGCCATCAGGGCAAAAATAAATGCGACAGATAAAATGCCAGGAATCGCAAGGTGACCCGGCCAAAGGTCTCCCGTTGTCTCCTACTACCGCCATAGATACACAGATCATATCGGTAAAACAATATATTAATAGCATAAATTCTTGTCCGCAAACACAGAATCTATCTGACGCGAAAAAGCCTATGCCCTCCCCAATACAAAGAGTATCTGACCATCCACAAGCCACCCCGTTTTTCATTGCAAAACAAATACTAAACAACTTGCTTGTAAAAAAATCAAATTCTCAAAATATACCATCCTTCGAATTCCTAAACAAGATTGCAACCACCCATCAAGTTCGGAAAATCAACATCGGTAATCCGATGATTAATTGTTACTTTGCATCCCTCTCTCATTTGAGACCAGTATGCCCTGTACTTTACGGTCACAAGGATGCCCCACCCCATCTCATCAACACACGTAGGCAACCACAAACTAGAGATATACCAGCAAAACCTATTAGCCAATGTAACCAATCCTCGGCAACAAGCGTAATTACCCGAAATATTGGTCATTCGCAAACCATCATGAAACCGAAAATACTTTCCTTTGGCATTTGTTTGCTATATCTCTAAATAATCGAATGAAGGAACAATTGAAATGTCGCCACTGTCGATACGAACAGCTCAAGCCCTCTCAGATACGCAAAGTATTCGACCATCGCAAAAACATTTCATGTTTCATTCCTCTTTTGCGAACAAGCGTTCGCAATCATACCGTTGGTAAAACAACCAATCAATCATGAATATGCCCACTTCTTGCAATCAGTCAGAAGACTACTGCCAAAACAAAAGATAGCCGCAAAATTCATTACAATCAGTGCCACCATCAATATCATACACCAGCGGTACCCCTCTCAATTTGGTGCACCTACGTACCCTTTTCTCCACATCGTTATTGTACGTATATCAGTTCCACCAGTTCCCTTCTGGTCTTGTCTACACCAGAAAAACACTACCCGGTACAAGTTTTTCGGATTTACAAAGACTGTTTGATTTAAACATGAAAAACACACTTTCAAATTTACCAGGCGCTATCGTAATGTACATCAGCTCCACCAGTTCCCTTCTGGTCCTGCCTATACCAGAAAAAACACTACAAGTTTTTCGGGTTTACAAAGGCTGTTTGATAAGAACATGAAAAACACTTCAAAACTACCTGGCGAAAAGAGCTACTTGTACCATCCAGAACGAATCTTAGATGATACTATGTGCGGGTCTCCACTCTGACCGCAAATAAACCCGCCTATTTTTTAACGGGTCTTCACTCTTGCCGCAAATAAATAAATGTCATATTCGACCAAAAATAATGATTCGATCGAAAAGTGAATCCATCGTAAAAATAAATTCACCACTTTTACCAGACCTGTACCCCCCCCACGCCCCGCGATGTTGCCGAACCATGAAGCTCCGACTGGCGAAAAAATGAACCGATCTGCTCCCTCCACGACCTCTTCTGCTGCTGCTGTTGCTGCTGCATATCATGGAGCGCGTGCGACCATGCCGCTCGACTTGTTGCCAGGACGACACCCGATCGTTATTTGGCACTACTGCAGACAGCCCACGATTACCCCACGTCCTTTCCTACCACTGTTACCAGCAGCAGGAAGCACGCGGCTATTGTGCCGCGCGACTTCGCCCTACCAAATCACTCACCATGGTAGGGTGCACACGGCTGGCGGCCATGCGACTTCTCGCGGAAAAATGCAGATAACCCCATACCAGCTGCCTCCACAACCAATCTTCTGAAGTAGAGGGCGCACGGCAAAACTAAAACAAAATAAATGCCGCGCGGCTAAACTCCCCCCGCTCGCAACACACGGCGAGGGTGCCTACGGCTGTACTTCCGCCATAGGGCCTTTCGCTGCTGCTGTAAACCCCCCTGTCCGCTGAATACGGTGGGGTTGTCCTAGGTTACGCTATCACCATGGACGTAAGCTGCTGCTACTCCCTACCTACGGTCATGCTCCACCATAGGGCTTTAGCTACTACTGCTGAACGTAGTCTACAGCAGCAGTGGCTTCTCCCTGAAAAAGACGTCTCCACAAAAATCTCCAGGTCCGAAGACAACTCGCCTATCAAGCTGCCCTCCCTCTTCCACCATCGAAGAATTCCGACGACGGCAGTACAGCATCTCTCCCTGCCATACCAGCGGTGACTCTGTCCTTCTCCTCACCGGACTCCTCCTTGCGTCTTGCTGCTCGTCTCCGCTGATCTAAAAAATAATTGGCTCCACAAACATGGCCCTTCCTTCCCCACCAAGCTTCGATGAAAGCACGGCCCTGCTCCAATACTACTGACCGGTAGACCCCT
The DNA here is from genome assembly GCA_012845835.1 of Undaria pinnatifida. Classification (NCBI taxonomy): domain Eukaryota; class Phaeophyceae; order Laminariales; family Alariaceae; genus Undaria; species Undaria pinnatifida. The sequence goes on from JABAKD010000023.1 coordinate 13,571,458, forward strand.
CATGAGGCTAGACCGAATTGGTTCGCTCTAAAGTGTTCGTTAGCTCCAAGCGGGGTAGGTTTCAAGTCATTGCATTACGTCTCCCAACCACAGGGTAGAGGCAAGTCGAGCAGAGAACTCATGAGTGAGACCTCTGAGAAGAGAACTCGTGCATAAGACCTCCGAGAGAGTGAGCTCCCGAGCGAGAGAGCACAGCAGTATATATACCATCATCAAGAACGCCAACCAGGTACTACTACGCACGTGGCCACCAACCTTCTGATAAGAAAAAATGCTCTGTCCCCGCTATACGTATCCCAGGGGTACTCAACTGGAAACCCCTGTTTGAAAAGAATAACACAGCAAGGTAACACCTCTTCATTCACTGCTGTCCAACTTGGCGGCGCACCTATCTCACCGAAAAACAGCCATATTTTCCATGCCGAGTTTCAGGTAAGACTTTTGGAGAGGGCATTCATTTTTTGCCTTCGGGTTGATACATGGAATTGGTCCTGGCGTTGAACTATGAATTTCTAGTTGTGTGAAAGATCGAAAACTAGAATTCCCTTGACCACACGAAGGTTGTTGCATTCGAGACTTACTCAAGATTGACTCAAGAGTGACTCAAGTTGTCAAAGCCAACGTAGCGTGAGTATGGTTGCACTTTTGTTTAAACCCATACGAGCCGTTGCTTGTGTCAACGCTGTGTTTGCAGCACGGTCAACTCCCGCTGATCGATGACGTCTAGCAACACATCCATTGCTGCCGCACTCTTGAAAATACTACTGCTGTAACACTTTCACGCTGGATGTGCAAGGTTTCTGCGGCTGATGCCCCAACGCTACACTTGTTTTTGTTTTTGTTGTTGTTATTGTTGTTGTTGTTGTTGTTGTTGTTGTTGTTGTTGTTGTTGTTGTTGTTGTTGTTGTTGTTGTTGTTGTTGTTGTTGTTGTTGTTGTTGTTGTTGTTGTTGTTGTTGTTGTTGTTGTTGTTGTTGTTGTTGTTGTTGTTGTTGTTGTTGTTGTTGTTGTTGTTGTTGTTGTTGTTGTTGCTGTTGTTGTTGTTGTTGTTGTTGTTGTTGTTGTTGTTGTTGTTGTTGTTGTTGTTGTTGCTGTTGCTGTTGTTGTTGCTTTGTTGTTTTCGCTGTTGTTCTTCTTGAGGCTCTTGTTGGCAGGGATACCGTTAGTGCAACTGCTCTTGCCCCTTCTGTGCGTTATCGCATTAACTGATCATCGCTCCATTTTAGTCTCTGGACACCGGAAATGTTCTAGACGCCAGGGGAATGAAGCGCATATGGTTCATGTATCATACCCCCAGGGAGTCATGCATCAGGTAAACGGTACCGATGACTGTCGAAACGTAATTAAACGTTTACTCGTGTTATACTCTTACAAGCACATTCTTGGTTCGACTTTTGCGACGTGACTGAAGCAGAAGAAACAACTTTCCACCACGCCCCCAGCAGACGTACAAAAAGTCGGTATATAATAATAAAACTTCTACTTCTGGCATTGATAACGGCTTCTATTTCCTACAATTTTGTTCGATGCTTTGTGTTTCCGCTAATAATAGCGGGATTCGAATGTTTGACCTCCATTTTAGCGTCTGATTTTAGGATGGTTGTTTTACTCTGACATTGTTGCATGTCTTCCCGTTTGGTTGTCATTGAAACATCCTCTGAGTATAAGCTGACAGAAGTCTCGCTGGAGACGTCGGGCCGCCCGGGACCCAGTTGCTGTTTCTGCTGCTGTCCTGCTGCTGTGCTGATGGTGTTGGTAACGCGTCTCCGCGTTTAGCTTATTTGTGAGCAATATGCTCTATCTCTCACGGTCAACGAGGTTACAGTGAACGCCGCAGGTGTGTGTTGTGGCTCTTTCTTTCAGGGGTTATTTAGCGCGGATAGATTTCCAGTAAAGCGCAGACAGGCAGTATTCATATGTTTTTCGTGGTACCGTATGATTCTGTTTTCTTTTTCCATGTTTCAGTTCTGGCAGTGGTGTAGGATTCGTTGAATCTGATGTAATGTTTTTTTTAGCATTAGCTGATTTCGGGCTGCTGTCAAAACTGATAAAAACACTATAATTTCTTGTGCCATCATAGACGTGATGAATGAGTCCATAGGTAAGCCACCCCCCGCAACCGACGACCACCCTCTTATCTCTCCGTTTCACCCTCCACCGAGAACTGCTGCCATATCGGTTGGTAGCGCTGTTGCCGCCTTTCGGCATCGCTCTGCTGTTGTGCGGCTTCCACCCGCCACGCCATTACCGCACCAATGCCTGAGACGGTGATGATGGTATATACCCCCTTCCAAACAGCTCTGAAGAATAGAACATGTCTTGCTTCCGACGCGGGAGCAAAATACGTCGGCAACTAGGCAGGTTTTTGCCAGAATCAGCTGGTTTTGGGCGCCTGTAAAACTGAGACTCAAACATCTCAACGGTTTTCTGTGCCGTTGTAGACGCGTCGGATGAGTCCCTGGGAAAGGCACCCTCCACCACCCACCACCACCGTCACCTCCCAGTTTCTCCCTCTCGCGCCCAGGCCTTGGTGTCGTAATGGTTTGTAACGTGGTTTCTCCCCTCGCGCAGGGGTGTAGTGTTGTACAGATTAGCCGATCGCCCCGGTGGCGTATCAGGTTATTCTCGAGCCTGGCATAGGTTAGGTTTATGAGTTCGAGTCCCCCCGGGTGCATACTCGTATAAGTTCGTCTTTTTTTTTCTTGTGTAGAACTGACGTGGGGAAAGTGCGAGAGCGTGAGTTAGCAACACTCGATGAAAAATAAATGAGCAGTTGGATTGCCGAACTCTTTGCGCGATAAAAGTATAAGGCAAGAATCGGGGCGGAGAATGGACGACACCTGTGACCACCGCTTGTCCGACAGCTTGAAAGTGAAGATGTGAACAAAAAACAAAATACAGATCACGACGTTAGTCGATGAGCTTATCAATGGCTTGTACCCCTAGTTAAATTTTCCGCGCGATCTGCAAGCCATGGGCATCGCTGCTCGCTACCTTACGAGCAGGATATCTGATTTCGCGACATCCAGTCGAAGAGCGCAATTGAAGTACCCATCGAAATACCCACGCCCATGGCGGTAGCCCAGACACCCAGCTATACTTGCAACCATAACGTTTCAGGCTGGTGGTCTCTCCCAATGCCAATGCCTTCGGCACTCTTGACCGTGTCTTCGACAGGGGCCTCATTTTCATGGCCGCATTTTCAAGGCGTCGGGGTCCCTTGCCGTTGTGCCTCCCCTGTTTCTTCTTGGTGTTATGCTTTCCTGCTGTTTCAACACTGGGACATGCATGCGCATTGCAACGGTAAGTTACTCATCGGCATTGCAACGGTAAGTTACTCCTCTCCAAAGCATCGATCGATTAAAAAACGAGATTCATTCGTATACAGCGGCCCTCCAGTGGCTCAAGCCCAGCAACGAAAATGGGGTTACTCCCTCGAGCGTATCCCTGGTCAACTTCCACCGAATGTCTGGTCCTGGTGCTCGGCATCATGTCCATACTCTTAGGAATAGGTCTTTTTACGCGCGTCGTCGTACCAGAGGTCTTGTTCACTGTTTTTTTTTTTGCCGCCCCTTTACATATCGGACAAGCATAGGGTGATTCACGAGATGTAGCCCATCGTCGTCGGGTTTGTGCCGACGACATATCGCGCGCCCGTAGAGTTGCGTCACATCTCCTTCGTATTTCAACGCTCGCTTCTTGGCCTGCTTGCTCTCAACGGGGTGTTAATTACGTTTTGTTTTACCGCCGATACCTAGAAGCGGCTTTCTGACGAATCCAGGTAACACCTGAACAGTTTTTCCGGTCGTCGTTTAAGGCCTCGGTCATTTACATCACTTACCTCGTGCCTATTTGTGTACCTGCCTAGCTCCAGCGAATGCAAGCGACGCCTTCCTCCCACCTTTCGCATTCTGTTTTTTTTTTTTTTTTTTCTGCTGTTCGACCGAGAACAGTGCCTGGTACAAGACAAAGCTACTCTAATCTAGCTTTTTGGGCCCCATCCTACCTCACAACTTCTGCATGTATTTAGGAGCACTCGTGCGGCGTGGTTTCCTATGTACTGTGGCTTCTGGTACACGTTCTAACTCAAAACCAGATGGGTCATGAATGAATTATTTCTTTGCCTCCACCTGCATAAATTTTGCGCTACGGCAAAGAAAGAAAAGGCTCTCATGGAGTACGCGCGTTCGCCGTCGACATATGGCACGGCTCTTATTACGTTATCCCGTGGTTGGGCGTAAAAAATACATTCAGAACGGGCATATACTTATATAGAATCGCCTTCTCATAACCAACTCACTAAGGTGCAGGTTTGGCGACGACTCGTTTGGCCAACTTCTACTGCTTGCCGCTGCCTTGTGCCGAGTGTTCCACTCTGCTGTTGTTTCTTAATGGCGTCTGTTGTTGATACCCCAACACGCGTTGTCGTGCATTATACCAGGTATTCGGCGAGTACAGCTGGTTCTAGGGCCAATACAAAAATTGTTTTAGACTAGTGTGTATTTTTCCCCTCCACTGCTCTGCTGCCGCCCCAGGCATGGCCTACCAGGCCTTGCTCCTTTGTTTTTTTACGGTAAACTGTATGCGCTTGTTCGACGCTTTTCCGTCCAATATCTACTGGTTGTCCGTTTTTCACTAAGTGTACTTGTGTGTGCCTTCTCTTTGTGTGGAGTGCGTTTTTGTCGTGGTATAAACACGCCTAATACCAGAAGATAAACTCCGCGAAAAGGCGGCTTCGTTTTGTATTTGTCCAGCTGATACAGTTCGCAAGGATCACATGTGGCGGAACATTCTTTACTTAGGCATGTAAATTCCCGCATATATTGGCGTTCCTCATTGTTTGCTCTTGGTCGTGGTCTATTTCCGTTCATGTTTCGTTATATGGAAATAGTTGCTTATCTTGTCTCCTATCAGCTCAGCCCATCGCAGTAACACGGCTCAGCAGTGCCTCAGCTCCACAGCAGCGTCCGGTGCCTTGCGGTCTTGACATGTTCAGCGTCATGCAGCAGCGCCCTTCCTGTGTCTTGCCATACGTTGGCATCTGTTGCTGTGTGATGCTGCGCGATGTTGTGCGGTGCTTTGCGGTGGAGTGCGTTGCGTTGTCCGTTGTGCTTACCAGGTAATATGTTGTTTTTTTTTGACCACGTTAAATCTGACCGCACCTCGGCTTATACCAGCGCATTTTATTGGCGCAGCGCCATATGACATGCGGTGCGATACTGCTGTGCGCTGCTTTTGAAGTGCGGCGCGGTGCTGCGCCGGTCTCTTTCGAGCGATGATGTTTTTTGGGCTGTGTTTAACAAGTTCGAATTTACTAGAAATCACGTGCCGTGCCTTGCGGTGTCATGCTCTGCCATTGGTTGGTTGGCCGTGAAGTCCTGCATTGCGCATTGATCCGTACACACTGTACCAGGTATTATGTGCAATGTACTGAGCACCGGGCGCCGGTATTTACGTGTATACCTGTGACACTCACTGCTGGTCTTTCCATTATTTGAGTGTTGTCTTCTGCTTGTGTGTGTGTTTATTTTGCAATTCTGGCCGTTTATACCTAGGGGAACCTCATATTGCCGGAACGAAAACCGAAACAGAACAAGACAATCAGCTCTGGACAAGTTGTTTGTATCATTTGTGAATCGCCAGCTTCACCAAAGTATTTATTTGTATCTCGTTAGTTTGTACTCTTTCTTGGCTTAGTGTTGCTGGCAACGTCAACCACTTGAGCAGCTTAGCATCAATGTAACCCAGTTTAACGTTGCAAATCCGTTATGATTTTTATTATACGTGCGATTCACATTTGTTTTCATATTCTGGAAAAAGAGGAAAATACAAAATACGCGAAATACTCCGGTAAATAATAACGTAATAATACGTAGATGTGCAAAGGAAAAAACTTCAGTGAGAGAATCGAACCTAGGACGTCGTCCGACGTAACCTGACGCATATCCCATCAAATTTGAGGTGATCACGGTATCTCATTAACGCTACTGTACAGTAACTGGTAACTGTATGATACGCTTGCGCGGTATTTGGTTGGGTGGTGACGACAAACCACAGAAATGCCGATATTTGCACGGTATTTGTTTGGGTGGGAATGAGATAGCATGATGTTCTCGAGCGGTAACGGTTTTTGGATGGGAATGGGAGAACGTGATTTGCTTGGTAACGATTTGGGTGGTATTGGTAGTTCCGATTTATCACCGCAACGTACGTACTCGTACCGTTAACCAATTACCGTGGTTGATTTACCGCGTTAAAATTACCGAAGAAAGCCCTGATTAATACCCTCTAAACATTACAACTACATCATAATGTAACCCAGTTTAAAGTTGAAAATGCCGGTACGATGTCTCTAGTACGTGCGATTCACGTTTGTTTTTTTCACGAAGATATGTACCACACGGAAAAATGTTGATATGATTTTTCCAGTCCTTTTCATTTTTACTTTGTTTCATGTACATATGTACTATACCACACGATGGAATACATACACCGTGAAAGTTGCATTCCTGAAATTTAAGCCTATTTAGCATCGATTGATATGACGAAAACCGCGAATAACAAGGGCTTGAGAATGGAGTCCTGCCGAGCGGAGTTGTTGTCGTCCTTTTCGTGCACTACATATCGACGTCGGCGCTTGTTTTGTGCTAAATCAAAACCCCACGAATAGTCTTATAAGTGCACTCCTTGTAGCGAGGTACCGTGCCGTTACGCTCTGCGCATGGTGTCAATCGCAACACACGAAACATAGCAAACCCCGCAAGATGCACGAGTTCGATGTTTGAAACATCAAGAACAAGTTTCTAACGGGCAAAGAAATGACGACAGCATAAGGATTTGGACGAATTGTCCTTGGTATTGTTTCACTTTGTTTTTGTGATCCAGCCTCGCTGGATTTCGCAATTATTACCATGCAGCGTTGAAACCTCCTGTCTCATTCTTTTTAAAAACCTAGACCGGGTGTGTACTTTTTTTTCACTCTCATTCCCTATAATCCTCTTATCTTTGTGCCTTCACTGTCTCGTTCCGCCAGTAAATTATCTTGTCACTGATTAATTCGGTTGTAAAACGACAGGTTTACAGTTTCCCTCCCCTCAAAGAGATCAGGAGTCATCTCGTCCGATTGTCGCTGGTATTACAGACCCTTATCGCCGTCAACCGGCCGGCGACGGTACCACGTTGTCATCATCCACGAGTATGCTTGCACAGCTGTCTATTCTACTCCGTGTTTTCAATGACCACAATATACTACTATTAATACCTCAAAGTACAACTTTACAGGCGCACACCCCAGCTCACCTGTGCACGATACTTGGTCGATGCACACGATATAGGCGTAACGAAACAATGTCTGTACTGCCTATAAGAAGCGGTACCATTTGCTTTTAATACCCGACACTTTATTTTCTCCAAGAAAACATTAGGACCGCGGTTTTCAAGCCACTACAACTGGCCCTGTATTTTCGTGGACAAACCAACGAGACCATTATTCTCCGTCAGTGTGAAGGATTGAGTTGGTTTTTTTTCCAGTGGGCTACTTTCATTTTTTCGCGTTCCCGTTTTGCCAACGTGATCGTGTCTACGGTTGTGGCATTGCTTCTACGGGCCCCGTATGGTGCAAATCGCAGATAGCTTCAAACCAAAGCATCGCAAAACCTCGTTGTCAACCCTTTTAAAAGTCCGGTTGTCTCGGGCACAAAATAGAATATAAGCGATGTTATCAGCGGACCAGGAATAGTCGACAGGAGAAGCAGCATCGCAATGCGGTGTTTATGTCGGAATTCCCGTTTGGCTGCTCTTTGAACACGGCCTCTACCCGCCGCAACTCGCTGTATATTGCGACCGATTCCTATGTGGTTAATTTGGTTTGGTCATTTCTTTTCTCTAATTCGTAGCCTCAAAATATCGTCGGAAATTGGTGTTCTGTTACTCTTCGGATACCTGTGCGTCTCATACTCCGAACAGACTCTTATGCTCTAAACGTTCGAGCTGGAATACACGCGCCAACATTCTTTCGTTGGCGCCTTCTGCTCGTCTTGTGTCTATTTTGAGAGAAGACCAAGTATGCTACAGTGTTTTGCCATGCCCGTTGATCGTGTCGTCGGGAGGCGCTAACGTCATGAGAGGACGTAATGGCGAGATGAGACGGGGAGAAGGGGGAGGGGGGGGTCGATTCGATAGCTTTAGGCCATCAACAATTTTCGGAACGTGTCACGTTTTGATGCCAGCCCGTTTTCGGCAAAATCCAACATACCGTCAACTAGTTTCACAAGTAGAAGTTTTTTGTGGGACGTAGACACCGCCCACTGGGCTACTTACAGAACACGTATCGTGTGTTACTGGCATTCGGAAATAATCGTGAACTCACAATTTGCCGGTTCAACGTCCCATGAGTATACGTGAACCGTCCTTCTCATATCCCGGTCATGTTTACAGGATTTCTTTTATTGTTTAGGTGGTATATGATTCGATTTCGTTTTCGCTCTTGTAACGGAAAATCGCGGGGTTTGTCTCCGATGTGCAATAAACAAAAATGTTTATTATACTGGCATGATTTTGTCACTCTGCTGAAAGATGTAGCGTAGACTTGTTTTCAATCGAAGCCAGGACGTTACGTGTTCCAGACTTTCACGTGAACTGTATCGAAGAAACTCATACGGTCGCACGATTTACACGCCCTCTGGCATCGATCGTCACGTCCACTTCGTTGAAAATTAACAGGGATGTCATACGTTAAAACTCCATTAAACGTGTCTCTGCATTAACCCGATCTGCGACGATCGTATGAAGACCATCTGCATTCGGTCAAGGTGTTGATCTTTAATTTGAGTAACAATATTGAGGTTGCCATGTCCATTCCTGCCCAAATGAACGCTAGCGAAATGAGCGGTGTCGGCTGATCGAGAACGATCCTCATGTCTTAGTTTCGGCAACGAAACAAGAACGACATACGTATCTTCAAGCTGCTCGTGTCAGTGGACATCATGGTGTCGCTACTGAGAGCGACTTGTCCACGGTGTTTGAATTAAGACCGAGAGGGCGCTCATAAATCGCCGACGGAAGTCACGACCGTGGTGTGGGTGGTGGGCTACAGCACATTGTGTATGCTTACAACTGTTGTGGCTCTTGATAGACCACCCATACAGTAGGGCAATCACATTGAAGGTCAGAACGAGTCTATCTAGTGGTCTAAACCCCTGACGAGGGCCGTGTTTTGTTTTCATTTTCCGTCTCTTTTCCTTCACCGTAATTCGGTTATGGTATTTGTGCCAAACGCTAGGTATCTATCACGGCCACCTCGTACCAGTGCTTACATGGAAACTCCAACATAATTCAGGTAGACAAACAATACCTGCATGATGCTCCGTCTGTATCGCGGTCAAGTTGTAGCCGAGGTGTGCTGATTTTGCCGTCTGAAATATAATCGACGATCATATCAATTCCAACGACGTCCTGTTGCTTCAACTTGTACCACGTTTTCCATCAATGACAGGTGTGCAAGAGCCGGCCGCAAGAGAGATTTCGCTTTGTTCTTCAGTCCCGCTGACAAGCCTGAAAGGTTTAGTTGTTCGGCATCTTCTCGAGCATGCCGCGTTGCCTTTCTCCGCGGTGCCTAACGTTTGCTTCGTTTAATGTGGAGAGCAGCAGGGCGCCAGTGTATTGCAAGCAACATGCGGAAGATGGAATGGTAAACGTCTTGAGCAAGCGTTGCTCATACGCCTCGTGCACGACGCGGCCGAGGTACAACGTCGAGGGGGAGAAGGCAGGTAAATACTGCAAAAAACATGCCGAAGACGGAATGACAGACATCCGCAGCAGGCGTTGCGCTCACGCTTCGTGCACAACGTGGCCGCGCTATAACGTCGAGGGGGCAGAAACGGGTATATATTGTAAGCAGCATGCTGAAGACAGGATGGTAAACGTCACTGGCAATCGTTGCTCACACGATTACTGCACCGTGCAACCACGCTTTAACGTCGAGGGGCGGAAACCTCCGTTGTACTGCAGCCGGCACGCTGAACGCGGAATGGTAGACGTTCTCATCAAGCGTTGTTCGTACGCGTCGTGCACCATGGGGGCGAACTTTAATATGGAGGGCGATAAATCACCGTTGTATTGCAAGCAGCATGCCGAAGACGGAATGATAAACGTTCTAGCAAAACGTTGCTCATACGATTCCTGCACCACGCAACCGACTTTCAACTTTGAAGGCGAAATTACAGCCAAGTACTGCAAGAAACACGCCGATGACAGAATGGTAGACGTTCTCCGTAAGCGCTGCATTTATGACGGCTGCAAAAAACATCCGAATTTTAACGTCAAGGGGAGCAGGACAAGGTTGTACTGCAAAACTCATGCTGAGGACGGCATGGTCGATGCTCGCCGCTGTTGCTCGCACAACTCCTGCTTCGCGCAACCGAGATTTAGCCTCGGTGGCACCAAAACACCAAGGTACTGCAAGCAACACGCCGACGACGGAATGGTAGACGTATGCAGTAAGCTTTGCATATACGATGGCTGCACAAAACACCCGAGTTTTAATATCAAGGGAAGCCGCGCCAAGTTGTACTGCAAGGCACATGCTGAGAATGACATGGCCGACTTGCGCACCAAGCGTTGCCTGCACGACTCTTGCACCAAGCGCCCAAGATTTAACCTGGCGAACACCAAAACACCAATGTATTGCAAGCACCACGCCGAAGACGGAATGGTAGACGTATGCGGTGAGCGTTGCATTTACGATGGCTGCACAAAACACCCGAGTTTTAATATCAGAGGAAGCCGCGCCAAGTTGTACTGCAAGGCACATGCTGAGAATGATATGGTCGACTTGCGCACCAAGCGTTGCCTGCACGACTCTTGCACCAAGCGCCCAAGATTTAACCTGGCGAACACCAAAACACCAGCGTACTGCATGCAACACGCCACGGACGGAATGGTGAACGTATGCGGTAAGCGTTGCATATACGACGGCTGCCAAAAACACCCTAGTTTTAACATGAAGGGTAGTCGCACAAGGTTATATTGCAAGGCACATGCTTTGGAAGGCATGGTCGTTGTACGGAAAAGGCGTGTTGGGATCGAGTCGAGCGCGGAACGGCCACCAAAGGCGTTGTTGTCGAGAGCAGTGTGTTCGCCATCCCTCCATATATACCATGACGTTTCGGACGAAGGTATTGATACTGGGCGAAAACGATCGCGGTTGGAGCTGGAACGGACCAAGGCTCAGCGCTGCCGTGATGAAGGACCTCAGAAACGGGAAGGTGTGGTTCAATCCTTGGTAATCACTCCGAGCGAAGAATATCCACTTGAACCGCTATCCGGCATCGTCGGCGGACACCGCAGCGACACGCCTGTTCCAACAGCCGTGAATGGGACCGGTCAGAATGTACGGGTCGTTTTGCACCCTCTGACGAAGGACGAGCCATCTGCGTCAACGCAGCAGATTAAAATCAATGTGGAGTTGGCCATTAAGTTGTAAGCTGCAGTGTACGATACATCACACTCTTATGCATGGTGCGTGAAACGACCGTGATTTCACGATATGGTCATTGTTGTTCTGTGTGTCGGTGCTATAAACTTGATGGAGAAAGATTGAATGGTAAACAATTCCGACTTGTTTCTTTTTTGGTCTGAAGTTCGTCTGACTTAATGTTGTTTTTGCTCTTTAGCCGCTGCCGGTTATCGTTTAAAGCTTGTAAAGAGAGAATACTCTGAGGTATTCTCCAGACTTTAGGCTGGAGCGGTCTTCCGAATTTGTGGTTTCTTTGTGCAAGCTCGCTCAAGCTTCCATGGAAACTTCCACTGCTTACACGGAAGATTCCACTGCTTACACTGAAGCTTTATCCATTCCACTGAAGCACATGGATGCTTTCGTCGAAGCTGCGCGAATTGCCGTGAAAGCAGTGAATGCTTCCATAGAAATACTTGGAAGCTTCGATGGAAGCTTCCACGGAAGCATCCACCGCTTCCATGGAATTGCACACTCCTTCGGTGGAAGTTGCTTCCATAAAGAGAAGCTTTCACGAAAGTACAAGAAGCTTCCACGGATTGTCCGGAGTACTTCCACGAAAGCCTTCGACGGTTTTGTGGAGGCTTCTGTCTCCTTCCGTTGAAGCATCATTTTTCGCTTCCATGGAAACTTCCATAGCCCACTTCCGTCCAAACTCGTGAGAGCTTCCATTAAATCGATGGAAGTATCCCAAAGCTTCCGTGGGATTAGTGGAAGCTTGAATTGTAGGCAATGTCCCGCAACTTCCTGGAAGATAATGTAAACTTGAAAGACTTTCATGGAAGCAGTGGGGAAACATTGTTCTTGCTTCTACAAGCTTACACGGCTCTTTAAATGGTTGTTTTCCGCGCTTGATTTCCTCGCAGTCTCCTTTAGCAGTGGCCGGTGTAATTTTGAGTTTCGTTGTAAGAGTACCCCGTTGTAGCTGGCCCGAGCTCACTACGTGTTTTTTTTTTCACGTGCAGGTTGACAGAGCATACGGGGTACTCGACATTGACAAGCGAGATTACTCCTTGTCTTGGCTTGTTTTCCTATCAATAAACAGTAACATCGGCTAATAAGCCCTCCAATATCAGAAATTATTTCCGTCGGGAACGTGTACATTTCAACTTAGGACACGTGTGCTTTCCAACTTGGGACACGTGTGGGTTTCAACCAGATAGTATCGTGGCTGAATCCGATACAGGAGCCCTCAAAGTCCTGTTTGAAGTCGTTGAGCTCGGTCGTCGTGGCGTGGACGCAAGTTTATTTCGATATCCAGTAACTACCATGCGTCGTCGTGTCGCGAATACATCCATCCTGTCAAACGGAGATGTTAACAGGTCCAGTGGCGTCATCAGGACCCCTCGTATTCATTTCCACCTGCTTAATAAATGTAGCAAACACCAGACGCTATGCCCCCCATCTAAAACCGAGTAGCACAAAACGCTGGTGAAGGAGCACTTACAGGTTGAAGCTCGGCAACCTAATGCTCTGTTGCAAACGAATGACGGAAAACAAGGAGTCGGCAGAAGGCTCTCCGGCGTCCTCTTCTTTCCAAGAAACGAACATGTACCCTCGATGTATCATAGTAAAAAAAAACAGCTGGCGCATCCATATTGGGGGAAGGAGCATTTTCTATTGGTATGCTCGATAGTCGCAGGCACTCCTAAGTAAAATCAAGGAGACAGCTTTACCGGGGTCCTTCAGCGACAGCAGGTAACATTACACACTCCATTCGTCGATGAGGCCTGGAGGAAACCGAAAAGAGCAGGGGGTGTGTGCGTGGGCGAGGCTTGAAATTAAGCGTGGTCGAAGTCGTATGACCATAGACACGCGGGGGGAAATGGTAGAGGAGAAGGGGCTACGTTTTCTGACGGTGGACAAACAACACTTTGCACTCCTAAAAAAAAAAGAGGGGGGGCCAGCTGCACCGGGGTACTTTCACGAAAAGAAACAAACATATACCCTCCCCTGCTTCATCTGACTGGAAGGAAACAAATGGAGCGGGAGCGTTTGTTTGAGGCCATCGACAACCAATACCCGGAACTGCTACAAAAAAATGGGGGGGGGGGGGGGGGGGGCAGCTGCACCAGCGTACTCTTACGATAGACCACATAATTATACCCTCCACTGCTTCACCAGACTGTGAGGGAAAAATCCGGGGGGGCGGGGGGGGGGATCGACAACCAAACCCTGAACTCTTATTTACCAAAAAGGGGGGGCGCCATCTGCACCATGGTACTATCACGGTAAACCACAAAAATACACCCGCCACTGCTTGATCAGACTGGGAGGAAAAAAAACGAGAGCGAGCGGGTTGTTCGTTACGGATGATGGACAAACAACTTTCTGCACTCCAATTCAAACAAAAAAAAGGGGGCAATCTCCACCGTGGTACTCTCACGAAAACCGCAAACTTACAACCTCCACTGCTTCGTAAGACAGGATTTGAAAATAAGAGAAGTAAGGTCGGTCGTTTCTGACGCTCAACAGCCAACACCCTGCACTCCTACTCAAGAATGAGAAAACGAGGGCCGGTTTCACCGGGGTACTCTCACGATAACACCTCTCTATAATATCCAGTACATAATAGACAAGAAAAAAAATAGCTGCCTTTCGAACTCACCGCCTGGAATTAAAAAAAAACACGGGGTCAGATTAACGTAACGAATAAAACAACCAACCCCCCCCCCACCCCGCCCCCCTGACCTGATTATTAATAAGGCCATGTCGTCAGACGCTCATCACCACGGTTGACACCTGTCCTTTCTCTGGCCAAACGCTCACCTGTTGACGACCGCCACGTCCATTCCCAGTCGTTTATACTCCGGCACACCTCCCATCCTCACCGCGCCATTCCGATCCTCCTTTTTCCGCACAATCGCCCCCACCGTACAACGTTCGGCTGCCGACAAGCTCTCTACCCGCACGTTATACAACCCGTCGTAATATTGGCATTCCTGAGAATATTCTCCTTCGGGCGGAACTGTCTGTTGTAGGCCAGACGCGCAGTGATCGCCGCTCGCGTGGGAGTTTCGCCGCTTCGCGTGGGTTTGGCGGCCGGGCCTGCCGGTTGGACCGCACTCTTGCACGCAGGCGGCAGAATCCCGCCTGTCGCCAGTAGGATTCGCCCCTTTCCTGTCTCGTGGTCTTGTTCTTCCGCCGCAATCACTTTGGTTTGCTCATCTCGGCAGAAGTTGTGCATGTGGAAGAGGGCGACGATCAGGTCAGTCCGGCCTGCGAACCCTTTACTGAGAGGCCTCCACAGAATGCCCCACGTTGACACGAGCATGCCGAACGACTGTTCGATCTTCACCCGCAGCTGGCACAGGTGGAAGTTGAAGGAGTCCTGGTCCTCTGGCAAGCTTTTCCCGGGGTACGGCGTGAGAATCTTCTCGCTGGTTGGGTACGCCGCATCCCCGATGTTGTGGTACCCGTCTGGAAGGCGCATAGTTGCCCTTGCCAGGGAAGATCGGGTCCACGCCGACCAATCGTTCGCAGCCCCCGGAGCGATGATCGAGACGCTGCAGACGCGATAGTTGGCATCGCACGTCGCCTGTACGTTAAAGCCGAATCCCGTCAAAGCTGCCTGAGAAGTACGAAACGGTGTTGGGAGGTGCTCTTTGAGGGCGGCGCTTTCATCTTGGTCGACAGACCATCTGTGGCAGACACAACATGGTCGACGATTCTGTTGGCGCTCTTGGCCTGACGTATGGCCGAACAAGAACAAGGCCGAAGAGGCATACTTCAGAGGGGGTCACATCAGGACGGCAGAACCAAGGTTCCTCACGAACAAATAAGCAGCCCTGCCTTCGGAGAACAACTCTATAGACCCCACTCCCTTACGTACAGCTACCATATCTATTCTATAGACTACTGCAGCTGTGACAGGTTGCTGTTGTAGTACACGTACCCTCACCTCGAATATCGCGGCAAAAAATCAGCACTCTTCGTCTGTCTGCGGAAAAATGAAAGGGCCGACTTCAGGGGTATTGTTAATCGCGCCGACGACCTCCCACACGATGGTTGAAACCATGGATCGTGAAACGCCAAACGTCGGTGCGAAATCCAAGTAGGAACCCCCCGCCAGCATTCGCAGGCCTATCGCCAGTCAGATTTCCACCTCGATAGCTCCATGCTTCGCGCAACGCAGTCTTGGGTAAGAGCAAACATGATAGAATGTTGGTGTCCACCTCGACCGAGCTCCAACCCCACCCACTACAGCAGCAATGCTCATCCCGTTGCTGTGCCTGCCGCGACGCACGCCTGCCTGTCGCAACGCACGCCTGCCTGCCGCGATGCACTACCCTTGCATTGCCTAACGCGACTACTACTGTTGCAGTGCTACTGCTGTATGTAAGAACAGCTGCCATAACCCTACCACATAGCTCCCTCCGTAAACCACTTACCCGCAATATTCAGCTTTTTAAAAATGCTTTTTCATTTACGGTGCAAACAGAATGATTTTGCCCTGAAACCTAACAAAGAATCGCATCTTCACTACGTGCCAGCTATAAAAAAATTAGAATCCGTACCAAACCGAAGCTTTCGCAGTAAAGAAAAAATGTTAGATTGGACGCAGGAAATGTGACGTTTGTGAACCGGGGATCGAATCATAAAATACTACATGGAAGGCATGTCTAGTGAGGTGATGCATGAAATACAGAATGACCGAGTGTGCAAAATTTGTATTCTGGAGGGAGCAGGGAGGACTAGATATGTGCTAGTTAAGCAAAGCACACGGCAGGGTACAGAAGGCCGGTTGGTACACGACCGGTTGCAATGATTCTGCTGCTGTGGGGATTGAGGCAGGACGGTGAAGGAGATAGTTTACCTATTTCTGTTGGAGGGCAAGGGGGGGGGGGGGGGGGACCAGTTCGAGACGGCTAAACGTATTGTTGCTGCCGATGCTGCTGTTGCTGCTGCAGCGGCTACCCAGGCTGAGCGCATTTTCACGGCTGCTGCTCAAGCTGAGAGACAACGGCATGGGAGGAGTGGAGGGGCGAGCGGTAGGATGCGGCTCATTTTCACCACGTTTACCGTACCGCACCGCACCGCACGGCACCGCACCGCACCAAACCGCACCGCACCGCACCGCACCGCACCGCACCGCACCGCACCGCACCGCACCGCACCGCACCGCACCGCAACGCACCGCACCGCACCGCACCGCACCGCACCGCACCGCACCGCACCGCACCGCACCGCACCGCTCCGCACCGCAACGCACCGCACCGCACCGCACCGCACCGCACCGCACCGCACCGCACCAAACCGCACCAAACCGCACCGCACCGCACCGCACCGCACCGCACCGCACCGCACCGCACCGCACCGCACCGCACCGCACCGCACCGCATCGCACCGCACCGCAACGCAACGCACCTCACCGCACCGCACCGCACCGCAACGCACCGCACCGCACCGCACCGCACCGCACCGCACCGAACCAAACCGCACCAAACCGCACCGCACCAAACCGCACCAAACCGCACCAAACCGCACCAAACCGCACCAAACCGCACCAAACCGCACCAAACCGCACCAAACCGCACCAAACCGCACCAAACCGCACCAAACCGCACCGCACCAAACCGCACCGCACCGCACCGCACCGCACCGCACCGCACCGCACCGCACCGCACCGCACCGCACCGCACCGCACCGCACCGCACCGCACCGCACCGCACCGCACCGCACCGCACCGCACCGCACCGCACCGCACCGCACCGCACCGCACCGCACCGCACCCCGCACCGCACCGCACCGCACCGCACCGCACCGCACCGCACCGCACCGCACCAAACCGCACCAAACCGCACCAAACCGCACCGCACCGCACCGCACCGCACCGCACCGCATCGCACCGCACCGCAACGCAACGCACCTCACCGCACCGCACCGCACCGCACCGCACCGCACCGCACCGCACCGCACCGCACCGCACCGAACCAAACCGCACCAAACCGCACCAAACCGCACCGCACCAAACCGCACCAAACCGCACCAAACCGCACCAAACCGCACCAAACCGCACCAAACCGCACCAAACCGCACCAAACCGCACCAAACCGCACCAAACCGCACCGCACCAAACCGCACCAAACCGCACCAAACCGCACCAAACCGCACCGCACCGCACCGCACCGCACCGCACCGCACCGCACCGCACCGCACCGCACCGCACCGCACCGCACCGCACCGCCCCGCACCGCACCGCACCAAACCGCACCAAACCGCACCGCACCGCACCAAACCGCACCGTACCGCACCGCACCGCACCGCACCGCACCGCACCACACTGCACCGCACCGCACCGCACCGCACCGCACCGCACCAAACCGCACCAAACCGCACCGCACCAAACCGCACCAAACCGCACCGCACCAAAATGCACCGCACCGCACCGCACCGCACCGCACCTCACCAAACCGCACCAAACCGCACCAAACCGCACCAAACCGCACCGCACCGCACCAAACCGCACCGCACCGCACCGCACCGCACCGCACCGCACGGCACCGAACCGAACGGCACCGCACCGCACCAAACCGCACCGCACCGCACCGCACCGCACCGCACCGCACCGCACCGCACCGCACCGCACCGCACCGCACCGCACCGCACCGCACCGCACCGCACCGCACCGCACCGCACCGCACCGCACCGCACCGCACCGCACCGCACCGCACCGCACCGCACCGCACCGCACCGCACCGCACCGCACCGCACCGCACCGCACCATGAGAAGCGATATCAGCACTCTGAGCCGATGTGCCACGCCATGATGCGTTACATCTCTATCGACCGGGCCATCGTTCCTCCCTCCGGACGTTTGGGCCTGCTACCCCTTGCACAAGCGTCCCTCCCTCTCAGAGATCCAAGAGCTGGTGAGGGTCGACTACATACAACCGACGACGACATCGTCCTACTCGTCCGTAACCTGACACTGCCACCAACACGGTCTCACAAACCCAATCCTGTGGAGCGAGCTGCTTGCTTGGTAAACGACGAGCCCGTTCGCATCTACGTCCCACTGCTTAAGCACCCTTGGATCATGCAAGCTTGTCCCTCGACGGCCTCTTGTCACCTTGGAACCACGCGCACGTTGCGCATGCTCGAGATGTTTTGTTGGTGGATTGGCATGAATGTGTGCACCCGTTGGTGGCTTCGCCACTGCTTGAAGTGCCAAGCGCGAAAATCTTACGGCTGACTGTCCGCTGGCCCATCATCACAATGCATGCCGGAAGGTCCAGATGTCGCCGTCAGTGTTGACTACTTCGGCCCCCTTCCGGTCACCCCACGAGGAAACAACCACATCCTGCTGTTCACCGATCGCTTCAGTCGTCGGGCCAACATGTTGCCCGTCAGGGCCGCTGAGTTCACCGCGGAGGGCACAGCCAATATGGTGGTGAACCAGTACATGCCCTAGTGGGGGTGTCGGTGCACAGTACTCTCGGACAACGACCTGCTATTCTGCTCCAAGCTTCAACAAGCTCTATCTCAACTGTTGGGTGTGCACAAGCTGGCTACAAGCTCCTATCATCCCTGTACCGGCCCAAATGCTGGATATTATAATCAACGAGCGACAAGACGATTGGGATTTGCATCTACCCCACGTAGAATACGCTTATAACAATTCCGTCAGCGCGGCGACGGGTTTGACACCCCACGAGGTCCACATGGGCAGACTCTTACGGCTCCCCCAGACGGTTTTTGACCCCACTGGCGTCGTGGGACACCAGAGTCAAGCCCCCGCCCCCCGCCGGGCTTATTCTGACTTGGCCCGGCAAAAGCGCACGAACGACATTGTCCGTGCACACCACGCCCTTATCGTTTCTCGCGTTAACCGCAGAAACTCCGCCCTCGCCGATGCGCTGCATCCAGCACCTAACTTCGCTACGGGTGGTTGGGTATGGGTATATAATTCTGCCTCTACGATCCGCCAGGGTGTGAAGGCGAACACCGACGCCAAGGTACTCAAGGCCAAACTCGCGCTTAACTGGCCGGGCCTGTACAAGATCCTGGCAGTCGGTTCCTGCTTCACGGCCGAGATCCTGGACGGTTCGCGGCGCGGGAGCAACCTCCCTTATTTGGATCTCCCTTCCGACCTGCCCGTTTCGGACTCTCGTCGGCGTGAGGCCATCGTGCGCTGCAAACCCTGCGCCAACTCCCAAGACTTCGGGGACATTCCCAAATACCTACTAGCGGGGCTGGCGCAGTACGTGCCAAACATTTTTTCCAAGAAGTCCCCGCCGTACCACGTCACTTAAAACGACGTTTCGACTCCCCTCCAACGGCTGGAGATGGAGCAGATCACCGGTCATCAGTCGGTTTGGGGGCGAGGTGGCGTCATCGCAGTGCTATACAAGACGCGTTAGGCTGGACTCTCCGAACCTTCCTGGGAGCGGGAAATGGACCTCCACCTCTCCCGCTCCCACATCTTGCGTTATTGGGCCGGAACCCCGCACTAGCACCGCCACACCAACCGCTTATACCGATGAATGCGGATCGGGACGGCACAGCGCGAGCTCTCCCGCAACAACGCAGAACGTTTCCTCGCGCCGGGCTACGCCTGTGTTCCCCACGCTGACTGGCTCCGTCTCTACCACGACAAGGTACTATCTAGGGGAGCCCATGTTTGGTGCAAGGGAGACGTTGGGTTATTGTGGCTTAGCAAAATCTGCGCGAGCACTACCGGAGAACAGATATACCTGGTCCGCTTTCTGGACGACCCGGGACCGATTAAACTTCCTCTTCCCCCGGCGCGATACACGACTTCGACGGGAGCCGTACGAGGCTCTTGGTGCCTGCCAGTTTACATTGCCAGTGCGCTTCCTCGGAGGATCCAACGTAACGTATTGTAGACGGATCTCGAGGCGCGGCCGTGACCAGTTGGTTTTCAAGCCGCCACCGCTCCTCGATAGTTTGATTTAATTTTTTCGTGTTTATGAGGTTTGAGTCTTCGCCCTTGGTATGTTCGTAGTGCCCTGAGGGTCTCCGTCGGGTTTGGGGGCGGTTCTTCCATTAAGTTTTATTTCAGTTTTTTGTCCTGCCGAACCCCCTGCTCAGTGCCGGGCCAGGGTTCGGGTAAATCGCCGATATCTGAGGCGCAGGGCTGTCGCTCTTTGGTCGTTGTTCAATTTCGCCCTGCCGACGCCCTCCTCAGCCCAGAGCCGGGGGGCGACCAGGGTACCCTGTTCCCGTGTAACGTGGTACAAGGCTATGGACGGGCCTGTGTGTCATCTGTTTTTTATTTTGATTTTTTGTATTCGATCTACTTCGTCTTTTTCGGCTAAACACTTCCCCCCCTCGCGGGGCTGTAGGTACGGCCACCTTCCATCCCGTGTATTTGCCGTGTCCTCGTCTAACCCCCTGCCATGCCGATGGCCCACCGGAGGTTTTTTTACTTCACGTCTCCTTTGTGTTAGCGTCTGTGTTCCCCTCCGTTTCAACGAGGGCTCGCCTTGCCATAGAACCTTTCTGTGGTTGATTTGCCGTAGAGCCTTTCCTGCCCCCCCCCCCCCGCCACACCGGCGGTGCGGGGCAGGTTTTTGATGGGTGGCTTTTGCCTTGTTGTAGGGTCTGCCTTTCCTTCAACTGCTTTTCTTCGCGTGTTCCTGACTCTATAGCCAGACGGTTAGATGTGTGGGAGTGGGTCTTGAGGAGGCGAACTTTCGACTCGTGGTCTAGTTAGTAGGATCACAGTTTCCCCGAATCTCCCATATTTCTGCATATGCGGCTCATGAGGGTGGGCTAGTGTTAAAATACGGCCTCGAAAGGTCTGTCATAATGCGAATTGGGAAACATTTAGATGGGTTTCATATGATAAGGTTGGCGTTTTATTTTCGGGATAGTTAGGAAATAGATCGGAGGTACGTGCCACCAATCTCATAAGCCATCCGGGGCTCTGGTGGAACCGAATGTAGCTACGTCTCTGCGAAGGCTACGAAAGTGAGGACTCTCCAAGGACCTGCTCTATTGACAGACCTGCAGGAGACACTTTGTGTCTCCGCCCAATAACCTTACGCTACGGTGTAGCCTGTACCAGGGTCAACAGGGTGATACTAATCGGTCTGTGCGCGGAAACTGTAAAATCTGTTTTGACGCGGACAAAATATGACAGCTGTGAAGACCCCTCCCGCGGTAGGGTTGCATCATCATCAGATCAGTCCCTGAGCTCCTGACACGAGGAACTCAACATCTCACCCAAAAAATGACTTCGAGGGCATTCGGTCGCACAACCCGACCAAGCTTCTATGGCTTAATCCTAATATATAATGTACTCGTGAAATTACTTCATTTACCGGCAGCTCCTAACATGAGGAACCCAATCGCCCAAGGACGTTTTAGCGCAATCATACAACTTCAACCCCTACCGTGGGATGACTCTGGAAGGAAATGCATCAGTTTATCAAGTGTATCCTGTAGGTCGTATAACCGATGAAGGGAGGGCGGAGATTGTTGAAGGCGTGGGAACCGGGGGTTTGGGTGGGGGCGGGTTAGTAGAGGGGGGGGGGGCAAGTCACTTTGTGCAACAGCTATAAACCCTTGAAGGGGATAAATCTGCCGGTTGCGGGAAGAATGCATCAGTTTACCATGTACATCCTGCAGATTGTACAACCTGTGAGAAGAGGAGGGGGTGTTCGAAAGGAGGGAGGGGGGAGGAAAAGGGGCAAGGGGGACTGTTACCCGCTTTAGATTGCACAAATGTATACCCGGTAGGAACTAACTACGCGCATGGTCCTAGGTCTAGGCGATGGTGAAGGAGGGGGCGTGGAGGGGGGGGTGGGAGGCGGGTGGGGGGGGGGGGGTTATTGGAGCTATGGCATGGATGACTGGAGAGGAAATGAGGTTATATCACTTGTCTGGTGGTGTTTATTACTCTAGAACATTTGATATTCGGCTGGGTGGTGGGAAAGGGGCGGGGGGGGCTGTGTGCGTGTGTGTCATGGGGGGGGGGGGTGGCGATGGTGGCGGGGAACGTAAGTGGATGATAGTAAGTATTCTAACTGCGTGTTATATGCAGATGCCCAATACATGTACGGTGTGGCAGTACTCCGAGTGGCGGATGCGTGGTGTGTCGGTGTTGGGGAGCGTGCTCCTCATGGGTTCCGGTGTCAAAAGGTCCCTCCTCATGGCTCGCTGGGTAGACTATACTCAAAACTTATAAATTATTTCATCTACATATATTGAACTCTAAAAGACGGACAAAGCAAGACAAAACAGAGTGGAGCAGGGTTGGGCAAAGTTGAGCATAGTGAGGCGTCCTGCTTGTCCCATCATCGTCACCTACTTTATCGCCCATCTAATATAACCTTGACGTGAATGTGACATCCAATATCACGTGGTTTCACCTCAACCATGACATGGTTTCACATCGAATCTATAAACTATCCTTCTACGGAGGGCACTCCATTACAGCAGGCTGGTTCGCTAAAGCATAAACTATACGAAGTAATTTTTTTTTCCTCGGCAAATGTCCTCGCCGTTTATTCTATTTAGACCTCGAATTTTGCACACGTCTTCCATGTGTCATTGGGAAGACTTGACACTGCTGCCGCGGTGTCTTTGTTTGTTTTCGTCTGACTTTTCGTTGGTTATAGACATTTTTACAAGTGTGGCCCACGTTGACCAATTATTTTCAGCGAAAAAAAAAAGGAGAATGTTTGTTGATCCCTACGAAGTATAGAGGGCTTATCTGTTGACGTGAGAGCAGTGGGGTAGTGAAGTCACCGGGAAAGACAAGCAAAATACGTATATATATTACGTTGCTCCTAGCCAAGGCGCATCGTGTAGAGAAAAGGACTAACTCGGAAGAAAAAGCAAAACGAGGAGTGACGGCGAAATAGCCAAAATAGTTCCACTATCCCGATATACCGCTACAATGTAGCCAGCCTATCAATGGAAACCCCTTGTATACTCAACCACAATCATATCCGTATCTTATCCAAGCATACAGTCAACAGCCTCCCTGCTTCGTAAATGATACGGCATGATGCTATGCTATCATATCATCAGGAAAAAACGATTCAATGAAAAATACGGCCAATCAATATCCTCCCAGTACTACTTGTGACAAGGAAGAAAGATAGCAACACCGTAGTCCTTGGAAAGAACTCCATAAATCTATAGATACAATTCAGGGATAAATTTCCAACATCAAGAATCTTCACCAACCTAAGATCTAAGTCGTCAAGTGTTAAGCCCAAGAACAAAAGCTCAAATAAATATGAAATCCATAGACCGAAAACTCAAATCTAAAATCCAAATTCCAAAAATCCAAAAACTCAAACATCGGCCTTACAATCAGCACTCAGGCTTCCTTATACAACGGTTGCCAGCTGCATAGAATACGGGATGCCAACAAGTGTGAACGGACAGCAGTCTCAACACTCACTTTCGAATTAGACAAGCGCCTCCTGGTCGGGTACATACTAAAAATCCATTCAGATTCCAAATGCTCAAATCCAGAGCAAAATAGACTATTGTCATACAACTAGACAACGCAATCGTGAAAAAGTATTAATTCAAAAGTGAAAAAAAAACAGATACTTGCCTCCCTAAATACCATGCACTTATAAAAGTACAAAAATCCAGGCAATATATATGCAGAATAATAGGTCAAGAAACAATGCAATGCAAATCAGCTCGCGAAGAAGTTAGTCGCTCTGGGGTTCAGACGTATCGAACTCGTCGTGTTTGAGACCTTTTTCCTTCTTAACCAGCCATAATCCTCTTAAGTGCTCAAGCCAATCCTACCCCGCACAAGCGGTAACAGGTGGGCGTGACTCCTTCTTTCAGGATGAAAACCAGACGATTTGGCTCAGCTGGGTCTCATTGCGGGGCTAGTTGAGAAAACCATGGACTGATTACCCAATATCTGAATGCCACGTCGGATTTAGGCTCAACTTCCAGGAAAGATGGAGACTTGGAGTCGGTGCAGATGGAGTTTGATGAAGAGACAGACGTAGACGCGGACTACGCCCACAAGCCGGAAGACAGGCGTTCCGTTTCTGGTGTAGCTGTTTGCTGCGGGGGTACGCTAGTGTCTTGGTTCTCCAGGACACGGAACTGTGTCACCTTATCTACTACTGAGGCAGAGTACGTAGCAATGGCAGATGGGGTCAAGGAGGCCCTATATGTGAGGGGTATACTACTGGCGTTTCTGATGCCCGGTCTGGAGCCGATGAGCATCAGCGTGAACGAAGACAACAAGGGGGCGATAGACTTAGCTGAAAACCCCTTGAGCTCGTCCAACTGTAAGCACATTGACGTACGGTACCATTTTCTCAGGTAGCTGTCTGCCAGTGGTGACATCTCAGTGCTGTATCTTCGAACGGAAGATCAGCATGCGGATATCCTGACGAAAGCTATTGGTAGGGAGAGTTTCGAAAGACACCGCGATTTCCTCTTGGGCAGGAGTTAGGATTCAATATTTCCCTGGTCTTTCTAGTGGATCCTGTCATTGGAGGTAGGTTTTAATGATAGGCGGTTCGATCTACTTTTTCCCGATACCCACCGTGTCAACCCCTAGTCTTGATAGATGATACACCAAGGGACGATGTTAAAATGTTGCTTATATCAACCAATATGGTGTGGTACTCGGCGTTTTACGGGATGTACGGTGTGGTTCTACGGTAGCCCCCCCAACTTTTCTTTAACGAAATCGCCGTTTGAAACCAGCTCCTGGCCGTATCTTCTGAAATACGGTCCCCCTTACCACCCGGACGTCATCGTTCGATAGTCCTCCGCAAACAAAATAATATATGCAGATACTCTTTTCATAGCATCCTTCCTCGTGTCGAGCAGCCATGAAACGTTCGTTGATGTTAATCAGTCTGTGCGCGGAAACTATAAAACCCGTTTCTGAGGGGGGCAAAATCTGACAGTTGCGAAAGGAAATGCATTCGTTTATCAAATGAATCCTGTAAGTCGAGTAACCGGTGAGGGGAAGGCGGAGTTTTTAAGGACGTGGGGGCCTGGGTTTGATCAAAAAGGAGCGGGGTTGGAGGAGGGGGGAAGGGGGGGGGGCGGACGGGCGGGCAATTTGTGCGTGGAGGCTATAAATCCTTTACCGTTACGGGGAAAATATATGTGACCCAAACCTCTTGAACCCCCCCCCCCCCCCCCCCCCCGCCTTTTCTTTTTTTTTTTCCTCGCTTTATCTTGCTTAAACGCCCCACCTATTATCGAAATCCGCCAGCCAAATAAACACTTCCACGCCCTGGATATCGCCTCATTATCGTTTTTGAGCCGTCCATTTTGCTGCTGCAATTCCGACCCCCCCCCCCGCCCCCAAAGCCCCCTCCTTCCTCACCACTCGCACCATCGCCTAGATCTAGCACCACGCGTATAGGAAACCCCTACATCTATGCGACCTAAAGCCGTCCTTCCCCCCCCGCGCGCCACACCCCCCCCTCCTCCCCCACAAGAAGGATTTATAGTTTCCACACACGAATTGACCTGCCCCACCCGTCCCCTCCCCCCCCTCCCCCCCTCTCGCCCCCCTTTTGATCAAAATCAGGCCCCCACGTCCCTAAAAACTCCGCCCTCCCGTCACCGTGTGAATAGCCTGTGAACACAATGGTTGTGTGAAGGCTCTGTCTTCTATGCGAAGAGATGCAGAGGTGGCACCGAAGTGTCTGTTAAGATCACTTGTTGTGATGAGAAAGAAAAAGGATAGTTTGGAAAGGGCGCTTGAGGCCAAAAAGAGAGGAAGAATTGGGAGAGTTGGGAGAGTTGGGAGAGTGATCATGGTGGGGTGCATCACCACCTGATCATCACGGAACAATGCCCATAGTACGGTAGAATACCGGGACAACGGGACAACCTTAACATACTCAAATCTACGTTTACATCTAGGTTACACCGAAGATTCAACGTAAGATTCAACTACTTAAGATTCAGCTGCATATCTTATTCGTGCGAGTAGACTGCGCATTAAGTTAGATTTGAATCCAAGGTTTATACTTTTAACACACCGGTCATTCGACTTACAGTATTCACTCGATAAACGAATGCATTTCCTTCCATGCAGCTGTCAGACTTTGTCCCCCTCACAAACGGGTTTTATAGTTTCCGCGCACCGACTGCCTAACATCACCCTGTTGACCCTGATAGCTCTACACTGTAGTTGCAAGGGGAGTCGCCGACCTATATCCTTACCGGTCGTCCCGGTGGCGTATCAGGTTATCCTCGAGCCTGGTATAGGTCAGTTTCGTGAGTTCGAGCCCCGCCGAGTGCATACTCGTATAAATTCGTTGGGACTTTTTCTTGTGCACAAATTGACTTGCGGAAAGCGCGAGAGCGTGAGTTAGCAACACTCGATGAAAAATCGACGAGCAGTGGGATTGCTGAACCCTATGCGCGATAAAAATTGAAGGCAAGAACCGGGGGGGAGAAGGGACGACACCTGTGACCACGGCTTGTCCAGAAACTGGAAAGTAAAAGTGTGCAAAAAGAGAAAAAAAAAAAAAAAAATCCTTAATGAGGACACACAACCCGTAATACGCGTGATCAGAGTATCACACACAGCTTGCAAAGATGAGTTTCGACAAAATCCTCGATCTCATAGCACCTCGAGTATATTCTCGTGTTTACATATGAAAGTTAACAAGGACCAAGCGCACCCGTGGTATCACGCAGCTCGGAAAGTTGAGTATCAATCAATCACTCTAATTATCGAACTTGTAGTGATGTATTTCTAACATTTTCATGTAACATAACGCGAGAAAACAATTTGAATTTTCATCAAAGAAGCACAGCAGCGTACTTCAGTTCCTCAGACTTGCTGTCCAGCTCTTCCTTATGCAGGTAATATCGATATGCACCAGGGATGCCGGTACGCCCGTACCCTCACTGTGACCGCTAATGACATGTCCCCAGCCTCGGGTAACAGCTGGACCCTCGTCCTCGCTTCCGTCCGTCAATCTATTTTTCTCATAACAGCGATTTCAACTCAATTTCACGCGAATCAAGCACAGCAGATAAGTAGCAGAGTAGTAGTAGTAGTAGTCGAAGAAGTGGTGAAATTGCGCCCCGCCTCTTAACGTCGCACGCCCCTAGTTCTCACTACCTAGCTAATCCTTAGTTTCCCGCCCTCTTCTGTACTTAAGGAGAGCGGACGCAGCGATACGGTCACTGAAGCTCGATTCCTTCCTCTCGTCCATGCAAGCACGGAGAATAGAAAACACCCGTTTCATAAACGCGGAGGACGGCTAAATCAAGGCAATATATTTCGCTAATCGTACCAAGGAGGAAGCCTATCCTTATTGTCACGCCAGAAAAAATTCCCACACGTCAGTCGTATCCGATGTCCACGGCAGAAGCCGCCATATGGTACTTGTTCTTTTCTACGGTGAACCTCGCCTTGGTGTGAAAGAGGCTATCGGCCACAAGCCTCGCACAGGACCTTGCCTTTTTCTGCGATCAGCGTCTGGTCTGGAAATTGCTTGACACGTTCCGTGGCGCTGGTACTCGGGCAAGCATTTACAGTACACCTGCGCTTCTGTTCCTCTCACGAACGGCCGGCCTCAAGTCGCTCCTCCTGCCCTTCCTGTTCGGGCCACCCTCTGCCTCCCCCCCTTCCTCTTCTTCCTCTGCCGCTTCCTCGTTGTATTCCTCCTCGGCGTTGCGGGCACCGACAGTCCTGGTCGCGTGAACTCTCACGACCCTGGTCTTAACTGTGTGAGACGCCCTTGCTGGCGCCGTGGGGTTTGCCACGGCAGCAGCAACATCTTTTCGTCGCTGTTCCGCTCTCTTTGCCTTTGCCCGCTGCTGTTGTTGTGGGGTGGGGGATTTCTAGGTGAAGAAGGTCGCTATGCCCGGTTGGGCTGCTGTGCGGGTCTTTGCTTGAACTGGAGCAGAAGCAGCAGCTGCATGCACCAGAAGTGTCAGAAGCACCAGCAACACCAGGAGGAGGAGGGGTGATCCGTGTAACTTCGAGATATTTTGCTGCAGAAGAAGCAGCAGGAGGAGCTGGAAAGACCCGCGTAACGTGTAGATCGTGGCCACCTTCGGAGCTTGCGCTCGAGGAGTATCCGGGGACGAGAGAATAAGCCCCGGCGCTTGACATCACTGAAGATCTCGAAGGTGGACGTTTCACCCTACGCAGTCTGGTGAGGTCTGCAGTCTGCAGTGCTGAGTGGTGAGTTGTGTCTTACTCGCACACGCGCGCTGCTGTACACGCCATCCGCCCTATGTAGCTTCGTATTATACCATGATTTGCGTTTTTGCGTTGAAATAGTTCAATCAAAAATTCCAACCACATAATCCCGCCGAGAGAACTTTGAAGGAAGAATTTGCCAAAAACGGCATGAAAACTCCAAGTTGAGTGAGCGATATATTTTAGCGTGAACTTCCATCAATAACGACCAGGATCATACGATTGGCCTACCAACACTGGGCACACCGGCACAACAATCAGAGGGCACGAGAGCACAACCCACACACGGCAGCCCACAGCAACCACTGATCGCTGTGCGCTGTGCTTGGCAGCGGTAGACACAACCCAACATTGATGCGGAGGCACCAAAGAGTAGCATGTGGTGCGTACGCGCGACCTCAGGGGTAGGTTCTAGTGTGCCGGCGCTCCCGCGCTCTCTACGATGTGACCTCGTTCTCTGCTGCTGAGTGATGTCGTATTCGGTGCTGATTTTGTCTACCACCGTCGTTATCCCACCACGTTGTCGCTGAAGCCTCCACCGCCACCGCCGCCCACGCCGCACGGCCGCCGCCCCCGCTACTGCTGCTGCTGCTGCTGTGCGGCGGATGTTATGCTGCGACAGCGGTTGGTGTCTCCAGCGTTTGTTCCTAAAAAATATATACAAAAACTGGTTGTTCTGTTGCTGTGGTGACGATCGTGATGATCGATCCAGGGCGAGCTGCTATGCCGCAACTCATCTTGCGGGGCCATCGCCACCGCCACCTCCGCCTCCACCCCCGCCGCTGTTGCTGCTGCTGCTTCGGCTGCGGCTGTTATGCTGCGGCAGCGGTTGGTGTCTCCTGCGTTTGTTTCTAAAAAATATAACCAAAAACTGGCTGTTCTGTTGTTGTGGTGATGATCTTGGTGATCGATCCAGGCCGAGCTGTTGTGCCGCAACTCTTCTGGCGGAGCCATCGCCAGCGCCACCGCCACCTCCGCCCCCGCCCCCGCCGCTGCTGCTGCTGCTGCTGCTTCGGCTGCGGCTGCGGTGCTTCTACTGCGCTGCTGCTGCTGCTGCTGCTGGGCTGCTGCTGTGCTGCTGTTTGTCTGATGATGGTGTTGTGCTGGGCCTGCCCCTGTTGGTAAGTCTAGGTGCTACCGCACCATGTCTAAATTCAAAATTTGATATTGCCTCCCCGCTCCCCACCTATGATCTGGAGGCCGTGTACGCCTTTTCTGCGATTCGTTCACTGCAAACACAACCAAAAGCATGCCGGAGTGAATCCGGCTTTTTTCTAGCAGGATGGAAGAATTTTTTGTGAATTATTTAAACGCAAACACTCTTTGAAAACACAAAAGCAGGGTGTGTGAACATAAATAACTACTGAAATGTTGAATCGTAAGCGTATAAGTCAAATTTGTATGCTGTTTTAAGTATTCGGCGCAGTTCCCGGTGCCGACTGGGCGTCTTGCCTGGGCTATCAACGTTCTTAACGCCAAAAACAAGGTGTGGCATAGGTAGCCTATGGTATAATTCGCTTGTTTTGCCACCTCCTGTACCCACAATCCTAATGGCACGTGCCCACTCCAGCTTAAGGCTTTGCGTATGGTACATAGAACTAATTATGCCAATCGCAATGCCCACGAAATGGGTCAGGGCCTAGACTATACAGATATATAAAATCATTCTTTGGTTTCAGGGATTCGGTCAGGAGTTTTTTTCCGTCTCGGTCTAAATATGCGATTCGCGGAACTGGAATTCTCGGTCAAAAAGCTTTGTTCGAGCGCCGGCTTCGGGGGGCAGCTCCAACGACCCTCGCCCTGCCGTGTCCGTTCCGCACATCTACGTGACCGCGGACGGACGCCAAGCGAGACAAGCGAGAAGTTGCAAAAATACCGCATGTCGAGAAGAAATCCCGGAAATTCTGGATGTATTGTCTGGAGCGCCTGGATAATTTACAAAATTGGCATCATTTCCAAACGGTAGTTGCTAATGTGTTGAATTTTGCGGTGGCATATACAACTTATTATTGTATGGTTACAGATAGTGATACAGAGTGAACAAAACAATCGCAATTAATCAAGGTATGAAGCAAGTAAAATTCTAGCGTGCCGGGTACGAGAACACAAGAAAAACAGACCAGAGACCATAATAAAAATAGAAAATAAACACAACGAACGGAGTAGTCGCTTTTAAAAATTGCAGCACGAGAAGCAATGTTTTGTCAGTGTTCTTCGTCGCCGCTCCAAAGAGTCGTTCGGTATATATTGGTCCACGAGCAACGGAAATGAGGCTAAAGATTCGCATCCTTGCGCTTAGTGGCCGCGTCCTTCGTGTTATCGTTGGCCGATTGCTACTGGCACACCGTAGGTACACACCCTTTCTCGGGCTCTCACGGTTGTGAGCTCCATCATAGGGTTGTATATCTTGCAATGAGGCGTTTAAGCCTCATTATTACGAGGTATGGGGGAATCTATAGCCTCTTTTCGTTTGTTTCGAATAGCCGCATCTTCGATCCCCTTCACAATTATGGATGTTTAGTTGACATCCTTTGATTGGCAGGTGATCTGCATCTACGACCTTTTAGGGTGGGCTAATGTAATAGAGTTTCAGTATAGCTAGCAATAGATTCGGTAAGATAGCTCACGGAGTCATGGTATATTGGACCACAAGAAGACTCTCTTAAACGGAATGTTGTTAGTGGATCGGACAACCCGTAGAATCTAGCTAGCTTATACCACAAGAGCGTTCTCGGTAATGGAACGTTCTTCCTCTGCACAAGATAGATAGCAGTAAGCGCGTTAAGCGCTCATGGGAACATAGAACATCCAGGAGAACGTTCCTTGTCCGCGAACTCTGTTAGCTTCACCCCACCCCCATGCTCTCACTCCTCCTTCTCCTCCTCCTCCTCCTCTTCCTGTCTCCTCGAGCTATTCATAGCTCAACGCCAATAATGAAAAATCTATAAAGAAGAACCGGTGCTGTCTCCAAGAGAAGCTGATACCCCTGCGCCCTTTCCCTCCCACCTTCCGGCACCACGACTCCTTCACAGTTTTTGATACGTTGACCAATGAGATCAACGCGGGAGGTTAATTCTATTTGTGCTGGTATAGCAAGGGAAACTTTAGATCCGTCTGTCTGGTTGCTGACTAGCAAGCGAAGTACGCAGAGAAGAGAGAAGCATCGTCGGCGAGAAGGTTCGAGGTGTGATAGACTGGCGGGTTTTTGCTGTAAGCGAGCTTCGCTGCGACTGGTGCTGTGATATTTCGCTGGGACTGCTGTAGTGACTGCCGTGGTGATAATTCGCTCTGACTACTGATGTGGCGAGCGCTGCGGGCTGTCTCCTCGACGATGGGTGATTCGCCGGGTGCCGCGGAAAAATAATCGTTCCTCCTGTTGTCAATCTGGGCCACGTTACGGTCGTAGTAAAAGTCAACAGCATCCACGAAAAAAAACAGTGAGTGGTATGCATTTGTCCCGTATCGCATCGTACGCGTTTGTTGTTTTTTTCCCCGAGAAGACTTTTCGGAGGATGGCAGGCTTTGTTGTTGCTGTGGTCCCTGACTCCGTTGCTGTAATCGTTTGCCGGCCAAGTGCAAGCGGTCGTGTTGGTATGCAGCTGACAAAAAAAAAATTGTTTGTGTCGCTTCGTACTTGACGTGCTCCTTGCTGCTGATTGCTGATTGATCATCTCCTCTACCAGAGCAGTATTATTTTTTTCTGGCACACTTCCTCTTTATTCCAGCTTCTGCACATACTGGCCGTGATCACAGATGTCGTCATTCCCCCCCCCCCGGTTATTGCCTTATTTCTTTTTAGCACATATGTGGTTCAGCATCCACTGATCGTCGATTCTTCACCGACCGGGTGTTGATAACCCACGCTCTCGCGCTTTCCGCAAGTCAATTATTGCACAAAAAAAACACGAAAATTTATCCGAGTACGAAATCGGGGGAATTCGAACTCACGAAATTGACCTATACCAGGCTCGAAGACAACCTGATACGCCACCGGGGCAGTGAGTGATATCTAGCCGATCGCCCCGGTGGTCTAGTGGGTTACACTGTTATTAATAATACTTTTAATAGCATTGGTCCTTGAGGTAAATAACCACCGCGTTGTGAGCTTTGTCGACTTTAATTATTTGCAGAAATATACGAGAAGAAAAGTGTCAACTAACTACTGCTGAAATCATTAAGCAGCGTGGGTAGGTACAATTCGACGCGAATCGTCGAGGGAAGAAAATGCTGAATTCTTCTCGCGATCAAAATTACGGCATGTACCGTAGTGAGGATGGGGGAGGGGAGTCCGCTATATGACCCCGGGTCTGAGTTGTACTACAGGGAGGGCGAGAGTAGTATGTAGTGCGAGCACCACAATAAATGGGATGGGGAAAAGAAAAGAAGTGAAGTGTATTACTGCTGCTGCTGTAATAATACGATACCCAAGCAAGTTGCGCCGATCGACTCGATCTGGACCGATTGCTGTATCTTATTGTGCAATTGGTTCATGTACAACTAACTTCTCTGATATCAGGTCAATATGAGATGATAGTGACTTCATTGAACATGCTGAACTTCTTAGTGAGTGGTGGTTTTCTTACTAGCGAATGCCGGCGCCCCTGCGGAGCCCTTGTACATTATATGAAAAAAATACACTCCCAAGGCTGTGAGATCGAATATGTTGTCGAAACTCATCTTTGCACGCTGTGTGATACTCCGATCGCGCGTATTACGGGTTGTGTGTCCACATTAAGGATATAGGTAGGTCGACTCCCCTTGCAACTACAGTGAGTGTAGCTATCAGGGCCAACAGGGTGATATATGTACTGCTGTAAGGCAAAGAGACCACAAATTGTGATCCCCTACCACCAGAAAAAGAACGCCGCTGGGATTCAGGGGAGACCTGTGACGACTTCGAAATCTCACCCTACCAGCTACCTCATCAACCAACGCAAAACCGGCACGGCGAGGACTTCGTCTTTCGAAGAAGCCGCGGACATCGGAGGCTGAGGTATGGTACTAATTAACGGTGTTGGGGGTTGCCTCATCCAGACCACCTGCAGCAGCATATATATTGTCGTTCCGCTACCAATGCTACCCACGTGAGCAGAAAGCATGCCCTTCAAACGTATTATGTGTTTTTATGATACCCGCCCTGGTACAGGAGCACCACACGGCGGTGCTAATATACCCTGTGCGTATATTAATAGCAGTACTG
Organism: Undaria pinnatifida; assembly: GCA_012845835.1. Classification (NCBI taxonomy): domain Eukaryota; class Phaeophyceae; order Laminariales; family Alariaceae; genus Undaria; species Undaria pinnatifida. Next base: position 13,605,318 of record JABAKD010000023.1, read on the forward strand.
CTGCAGTAGCAGGTAGAATTTATCGCCGATTTGGGCCGCCTGACCTCGAAGATTAGCTGACGTCGTCATGCGTGCATGTGCAAATAATGCTGGCGTGATCTTGATGGTGATAGCGCGGACTGTGGTTACTGTTGTCCTCGCATGGCGCAGATGAAGGTGGAGGCAGGACAGCAGTATGATAGCTTTGTGGTGCAATTTCTACAAGGCCTCTATGTCCGCGGGCGGCATTCCGCACCAGCTACGGGTGGTCGTCCAACGTGGAAACGTGGAACAGAAATATAATACTGGGAGTGTACAAGTACTGAGTGTCCGTGGTTGATTATAGGTGCAAAATTGCGATTTCATAATGGCCGGAACCCCACCGGCAGGCCCTCGTTCCCTTTGCAGGGTGTCCTACACAAACTGTGCTTTTTTCTCGCAACCATGAAACTAACCCTGATCCTAACCCTATGACCATCACAAGTAACCATACGAAACGCCGGTCGAAAGGTTCTATTGGGGGGTGAAATTGAAAACGAAACACAATACCTGGTAGTATTTATCCTGCCGTCACTGGGCACGCTGGTCGCCTCCTCCCTGGCCTCACACTATTAATTGTATGTAGCAGCCCAATCTTGCCAACAATCTTGGCAACGGACACAAGTGCACGCCGGTAGGGTGATAACATAATGCATTACAGTATTATGTTCGTCATATTATTGTGACACACACAACAAGATGAATTGCGACTGACAGTTCTTTGGTTCACTGTGTTGCATACTTTGTTACCCCAGATTTTGTATCTCTCTTAGGATGAAGAATCAGCACGGACTCTGGGTGTACTGATGATGATACGATGATGATGTGGTTGGGTAGAAAGAACGGTTTCGTGTAAAGACAACACACACAGCTAGCTGCAGCGTGTGGAGTTATGTGGTTTTGCATCGGTCTCAGAAACGCTCCTTCCTGTTGAAAACGGTTAATAATTAGAAGTGATAGTGCGTAATACAAGTAATTGGTCCGTCACTGATATGGCCGTCGTCTGGGTGTGTTTGAAAAAAATAAATTGATGGGATGATTACACCAACCAACTGTTGAGGGTAAACATTTCCGTCGTTTCATTTTTCTCTTTTCAACAGGGATATGACGCCCGAAAATTATATCGCTCATTATGGGAGAAGAAATCATCGTTATTCCCAGCTGGTTATATGGTGTCTAAAACTGCTGCTGCTGTGTAGATGACGCAAGCTAGTACTTGGTATTTTATAAATATATTTCAAGGACGTCAGCCGTGCGTTCGACGAATGTCGGGTCAATACTCATTTTCGCAAGGTGCGTTGTTGGTACAGTAAGTCATATAGTGTACTATGCGATGTGGGTAATTCTTCTCCTAATAGGAGGTGTCCTGTTATTTTTTTTTCTGAAAAAAAGGTTTTGCTCCACTACGGTCTAGACTAATGATTGGTGTTGGTACTTTTCCTTCAGGTGGGGAATTTCGAACTGGATCGAACATCATCTACTTTATAATTTTATTTCTGTAGTTTCCACTATACCGCTCTATCATATATATGTATGGTGGGTGGTTCGCGGATGCATGGCTTGGTCAGGGTTGTTGCTTCTTGTGGGTATGTGCGTAGGTAAGTTTTCTCTACCTGGGGGTGGTCTTGTTATTTTGTTTTTTGCACTGTAATGGCGGGTTTTGGTGTACGTCGGGAGTATGAAGACAATATTTGCACGGCGTGCCCCTGTGCCGTATAGAGGCGGCAGGTACCATAGTATTGTACTACAAGGGCTCCTCGTCGCGGGCGGCTGACGCCGCCGGCTATACGCTCACGCAAGAAGATTTTTCCTAAATATGAAGGGGGCAGAAAGAGGAGGCTCGTGAATTAGTGCAACTAACGATTTGGTAATGCCAAGGGGTGCTTGTGCGGATCTGATTGCTCTGCCTGTGCTGTGCTGTATGTTGGCGATGTCACAATCTGATCGGCAGTACAGTAGTACGGGTGTAATTGACGAAGATAGCAACGCGAAGAGGATCGAGATGGGGGACAAAGTCAACGACGTAATCAAAAGAACCAGTACGCACACGTACTTCCGGTGCCTGGTACCTGGTACTTTGCGTTCTACCTGCTGCCTGGTGGTACTCTGTTCTTAAGAAAGAACAGGGCTCCGCTCCGCTGCTGACGCCGCCCGCTACGCTCGCGCGGGGAATAATGCATGTGAAACATGTAAAGGGGGCAGGAAGAACAGGTCCGTGATTTTCTCGGTGCGAACAGGGAAGTGATAGTGCCAAGAGGTGCTAACCCTAAGCTAATTGCCCTGCGCTGTGCTTGGTGCATATTGATGCCACATTCTGAACGGCAGTACGTGGGATATTTGCGGGGGGGGGGGGGCATGGGGACCGAGAGAGGGCAGTCAACTGAAGAAAGAAAAAATACGAAAACACAACACGTACATAATGGTACCTGGTACGTACCTGTTTCATGCCTGGTACTACCGCTGTATGTTCACAGAAACGCACAGCGCCGCACGACACAACACGGCAAAACGAAGAGCAAGGCACGGCACCCCACTATGCCGCGCTGCACTGCTGAGCTATATATATAGCCGGGCCGACCTGAGCTGGGGTTGCATTGTTTGTGATCCAACAACAACGTAGTACGTACAATCTTGTTAATGGTACCAGTACGTGGTGTGGTGCTTCGAATGTTACTGGCATGTACGAACTAGTAAAGTACCGCAAAGCACCCAGCATGGCGAAGCACGGCTAAACGCGGCACCGCACGGCATTGCGCTCTGCTGAGCTAGCGCTGCGGTGCCTTGCTGAGCTGAGCTGCAGGGCACGGCAGGGCATCGGAGGGCACGGCACTGCACGGCGCTGCGCTACCGAGCTATAGCACTGCGTTGGGGTGCTGTGGGCGGAACTCTGCTCCGCTATACCGAGATCTCAGCTAATAATATATATAGTGAAACTTTGTTCACGTACAAAACAAGTTGTGGAAATCAACGAAAAGCTAAAGCTGGGCCGTTCCGCAAATAAAGTACAGGCGGCAATTTAGCGGCAAATAGGAGGAAGCTCAACTTACTACACCAAAAGAAAGAAAAAACGCAAAAAGGTTCAAAATCGTGTTGGCAGAAAAACCAAATTTGCAGGAAGCAGCTGAAAGTTAAGAAACAACTGGCAAAAGGAGCGAAAACAAAAATAATAAGGTAGAGCATCAAATAAAAAAAAAACTGAACCGTCCCGCAAGTATTGGACGGAGGCGGTGTCGAAGTGGGACGCCCGCAGATGCCAGGGATGCACCAACCGAGCACGTTTAGAAAAAAATATCTAAATAAATATATTCTCTGGCATCACCAAACACACAAAGGAGCCAGTACCAGGTTGTCAAAGGCCCACATATAGACAACGCGGGACGTACCGCTTTGTCACAAACCGCCGCACACACATACACCAGTGAGCTGTTGTTGTTGTTGTTGTTGTTGTTGTTGTTGTTGTTGTTGTTGTTGTTGTTGTTGTTGTACCTTGTTGTCACACACTCCCCTCGGCCATATATATACGGGCAGTATCATTCTATCAAAGCTGGGGTCGTATGATTACCGTCATCGACTGCCACCGTGCGCAGCCTTCCACCTTCATCCTGAATACTCTTCCTGTGGCTCAAGAATTTTGTATTAATTTGTCACGTGTAGACCTATTCCCTGTTGTGCAAAATAACAAAATACTACAAGTATGTCACAAGCGGCCCCCGACCGCGTGACGGTGACATCTCAAACTCCCCACCTACCTCTTATAAAACCCCTCCAAAGTTTTGATGAATCAGGCCAACCCGGACTCTGATAGCCCCGCTCCCTTTTTCTGCGGGGCTATCTACCTCTCACACCATAAGGCGGCCGGTAACCGTACTTCTAAAAACTACTGTGTTTGTGCAAGGGCTGCAGAGACCACTTCAGCCCCGTCCCCTGCTTCAGCCCCGTCCCCTGCTTCCCTTACGTATGTCATAACGTCCCTAGACTTCCATCTTCCTGCGCGCTGGATTTGCAACTCCGAAATACCTTGCGCCGCAAACTGCCGATTCTTCCCGAGTGAAGCGCAAACTGCATGGGGTCTCTACCGCTGCATCCTACTATCAACCGCAACGCAGTCACCGCTTCCGTCCTAGTGAAAACTTGACAACCTCGCGACGTGGCCCGGACTGTCAGCGGCGCACCCCTGGGAGCTGGAGATGCACGTCGAGCAGTTCCAGCAGAACTTCGAACGCCCCCATCAACAATCCCCCATTTCCCTCTCGTTGGACAACCGCGTACGCGTAGTCGTGCACCCTGCTCTTTTTTTATCGCACTTCGGCGCCATGAATCTGATCTGCACTGCCGTGTCGGTCGATCTGTTCCCGAACTCCTCCTGTACTCCTTCGCGCGAAAACGTTTGGCACTCTCGCGTCAAACGAAACTCTGGATGGAATTTGCCATTCGCGTATGCCCACAGCTCTGACGCGCCGCACGACAAAAAAAATATGAAACGCGAGTCCCAACCACATGACAAGGGTACCGTCTTCCATGCATACTAGTGCCTGTCGGCCTTGTGATAACATTGACCACGACGGCGGTAATCTAACCTCTGCTCTTTTTTTTGACATGCTGTGCGCCCGATCTATCCCCTTTCCCACAGCTGCTATCATGCAATGCGACATTGGCAACTCCCATCCTGCGAACATTTTGTGGAAACAGTTTATTGCGGCTAAGTATCCTCTAACAGTAGACTGCCGATTATTATGCACGAAACATCGAGACGCCATGAACCCGAGCAGATCAGACAACACTTCCTTTGAGTCAGCGAGCGTGTGCAACCACGGTTATTTTCCCTGCGCCTGTCTCTTTTACCCAGGTGTTCCACTTCGCTAGATAGCTTTTCTGCGTACTATTCCCGACTGAAACGAGCGCGAGCGTTTCAACTAATTGCGCTACCTCATCCTTGTGTCCTCCCTTCTTGTGTCCTGTTCCTGCAGGGGCGCGTGCGAACAGTAGACACAATAGAAGCGAACTGTGGACACGATAAAGGTGCATGCCGTGAGTTGATCGAGGGACATACCCCGTCACGCACGCGAATCATCCGGGTTGTGCGCCGCTCATTATGTTCTACAGGCAATCGTCATGCTCTCTTGAGAATGCTCTTTGTCTGTACTACGGTATCGAAAATCCTCTTACCCCTCGTACAAATGCCTTTTTCCGACTAGTCGTCAGCGTTGGTGAGCTCTCTGACCTTGTCCGACAGAATCACACGAGGCCAATGGGATATACCATCAGCTAGTGTGTTGCGTACGCCGGGAAGGTGTTTTGCATTGTGGTTCCAGCCGCTCTTTATTTCGAGACGCCCGAGCATTCTCATGAGTAAGCATGCTCGTTTGTCCCTCGCCCCCCAGCATCGAGAGATCCAAGATGCTGCTGCCGTGTTGTCACCGCGCATCGGAATGGGATCATCCATTTCGTCCACCTTGTCTCCTACCAGTTCAAGAATGACCCCCGCGGTCACGACCATGCCCAAGAACTCCAACAGGTTGATCGTGATAGTACGGTACAGGTCTCTCGTCGATCGGCTTTTCTCTTTAGCTCTGCGGTCAGTTCTTCTGGCTAGTCGTAACTCTAAAATACCTTCCTCTCGACACAAAAACCGCCCACTGCCTAGAAACTGGCGTCGGACAGGTAGTGTCTTTTTGCGGATCGTTGTATCACCGTGCAGCAGGGGGCGCTTAACGCCTCACCTTCGTATAAAACAAGAATCCCTTCCACGCCTCCACAAACACCACTATACTACGTAAAGTTGCATGCGCTTCTCAAGAACGCTTCCCCAACAAGGAGGAAACCCCAATCGACCTAGCCCCAATCCTAACCCTAACCCTATCCCTAACCCAACAAGTAGACGAGTACCTGAAACAACAGTACCACGAACGGGCTATTCCCAGGGCTGGCTATTTAGTCGGCACAAAATGCTGACACGGTCGATCATGGCAAGGTGATACTCGCGATTACGATATTTTGCACGGCACGCTTGCACAGTCGGAATGTGCTTACCTACACCGTTATTTGCAAGGTTATGTTCTGTAGGGTGTGTGGATTGCGGGTAAGGGTGTGGAAGTGTTACAGAACTTCCAGAAGTTCCGGGTACGGGTATGAAAGTGTTGCAAAACTTCCAGCAGTTCCGGGTATTGTAGAATGGGCGTACAATGCTCACAGAACTTCCGGGCGGGTACAAAAGATGCTGTACCCGTACCCCGAGTATTGTGGCACGATGTGCACAGAACTCACAGAAGTCCCGGGTACGGGTATGAATGTCCTACAGAACTAGCAGAAGTTCAGGTACGGGTATGAAAGTCTTACAGAACTTCCAGAAGTTCCAGGTATTGTGGCACGGGCGTACAGAACTTACAGAGGTTCCGGGTACGGGTATGGATGTCCTACAGAATATTCAGAAGTTCCGGGTACGGGTAATACCCGGGTAAATGCACATCCCCTCGGGGGGGAGTTCGATTTGCAGTGGAGGAACCTAGCCCAACTTGCGTAGCATGTTCTCACTGGGCCAATGTCCCCCGAGGCAATATGTGGTGGCTTTAAGGGGATTATTAATTTTCGACAAAACCATCACCGAGAGAGGCGATAAATCGTGAATCTCAATGAGTAGAGACCGGGGCATCAGCCGCACTCACGGCTACACCGCGCTGTTGTAACAGATCAAACACAGAGGATAATTCAATACGTCGATGATTTTAGCTGCATCGCCATCACGGTGGATTTATGTATCGTTCCAACTTGTATTATTCCTATCGAAAACAAAATATTGACAATACGCAACACATTCATGGTTTCCCGATAGGAGCCAAATTCATACCAGTATGTTTCCGCCAGATCGAATCAAATTCAATTCGATTCATAAAAAGTGAATATTTTCGATTCAAAAGTGTCCTTCGTTAATATAATACAGAATACGTACCCACGGGTGCGAAATGAAAGAAATATAAACAGGACCTACTACAGTAGGTGCTGCTATCATGCTATCATATGCGATACGTACTGCTACAGCTGTACATTTAGTGTTCGGTTGGTTTCACTGACAATATATGACATCATAGTATAATGCATAATTTTCGGGTACGGTACGGAAGTGTTACAGAACTGACAGAAGTCCCGGGTATTGTGGCGTGGCACGGCCGGACAGAACTTACATAAGTTATAAAAATGATATACCCATACCCCGACTATTTGTGGCACTGGCGTACAAAACTTCAAGAAGTTCCGGGTACGGGTATTAATGTCCGACAGAACTTCCGTAAGTTATTTGCAGGGTAATACCCAGGGTAAATACCCCGGGTCGTATCCTACAGAACACAACCTTGGTTATTTCTACCCAACGACATCATCAGTACACCCAGACAGAGTCAATGCTGATTATTCCAAGGGTTAGTTCGGTATGGTGCGTACCGAGGCACACCGGCGATATGTACCTCCAGCATTTCCGGTACCGGGGCAGTTCGGTAAATCCGGAACGCGACATCGATGCCGGCACCGGACACTTCGATAAGTACGATATGGATACGGGTACCGCCGGTACCGGTGCAGACTTTCATGCCGGTGCCGGGCACTTCGGCAAGTTCGGTACAACATCAATACCGTTACCAGACACTTCGGTAAGTTCTGTTCGACATCAATACCGGTACCGCCGGTACCGGTGTGGACGTTTTGACCGGAGTTGATACCGGTATCGGTAGCCGGTACTGGAGACTTTGGCAAGTTTGGTACATCAACTTCTTATGCGATCCGATTCCGAACTTCTTTTTTTTTATTTCTCGATCTTAGAAATAGATCGGCCTTGTTGCGTAGGTCGACATTATTGAATAACCGGACAGGATAATAGTTGTAGTTATGCAGCGTTTGAACAACTCTTTGGGGTGTGAAATAGCGTCCAAAAGGTCTAAAAGGTGGGGCCATTCCGAGCTGGACGTTCTCCACACTAGCTCCCAACACACTGGTACACTACACCAGAACAACAAGCAACGACATACACGTCATAATAACGATCGTTAACTCAAGCGCTTTAACGAGTCGAAAATCCTTTAGACTTACAGAGTTAATCGAGATGGAAGTACAGTTGCATTTTTTTGGTGCTGATGTGATGTGTACTTTTACTAGCTGTTAGGGGTAATTATGCGTCGATTCGAGGCAATTATATGTCGTCTCCGGGGAATTTCGGGGTAAAGTACTCTTATTCTAAAAATAATGCAATGACCTCCGATTTTGATTTTGAGACCGTATGTGGATTCCTCCCAGTCGCCCGGTTCCTGCCGAATTTGTTTGCCCTGTCAACTCTCAAATTTGGCGAGCACCTCCACGCTAAAGTTCTGTAGGGTTTGTGGATTCCGGGTAAGGGTATGGGGGTCTTACAGAACTTACAGAAGTTTCGGGTACGGGTATGGAAGTCTTACAAAACTTCCAGAAGTTCCGGGTACGGGTATGAAGTCGTACAAAACTTCCACAAGTTCCGGCCGGGTACAAAACATAGTGTACGTGTACCCCGGGTATTGTGGCACGGGTCTTACAGAACTCACAGAAGTTCCGGCTGCGGGTATGGAAGCCTTATTTATGCCTGCCCGGAACTTCTGGAAGTTTTGTACGACAGAACCTCCAGAACTGCTGGGTACGGGTATGAAGTCGTACAAAACTTCCAGAAGTTCCGGGCAGGCATAAACATGCTGTACCCGTACTCCGGGTCTTTGTGGCGCCGGCGTACAGAACTTCCAGAAGTTCCCGGTACGGGTATCAGTGTCCCACAGAAGCTACCAGGTACAGAAGTTCTTGGTACGGGGTAATACCCGGGGTAAGTAGCCCGGCTACGGTTTTGTGTATACCCTACAGACAGAACAAGAATATAAAGTTCGGTTACGGGTATGAATGTACAGAACTCACAAACGTTCCGGGTACGGGTAGGGTTGCGCATAACTCACTCAAGTCCCGGATACGGGTAATTCCCGGGTAAATACCCACCTCACAAGGGGCGCCAAAACAACATGTTGACTGGTCATAAAAAGACACAATTATTGTCAACGCATTTCCAAATACTGCGGTTGGCATACTGCATACATACAGTCATGCACTCATCGGATAACACATACATACATCTACCACTACTACTGTTCTTCTGTAGCGCAGACCATACCATTGTTAAATTAAAGGTGGAGAACACAGAGTGCCCGCTGCAGGGGTGCCAATTGAGCAGGTCCTCGGAGAGTACTCACTTTCGCTTCTTTCGTAGAGATGTAGCTTTATTCGTTCCCACCAGAGCCCCGGATAGCTTCTGAGATCGGAGGCACGTGCCTCCGATCTATTTCCTAACTTTCCCGAATATAAAACACCAACCTTATCATACGAAACCCATCCAAATGATCTCATATTCGGATAATTGCAGGCCTTTCGTGGCCGTATATTAACACTAGCCCACCCTGATAGGTCGCATATGCAGCAATATGTGAGATTCGGGAAAACTCCTTTTCTACGAACTAGACCATGAGTCGAAGATGCGGCTCTTCAAAACCCACTCGCACACCTCTAACCGTCTGGCTATGGAGCCAGGAACACGCGAGAGCCGTATCTTAACACCATCATAGCGTACCCCGGCTGTGGCGCCTAAACAAAGTAATGGCGGTCGCAAGCCCGGTCTTTGCACTAGCTTGATACGCCAAGCGCCACGACAAAGAAGAAGCCAAGCCACCGAAAACACGGAGAATAGTCCAAGACTTCGATGGTATGATAGCGAGATCTGCATTATTCCGATCGGAAAATAAACATTTGACAATAGGCAGTACGTGGTTTCCCGATAGGAGGGGAACACAAAAATTGTTTAAAGCAAATCGAATCAAATTCAATTCGATTGATGAAAAAAGATAATAGCGATCCAAAGTTGTCCTTCGTTAATACGTTATTAATACGTGCCCCTACACTCTAAAACGAAAGAAACATCAACATTAACTAACAGCAGGTCCTCTTCATTGTATAGTATATGGTATAGTATATGGTATGTACTGCTGTTGCTGTGTTCGGTGTTCTGTGTGTGTGGCTGACAAAACATGACATCCTAATTAGTCTAATGCATAATACACTTTTCGGATTCAACCTGAATGAATACAGATCTCCCCGGGTATTGTAACGAAGGTATACCCTCACCCCGGGTATTGGGCCACAGTCTTACACGAGTCACAGAATTTCCGGGTAGGACTACGAGGATCTTACCGAACTTCCAGAAGTTCCGGGTATTGTGGAACAGGCGTACAAAACTCACAGAAGTTTCGAGCGGGTACAAAACAAACTGTACCCGTACCCCGGGTATTGTGGCCACGAGGGTACAGAACTTGCCGAAGTTCCGGGTACGGGTATGATTGTCGTACAGAACTTCCAGAAGTTCCAGGTACGGGTATGAAAGTCTTACAGAACTTCCAGAAGTTCTTTATAGGGGAATACCCGGGCTAAATGCCCCGGGTACGGTTTGTACGTACCCTACAGAACACAACCTTGAAAAGGTGGGTAGCCAGTAGAGTGAACGTTTGATCGGAAGCACCTATATAGTTATTTTGATCAGGCGTAATCATGTTACCCCCCTCGTCCGGGTGACTCAAAGCGCGTGCTATTCATACTAGTAGTGCAATATGCAATACTTCAGGAAGTGTAATACTTCAGAGGGTGCGTTATCGTGTTGACTAATTTGAACGATTTTTACATCCATACACAAGGCGGCTTTGCCTATAGCCGAGTAAGGGCCGCCGTCGAAACAAACTGCCGCAGCCAAAGAAAAAATGAATGCAAAAAAAAAGTAGTTTATGATGCCAACGGCTGCTTATCCCGGGCCTGTGAAATGTCCGATTTCTCGTAGACGCATCGAATTTGATATATAAAAAAAACGGTCAAAACCGGTTTCGGTGATAATCTGCACTAATATTTCAATTACGTACGCTTAATGCGGGACGTAATTCATCGTCGGAAGAGGTCCTGTTCAATATCGCCGTCTTCTACAATGGAGTAAAAACAGCCGGAACTGAAACCGGCAAAAACACAATACTTCAGTATATCGTAACGGAGAGACGCAAAGCTGCCGAGCGACGCGCAAATGCTGCGGCAGCGCCATCCACCGTCGGCATTTCTAAGCGGCCGGGGGGAGGGGGGGAGGGGGGGAGGGGGGAAGGGGGGGGGGGGGAGAGGGGAAGGGGTTTAGGGGGGAAGGGGGGTGCCCAAGAGATTGAAGTGTGGGTCTGGCCGTCATCGTCTTGAAAACTGTGGGCCTTCCAATGGCCGTCACAAGATAGCGTAAGACCGCACTGACTCCATGTTGCTTTCTCCCCCCAGTGCCATTGATGATGCACCTAATACCCTCTATGAGCCCAATGCCGCCTTTTTTTTCTTCTTGTCTTGCTTTTCACGATTTTGTTGTATTTTCTTTCCTTTCCTTTCCTTTTTGTTTTTTCGCTTTCTTGTGTTTTCTTTCCCTTCCTTTATCTTTTTTTCTTTTCTTTGTTTCTTTTTACAGTTGTCTTGCGTCTGTCGTGCGTATGCGTAGTGATAGGTACTACGTGCAATATATACGTGGTAGTCTTTCTTGGGGGGCAAGCGGTGTAGTCGGTTTTTCCATGGCCGAGTAATGAGACGTATGCACCAGTAGGGACCTGGCACATCGTAGGCTGACTCCCGATTTCATTTTGATATGTTTCTGGCGGAGGGATGAATTGCGTCAGCTGTGACATATGCGTGTACCACCTTTTGTTTGTTTGTGTTGTGTTTTTCCCGGGGGTATTCCTCAGCTCCAGAGTGACTGGAGCCTGTCCTGTGACCACGGACTTGATTATGCGAGTCAATGTGAGAACAACAACAACCCCTGACAAGATTTTATGTGAGACAACATACAAAGAAACATTCAAAGATCCTATGTTCCCGGACGCAAAGGGGGTTAAAAAGTTCCGGAGTTCGTGCATTATCATCAGCTTAAAAATATATAATGTGGAGTCAGAAGTCAGCGTACGTACGTGCCAGGCCCATACTACTGGTGCATACCGTGGAACCTGTCAAGGCTCACATCTGAACACCAACAACACCGCATGCCACCCAGGAAGAAAAAAGAACGTATACAGGTACATATATACCCTGTTGACCCTGATAGCTACACTGTAGTTGTAAGGGGAGTCGCCGACCTACATCCTTAATGAGGACACACAACTCGTAATACGCGCGATCGGAGTATCCACACAGCTTGCAAAGATGAGTTTCGACAAAATCTTCGATCTCACAGCTGGAGTGTATTTTTATTTTTGATAATACAACTATATACCTAGACCTCGCCCCCTTCGGACGTCTCGCTCGGCATATCCTCCCCCCTCTCAGCCCTTCTCAGCCCGTAATTGCCGAAAATAAAATTAGTTGCTGGGGAAAAGAACCGTCCCGAAGTTCCTTGCCTTCCTTGCTTTCCCTAGTCTCATTCTTACTTACTTTTTAGCTCTCATTCTCTGATCTTTACTGCTTGCTCTCTGATATTTTTATTTTGCTTTTTCAGCAACTTCTTTTTTGTACTTTTATTTGAAGTTGGCCAATTGCTGGCTGTTGAGAGGGAATTGCCGTTGACGGCTGCAAACAATTTGAATTTGAAATTTGCCGGATCGGCAATAACAATTTGAAGTTGAAATTTGCGAAGCGGACCAAGGCTAGTGCGGGAGGAGGCTCCGCCAACAGTGGGGGTGGTGGAGGTTCAGGATCAGGCGTGTGGAAGCTGGTCGGGCAAGAACGGGACTCAGCTTCTTCTGGCAATCCTGATTGGCCGTGCCCGAGCAAGGGTTGTGACGGCTTCCTCATCGCACGAAATAGGAGAAACAGGAGTTCCCAGTACGCTGTCTGCGACACCTGCAGGAGTGACGAGCCTTCCACGTGCCAAGCTTTTCATAACCTTAACAAGAAGCACTGGGGAAGCGGCGCAAACCCTCGTGTGTGTGACTGGTGTGACGCGGACACCTGTGATTCACCTTCGATCGGCGTCCCTAACGAAGGAGCTGAGAGCTTGACGAAACGTGAGTTACATTTCTGTTGTTGTGCTGTGATTTCTTTTTCATGCGTACAAACACACTTTTGCATGTACGAGTATGATACGTGTACGGGGCAGTCCCGTCATCGCGGTGTAAGCGGGAATTGTACAAGTACTCAGGTCTACGAGTAGACCTTTGCAGTGACGCTGTGTGATGCGATTTCTTTTTCATACGTACAGCCAAACACACTTACTTCATGTATGTACGACTACGAGTACGGGGCAGTCCCGTCATCGGGGTAAGCGGGGGTTGAACAAGTGGTTCATGCAGTGACGCTTTGTGCTGTGATATAAACACACGTTTTGGATGTACGACTACGACTACGTGGTATCTATACAATGTAAGACGCAATGAAAACGGGCAAGTCTCATCACGGGGGTCAGCCAGGGTTGTAAAAATGGTCCATGCAGTAATAAATAACACAGCAGCATGATACCTCAGCACCAGTCGCAGTACACACTGGAGGTTGATATATAGCAGTAAACAGAAGCTGAAGTTAACCTGGGTGATGCTGGAGAGCAGTCCCGTGATTGGGGTTAGCGAGTTGTTCATGTAGTGACGCGGTGTACTACTACTGTTACTCATTTTTCATACAACCACATGAACTCTTTGTATTAACGAGTACAAGTAGGGTGCGCAACCTCTTCGGGAATCGCAGTACACGTCGGTCGTAATAGTGTTGATAGCAGCAGTAATAGAGTAGTACCCAACAATATATATAGCAGGTACTGTCTCTTACCCTTCGTTGTCGGTATTCCGCCGGTAGGCCTTATATAGCAGTATACCGGGGCTTACGCTTACCAGTTGCGACTGTGAATCCCGTTCGTTCCTGTCCCAGTGGTGGTTTCATAGGTGTTAGCAACGTTGTGGTACCAGGCAGGGCTTTGCCCATAAACGACCGCTTTCATTACAACAGCAGTGTTAAATTGTACGACTTCCTTTCCAACTTTGGAAATCGACGACAGCTAAGTGGCCTTACTATTTTGAACATTCACTGAACGCAAGGTATTCCCATCCGTTGTTGTCGTTTGCAGAATCCCTGCGAAGCAGCCGCCGAGGGCCGCCAAGTCGGCGAGGACATAAACACGAAGTGCACCGGCGACATCAAGGTCGGTGACCTCCTGAAGAAGGCAGGCGACCACTTGCTCGATATACATCCCGCATTCCATTCCCACGGTGCCACGAGGGCGTTCGACATCGAGGTACATCCTACTCTTATCTTGCGTCCTGTGTGTCACGAGTCGAGACATCCATGTCTCTTGCTCAAGACTAGGGGATGGCGTGCGGATATAGTCTATGAAGTGCGGCTCTTTTTCCAAGTACCAAGAGCAAGTACAACAATACCACAACAATTACTAACAGCGTAAGGAGCTCCAATAATTTGGATGGTTACGACGTCTGCTGGAGAGAAGTACGAATACTTTTTTACACATACTTATGTTATAAGGCTTAGTTTGGGTAAGCTATTGGTTAACCTGTGCAAGTGGTCAAACGGACTAAAAGTACCCCACTAATACCTTAACAAATGGCGTCGTCGACAGACCATGGGTTTTTGGGTCGTGGGTTCGATCCCCACATCCACCATAATAAACTTTTTCAGATTTTCCCATGGCGAACTTGAAAAATACTCTCCCCGGCTTACCCAGGAAATGAAACGGCTTGGATAAATGACAGGTCCGCCGGTATATACGGCCGACCTTCTATCCCGCCGTTTAAGGGGGGGAGAGTGTTATAAGGCTTAGTTTGGGTAAGCTATTGGTTAACCTGTGCAAGTGGTCAAACGGACTAATACCCCACTAATTCCTTGACACTTATCGACGTTCTCCCGCCCTGCTTCAACGTTTGTGGACAGATCCACAAGACCATCGACAAAAAACAAGAGTGCAAGGTGCTGGGTACCTCCGCTGAGGAGGAAGAGTCCAAGCAAGCCTGCATGCTCCTTCGGAAGCAATGTTGACAGCACGTTCTTTATAGAACGTTAAGTTGTGGTTTATTATACCAGCATCGTTTTTTGAGAACTATGCCTAAATGCGTGCTCTTCGTCTTTCAGGAATACAAATGTACTTCACATGTTTGCGGTGTGTGCGTTCAAGTTCCTGCTTCCAGCATGTTTTTTTTGGCACTGCGCTCCTTTACATCTTAAGTTGTAGTTTTCCTGTCTCTATCCTTGACAAGCGCGTGCCTGGTGTTTATGCACTGCGATAATTTATTGTTGATGATCGACTTAGAGAGAGAGCTATTGAAGTGTACAGGACCTACATAGGCGCTACCTGAGAGGTGGAAGGATATGCCAAGGAAGTCCTCCGACTTGCCCATCATGGATTGGGCGAATGGATGATAATAACAAACTCATAATCATAATCGTCTCTATCCTGTACCGTTGTACTATATATGGACCTCTTGGCATTTTCAAGTCGCCAGTTGCGCCATTTGTGCTTCTTTTCCGCCTTTCTACTGAATGTCTATTCCTCCTTCCGCAAGCGTAGCGGGCGGCGCCCAGCCGCCCGCGAGCGAAGCCCTTGTATAGACTATATATGTAATTTTACACACAAGCACGCAAAGATGAGTTTCGACAAAATATTCGATCTCACAGCTGGAGTGTATTTTTATTTTGTATGTGACATAAACCTGTTAAAAACCCTCCACTCTCCCCAACCCGTATTTTTTTTCCTTTTTCTTCCCCCCGCTCCCTCTTGCTCAAACGCCCAACCTAACATCGAAATCTGCCAGAGTAGCAAACACTTCCACGCACTTTATATCACCTCATTATATTTCTAGAGATATCCATGCCGCTGCTTCAATCCCCCCCCCCCCCCCCCCCAATGCCTCCTCCTTCCCCACCACCCGCACCATCGGCTAGACCTAGCACCACGCGTATAGCAAACCCCTACACCTAACCCTAACCCTAAAAGATCTTCAAAAACCCTTTCAGCCCACCGCCGCCCCCCCCGCCCCTCCACCCCCACCCTCACCCCCTCGAACACTCCGCTCTCTCCTCACTGGTTTTACGACTTACAGGATATGCATGACAAACTGGTACATTATTTTCAACACCGTCAGATTTATCCAGTTATAGTTTCCACGCACAGATTGAGTTGCCCCGCCCGTCCCGTCCCCCCCCCGCCCCCGCTCCCTCTTCGTCACACCCAGGCCCCCACGTCCTTAAAAACTTCACCCTCCCCTCGCCAGTTATTTGACTTACAGGATTCACTTGATAAACTGACGCATTTCCTTCCACAGCTGTCAGACTTTGTCCCCCTCAGAAACGGGTTTTATAGTTTCCGCGCACAGACTGACTAACATCACCGTGTTGACCCTGATAGCTACACTGTATTTCCACGGGGAGTGGCCGACCTATTTTATCCTTAACGAGGACACACAACCCGTAATACGCGCGATCGGAGTATCACACACAGCTTGCAAAGATGAGTTTCAACAAAATCTTTGATCTAACAGCTCGAGTGTATTTTTTTTTTATACTATATGTAACCTTATGCTGGCAAGGGGCATATCGTACTTCCTTCAGGAGATACGACCGGCGTGTATTAATAACACATCATGCAGGGTTTCGAAGTTTCGATCACTTACGACTGCGAAGTGGTGTCGAACATAGAGGGAATAACACCTACCTCGTAACGAAGGACTAGCATGTGTGAGGAACTCTTGAAGAGTATAAGGCACAAATGGTTTAAAGAGAGATACATTTCGAACAAAAACTTGTGACATGATGTCCTGACAACGCAACTTGTGCTCGATGAAGCCCGTTCTAAGCAGAGGTTCTCTCTGGTGCTATTACTATGTTTTAGTGAGGCCGACTACCGGTGTATAATTTTGGACTTGAACACAAGACTGCTGGCGTGAAGGCGCGCTGTACACGCATAGATTTGTTTTTTTGTTTTGTTTTTTTTTCATCCTCCGGCGGATGGGGAAAAATAAAGCTTTAGCTCACCACACTTCCACGTATTTTCATACGCGTCGTGTGTCGATTTAACTCAGCTGCTTTCGCAGCCCAACGCTAGCTGGCGCACCCTTCGGGTCCCATTGTAGGTATAGCGTAAGCTGTCCCTATCAGTGGTCTTCGTTACAACCCCGGCAGCGCAAGCTGCCGTTGTATACGCATAGAATTGTAATGCTGTAGTGCTGTAATGCTGTAATGGAGTGCCTTCCCTACAAGGATACCAGGTAGTTTTTAGAGTCTTCGACGTGAAACCATGTCATGGTTGAGGTGAAACCACGTGATATTAGATGTCACACTCACGTCAAGGCCATCATAGATGGGCAATAACGTAGGTGGCGATGATGGGACAAGCAGGACGCCCCTCATCTCACTACCATGCACACTACCCTCATCTCACTACCCTGCATTACCCTGCACTATCATGCCCTACTCTACTTAGCTCAGGTATGTCTGTCTTTTAGTATGCTATGTGGGCAAATAATGCATGAAAGATTTTTGAGTCTGTCCAACGAGCCATGAGGAGTTACTATTAATAGCGACACCGGAATCCATGAGGGGCACGCTTCCCAACACGGAACAACCACGCATCCCCCACTCGGAGTACCATCGCAGAAAGTGCTGCGCTCTGAGGGCGTGAGAAGCATTCAACATTTTATTGGCATTATTTATGTCTGCTATTTTAATGGTTTACCGTGAACCATAGCCCGATTCTTCGAGAGCTCGTGCTTTCCGTTCGAACATTTACCAAGCAGTGTACGGCAGGTGCCGTGAAGTTGTGCGTGCTGATATGCACTCGTAATTCTGGTCTACGGTAAGCACGGTGTGTGGCAAGAAACACCAATCGCGTTAATTTAGTGCAGAAATAGAATATTCACCGGTTGACACTGGTTGCGTGCCAAGGTTGAATGTGGTATCTCGCGGAAGCAGCACCAGAGAGATCCAAAATTATTGTACCCAGCTCAGTCAGTGCGGGTTCTGATGATATTGTTTTCGACATAAATACGTATGATATCTGACGAAGAATTACCCCTTCCGAGGTCTGATGCACGCGAATGGTACCTATTAATCGATGGCATCCACAATTCGAGTATCTTATTATCCAGCAGGAATTATCGTATTACTTTATATTGAGAAAATATGACAGGACCGAACGATTGGTTGCGTTAGCACGCGCTTCTTCACCCCCCCCGCGAGAAAGCCCATCTGGCGGACGGCTGCTTTCTCACCCCGCCGTCTGTCGAGTTCTGTGTATACTTTACACCAATCAAAGATACCGCCAGCAAACCCCATCGTGATTCCCCCCGCTGTAATATCGCTGAGTTTGCTCCCATTCATTGTTAACCGACTCGCCTCTTGCACAACCCTCTCGTTACAACACATCGCCGTTGCCACACACCCCTGTCGCGGCGCTCGCGCGCATGGTGCTCGTCACCGTGGGTACGGCAGACACCCACATCCCCCTTCCCGGTCGATGATTGTTTTTCTTAGCTTATCCAACAGTCTAGACTATGGGGTGTATGTTTTCCCGTTTCGTTGGATAGGCGTTTAAAGACAGTACGTTTGTATGTCGTGTCGTTTTTTCTTCCCTTCTGAGGTGCGGCCGTTTGGTGAAAGAGTCATGACTTTTTTACGATGTGTGCATTTTGCAAGGCTCAGGTAAAAAAAGATATTGGCCAATGTCATGCCCTGTTGAAGGTATCGTAGCTAATTATCCCTAAAGCAATGGAACCACCTTGTTACAACGCCCGCGTACTAGGCTTTTCATTCCGAGACATCAACAACTTGTAGGGTATTGACACGAAAGTGGAACGAGTCTTTCAAGCTGTTTGTCAATGCCTGTTACACGAATAACAGTTGTGTGTCAGTCGGCATTGAGGTGTCCCGCTGGTTTAGCTTTCTTCTCTGATATAGCTAACGCAATTCGTTGTCCTTCTCTCAGGTCAAAATGGGACCTTGCCGCAGCAACGACTGCAAAGTTACTGCATCTTTCAATTTCAAAGGCGCTGGCAAGACCCCGGCGTACTGCAAGCAACATGCTGAAATTGGCATGGTCGACGTTCGCGGTACATGGTGCTCTGCTCACTCGTGCCACCAGCGACCGAGGTTCAATGTATACCTCACCAAAACGCCGAAATACTGCAAGCTACATGCCGAGGACGGAATGGTCGACGTTGTTCGCAAGCGATGCTCCTATGACTCTTGCAGGAAGCAACCGTCGTTTGGTATCATCGGGACGAAAAAGGCGGAGTTCTGCAAGAGTCATGCGGAAGACGGCATGGTTGACGTCCACACTAAACGTTGCTCGCATACCTCGTGCATGACGATCCCGTCCTTCAACTTCGAGGGCATCAAGCCACCTGCATATTGCAAGCGGCACGCGAAAGACGGCATGGTATGGGTGAAGTACAAGCGTTGCTCTCACGTCTCATGCACAAGACGGCCGTTTTTCAGTGTCGACGGAAAAAGGCCGGCGTACTGCCAGCAACACGCTGACGACAGCATGGTCGACATTCGGACCAAGCGTTGTTTACATGACGCATGCAAAAATCGCCCGTCCTTCAAAGGCGGGGGCGACAAGACGACGATGTATTGCAGAAAGCACGCTGGTCTTCCCAAGGTGAACGTGCGCCACAGACAGTGCTTGCATGACTCCTGCCAGAAACGACCGATGTTCAGTTCGGCGGGCAGCAAGCAGCCCGCGTATTGCAAACAACACGCTAAGCAAGGCATGGTTAACGCAACCGGCAGATGCTGCTTACACAGTTCCTGCCAGAAGGGACCCTCGTACAATTTTGACGCCACAATGAAGCCGGAGTACTGCAAGCAACACGCCAAGATCGGCATGATGAACGTGGCCCGCGTCCGTTGCTCCCATCAAACCTGCATGGAACCTGCGCGTTTTAACGCACCGGGCATCAAGGCGCCCGCGTACTGCAAGCAACATGCTCAGCCTGGCATGACAAAGGTTGGCACCACGCATTGCTCACACCCGTCCTGCCCGACGTTCCCGTCTTTTAACGTGGAGGGAAGCAAGGCGGCGGTTTACTGCAAGCGGCATGCTCAGCCTGGCATGGTGAACGTTCGCGGCAGGCGGTGCTTGGCTGACGCATGCCAGAAATGGCCGATTTACAATGTTGACGCCAGCAACAAACCTATGTACTGCAAGCAACACGCCGAAAACGGCATGGTAAACGTGACCGGCAAGCGCTGCTCCCATGATACCTGCATGAGACATGCGAGCTTCAACAGGAAGGGCGAGACGGCGCGGGGTTTCTGCAAGGTACATTGTCAGCCTGGCATGGTGAACACGCGCGACTGGCTAAATTCAAAGAGTAAAAGATCAAACCCACCAGAACGGAGTGGATCTAAGAACAGTTCGTCTGCTGGCTGCACCGTATATGGTATTACGGATCGATTAGACGTGGCAATACCAAAGTTCGATTCGTTGTCTGGAGTTAACGAACATCGCAAACGACCTAGGTTGGAACTTCACAGCAATACGACCCTGCACTGCCTCGATGACACCCCCGTCAACGACGAGAGTTCTTTTCGACCGGGGCAGATGGCTTCCGCCCCGGGAAGTCCTCTCATGAAGGATCTCCAGGCTTGTTCTCTTCATATGGGAAATGACGTGGGAGCTACCGCTGAACAGGCCCGTAAAGTAGCTTCGGGAAGGCTGACCAACGTGCCGTTTGCGCATGGAAGTGGGAACCCCATTAAGACTGAGGTCGAGCTCGGCGTTTGATTTGTGACCGTATGAGTGTATGCGCCATCAACACTTTCGTTGTCATCCATGGCGAAACCGTACCGTCTTGCCGTCACAATGCTAGTCAGTGAATGAACGGCGACCTGGCGTGGTCTTCGGGTAATAGAGACCACGATTCCGCGCCGCTGGTAAGAGGCGTCTGTCAACAAGGAAACAAAGTCCGCAGTATTTTTTGGTAGTCCTTCCACGAACCGTTCGTGAGCTTGCCGCAAGAGTAGCTGTTGCGCGTTTGATTCTGGGTCTTTTACTCCGAAACACAAGATGGGTCGGCTGGACACATGGTGTACCCATGTATTTTTTCTATTTCAATTGGTGAATGTGTACTCACATCGAGGGCCACGACTGCAACTTCTCAGTGGCCCCTTTTCTGTTTTAATTTGTACGGGTTTTGATTGGTTCGGCGTTACCTCGCCTTGATTGCGGGTAAACCTACCTCGCCGGCAGGAGTACCTCGATGGTGCATATTTTAAAAAGAGGCCACAGGGATTCACCGTTAGGACCCGTGAAGGGTGAACAGTTGCGCGTAAGAGAGTCAAAGATGCCAGTGCCTTCGACACCGTCGAAAGGGGAGGGGGGCGGGTTTGTGTCTCTAAAGCAGCTTTGTTGTTGCACGTATATGTTTGGGCTTTTAAGCGCCGGGGTCTCCTTCTAACGAAGAACAGGCGATGGTGGAGCGATTGGACAGCGATGCGACGAAGTCTCTCCGCATTTAACGCTCAGCTGTGGCCAAGTGCTTGGAAAACAAATCCGAATACGTTTCCCGACAGGCTGCGTTTATTTAATATTATTGACTTTCCTCCGATGTGTGTGTTGCTGTGTTGGCGTGTTGATCAGTGCATCGACGCGTGCCCCTCAAACACCACCGATCCGGATCAGATTTAGGCCGCGAGGGAAGCTGCAGACGTTCCTATTGATGACTTTCAACCACGTCTCTGAATGGGTCCAAAACCGTGTTCAAATCGTCGAGCTTGCTCGTGATATTTCCTCAGGAGCCAGGCGTCAAAGCTAGGCTGATACGGGGTGGAATATAGTATTCACAAGTATGTTATTTCCACCCATAAGCGCAACAAACACCTCCACCGCCACCATCACCGCCACCTCCCGTACTCGGTACATACGATATCACTACCACCACCACCACCACCGTTACCACCACCCCGTGCTCGGTACATACTGCTGGTGACGGTGGTGATGGTCATGGTCATGGAGGTGGTGCATGTTGCTGGCTGATAATGTTTGAAGTGGCGGGTCGTGACACGTTGCGAACAACACTGCGTTGTATCGTACAAAACTAGTATTCCAGCTACGATGTTCTAGTGCAAGAAGGGAACGCAATACATAGGGTACGTATCTCGTTGGTACCAGCTCGTAACACGCACAACATTCGGTACATATCGCATGGTTGCTGCATACGTACTGGTATTCATATTTCTAAACCGGGCACCACGTGCTAACCGGGCACCACGTGCTTGATCGATTAATGACAATAATGCCAATGTGCAAAGAAAAGCTATTGTACTAGACTTGACTAGTACTACTAGAAATCTTAGCAAGGGGCACCTGTACCGACTGGCGCGACCGCGGAGCCGGTGGTATCATCTCCGAGGACTTCCCCCCTTAGGCTGGGAGTGCGTTTGTCCACGATGCAATAACCACTATTTCCACCATGCAATAGTTCAATTGTTATCACACGGGGAAGTGACATGGTATCGGCCATGGACCTTCCCAATTGTATCTCAAGATCTCAAAAGGTCACAAGAAACGCCAATATCGACAATCGAACTCCATCACAAAATGTATCCACCCATTGTACGTTAAAATGCGCAATGATATGACCACAGCTGTACAGCACCCTCCAAAAGCCCATCTCGGGCTACCAACCACAAGCTGGCTCAGACCAAGTAGCTTTGAAAAAACATTGCTGAACGCACGTTGGGCAGTGGTCAAGTCCAGCACATCCCGGTTGTTTTCACCTCTATCTAAATTCTACCACGCTTACTAACCGTGAACAAAGATTGTTCACCAGCCACGTCGACACCAATGAATTTTCAAGCAAACCACGCATCACGCGTCACACCTCCAATTGCGCATGCAACTTGATGAAACCCAAACCACACATGGATTGTGCATTTCAGTGCAACAGTCACCCGTGAAACGGAAGCATCAACCCCGGACATGCTCCGTCCACACACAACCCCGGCAATAAATTGCCAACTAACTGTGGCTGCGTCAGGTGCTATCCGCGCCCGGCGCAGTAATTCCAAGTCATAAAAAAAAAGTCAAAATTCAACATTTCGATTGAACCGAAAATCAGCAATTCAAAACTCAAGATTCCCCCTCAAAAAAAAAATCGCAGTCATAGAGCTGTGCGAGTACCCGCTTCTGATCCACCTTCAGCCGCAGCGCCGTGAGCTCTGTTTGCTGCACGGCCGTCGTGCCATCAAACACGCCCGACGCCGGCTCCCAGGTCCTCTCCGCCTCCGGCCCTTCCCAGGCCACCTCGACGACAAACTCGTCGTCACTACCGAGCGGAAATTGGGGCACGACTCTGCCGCACTCAATCGCAGGCGATTGCGTTCAGGTGGGGGCTTCGCCCGCACCACCCTCGCCCCTACATGAAACCGGACCGCCCCAGGCTTCTTGCGTGCAGGGGGCTCACCAGACAACGCCCGACATAACACGTTAAGGTGCGCGCAAAAAACGATAGATCGCAGCATCTTGGATCTTTCCGGCGGGGAGCCATGGTCAACAGCGTTATCGACAGCCGTCTTCAACACGCCCGCACGATCCCGCTATTCCACCTCAGGATCCTGGAGTAACATGGGTCGTTGAGACGGCAGCGTCAGCGCGACCTCATCGTCCACGTCGCGTGGCGCGTCACTTCCCGGCACGAACGCTGTGACAGCCATCGCGCTCGCAGCACAAAACCATCGTTGGGCTCGCCTACAAAACGAGCTGTGAGCTCCATCCCCGCGCCATCTTGATGCCCTTGTGCCTTCAGTACAGAGGCCTTAAGCTGTGCAGAGGTCTTAAGGTGCGCCATGACGTCGACGCCGAGTTTCTCCCTCAGCGTCTTCTGCCCGACGATGACCACATCGCCTCCCCCAGGGAGCTCGATAAAAGGAATGGTAAATCGGACTGGTCCCCATGGTGTATCGATTGTTAGGTGGAGTGGACACAATTGCGTCTCAATATCACACTCCTCGCCCAACGACGTCACCACAAGCGCATGCCCATACAACGCCTACGTTAACACGGTTTGCGTCATTCCCACCTGTCCCCGCAGGGCTTGTACCAGCTCCTCCGTCATTGCTGTGATCCTTGAACCAGAATCCATGAGAACCTTAACCTCAGCAGCCGCGGAAGCACCGGGAACCGCAAGACGCCCCGCGAGATGCTGCGCCAGGCCCTCCACACGCGGTTGGTTCTCTACCGAGTCCACGATCGTGTCACCACATCTACCAGGCTGCACGACCGCGACACGCGCGGAAAGAAGGGTGCTGGAATCTCCACGCTACTGCTGTGACGCGGTTGCCGTCAGCTTGCACCGGAACGGAGTGAAGAACTGGCGCTGCATTCTGTGACCCAGCGCTCTGGAACACCTGGTGCTGCACCATCTCGGTGAGCCTGTAGTCCAGAGGTGCCATCCTTTCCCGCGGCACGCGAATGTACACGTAGCCGGGCCGTCTTTCTGCGTAGATGGCTCAGTCGCAGCAAGTTCGGTCTCCGTACTCATCGCTTTTGAGGCGGTCTTGAATGCACTAGCTCGAGGGTTGGCAGACGCGGGGGCCATCCCGGTTGTCTTGCTCCGGCTATGATGAGTGCGGCCGTTTGTGGACTGCTGCCGACTGTCGAGCCTCACCACTTCCGTGAGCCCGCTGTCAGCAAAGTATTTCCGCAGAGCACGTTTTTGCATGAACACCCTGCTATCTACCTGCACGTTCGCATCCATGTTCAGCACACGGAATATCTGGCGGCAAAAACCCTCACTACTCGTCTGCTGCATATCAATGCCAACAAACCTTTTGAGCTCTTAGACTACATTAGCTCCTCCTCGGAGAGGTCGACCCAGGGCTTGTCATCGTAGAACTCATCAGCCGCCATCATTTGGATCGCCGAATCTCCCAGCTCTCGCCTCCTCGCGAGTACCCGGTCTCTTCCTCCTTGGTTTGTGATATGCATCTGCTACTCGTACTACGAGTAGATCACAAGAAATCCACGCATATCTTCGAAGATAACAACATCACCACCCAACCTATTAATAGGTGGTATATCTCCCCTGATCGTCACCTTGATTTCCGGCTTCAGGCGGCCTCCGGCTCGGCCTTCACCTCTCGGGTTGCCCCAACTTGCGGAATGGACTCAACCAGGGCCCTGTTCTCATGCTCCTCCTGCTGTTGTAGGGTCTCCCATTGCTTTCGGCTGGTGTCCAACGCCAAGACGCAAAGCACGTTTTCCAGCCTCCGAAAAAAAAATTGGCCAAGTTTTGGGCAGAAAGCAGAACTTATCCTTCAATTGAATGGTACCGACTCGCCCGACCGCGGGCCCGGTGATATCATCTCCGAGGACTTTCCCTCGTAGGCTCGGAGTGCGTTTGTCCACAATGCAAAAATTCGTTCGTTATCCCACGGGGAAGTAACATGGCATCGGCCACGTGACCTTCCCGTTTGTATCTCAAGATCTCAAGATCTCAAGATCTCAAGAAACGCCATAATGACAATTCAACTCCCTGGTAAAATGTATCCAACCATCGTACGTTACAATGCCCAATGATCCAATGATACGACCACGGCGGTACACACCGTATATGAGGAGATACAGCCAGGATCTGGTTTCAAAACCGGCCCGGCAATTTCGTTAAAAAATATTTGAGGAGGTAACCGTAGAACGACTGGCAGCTGTAGTAAGTATCCACCAAACCCAGCACCAGGATCGATTAATGTCAACATTCCAAAGCCGAACTGCTGTATTTACTAGTGTTTCGATAATGAAACCGCACTATATAGGGTACGTAACAGCTCGCGACATGTACTACGTAGGGTACGTAGAGGTCAAACCTGGCACCAGGATCAATTCATGACAACGATTCCTCTGCTGAACTACTACACTGCTACTACTAGCTGTATTTACGCAAGATTTCTGCTCTGACACCTATTGACGAATGACAACGATCCCAAGGCTAAACTTCTGTAGTACTACCACCATTATTACCGCTGAGTGGATCAGATTGGGCACGAGAACGCATACCAGGTACATGACAACAACAGTACATGAACCACCAACGCCGTAAATTGCCAGGTAATAATGCAGGTCGGAGTTCGACCAGTTGAAGGCGTCTGTCACGCTCCTCATTCGCATCCTTCGTGTATTTCGTACACAAAAAATATAACGGAGGGTCTGGACAATAATTACGAAGTGACTCATTCCACAGTAGGGTTTCACTTGTTGGGCCTAAACCGTTTCTGGTAGCAATGTTACTATTGAGCTCCTCAAGGGGGGGGCTACCTACTAGTAATTGGTTAGTCAAATGCATTTATTATGAGAAAGTAAGGATATGGGGCGGAGACACACAGTGTTCCCTGCAGGCCTGCCAATTGAGCAGGTCCTTGGAGAGTTTTCACTTTCTTAGTCTTCGTGGGCGTATCTTTATTTGATTTCACCGGAGCCTCGGATGGCGTCTGAGATCGGAGGCACGTGCGTCCGATCTGTTTCCTAACTTTCCCGAATATAAAACGCCAACCTTATCATACGAAACCCATCCAAATGATCTCGAATTCGGATAATTACAGGGCCTTTCGAGGCCGTATCTTAACAATAAGAAGCGTTTTTTGCCAGGTAATGTGCAGCTGGGATTTTGACATGTCGAAGACGTCTGCCACCCTTCTCGCTGCCGTCCTTCTTCTAAGTACGTACTTCATTGTTTTAACCGGTGTCAAAAAAAAAAAACATGCCCATCATGTGCGCGTAAATTGGCTCGCGGCGAAAGTTTAAAAGCGGGAGCCTTACTAAAGGTGCCTTAAGTATGGGATCAAAACAACACGGTTGGTATCACACTGACCGCAGCCAAGAAGTGTTAAAATGTGGTAGTGTAATTCATGTAGCGCTCAAAGTGGTGTAGTGGCAAATACCCAGGACTGGGGAAGACATTAGTCTAGACGTATTGACTAATGATGGGTGGAGAGGAACTTGAGTCCTATTTGTTGATGTCGTTGTTGAAAGCCAGGTTTCTAGACTAATACTCGCATGTTATTTTCGGCTACAAGACCACCAGGTTGAAATATATGTCGATTGTCATCCTACCACGATTGACTAAGGTACACCAGGTATGATCGGTCTACTGTAAACACCACGGTAGCTCGTATCGATGTTTTGTGGATGATTGCCCCGAGCTTCACGTCTCCGTCGATCGCAGCAGCATTGTGCTGTCTAAACGACGACATTTCACTCCCGTCGTTTTGCCTGGTCTGAGCAAAGCGCGGGTTTTAAACTTCTGGTTGTTGTGGCGATGGAAATATACAGAAGCAACTCGCATCGTAGAGGTCAGGCGCCAACTCGCATCAACCTCCCCAAGGGCTGTCGAGAAGCAGTGGTTTCTACTGTACCTGCTTTGTAATAGAGTTGGCCTACGCAGAATACATGTATCTGCAATAATAATATGTATAGACCAGTCTAGTAGCATAGTCTATAGCATCACTACTCGGCAAGTTTCCCAGACATGTCACGACTAGGTAGTCGTTAGGTTGGGTAGTGCTGTGTCGAATGTTCTGTCTTACGGTTATGTCCAACTACTCCATATTACGCCGTGGGCCCGTATATGATATTTCGAAATGATCACCTTTTGCTTTTCCGCTCATCACAAAGGCAGCCTGGTATGGGTGTTCGATTACACGTAACTAGGCGTGGCTGTTCGATTATTCGGCAGGTGTACTCAGGTGTACTCAAACGGCTAAGGTCTCCTATGGTGACCTCAAAATTGCTCTGGCGTATTCATGTAGACGATCTTCGAAAAATTCAGGCGAGGGTAACTATTGATAATATATATATTATAAAAATTAAAATACACTCCAGCTGTGAGATCGAAGATTTCGTCGTATATAGGAAAATCAACACGACAGTACCATTCGCAGCACTTGTACTGCACGGAAATCAAAAACTAATACCTGGTAGTAATTTGAACGTAAAAACAACACCACGT
Source organism: Undaria pinnatifida (assembly GCA_012845835.1). NCBI lineage: Eukaryota > Phaeophyceae > Laminariales > Alariaceae > Undaria > Undaria pinnatifida. Next base: position 13,633,319 of record JABAKD010000023.1, read on the forward strand.
ATATTTTGCTCACATCTACCACATACGTAGCTTATCTGTGAAGTATTAGGCATCTGCATTTAGAATGCGGGAAATATGTTGTGCTCACATCCACCGACCCCCCCCCTCCCCCAACAAACCCTCCATCCCGACGGCCAACCTCCCCGCCCAACCCCCCCCGCTCTCAGCCCCAAAAACCAAAATCCGCCACAGTTACTAGAAGGTGTGGGGATGGGGAGACCGACAGACGCCTACAACTGGTCAAGCTCTTACGTGCACTAAGCTACTGCGTTGGCGGTTCATGTGTTATTGTCATGCATTCATTCACGTGCTCAATTTCATACACACAGCTGCAATAATAGTAGTACATACAGTAGTTCAGTCTTGGGATCGTTGTCATTTATCGATGGGCGACAAAACAGAATTCTTGCATTGATACAGGTTGTTGTACTAGTATTAAGTATAGTCTAGTAGTTTTAGGGATCGTTCTTCATTATTCCATGCGCGTCATCGTAGAAACCTTGCATTTCTTGGTCCTGGCTCATTGCACCCCGTACCTTGCATTATTAAACAGCATAGTCTAGTCTATAGTAGCAGCAGTAGTAGTAGTGGTTCAGCATTGGGATCAACGACAAAAACGTGCCTGGTATACAACAACGTATTGTATGCAGCAACCAGGCAACATGCACCCTATATATAGTCTAGTCTAGTGCGTGTTCGCATCTTTTATCAGCCTGTTTCGTACCCTATACAGTGTATTTCCTTTCTTGTACACAGTACCAGCTTATATAGTGCGCGTTAAGAGATGGTACCAGCTTGTTGCGTACCCTGTATAGTGCGTTTCCTTCTCGCGCTACAAGTTCGGAGCTAGAAGATGAGCTTTGTACGATACAGCGCGGTGTGTTCGCAGGTGTCAGGACCCAGCAATGCAAACACCATCGGCACCAACACCTCCATCTCTACCACCATGACCACCACCATCATCACCGCCGCAGGAGCATGTACCAAGTACGAAGTGGTGGTGGTGGTGGTGGTGGTTGTGATGGTGGAGGTGATGGTGGTGACATCGTACGACGATGTCGTGGTCTCGAACCCGAACACGTATTGCTTGGCAAGACTAAAGTGCGGTTGTTGTGTTAATTGATGGTAATACCAGTTTTGTGAAGAACACACACATTCTCGTAGCAAACAAGTGGTGACTACTGATTCCTGACGACATATCATGAGCAAGCTCGCCGAGTTCTAAGCGGGTTTGCGCGCGGCCAGCGGTGGATGGAGGGTATGAAGGGTATGACTAGGGGCCTCTGTTGCCGCCCAGGCAGCCAAAAAAATCGGATCCGGGTAGAGTAGGCAGTGGTGTAGGGGTCAACGTCGATGCACGTACACAAACACAGATACACACACATCGGCGAAAAGCCAACTAGAACAACAAATACAAAAAACAAAGGCAGCCTGCCGGCAAACGTTTTCGGAACTGTTTTCCCAGGCACTAGGCGCAGCTGATCATTATATACAGAGAGACTCCGTCGCATCGCTGTCGGTTCGATCCGACGTCTCCTCCTCATCAGAAACACTATCCGACAGCTGGTGCCATCTGATTACCTTTTGAGCGATACATTATTAAAATCAATATACACTCCAGCTGTGAGATCAAATATTTTGTGGAAACTCATCCTCGCAAGCTGTGTATGATGCTCCGATTGCGCGTATTACGGGTTGTGTGTCCTCATTAAGGATATAGGTCGGCGACTCCCCTTGCAATTACAGTGTAGCCATCAGGGTCAACAGGGTGATGTTAATCAGTCTGTGCGCGGAAACTATAAAACCCGTTTCTGAGGGGGACAAAAATATGACAGCCGTAAAAGGAAATGCATCAGTTTATTTTCAAGTGAATCCTGTATGTCGAATAACCGGTGAGGGGAGGGCGGTGGTTTGAAGGACCTGGGGGCCTGATTTTGATCAAAACGTGGGGGGGCGGGGCAGCTCAATTTGTACCTAGAAACTATAAATCCTTCAAGGGGATAAATCTGACGGTTTTGGAAAGAATGCACGGGGGAGGGGGGGGGCGAAACGGGCGGGGCAGCTCAATCTATGCGTGCAAAGTATACATCCTTTAATGGGATAAATCTGACGGTGTTGGAAAGAATGCACCAGTTGATGATGCACATCCTGTAAATCGTACAACCAGTGGAGTAGACGGCGGAGTGTTCGAGGGGGTGGGGGTGGGGTGGCGAGGTGGGGGTTGGGGGAGGGGGGGAGGTGGGGGGGTGGTGGGGGGGGGGCTTTAGGTCGCATAGATGTAGGGGTTTGCGTTACGCGTGGTGCTAGGTCTAGGCGATGGTGCGGGTGGTGGGGACGGAGGGGGCGTTGAACGCGGGGTGTGTTTGGGAATTGCAGCAGCGACATGGATGGCTCTGAAAAGAATATGAGATGATATACAGGGTGTGAAAGCGTTTATCACTTCTGGCGGACTTCGATACTAGGTGGGGCGTTTGAATAAAAGCGAGAAAGAGGAGGGGGGAGGGGGTTCAAGAGGTTTAGGTCACATATAATATTAAGATACACTCCAGCTGTGAGATCCAGGGTTTGGTCGAAACTCATATTTTGAAGATTGTTTGTGGTACTCCGATCGCGTGTAGTCATCATAAATGTAGGAGCTTGCTATTTGCGTGGTGCTATGTCTAGGCGAGCGTGCGGGTGGTGGGGAAAGAGGGGGCGTTGGAGGGGGGGGGGGGGCGGAGGGGATGAATGAAAGCTACGTCATGGATGGCTAGAAAGATGATGACGTGAGAGATGATGTCGGCTGGCTGGTAGTGTTTACTACTCTGGCAAATTTTGTATGTTAGGTTGAGCGTTTGAACAAGAGGGATCGGGGGGAGGGGGGGGTGGGGGGGGGGGCAGACGGGACATTTCAATATGTGCGCGGAAACTATAAACCCTGAACGGGAACGAGTCCGACTGCTGTAACAAGAAGCCATCCCTTTTTATCACCTGCCTGGTAATGTATATAAGGTTTGGTGTTAGATGTAGTATGTAACCCAGTTTCAAGGTGTAACGAGGTTTGATGTTAGATGTAGTTTGTGGTCCAGTTTTTAGGTGTAGTGAACGACGTGTTGAAGCTTCATAATTTGTTATTGTACATGAATCGAAAGATAGAATATTTCAATCGATAGGTACAATCATGTAGTTACCATTATTTTCGGACATCGCTAATTATAAGAAAGAGATGCATATTATTGCCGAAAACAACAGGCGAGGTGATGCGGCCATGCAATGTCACCGAATTGAGCACGGAAGGAGAAATGCGAATCGTCAGTGATTCGAAAGGAACGCTTAGTGTACACTCGTTCAATTACGTTACTTCGTTAGTCATACTTCGCTTGGCATAGGTTGGGAAGCGATCATGCAGACGGTATGTACGGGATACCCTACGTAATAGGTGGGTAGTGTGGTTGACCGCAATTTTGACATATCTGCCTGTATACAGGCGAGGTGATGTGGTCATGCGATGTCACCGCCATTGAGCACGAAAGGGAGAAATGCGAATAGCCAGTGTTTTGAAAGGAACGCTTAGTGTACACTCGCTCAATTACGTTACTTTGTTGGTCGTACTTCGCTTGGCATAGGTTGGAAGGCGATCATGCAGGCGGTAGGTACGGAATACCCAACGTGATAGGTTGGTAAAAGTGTGGTTTACCGCAATTTCAACATATATTCGATCTCACAGCTGGAGTGTATTTTCATTTTTTATAATATATCTGCCTGTGCCTCCTTTTCACATTAATATCAATTGTCTCAAATGTACGATTTTATGCCCATGACCTTTGCCGTGCCGATGTGGGGCTGGGAGGTCGCCAACTCTAAGACAGAAATACGTCTTACAAATACAGCAAGCGAGGTGACGTGGGCATATCATATGCAGTAGCCCCAACTCTTTTACATGGTCGACCTTCATCTAATCCCCCCCTCCTCCGTCCACCGCGAGAAGTTCAGGAATGCTGGACAGACAAGTACATGAAAATATGTTGATATCTTACGAGGAGTTGCACAGGGATGTACACTGTCACCCAATATATTCAAGGTATACACTGATGACGTTGTAGTGTAGCAGTCGAAACAACAAACCAAGGGGTCACGATGGGGGAAGATACGGTGTAGGGGTTGATGTTTGCTGATGATTTCGTGGTGATGTCAGACACACCCAAACGATTGCAGAAACAGATAGAGAAAGCACTAGATAGAGTACACCAGGAGATGAAAAGTGACAGCGAACGTGAAAAAATGATGACTGGGAGCAGTTGTATGTAACGAACATTATCATTATTGCTACACGTCAATACGGTAAAAAACGTTTCAAATGGAAGTGACAGTGGGGAGAAGAGGATCGTAAACCAATAGACTATGCATATAGGTACCTTGGCGTAGAGATCTCAAACGACAGCTCTTGGGATGCACACGTACATAGCGCAAGTAGTTAGATAGGATGAGTCACAAGTAGGCAAGATGGATGCGATACTAACAGACCCTCACTTACTTTGACACTAGAAGTAAAAGATGTATTTTGATTAGTCTAATGTGATTGTACCAAGGTCAGAGTGTGCAGGATTGATATGCTAAAAAGGAAACACGAAATACTTGAAACCGTGCCGATGGCAGCAACAAACAAGGTACTAGGATGCTCAAGTATGACGAGCAATAATGCAGTAGACTACTTGAGCAGAACTAGGAATGCACCCACTTCGAACAAATAGACTAGACTAGACTAGAGACGTGAGAAAGTTGAAATGGCAGCGTAAAATGAAGAATATGACAGAAAAGAGGTTGCCGGCCATAGTTGATGCGGCTGTATGGGAGACATAACGGTGCTCCGTCTCGAAAGGGATGGGTAGTCAATGCTATGGTCAAATGATCAAGGCAAGCAACAAATTAAAGGAGTACTCCCCCCCACCCTCTCCCGTCATCCCCGGATGAAATAGATTATAGTTGGCCTCGGTTGGCACCGACGCCGTAAAGCTTTATTAATGGTTGTTTTATGGAGTTGGCGTTGATCGGCAACGACGCTGTAAATCATGCGAATCACTGCGTGAGCTAGACAACCAGAGTACCGTTTTTTGTTTTTCCTGTTTTCGGCAGTCCCCGTGATGGTTTCTTCCATACAAGGCGGATGGTCGCATCACATAGTGTGAACATGGTAAGGAACCCACGAGACGGTTACCTAGCAATAACCATTGCTGTCTCTGTAGTGGCCACACCCGAAAACAAAGTATAACTCATTGGCGCTGTGATTCCCGTCAGCAAGCAAGTAGGCACAAGGTAGGTGCCGAAGTCCGTCTTTCGAGCGATTCTTGGACGGATTCTTGGACGGATGAAGTTCACCCTTCGTGCGACTTGCCGAACACCTCACGGCGCTTCGCGCGTGGTGCAAGCATTGTCTACCTGACTAGTAAAAACCAGACATGCTCCGTCCCGGCATAGCAGTCTATGGTCACACCACTACGACCATGCACGAACTGAGTACAGCCCCCCCCCCCCGCCCTTTCGACCGCCCCCACCGTCGCCTACTAGTATCACACTCGCAGGAATCTGCTACTCATTCCCCCCCCCCCCCCGTAAAAAAAACATATAAAATTTGTTAAGATACGGCCTCGAAAGGCGTGTAAGATTCCGAATTCGAGATCATTTGGATGGGTTTCGTATGATAAGGTTGGCGTTTTATATTCGGGAAAGTTAAGAAGTAGATCGGAGGCACGTGCCTCCGATCTCAGAAGCTATCCCGGGCTCTGGTGGAAACGAATAAAGCTACATATCTACGAAGGAAACAAAAGTGAGTTCTCTCCGAGGACCTGCTCAATTGGCAGACCTGCAGGGGGCACTCTGTGCCCCCCACCTTTAATTTAACAAACTATTATTGGAGAATGTGAAATACGCAAGGAGGAGCGGGATGCGTTTGTCGAGGAGATGAGGAAATTAGATGTATGTGAGAGGGGAAAGGTTTGGTAGACTAGAAAAGAGGGAGAAGACGATCGCCATTCTATGAGGTAGATGGTGGCAGCAGGCGTCGAACCAGGACGGGGATACGATAAGCAAACAATTTCTGTTTATTCTATGGAAGAAGCGTAATGAGCGCCCAAATGTTAGAGGTGTCTCTATTATTATTGGGAGTAGGAAGTAGGAAGTAAGTGGGAAGTAGGAATGGGTTATGGTGCTCGGTCTCCAAAGGGGTGCGAGGTCAATGGTTGATAAAAAGACTAAGTCGAGTAACAAAGGAGAACCCATCCCCCCCCCAAAAAAAAACGCCCTCTCCTCGCCGGCCATACAAGTACATTACATTTTACGAGTATAATATACTGGTGCATTCCCCAGCCGTCAGAGTGTGTCCCACTCAATAACGAGATTTATTTACAGTTTATGTTCACATGTTGATATGCATTACTTGGTTCAAACCGGTGAGAAGGGCCCCACCGATCTACGAATAATTTACTGGAGAATAAAAAAATGCTTGAAAACATGAGCTCGACGAAATCTTCGATCTCACAGCAGGAGTGGGTGTCTTCTGTTTATTTTTTACAATACATCTGCGAGACAGCGTTTCGAATGAAATGATTTCATTTTCTCTTCACGGGGTCTGGAATGTTCATTTTCTACTAAATACCGGTATAATATAAAAAATGAAAATACACTCCAGCTGTGAGATCGAAGATTTCGTCGAAACTCATCTTTGCAAGCTGTGTGTGATACTCGGATCGCGCGCATTACGAGTTGTGTGTCCTCATTAAGGATATAGGTCGGCGACTCCCCTTACAGCTACAGTGTAGCTATCAGGGTCAACAGGATGATTTTAGTCAGTCTGTACGCGGAAACTATAAAACCCGTTTCTGAGGGGGACAAAATCGGACAGCTGTGAAGGGAAATGTATCCTTTTATCAAGTGAATCTTGTAAGTCGAATAACCGGTGAGGGGGGTGGGGCGGAGTTTTGAAGGACGTGGGGGAGTGGTTTTGATCAAAAGCGAGCGGGTTTGGAGGGGGGAAGGGGGCAATTTGTGCATGTAAGCTATAAATCCTTTCGAGGGGATAAATCTGACGGTTTTGGCACCAGTATATTATTGGGGGCGGGGGGGGGGGGGGGGGGGGGCTGGGGGGGCAGCTCAATATGTGCCTAGAAACTATACATTTTTTTGAGGGGATAAATGTGACGGTTTTGGAAATAATACATCAGTTTATCATGTATATCCTGGGGTAAGTCGTACAATCAGTGAGTAAAGAGAGGGTGGAGTGTTCGAGGGGGTGGGGTTGGGATGGGTTGGGGGGGAGGTGGGGGGTGGGGGCGGGGGGGGGGGGGGGAGGAAGGGCTTTAGGTGAGGGGTTTGTTATACGAGTGGTGCTAGGTCTAGGCGATGGTGCGGTGATGGGGAAGAAGGGGGCGTTCGAGGCGGGGGGGGGGGGGGGGGACACAGCGGCATGGATGGCTCTCGAAAGATAATGAGGTGATATCCTGTGCGTGAAGTGTTTATTAATGTGGCGGATTTCGATATTTGGTGGGGCGTTTGAGTAAGGGAGAGCAAGAGGGGGGGGGGGGGGGGGATTTTTTAGGAGGTTTAGGTCACAAATAATATTCAAATACACTTCGGCTGTGAGATCAAAGATATGTAGCAGCTTGTTATACGCGTGGTGCTTGGTCTAGGCGATCGTGCAGGTGGTCGGAAAAGAGGGGGCGTTGGAGGGAGGAGGGGGGGGGGGGTTGGGGTTTTTTATGAACAAGAGGGTCAGGGTCAGGGTCAGGGGAGGGGGGCGGGGGCGGGGGGCGGGACATTTCAATATGTGCGCGGAAACTATAAATCCTCAAAGGGGACAAACCTGACGATTGAAGCAATAAGACATCCCTTTATATCATCTGGCTTGTAATGTTTACTATTCTAGAAGGTTTGATGTTTGATGCAGCATGCAACCCAATGTTTAAGTGTAGTAAATAACGTGTTAAATCTTCATAATTTGTTGTTGCATGATACATCGATCGAAAGCTAGAATATTTTATAGAATATTTGTAGGTACCATTATTTTCTGACATCGCTAATTATAAGAAAGAGATACGTATTGTCAAATACAACAGGCGAGGTGATGTGGTCATGCACTGTTTGTCACCATCATCATACAGTTACCATTATTTTCTGACATCGCTAATTATACGAAAGAGATACGTATTATTGCCAAATACAGCATGCGAGGTGATGTATGTGGCCATGTACTGTCTCCGCCATTGAGCATTAGAGGGAGGGATGCGAATCGTCAGTTTTAAAGGAACGCTTGGTATACATGTGCTCAATTACGTTACCTCGTTAGTAATACTTCGCTTGGCATAGGTTGGGAGGCGATCATGCAGACGGTATGTACGAAATACCCTACGTAATGGGTTGGTAAGGTTGTTTACCGCAATTTTAACACATCTGCCTGTGCTTCCTTTTCCAAATTATTTTTCTCTCAAATAAATGTACGATTTCACGCCTATGATTTTGCCTTGTCGATGTGGGGCTCTGCGGTCGTCAATTTTAAGTCAGAGATACGTCCTACAAATACATCAGGCGAGGTGGGTATGTGATGTCATATATATGCGATGTCATCACTATTGATCGCGAGGGTGATTTTACTTCGTGAGGTAAATGGTACTGTGTTTCGTAGAGGTCGTCTCAGGAGGGAATGCGATGGGCCGGCAGTGTGGTTTATCGCAATTTTATCAGGTCTGCCTGTGCTTCCTTTTCAACTCATTATTGTCTCAAATGTACGATTTCACGGCCATGATTTTTACCATGCCGCTGTGGGGCTCTGAGGTCGCCAATTCTAAGACAGAGATAAATCTTACAAATACAGCAGTTGAGGTGGGCATGCAACGTCATATATATGCGATGTCACTACTATTGAACGCGAGGGTGACTTTACATCGTCAGGCATATGCTACTGCGTTTCGTAAAGGTTGTCTCACGTGGACATGCGATATATTAGACTAAATATCATAGAGCAGTTACGCCAGTTACGCCATACGCTGCAAAAGATTCGATCAATTATCTGTCACGGTGACGTGTAGCGGGAAAATGGCAGCTGCCACCTCGAAGTCGCACACCAGCGGTGCCGTTTCTGCCGTCAACTTGGCCGCGTTGGTGGTTGGCGAACGATGGACACGACGATTTAGGTAACCTAGTCGTACAACTTGTAGGTGTATAGACTAATGTGTTGTTGTTGTTGTTGGTTGTTGTTGTTGCTGTTGTTGTTGTTTTTGTTATTGTTGTTGTTGCTGTTGTTGTTGTTGTGGTTGTTGTTGTTGAAGCTTCCTCGTCTAGATCGACATCCCACCAAAGGCATCAACACCGCCAACGACGATAGCTGCCCGGGGATATGTATAAGATGCAGCAGCAGCAAGATGAACCCCAAACATACCGGCATGCCAAAATCCTCACCGTGGCGTCGGACGATGGTAGACCCAGCCAATGCAACAAGTACAGACTACATCATCAGTGTCTCGATTGCTACATTATACCAGACTGGTTCACGGTTTCGGCAAAGCCAGGGCACAGGTTGCACCGAAGTCGCGTTTTCAGTCCCCCTGGGCTCGACGAGAGGTCATTTTACCCCGCTTGGAGTAGTTTTGCTGCTTGCTCAGCGCGCTGAAATATGGGCCCGCTACATCGCCGTCCATTGTTTTGTGCTGGGCCTTGAATTGGAAGGCGTTTGGTCAACAGATTAACTACTCGTAAGGGAATACTAGAATTTCAACAAGGGAAATTGCACGTTGGTAAACACTGCAACACAAAGACAGCCTAAAACATGGCCAATCAAGATGTACTTTTTTGTGAAGTTCAAAACACTCCCCAAGTCGCACCATTCAATATCGCTATTTTACATTCAAGCACCAGGGATGTCTTAACCCTAACCCTCACCCTCACCCTAACCCTTCAGACACGCTGCGAATAATTTTCCAGGGATATCCAGCAGCGCTGCCCAACCAGACTTAATGGCCGGGTGCGTTGTGACGGAAAATGTTACCCAAAAAAGGTACCTCTGGCCCGTCCTCTGATTATAGAGGAATACATTTTTTGTTACTATTTTTCGTCCTCAATGACGGGGCTTCTTAGCCCAAAGCCGTCGGGAATTACTTCGATCATTCCTGTTGAATGCTTCTCGCTGTACACATTATACATGACATGTGAATTGGCCATAGATAGGATGGCTCATCCTGTGGACTAGCGGGCTTTTGACGTTTCTCCAGATTGGATGTTGGGTTGAGAAGAACATGTCTTAACCTCCGAGAGTGAGGAACCTCACAAAAAACAAAACGTTCGGTGCACCGCTGTCGTAGCTGTCGTAGCTGTCGTAGCACGCTTTCGAAAACAAAAAATGTTCAGCTTTTATTAAGGAGGTGGCCGGCGCTCGTTGCAATACAGTCTGGTATCAGCCCCGCACGTCAACGCCGCTCCATGGAACAAGACCTTAAACGTTCCACACGTGCTACTTTTTTAAAAAATGTTTTTTGATGGACTGACGAGTTCCCCCTCCCACATACATTCTGTAAAGTGTTTTCGTCGAAACATTGGAATTTGATACAATCTACGACACATACAATCGTCAACGCACGCACCGAAGGAACTTTCAAACTCTTCCTCCAAAGCCCAAGAAGAGGTTGGAGAACACGTCGTGTAAAACACAGCTAGCTGCCTCCCGAGAACGGCGCGGTAACTCAATAACTGATTTGGGGAACGATATCGGCTTCCATGCAGCATCGACCTTTTGCGGGTGAATGGCATTTCTTCCTGTGATATTCACTGTCACCTCTTGTGAACGATTCAGTGGTTGTTGCCTCTACTGACATGCTGCTGACTTATTGGAAGCTACCCGGTCGGCAACAAACAGTTCGAAGGATTACCATTTGCGTGAAACCAGTTTAACTATGTTGAATTTAAAGTAAGCCTTGGGTGACCGACGAGTTGTTTCGTGTACCTTGCGCGATCAGCCCCCGTCCTCAAAAGTGTAGCTCTGTGACCGTCCTTGTTTGGGCATGAGAGTCAGTGTGACACCAATATCTGCTTGGAATTCGATATTTATCACGGCTGGGCTTGCCAGGGAGAGAAATTGCGGGCTTTGCGCGAACCGGCCGGTAGATAATCCTATATTTGTGCAACAACACAAAGGAATAGGATAGGCTGTCACATTTCTCCTCCACCCAGTCAAGAAGTAATCCACGGCCAGCACTAGACTACTATAGGAGCGATCCCCACCACCATAGACGGTGCTGCGCGAGCAAAATCTCCACAAAAAAACTGCATTCGATTACGATTGCCAAGATTGCTACTTATGCAGTGCCAGCGAGTCTTTCCACGGTAGCCCCCCCCCACGGTGTTTAGCGAAATCGGTTTTGAAGCCAGCTCCCGGCCGGATCTCCTGAAAGATGGTGCGCCTTGCCACACCCCACGTCATTGTTCGACACGTCTTTTGCTAACAGGAAAGTCATCAAGTATATTTTTCACCGCATCCTCCCTCGTGTCGAGCAGCCATATTACGTTCGTTGAAGAAAATCGCGGGTTTTCGGGGGGGGGGGGTCGTAGAATCAGTCATGCGAAGCCGTGGTAGATCTCCAATTTTTTGAAACCTCGCTACCGCCGCGCCCGCCCAGCACCCCTTACTATATACCATAGGCTGCCGTGACAGAGCTGCAAGAGTGTCTTGCGCATATCCCATAAGGATACAAGTAGGTGTTGACTAACGGCAATAAAGAAAGGTTAACAGCTGCTACAGGCAGGTATCAGGTTATAGGGTGAGGACACAGAGTGCCCCGTGCAGGTCTGCCAATTGGGCAGGTCCTCGGAGAGTACTCACTATATTTTCCTTCGTAGAGACGTTGCTTTATTCGATTCCACCAGTGCCCCGGATGGCTTCTGAGATCAGAGGCACGTGCCTCCGATCTATTCCCTAACTTTCCTGAATATAAAACGCCAACCTCATCATACGAAACCCATCCAAATGATCTTAAATTGGGATAATTGCAGGCCCTTCGAGGCCGTATCTTAACACTAGCCCACCCTGATGAGTCGCATATGCAGAAATATGGGAGATTCGGGGAAACTCCGGTTCTACGAACTAGACCATGAGTCGAAGATGCGGCTCCTCAAAACCCACTCCCACACCTTGAACGGTCTGCCCATGGAGCCAGGAACACGCAAAGAAAAGCAGTTGAAGGAAACAAACACCCTACAACAGGGAAAAAGTCACCCATCAAAAACCTGCCGCGTGCCGCCGTTGTGGCGGGGGGGGGGGCAGAAACGGCTCCAAAATCTGCCGCATACCCCCGGTGTGGCGGGGGGGGCAGAAGAGGCTCTACGGCAAACCAACCACTGAAAAGGTACTATGGCGAGGCGAGCCCTCGTTCATATGGAGGGGAACACATGTTCTAACAAGGGAGAAGTCATGCTAAAACCTCCCGCGGGCCATCGGCATGGCAGTGGGTTAGACGAGGGGACGACAAATACCCGGGATGGAAGGTGGCAACTCCTACAGCCCCGCTAGGGGGGGAAGTGTTAAGCAGAAAAAAGCAAAGTACAATAATACAACAAACAAAATAAAAGATGAGACAAAGATGGCCCTGTACCACGTTACACGCAAACAGGGTACCCTGATCGCCTCCCGGTTCTGGGCTGAGGAGGGCGCCGGCAGGGCGAAATTGAACAATGACGGAAAAGCGACAGCCATGCGCCTCAGATAACGGCGTTTTATCCGAACCCTGGCACGGCACTGAGCAGGGGGTTCGGCAGGACAGAAAGAAAAAAATAATGGAAAGAATCGCCCCAGATTCCGACGAAGACTCTCAGAACACTACGAACAACCCAAAGACAAAGACTCAAACCTCATAACCCCAAAAACTGAAGAACTACCGAGGAGCGGTGGTGGCTTGGACGTCAACTGGCCACGGCCGCGCCTCGACATTCGTCTACGTTACGTTGGATTTCCCGAGCAAACGCACTGGCGATGTGAAGTTGCAAGCACCAAGAGCCTCATACGGCTCCCGTCGAAGTCGTGTAGCGCGCCGGGGAAAGGGGAAGGTTTGTCGGTCCCGAGTCGTCCAGAAGCGGACCAGGTATACCTTGTCCTCGGTAGTGCTTGCACTGATTTTTCTAAGCCACCATAACCCATCGTCTCCCTTGTGCCAAACGAGGGCTGCCTTAGGAAGTACTGTGTCGTGGTAGCGACGGAGCCAATCGGCACGGGGAACACAGGCTTAGCCCGGCGCTAGGAAACGTTCCCCGTCGTTGCGGAAGAGCTCACGCTGTGCCGCCACGATCCGCATTCAACGGTACAGGCAGTTGGTTTGGCGGTGCTGGTCCGGGGTTCCGGCCTAATAACGCACGATGTGGGAGCGGGAGAGGTGGAGGTGCATTTCCCGCTCTCACGAAAGCTCGGAGAGTCCCGCCCAATGCGTCTTGAATAGCACCGCGATGACACCACCTCGCCCCCGTACCGACTGATGACCAGTGATCTGTTCCACCTCCAGCCGTTGTAGGGGAGTTGAAACGTCGTCTTGAGTGACGTGGTACGGCGGGGACTTCTTGGAAACTTTGTTGAGCACGTACTGCGTCAGCCCCGCGGGTAGGTATTTCGGCATATCCCCGCTGTCGGGGGTTGGCACAGGGTTTGAAGCGGTCGATGGCCACACGCCGACCAGCGCCCGAACCGGGCAGGTCGGAAGGGAGATCCAAACAGAGGAGGTTGCTCCCGGGCGGCGAACCGTCCGGGGTCTCGGCGGCGGAGTAGGGATCGACGGGCAGGACTTTGTACGGGTCCGTCCAATTGAGCGCGAGTTTGGCCTTGAGTACCTTGCCGTCGTTGTTCACCTTCACACCCTGGCGGATCGTAGAGGCAGAGTTGCACACCCATGCCCAACCACCCGTAGCAAAGTTAGGTGCTGGACGCAGCGCGTCGGCGAGGACGGAGATTCTGCGGTTAACACGGGAAACGGTGAGGGCGTGGTGTGCGCGGACAATGTCGTTCGCGCGGTCTTGCCGGTCGGTGGCCAAGTCGCTATAGGCCAGGTGGTCACGGGCTAGACTCTGGTGTCCCACGACATCAGTGCGGTCGAAAACTGTCAGGGGGAGCCGTAAGAGCCTGCCCATGCGGACCTCGTTGGGCGCCAGACCCGTCTCCGCGCTCACGGAATCGTTGTAAGCGAATTCTACGTGGGGCAGATGCAAGTCCTAATCGTCTTGTCGCTCGTTGACGGTCATAGCCAGCATTTGGGCCATAGTGTGGTTTATCCGCTCAACGCCCCCGTTGCAGTTGGGATGATAGGAGCTTGTAGCAAGCTTGTACACACCCAACAGCTGATACACAGCTTGTGAACGCTTGGAGCCAAACTGCAGTCGGTTGTCCGAGAGTATGGTGCGCGGGCACCCCCACAAGGGGATGTATTGGTTCACCAGGATATTGCCTGTATCCTCCGTGGTGAACTCAGCGGCAGTGGCGGGGAACATGTCGGCCCGACGACTGAAGCGATCGGTGAACAGCAGGATGTAGTTGTTTCCTCGTGGTGTGACCTGAAGGGGACCGAAGTAGTCAACACTGACGGCGACATCTGGACCTTCCGGCAGAGGCATTGTGGTGGCGGGCCAGCGGACAGTCAGCCGTGGGGTTTTCCACCGTGGGCACTTCAAGCAGTGGCGAAGCCACCACCGGATGCACAAATTCATGCCAATCCACCAATGCAAACGCTCCAGCATGCGCAACGTGCGCGTGGTGCCAAGGTGACAAGAGGCCGTCGAGTGACAAGCTTGCACGATCCAAGGGCGCATGAGAAGGGGAATGTAGATGCGAACTGGCTCGTCGTTTAGCAAGCAAGCAGCCCGCCCCACAGAGTTGGGTTTGTCAGACCTTGTTGGTGGCAGTGTCGGGGCACGGACGAGTAGGACGATGTCGTCGTCGGTTGTATGTAGGCGACCCTTACCCGCCAGCTCTATGATGTCTGCGAGGGATGGGCGCCTGTGCGAGGGGTAGCACGCCGAAACGTCGGGCGGCAGGACCGATGGCCGGCCGGTAGAAACGTAACGCATCATGGCGTGGCACGTCGGCTCAGCGTGCTGCTCTCGCTTCCAATCGGCATGTGAATAACGCGCGACGGAATCAGCAAACCGCAATTCAGCAACGTTGCCGAGGGCGTCCGACCTTTTATATGCAGTCGGCATGTCGCCAGGAGAAGGCGTGAGTCGTCACAGAGGAGTTCCCATATAGGCTCTGCGAGATCGCGTTCGGACGGTAGTGGCACCGTGCGGACCGACGAGTCGGCAAGAGCAGGGGTCGCGGCGGTCGACGGGGTTGGCCGCGGCCGTGGGACTTGCGACGGGGTTGTACCTCGTCTGGAAGATGGCCGAGGGGCCCCGCCGGGCCCGTGTCCATAACCTACGGCGGGGGTGCATTACCCGTTGTTGTCGCTGTTCGTCGGCGCGTCGTCGACGACGGAGGAGCTGGAGTCCCAAGCAAGGCGGAGACAGACACAGTCGAACCGGTGGTCGCGGCGGGGGCCGCCTCCTGTGTAGAAATCCAGGATAGATGAGTCGGCTGTGCGATGGGCGTCGCTGCAGCCAGGGCTTCTGCGGAGCTCATGCCGCCTTCGATGGGCATGGCAAAACGCAAAGCGAAAACGGTGTCAGCGGCAGGCGAAATCGACCCGTGGACGGTAGAGCCTTGAGTAGTGGCGACGGAGGCAGAAACACGAGCAACGAATCTCCCCGGCGAAGCAGAAAGGCCGTCAATCCTTATACGTGGCTCGTGTGTGCGAAAATCGTGAAATGCGGTAGAGGTGAGCGGGAGCCCACCGTAGGCAGTATGTTCAGCGCGGGGCACGAGCCCACCCGAGACAGTGCTTTCGGCGAGGGGCGCGAGTCCATCCAAACCGGCCCCTGGGATCGGCGAAGAGGGAGCGCGCAGCCCGCGCGTCCGCAGGAGGTAGATACCGCTTTCTCCAACGGGGTTGGGGCTTGTCAACCCCACGTGGTTGAACTTTGTCAAGCTACTGCGGTCGTACTCCGTAACAGGTTCTGGAAAGCGGACCAGAAAAGTTGGCGGTGCTGTTGGCGCTGCCTTTGCGGTACTCGAATGTGCAATCGAACGCGGTGAAGAGCTCAACCTACCGCTGAACTCGTGCATTAAGGGTCCCCACTTTGCCAGTACTCTCCTGTGTCCTGCGGCCGGAGGATATGCGGAATATTGTTCTCCACAGTACCCTCGGAGGTGGTTGGGAGCCCAACGAATGCTGCCGGTCCCGAAGTCTGGAGGACTCCAGTGCCTCTCCGAGTCGAGCGTTGCTCACCTGATATACGCAATTTTCATAGTGAACGAAACGTCGTCCAGCGTCACAGTACCCTCGACGAAACAGGGGCCGTGTTCTGACAGCGCAAAGTCAGGGGCTACGCCAGAAGCCATCTCCAAACCTCCACGGCTTTTAATAGGCCAACGTGCTGGAGAAGTAGGTCGGTAACGCCAAAATGGAAGGTGTGCGAGCGCTGGTCGCTGTTAACAGCCCGATTAATGCACGGACGAGATTTGTTGGTTCTTGCATTCGCAGTGCAGTTGCGGAACCGACTAGGGGAAGCCGGGTGCGCCGGCTCGGTCTCATTGTTGCGAATAGCTTCGCGAACGGCAGAAAGTGCCTCACCGAGCAAGTTTTTCCTCTCCCCTGGCATAGGTGGTTGATCCTGGGACCATCCACCCGGAGACCAATGCCCCAAACTGGGTTCAGAGGACTGGATTCAGCCAGAAGCTTGTTGTCAGAGTTTAAAAAGTGACTTTTTTATGGCTGGATTCTGCGTGAATTTGGCGTAGGTGCCAGATAACACGGCGTTTTGCTTCTCCCTGTCCCCAACAGCGGAGTCAAAGTTGCGCACGACTCGACCGATGCGTTTGCGTTTGCTTGAACTAGCCGACGACATGATGAGCCCCACTGCTCGATGGTATTGGAAAAGCCTGGTCTTTTCGGCCATCATGTACTGCTCCGCGCAAGAATATGGCACGTCGTCATCGGCAAACGACGAAGGGGACCACGGTGGAAAATAGGATAGGGGCTGCCAGAATAACACCACTTTGTCTGTGGAGTACTCGAGAGAAGGGTCAAAAGCCGTGTTGGAATTTGGGCCTGCAATGTCCCCGTCTGGGAACACCCGGCCTCGGGTGCACGACGCGAATCCGAACCCGTGGTTTCTCGCCTCGGGTCTTCTTTGCTCGTCCGCGGAAAAGCGCGAGAATCCGCTCTAACTGCGCCCGAAAAGTGTCCAAAACCGAAGGTGCCAACCCGTCGGTAGCCTCGTTTGACATTTGTGGGTCTGCAATGTCCCCTTCTGGGAACACCAGTCCTCGGGTCTTTGGGCCTGTAGTGTCCCCTTGGGGAGCACCAGGCCTCGGGAGCAAGATACGAGTTCGAACCCGCATTTTCCCGCCCCTGGTCCTGCTCATTCCCTGGTGGAAACTCGTAAGAAGCCGCCCTCGCTGCACCCGAAAAAGAGTCCAACACCGACGGTGCCAACCCGTCGGTAGTCTCGTTGGACGTTTGGGTCTGCAATGTCCCCCTCTGAGAATACCAGGCCCCGGCTCTTTGGGCCTGTAGTGTCCCCCTCAGGAACACCAGGCCTCGGGAGCACGACGCAAGTCCGAACCCACGGTTTCTCGCGTCGTGTCCTCTTTGCTCTTTGGCGTATAATCGCAAGAAAACTGCTTTAACTGCGCCCGAAGGTGCAGGGGCTCTGAGCTGTTTCTGGTTGACGAGAGTCGCGATTCTTCCGTACATTTTCGGGAATAGCGTCCAGCGGATCAGGTTGGAGGCGTTACCATTGGCCCGTCGAGCAGTGTCGGATATTCTTCCTGTGCCACTGGGACAGACGTAGCCTGCAACACGTGGGTTAGCGAGTTAAAAGACGAAGCAGAGTCCGTAGACCCTGCGGGCGTCTTCTGGAGCGGGACTCGGGGAAGTGGCAATAATGTTATTTTTTTTTTTTTTTCGACGGCGAGGAGGCGCGCTTCCAGCGACGTTCCCCTCGGTCATGGTCTGAGTTCGGCGACAGGAACCGCGCTTCAAGTGCCGTTTCCCTCAACCGCGACATAAACTCAGCAATGGGGGTACGCGCTCCAAACGCCGCCCCCATCGACCATGGCACGGGAGCCTGCGCTTCGCACGCTACCCCCCAGGCGCGCGTCGCGCAGCAACATAGCTGCGGTGACGGCGCGTCGCCTTTTTACGCGAACGTGTTTATCCCCCCCTCTCCCTGACCACGAGGTGGCGGGCGGTTTTGAGGTGTGAGAAGGCCAACACCAAAACACCGAGATCTTTTTCGAGGCTCGATCCGGTGTTTGCTCGCGATAACAGCGGGCGCTCTGTCCTTTTTTCCATCAAGGAGGAGTCGACAAGATTAGCTATCTCGTCTCCCTTCTCCAAGAGGCATAACGGAAAAGAGCCTCCTCGGGAAATAACATTATTGCTACTTGCTCTCGAAAAAGACCTCGGTGTTTTAGTGCTGGCCTTCCCACACCTCAAAACCGCCCGCCACCTCGTGGTCAGGGAGAGGGGGGGATAAACACGTTCGCGTAAAAAGGCGACGCGCCGTCACCGCAGCTATACTGCTGGGCGACGCGTGCCGGGGGGCCAACGTGCAAAGCGCAGGATCCCGTGCCATGGTTGATGGTGGGGGCGTTTGGAGCGCGTACCCCTATTGCTGAGTTTATGCCGCGGTTGAGGGAAACGGCGCTGGAAGCGCGGTTCCCGTCGCCGAACTCAGACCATGACCGAGAGGAACGTCGCTGGAAGCGCACCTTTTCGTCGTCGAAAATAAATAAGTAAATAAATAAATGTTACCTGGCTGGGGGGAACCACGCTCGAATCGCTAGTTCCCGCCGCCGGTACTACGCCGTGAGAATCGTCCGAAGACGGCGTAGAAGCCAGTGGGCTCTTGACAGAGTCAATCTGTGCTGCCTTAATGTTAAGATACGACCTCGAAAGGCCTGAAATTATCGGAATTTGAGATCATTTGGATGGGTTTCATATGATAAGGTTGGCGTTTTATATTCGGGAAAGTTAGCAAATAGATCGGAGGCACGAGCCTCCGGTCTCAGAAGCTATCCGGGGCTCTGGTGGAATCGAATAAAGCTACACCTCTACGAAGGCAAAGAGAGTGAGTACTTTCCGAGGATCTGCTCAATTGGCCAACCTGCAGGGGGCACTCTGTGTCCCCACCTATAACTTTCCATGTGGCGTCGACGAGCTTCACTTGCTATTGTGGCAACGTTCCTCCAATCTCTCCGATTTGTTTTTCGTAGCGATTTTGCTTTTGCTTTTCATCGAGCCCACGACCCCTGTTCCTTCTCGGGTGGCTTCTCAATCGAGGGAGCGCCCTTCCTCCTACAACGGCAACCTCAACAGCAGTGAGATGGCAGGGGCCCCTCCTGTTGGTCGCCGGGCACGTACCACACGGACGACACGTTCCAACCACGTGCGGACGACACTGCTCTTCGGAGCAAACTCCTCGTCTCGGCTTTTGGTCCCTCCTGTTGGTCGCCGGGCATGCACCACACAGATGATACCTTCCGAGTACGTGCGGACCACACTGCTCTTTGGAGCACACTCCTCGTCTCGGCTTTTGATCGCATCACTTCCCCGCCAGATTGTCATAGACCACTCCGCAGCGGAACTGCCCAAGCCCCACGCATCAGACTTGTTTGCTCCGCGCTCTGCCAGCATGTTGCACAGCACATCTCCGCGAGTTGCCAGCACAAGCCCCAAGATCGGCCATCGACCTTTACTTCTTTTGCGCTTCGGGGCTCTGAGGCATATGCACGACGCGCCACGGACGCGCAAACTGGAATCAACCCTTCGAATGACCATCGACGGGGACTTCACTTGCTGAGAGAGCCCATCGGCCAGCATACACCTTTGCTGTCGGAGCCAGACCGTCCTGCGCGGGACCCCCTTGCACCACGGGCACCGTACTCTAGGAGCTCATGTCGGGGCTCCTTCCTTTTGTGGTCCTCCCTGGGAAGGAACAGGCGGTGCTCGTGGAATGTTTGGGCTTTTTTGCTTGGCGAATTTTCTCAGTATTATCTTATGGGTTTCAGTACATACGTCGATCCGTCTTGCGCGTCGGACCAACTGTTGCTCCCTTTCTGCTGAAAATAGTACAGCTACTAATTTGACGCAACTCGGACCCCTCTCCGACCTTTCGTGATCAACAGCGTTCCACTACTGTGCGTCACGTAGCTTCAACCACCATCATGTTCGCAGCGCTACCAACTACAGCACAGCATAGTGGGCTCGCTGTCAATGCATGCCATATATCGCCGGATTCTCTGCTGGACAAGTCACTGTACAGCAGCCAAGCCGCCTATTTTGCCCCTGCCCATCCACCACATAGCTCGACCCTTCACTGCCCCAGCGTCCACAGTTACAGCACGCAGTTCTGACACCCTACGCTGCTGTGCGAATGCTTCTTGCACGTTCGATTCGAGAGGTTTTTTTTCGTTCTGCCCCCCCCGTGACTAGAGCTTGAATTTAGTGAACGCTGAAACTCTGTGCTGGCTTTTTTGGGCAAGGCTGTCGGCGTGTGCGATGCCCTATATTCCACCATTTATGGGTACGTGGGGACTAATACCACGTTCTGTGTGGGCACAGCTGCGACAGTGCGGCACTCTGCACTGCTGTCAATGTAACTGTCCCTTTATAGTGCGGTCGAAGTGGGTGCGGAAGTGTTTTTTCTTCAGCTGTCTAGGCGTTAGGCCGTCTTCTTTCCGGTGCATGTGCGACCCTTCCACAAGGTTGGTTGCTTAATGCTGCAGAATGTTTTTTCGGTACGCGTGCTGCCAATGCTGCTAGGATAAATGCTGCAATTTTTTTTTTCAGCTGTCACAACGGGTGCTGTCCGTTGCAATGCGGTTTACGGTCGGCGGAGACGCTGAGCACTATACTGCTGTAGGCGCAAACGCTGCCTTTCTGCTGTTGTTGGTACATGTGCTGCCTTTCACGATATTGCTAGGGTCTATGCTGGCAATTTTTCTTTCTTCTCTGCACATGTTCGGACAGCTACTGCTCGTTACAGGGCGTTTACTACAGTTCGCGGAGATACTGCGCTTTACAGCTGTAATAGTGCAAGTGGGCATCAGCCCGTTTGATGCGGTACCTTTGGGGCAAACAGCCTTTGTATTCGGCTGTGGGCGTACACAACGTTTCTACAGCTGGTCTTGGTATTATGCTACCCGTTTGAAGCCGGTTGGTGTTGTCGTCACCCGTAGTCACAGGGGGTACTTGCAGCAATCAGCACTACAGTAGGCTCGACCGTCCCTCTTTAGTGCGGTCGGTGGGGGAACTGCCTTGTTCGGACGCTATACTACCCATCTTGGTGCGGTTGAAAATGCCGTTACCTGTTAACACAGCAGCGATATACATATATATACTACAGCAATCAGCACTACTGTAAGCTCGGCCGTCCCCCTATAGTGCGGACAGTGGAAAAACTACCTTGTTCGGGGGTTATACTGCCCATTTTCGTGCGGTTGGTACCTATAGGCACAGCAACGATAAAGCCGCGAGCAGCACTACTGTAGCCGCGACCACCCCCTTTTGGTGCGGTCGGTGGGGAAACTATTAATACTTTGTTCGGGGGGTTATACTGTCCATCTTTGTGCGGTTGGTATTGTCGGTACCTATGGGCACAGTAGCGAGCAGCACTACTGTGTAGGCGCGACCGTCCCCCTTTAGTGCGGTCGGTGGGGAAACTACTTTTTTCAAGCGCTGTACTGACCTTGTCCGCCGATTGGCATATGTACAACCCTCTACTGTGCTACCTCCCCCTACACCACTGTCGGGGCGGATGCTGCCCGTTTTTTTATACGGTTGGTGCGCGAACCTCTACTGTCCTACCCCCCCCCCTACACTACTATAGGGGCAGATGCTGCCCGTTGTTTGAACGGCTGGCTGCGCGATCCTTCACTGTGCTACCTCCCTACACTACACCTAGGTTAAATGCTGCCTGTTTGGTGCGACGAGTGTCGGCGTGTTGGGTGGCCATTCACTGTGCTACCCCCCTACACTACACCTAGCTTAAATGCTGCCTGTTTTGGTGCGATGAGTGTCGGCGTGTTGGGCGACCCTTCACTGTGCTACCCCGTAGGTTAAATGCTGCCTGTTTTGGTGCGACGAGTGTCGGCGTGTTAGGTGACCTTTCACTGTGCTACACCCCTACACTGTGCGTGGGATAAACGCTGCCTGTTTTGGTGTGATGAGTGTCGGCGTGTTGGACGAACCTTTACTGTGCTACCCTACTACCACAACACTGCACCTAGGTTAAATGCTGCCTGTTTTGGTGCCATCAGCGTCGACGTGTTAGACGACCCTATACTGTGCTGCCCCCCTACACTGTGCATGGGATAAATGCTGCCTGTTTTGGTGCGATGGGCGTAGGTTTCTTGTGCAACCCTTCACTGTGCTACCCCCCCCCCTACACTGCACCTAGGTTATATGCTTCCTGTTTTTGTGCGATGGGCGTGGGCGTTTTGGGAGACGCTTTCCTGTGCTACCCCCCCCGCCTAGGTTAAATGATGCCTGTTTAAGTGCGATGGGTGCAGACGTACCTTTACTGTGTTGCACCCCCTGCACTGCGGTTAGGGTCAGTGCTGCCCATTTTTGGCTGTTTTAACTGCGGTTCGTGCGGGCGTTACCCGTATACCCTACGGTCGGACTGATTGCTGCTCTTTTATTGCGGTTTTGGTGAATGTTACCCTTCTTACCGCTGTCCTCCTTTTATACGGCTAGTTGGCGTGGCTGCTACCATCACTGATGCTGGACGGAGTCGAGGCCCATACCTTGCTGTTTGCTGAAACACATATATATCGCTACTTATAGCAAGGACACCACAACAATATATCTGCCTCCATAGCTTCTTTACGCGTCGTTCCCATCCCGCCACTTTCCCCCACACCTCCTCCTTCCGCTGCCCTCCCTACAGGCAACAAGCAACAACATCTCTACGAGTGAGGAAGCGGGCCACTCGGGGCAGGCTAAGGTCTTCCACGTGCCCTAACCTGGATGCCCCCCAGACAGGGAGAGCTCGCTCGAGATCCCGCGACTCGAGACGGGGGGAACCACCGGAGGCGGGTTCCGGTGACGAGACAGAAGACGGAGCACCACACCTCCACCCGGACCCACCAACCAAGAGGGTAGACTCACCGGTTCGCGTAAAGAAAACGGACCAACCTCCACCAGACTCGGGGGCGTCTCGACGCCAGCTCTCGCCAGCCCCGGGGGAGCGCCACCAGCTGAACCCCCCTGCGCTCGACAGGGCGCCACCGCCGCCACCTCGGCTCTCCGCATTCGACAGAGTGCCACCCCAGAGCTCCCGGGACCGGGGCGCCCATGCCGCTCCCTTGGACTTGGTATATGCGGCGGCGCGGGCCCAGCGGGCGCTCGACGACGCCAACCAGACGATAGCTCGCCGACGTCGGTTTTGACGAATACATTGAGCAGGCGAAGACCGCTGCGCGAGAGGCGTCCCTGGTAGAGAAGAGGGCGCAACAAGCTCTCGCCCAATCAGTTGCGTCGGCTGCGGCGGGAGCTACCGCGGCCCCCTCGCCTTCGTCGCGCCCCCAGGGTGTCGCATCCCACCGACGACGACCCAGGAACGACGCCTTCTTCAAGGGCATTGTCGCGCGCATGGCGTCTGCACCGGGGGTAGAATTCTCCTCAGCATTGGCGACCGCGGTGGTGAAAACTGCCTGCGCCTTCCTCGCGTCAGAGTGACCGGCGTCGCGGTAAGCGAACGTTCTTTCAGTGGAAGCGACCTGGACTCGCATGGATTGTACGCCCTATGCCGGACGACGAGAGCCGCCCCGACCCTTGCCCTCGTCAAGGCCCTGCTGATAGCCGACGACGAGGACCCCGACCCTGTATTTTGGCCCAACCCCGGAGGAAGAATTGGCGGAACGAAACCAGGGGAAACAGCAACGCAGCGACAATCGCGACCGAGGGGACTGCAACCGTGGGGGTGGCGGCAAAAATGGTGGGGGTGGCGACCACCACCACCGCCGACAGGGTGACAGCGGTGGTGGAGGCGGGGGAGGCGCATAGGGTGCTGATGTGGCTGAGGGCGCCGCCGCGAGGGCAATTTTGATCCAACAACCGGGGCAGTTGGCCGCAGCTCTGGCAGAGGCAACGCAGGGCGTCGGAACGGCGCGAGAGGACGTTCAGCGTGGGACGGCTCGTCAGCCTCCTCCCGCTCGTCTTCATTCTCGAGCAAGGACGACCACAGCAAGGTGGCCGTGGTAACAGGCAAGGGGTGTTAAGAGCCATGACCGGAGGAGCATCTGGGCCTGAGGCTTTCACCCTCCTGTTGCGTCTGCTGATGACGCATTTCAACAGGGTTGACACGGAGGGGGGCTACACTAAGTTGCATATTTTTGGAATGTGTAACGGCATGCCTTTTTCTGACTTCATTCGGGAGTTTCGCGTACTTGTGCCGACCGCTACGGGGAGTGAGCATGTTTTGTCTCCGGGGACGGATGTGGTGTTGGACGTGGTTAGGGTGGCGGCGAATGAGAAACTTTCGGCTCTCCTGCCTGCTTTGAACCCTGGTTCGAAGGCAACGGAGCCGCGGCCATACGCCTCATCGGATGCTATGTGGCGGGCATTTAGTGACTTATAAGACACCTGCCGTCAACGGCGAAACTTGTTTTTGTCTCCCAATTTCTTCGACGGGAGCGCGGTCATCCGCCCCGTCGGGGCCCCGGCCCGCCGATCATGGGCGCGGCCAGGGCCGAGTGCCGTCCCAGTCGCTTTCGTGGCAGACAGGATCGAGCCAGCATTCAACTGTCATGTCCATCGATGATTCATCTGACCCTTGGCTTGACCACACACCGAACTGCTGGCCAATAGAAGAGCATCAGTATGCAGAAGGTTTCACCGTTAAGGCCTCGTTTAAGACAGACTAACCTTCCGTTTGGAGCGGCCACCTTTCACCTCGCGCCGATGCCCTCCGAGAAAACCGAGGGCTTTGCCTCAACTGCCCCGAAGACAATCATTCCTTCAAAAATTGTAAGCATCCTTTCAATAATGCAAGTGGCTGCTTGAACCATGAACTTGGCCAACTTGGCGACGATGACGCACACCGACGTTGACAAACACGCATGGTCTGCTACCGCCGAGACGACACATCTTCTTGCCCGAACAGCCACATGAAAACCCGTCACCATCTTTCAGGTTAATCGCGAGGGTACCACCAGGATCAGGGCCAGGTAAACTGTCACAACGATACCACATACACGCCGGATCACCATGGTGGTATCCTGCGCTCGCCCGCCTCTTCTGCCCCCTCTCCTGCTCCTCGAATGCGCTTTGGAGCCGCCCACAACCCGGGCAAAAATACACTCGCGCGCCAACCTGGCACATTCCGTAACGGCAATCGACAGCTCGACGGCGGTACGGCACCGACGACGACAATGTCGGGGGGCACCTATTTTGGTTTCAGAAGATGCTCGTGTTCTGTTGCTAGCCTGTCCAGTAACGCAGCACAGATTGCCTCTGTCAAGAGCCCACTGGCTCCTACGCCGTCTTCACACGATTCTACCGGCGTAGTACCGGCGGCGGGAACTATCGCTTCAAGCGTGGTTCTTCCAGCCAGACGTTTTTTTGTTTTCTTTCGACGGCGCGAACGCGCGCTTCCAGCGACGTTTCCCTCGGTCATGGTCTGAGTTCGGCGACGGGAACCGCGCTTCCAGCGCCGTTTCCCTCGGCCGCGGCATAAACTCAGCAATGGGGGTACGCGCTCCAAACGCCGCCCCCATCAACCATGGCACGGGAGCCTGCGCTTTGCGCGCTCCCCCCCCAGGCACGCGTCGCGCAGCAGTTTAGCCGCGGTGACCGCGCGTCGCCTTTTAACGAGTACGTGTTCATCCCCCCCACTCCCTGACCAGGCGGTGGCGGTCGGTTTGAGGTGTGGGACGGTCGACCGTCAAACACGTTTTCTGACCACGAGGTTGCGGGCGGTTTTGAGGTGTGGGAAGGCCAACACTAAAACACAGGACCTCTTTTTCGAGGCTTGATCCGGTGTTTGCTCGCGATAACAGCGGGCGCTCTGTCCCTTTTTCCATCAGGGAAGAGTCGACAAGATTAGCTACCTCGTCTCCCTTCTCCCAGCATAACGGAAAAGAGCCTCCTCGGGTAATAACATTATTGCCACTTGCCCGAGCCCTGCTCCAGAAGGCGCCCGCAGGATCTACGGACTCTGCTTCGTCTTTTAACTCGCTAACCCACGTGTTTCAGGCTACGTCTGTCCCAGTGGCACAGGAAGAAGATCCGACACTGCGCGACGGGCCAGTGGTGACGCCACGGCCTCCAACCTGATCCGCTGGACGCTATTCCCGAAAATGGAAGGAAGAATCGCGACTCTCGTCAACCAGAAACAGCTCAGAGCCCCTGCACCTTCGGGCGCAGTTAAAGCAGTTTTCTTGCGATTATACGCCAAAGAGCGAAGAGGACACGACGCGAGAAACCGTGGGTTCGGACTTGCGTCGTGCTCCCGAGGCCTGGTGTTCCTGAGGGGGACACTACAGGCCCAAAGAGCCGGGGCCTGGTATTCTCAGAGGGGGACATTGCAGACCCAAACGTGCAACGAGACTACCGACGGGTTGGCACCGTCGGTGTTGGACTCTTTTTCGGGTGCAGTGAGGGCGGCTTCTTACGAGTTTCCACCAGGGAATGAGCAGGACCAGGGGCGGGAAAATGCGGGTTCGGACTCGTATCTTGCTCCCGAGGCCTGGTGCTCCCCAAGGGGACACTACAGGCCCAAAGACCCGAGGACTGGTGTTCCCAGAAGGGGACATTGCAGACCCACAAATGTCAAACGAGGCTACCGACGGGTTGGCACCTTCGGTTTTGGACACTTTTCGGGCGCAGTTAGAGCGGATTCTCGCGCTTTTCCGCGGACGAGCAAAGAAGACCCGAGGCGAGAAACCACGGGTTCGGATTCGCGTCGTGCACCCGAGGCCGGGTGTTCCCAGACGGGGACATTGCAGGCCCAAATTCCAACACGGCTTTTGACCCTTCTCTCGAGTACTCCACAGACAAAGTGGTGTTATTCTGGCAGCCCCTATCCTATTCTCCACCGTGGTCCCCTTCGTCGTTTGCCGATGACGACGTGCCATATTCTTGCGCGGAGCAGTACATGATGGCCGAAAAGACCAGGCTTTTCCAATACCATCGAGCAATGGGGTTCATCATGTCGTCGCCTAGTCCAAGCAAACGCAAACGCATCGGTCGAGTCGTGCGCAACTTTGACTCCGCTGTTGGGGACAGGGAGAAGCAAAACGCCGTGTTATCTGGCACCTACGCCAAATTCACGCAGAATCCAGCCATAAAAAAGTCACCTTTTAAACTCTGACAACAAGCTTCTGGCTGAATCCAGTCCTCTGAACCCAGTTTGGGGCATTGGTCTCCGGGTGGATGGTCCCAGGATCAACCACCTATGCCAGGGGAGAGGAAAAACTTGCTCGGTGAGGCACTTTCTGCCGTTCGCGAAGCTATTCGCAACAATGAGACCGAGCCGGCGCACCCGGCTTCCCCTAGTCGGTTCCGCAACTGCACTGCGAATGCAAGAACCAACAAATCTCGTCCGTGCATTAATCGGGCTGTTAACAGCGACCAGCGCTCGCACACCTTCCCTTTCGGCGTTACCGACCTACTTCTCCAGCACGTTGGCCTATTAAAAGCCGTGGAGGTTTGGAGATGGCTTCTGGCGTAGCCCCTGGCTTTGCGCTGTCAGAACACGGCCCCTGTTTCGTCGAGGGTACTGTGACGCTGGACGACGTTTCGTTCACTATGAAAATTGCGTATATCAGGTGAGCAACGCTCGACTCGGAGAGGCACTGGAGTCCTCCAGACTTCGGGACCGGCAGCATTCTTTGGGCTCCCAACCACCTCCGAGGGTACTGTGGAAAACAATGTTCCGCATATCCTCCGGCCGCAGGACACAGGAGAGCACTGGCAAAGTGGGGACCCTTAATGCACGAGTTCAGCGGTAGGTTGAGCTCTTCACCGCGTTCGATTGCACACTCGAGTACCGCAAAGGCAGCGCCAACAGCACCGCCAACTTTTCTGGTCCGCTTTCCAGAACCTGTTACGGAGTACGACCGCAGTGGCTTGACAAAGTTCAACCACGTGGGGTTGACAAGCCCCAACCCCGTTGGAGAAAGCGGTATCTACCTCCTACGGACCCGCAGGCTGCGCGCTCCCTCTTCGCCGATCCCAGGGGCCGGTTTGGATGGACTCGCGCCCCTCGCCGAAAGCACTGTCTCGGGTGGGCTCGTGCCCCGCGCTGAACATACTGCCTACGGTGGGCTCCCGCTCACCTCTACCGCATTTCACGATTTTCGCACACACGAGCCACGTATAAGGATTGACGGCCTTTCTGCTTCGCCGGGGAGATTCGTTGCTCGTGTTTCTGCCTCCGTCGCCATTACTCAAGGCTCTACCGTCCACGGGTCGATTTCGCCTGCCGCTGACACCGTTTTCGCTTTGGGTTTTGCCATGCCCATCGAAGGCGGCATGAGCTCCGCAGAAGCCCTGGCTGCAGCGACGCCCATCGCACAGCCGACTCATCTATCCTGGATTTCTACACAGGAGGCGGCCGCCGCCGCGACCACCGGTTCGACTGTGTCTGTCTCCGCTTGGGACTCCAGCCACTCCGTCGTCGACGACGCGCCGACGAACAGCGACAACAACGTGTAATGCACCCCCGCCGTAGGTTATGGATACGGGCCCGGCGGGGCCCCTCGGCCATCTTCCAGACAAGGTACAACCCCGTCGCAAGTCCCACGGCCGCGGCCAACCCCGTCGACCGCCGCGACCCCTGCTCTTGCCGACTCGTCGGTCCGCACGGTGCCACTACCGTCCGAACGCGATCTCGCAGAGCCTATATGGGAACTCCTCTGTGACGACTCACGCCTTCTCCTGGTGACACGCCGACTGCATATACAAGGTCGGACGCCCTCGGCAACGTTGCTGAATTGCGGTTCGCTGATTCCGTCGCGCGTTATTCACATGCCGATTGGAAGCGAGAGCAGCACGCTGAGCCGACGTGCCACGCCATGATGCGTTACGTTTCTACCGGCCGGCCATCGGTCCTGCCGCCCGACGTTTCGGCGTGCTACCCCTCGCACAGGCGCCCATCCCTCGCAGACGTCATAGAGCTGGCGGGTAAGGGTCGCCTACATACAACCGACGACGACATCGTCCTACTCGTCCGTACCCTGACACTGCCACCAACAAGGTCTGACAAACCCAACTCTGTGGGGCGGGCTGCTTGCTTGCTAAACGACGAGCCAGTTCGCATCTACATTCCCCTTCTCATGCGCCCTTGGATCATGCAAGCTTGTCACTCGACGGCCTCTTGTCACCTTGGCACCACGCGCACGTTGCGCATGCTGGAGCCTTTTCATTGGTGGATTGGCATGAATGTGTGCACATAGTGGTGGCTTCGCCACTGTTTGAAGTGCCAAGCGTGGAAAACCCCACGGCTGACTGTCCGCTGGCCCATCATCACAATGCCTCCGCCGGAAGGTCCAGGTGTTGCCGTCAGTGTTGACTACTTCGACCCCCTTCCGGTCACACCACGAGGAAACAACCACATCCTGCTGTTCACCGATCGCTTCAGTCGTTGGGCCGACATGTTCCACGTTTCTGCCGCTGAGTTCACCACGGAGGATACCGCCAATATTCTGGTGAACCAATACATCCCCTTATGGGGGTGCCCGCGCACCATGCCCTCGGACAGCCGACAGCAATTCTGCTCCAAGCGTTCACAATCTGTGTATCAGCTGTTGGGTGTGCACAAGCTTGCTGCAAGCTCCTATCATCCCAACTGCAACGGGGGCGTCGAGCGGGTAAACCGCGCTATGGCCCAAATGCTGGCTATGGTCATCAACGAGAGATAAGACGATTAGGATTTGCATCTGCCCCACGTCGAATTCGCTTACAACGATTCCGTTCGCGCGGCGACGGGTCTGGCGCCCAACGAGGTCCACATGGGCAGACTCCCACGGCTCCCCCTGACGGTTTTCGACCGCACTGATGTCGTGGGACACAAGAGTCTAGCCCGTGACCACCTGGCCTATTGCGACTTGGCCACCGACCGGAAAGACCGCGCGAACAACATTGTCCGCGCACACCACGCCCTCACCGTTTCCCGTGTTAACCGCAGAAACTCCGACCTCGCCGACGCGCTGCGTCCAGCACCTAATTTCGGTACGGGTGGTTGGGCATGGGTGTACAACTCTGCCTCTACGATCCGCCAAGGTGTGAAGGCGAACACCGACGGCAAGGTACTCAAGGACAAACTCGCGCTTAACTGGACCGGCCCGTACAAAGTCCTGGCCGTCGGTCCCTGCTCCGCCGCCGAGACCCCGGACGGTTCGCCGCCCGGGAGAAACCTCATCTATTTGGATCTCCCTTCCGACCTGCCCGGTTCGGACGCCCTCGGCGTGTGGCCATCGAGCGCTGCAAAACCTGTGCCAACCCCCACGACAGCGGAGACATGCCCAAATACCTACCGGCGGGGCAGACGCAGCACGTGCTCAACAAAGTTTCCAAGAAGTCCCGCCGTACCACGTCACTCAAGACGACGTTTCGACTCCCCTACAACGGCTGTAGGTGGAGCAGATCACTGATCATCAGTCGGTACGGGGGCAAGGTGGCGTCATCGCGGTGCTATACAAGACGCATTGGGCGGGACTCTCCGAACCTTCCTGGGAGCGGGAAATGGACCTCCACCTCTCCCGCCCCCACATCTTGCGTTATTGGGCCGGAACCCCGGACCAGCACCGCCAAACCAACCCCCTCTACCGCCGAATGCGGATCGGGGCGGCACAGCGTGAGCTCTCCCGTTTCCTTGTAAGAGCAGTGTCGCCCGCACGTAGTTGGAAGGTGTCGTCCGTGTGGTACGTGCCCGGCGACCAACAGGAGGGGCCCCTGCCATCTCACTGCTGTTGTGGCCGCCGCTTCAGGAGGAAGGGCGCTCCCTCCATTGAGAAGCCACCCGAGAAGGAACAGGGGTTGTGGGCTCAATGGGAAGCAAAAACAAAATCGCTACGAAAAACAAATCGGAGAGATTGGAGGAACGTTGCCACAATAGCAAGTGAAGCTCGTCGACGCCACATGGAAAGTTATAGGTGGGGACACAGAGTGCCCCCTGCAGATTAGCCAATTGAGCAGATCCTCGGAGAGTACTCACTCTCTTTGCCTTCGTCGAGGTGTAGCTTTATTCGATTCCACCAGAGCCCCCGGATAGCTTCTGAGATCGGAGGCTCGTGCCTCCGATCTGTTTCCTAACTTCCCCGAATATAAAACGCCAACCTTATCATATGAAACCCATCCAAATGATCTCAAATTCGGATAATTACAAGCCTTTCGTGGCCGTATCTTAACACACAGCTTACAAAGATGAGTTTCGACAAATCTTCGATCTCACAGCTGGAGTGTATTTTTATTTCATAATAATATGTAGCTGTCTAGTCTAGGTCTAAACATATTGTTGATGGTCTGATATTTATAAAGGTTGTTGTGGTGTTCTTCGTTATGCGAGGATATCCCATCATGTCGCCTAGCTACATAGATGATATATGCCGAGCATAGAATACTGCTGTATGTACCAGGCAATACTTGCGGGCAGGAACTGGGAACTGCTGCAACCCTCATCTCACATCTGGCCGTTGACCTGTGTTCCTGCGTGACTCAAAAGCCAGCAGCAGCAGCAGCCTAAAACTGTATTGTAATGGTCATCTAGAAATCGGACAGCGGGGACGTATGGTGAGCTCCTCCTGCTTTTGCGCGCGGGGCCTCACTCTGTGCACACTGCGTAATACTACATATTAATAACTACGCGGTATGAACGCGTTGTGCCTGGCGAAGCGCCTAGATCTAACCAAACCTACCGCGAACGACCCCAGCTTATACGATGACGTACATAAAAAAGTTGGAAATCCCCCCCCCCTCCTGTTCAGCAAACAGTTTTATGTACCAAAGGTAATATACGGGAAAAGCGTAATGAGTGTGCGAACGTTGGAGCTGTCCCTATAAGGAGTAGGAACGGTGTTCTGTCTCGAAAGGGATGCGGGGTCAATGGTATGGTCAAATGACTACTAATGCAAGCAACAAATGAGTACGCCCCCCCCCCGCCCCTTCATCGCCCCCGTTCCCCCCCCCTCCCAAATAAGAACGCCCTCCCCTCACCGGTCGTACGACAAGATGTGCACAATACACTAAACGAAACCAACTGTGAAGCTGTGCCGCCGTCAGATTTTATCTCCCTCAAAAATGGGTCTTACAAGTGCTGTGTGCACAGATTGATCAACATCATCCTGGTGACCCTGGTACAAGTTCTAAGTGGAGTCGCTGACCTATCAATCTATGTATCCTTCATGAGGACACACACCCAGCAATACCCGCGATCGGAGTATCACACACAACATGCAAAGATGAGTTACGACGAAAGCTTGGATCTCACAGCTGGAGCGTAGTTAGATATTTAGTCTATACCAGATACATTTTACCGGTATACGATCTAGTCCATACGACATACTACCTGGTAGATAGGTAGGTAGGTTCAGCGACAAGAGGGCGTGACCCCTTGAGGGTTGTTACAGCTTTTACTTCTGAGTGAGCACTTGTTGCCGCCTTCATCCAGGCAGCGCGTATCAGTTTCAGCACTTATGTAACAGTTTCAACATGACAACCGCGTGTCGATCTCGTACGAGTATAATACTACAGCTAAGCTGCAGTAGTTACTGTACTTCGTATATCTCTTACAGAGTTCTACTGCTGTCGAGATATCGTGGTGCTACATCGCTGTACTGCTGTACACACCGCGTACATGCATAGACTAGTCTATACCAGGTATGTGTTTCCATCTCCTTACATTCTGCATGCCATACTTGCATTGATGCGTTCTAATTGACGAACCGTCCTTGGCTCAACACAATCACGAACCCACAGCCTATGATGTCATCTATGTATGTACCTGGTACCTGGCACAGCGGTATACCTGGTAGACAGGTACAGCTTTTATATACTTGAGAGCGGGCCCACAAAGTAAGATAGTGTAATACCGCCGGAACGACCCTCCTCAAGCGCTTGCCTGCCGAGAGGGAAGACCGCAGGAACTTCATAACAATACTGTGCAAGACTAGATTATAGACTAGTCTACAGCAATAGTCTAGTTTATTTAAGTAACTTCTGTGGGGTGCAGGTGGGAACGCATCGACGTTGTTGACGTAGCGTTACCGCCACAAACCGGGCTACCGATCGGTGTACGACATTGGCAAGGTCGTGGAGTGGTAAGAGGAAGGTTCTATTGGTCGCGCCCTCATTACTCTGTGCTGGGTCCAGCTATAGACCAGACTAATATGATTGTGGCTCCAGCTCTACGCCCCCGGAAAGACTCTTACCTATTAAAATAGCGGGTTTATTGCCGTGGTACGTACATAGACGCGGGCACTATTAATACGAGTACTTGGTAATGCTGCACTACCTGCTACGTGCTGTAATTTACCGGCGTATAGAGTGTACTCCGACACTGCTGCTGCAACACGGTGCAGATTAGCCTCGTGTGTCGGTGGAAAACGGTGAAGATATCAAGATGTTTTCCGAGATATCTTGAGATATCCGAAGAGGAAGTTTAACTTTGGATATTGAGCTCTTCGTGTCGTGATGCCGTGATAAGCTGCGTGACGAAAGCTCGGAGTAGAATTTACCGAGAACCTGCGTTAGAACAACCATGGCACATTTAAGAATACTTTATTTAACGGCCTATCTCTGTGCCAGTAGATTTAATAGTGTGCATGGTATGCACCAGAGCGTACCTCGCAGAAGGCCTAGACTAAATTATTAGTACAGTTTGCATTATGACGTGAGCTTTAAACCTGCTGCTGCTCCTGCTGCTGCCGCTGCTGCTGCTGCTGCTGCCGCTGACGCATCATCGCACGGGGCCATATGGCCTCATGATGTTATATGTGTTCATGCTACTGGTTGTGCCTGGTATGCTGCTGCGGTGTGCTGTTTTTTGATAAAAAAAACAATGCAGGAGGTGATCTATCAATCTGTCGTGCGCGGTCAATGTTTCACGTGCAATGTTTTATTTTAGATGTTATTTCGTAGCATGCCGCACAAATAAATGCTGCTGCTGATGCTGCTGCTGCTGCTGCTGCTGCTGCTGCTGATGCTGTGCTGTGCTGTGCTGCCGCTGATCCTGCTGTTGTGCTGTGCTACTGCTGCTGATGCTGCTGCTGTACTACCCACGTGGCACAAGTCCTACTCAAAGTATTCGCGCTGCTGCCGCTGCTGCTGCTGCCGCCGCTGCTGCTGCTGCTGCTGCTGTAGACTATACGTAAAGAGGACATGCAGAGCGTACCAGGCAATAGAGAACACAGCAGCAGCAACCATATACCATGCGGAAAAAAAACACCGTGAGTCAGGCGCATGCCGGGGGTCGGGCGTACTTGGCCTGGCATTATATCACACACCAGATAACTTTTATCTGTAAACAATAGGATTTTCATACCGCAGGAATAATTATTTTCAAGTGGAGACAAAATCAGCGCGGTAGTAGCTTTATACGCATTTGATTCGCCAATTTAATCCGAACAAAATCTATCCGCTTTTTTCCACCAATAAAATTGTTGTACCAGCATGAAATAATTTTACCGAGCATCGATTACAGTAGTTGTTAGCGTTATTTCGTATACAATTTCAAAATTTGACATCTTGAGAGAAAACATGATGGCAGCGCGGAAGAAAAAAGTCGGTACCAATTTTCCACTTTCTTATTTACTTGTTTTTAATGTATAGGACGTTGCTTGATTACAGCCCTCTCGAACAGCACGAGCAGAAGAAGTACGTACCGGAACGTGGAGGACATTTGTTTTCGATCGCCTCCGTGCAAGCAGACCAAAACTAGAAGCTGCTCCAAATGCCGCCATGGGGCGATGGACGTAGGAGGAAGGCAGAAGCAGGGACCACACGCAGGAGGATCCTCGTCCTGCTGAACCACACCAAGTCCAGGTACGATACCCCTTGTGCCCGCGAGGCCGAGCTGGGTTTGCCGCTTGCTGGGAGCGTATACGGTGCATTCCCACTACAGATTGGCTATTTTTTTTTAACTGAAAATAGAGTAGAAAGTTGGGTGTGTTGTCACGTAGCTACGAGATGTGCATAGCGTCGAGTTGATGGGTGCCTTTCGCTTGGGATCAGAGGGAGCAGCAGTCTGCGGCGGTGCAGCAGCCTCGGCGAGGTAATCCGGTGGCACTGCTTCTTGACGGAGATGCGGGCGAAAGCACGCGCAGAGCGCGCTCGCGCGGTAGGGTCGGGAGTTGTCTTGCGTGGGTGGAGAGCAGCCGTAGCTATTCGCACGAAAAAACGACGTAAAAAACTTTGAAATTTTATGTCTACTCATTCTATCCCTATGATTCTCCTAATTTTGAGTCCGGAGTGTGTGCCTATGATACCCTTGTGCCATTTCAGAACATGCTTTCGCGTATCGAACCCATATCGGCCTCGTAATGCAAACACAGACCATCGGCGTATTTCAGTGGCCACGCTCCGCCCCACTGCGAGCCCCCCCTCCCCTACTAGTCTCCAGCCCTCCGTGCCGTGCCCTGGGTGGAGCTAGTGGAGGTCTTTCGGTCTAGAATTCAACAAATAGTTCTCATCATGAGCTTTCGCTGGTTCGGACCATCATGCAAAAATCTCCAGATTGTGAAAAGTTTCAAGCAAAAAACGAAAAATGGAAAAAAAGCAAACTGTAAAAATCAGAAAGAGGGCTAAAATTGTTTGCTTTCGACTTCTTTTGGCATTGTTGTTGAGGGGACCATAGAGACGGCCTGCGAACAGAGCTAGCTTGGTTGAGTTATGGACCATCAGGCATTTTGTCCTTTCACTGTTTGTTGGTGAAGTGCAGTCATGCTTGATTGTGTTCACGAGCTCCGTAGTCTAGTGTCCTGGTCTCTAGTCCACGGTACTTGAAATTTGACCACTCGTAGGTACTGCTCGTGTAATAGCTTACCGTAAACTACACAAGATAACACACCCACATAAGCTACCACACCCCCCACAGAATACGACACCCCGGTGATAATTTTGGGCGCATTTTTGCAACCATCGATTTATCACCGGGGCTACACAAGATACCACACCCCGGTGATAATTTTAGTTACGCCGCATACATTCACAGGGTCCCTCTTTCTACCACCGGGGTCATAGAACATCTGCCCCGTGGGCACACAACACCACACCCTGTGTGCGGGGGGAACACCCCGTGTGGAGACCTCCAACAACATGAACGTTGAGGGAGAGCAAAATGCCTCTGCAAGTGCCCCCGCTTCTCCGACAACTGCTTCGACCGCAGCTGTACAGCAGGCGCAAAAACATACCGTGTGTGCGGACGTTCGGACAGGTATCACCACCCCGCAATACCACACCCCTTCAAATGTGCCGCAGCAGCGGCTCAACTCTACAAGGAGTGCTTCGGTATCCCCCCCCAAGCACGACCTGTGGGTGTTCGGAGGTTATCACACCCCCTGGTTTATCACACCCCCTCATTTATCACACCCTCAAACACACCCTGTGGGTGTTCGGACGTGCTTTATCACACCCCCACATTTATCACACCCCCAAACGTACCCCGTGGGAGATCGGACGTGCTATCACACCCCCTGGTTTATCACACCCCCTGGGGGCCGCCGCGACCAGCACTCTATCACCGGGGCTACACAAGATACCACACCCCCCACAGGATACCACACCCGGTGATAATATTTTCAAGCGCTCAAATGTATCACCGGGGGTGTGTTATCTTGTGTAGTTTACGGTAGGTACCAGTCCGCGAGTGTACTCTAGTATAGTGTATAGTATCAAAGAAGCGTGGTCCTGTTCTAACAAACCGTTTACTTGGAGATAGTACGTTAAAACTTTCCTGTATTTGATACGCGTATTAATAGTAGAGCAGTACTGAACACTCGCGCTGGTATTTTTCGATGAAATGCAACGAAAAATGCACTTCTGCCTCAGTATGATATTTGACAATTAATGCACGTGTTTGAGGTTCACCGGACGTGCTCAAGCATCCTGACTGCGCAGATTTCTCGTACAAGTACGGACAATCTGTTGGCTTTATTTTTTAGTGTCGCTGCTGTTGCTGTCGTTGTTGCTATTTTTGTTGTGTTTGTTGTTCTCGGGTACCAGGTATGATATTATGTAGTCTACGAGCATATAAAAAAAAATTGCTCGCCAACGTTGTCGATTGTCGAGCTGTTATAGTACATTATTACAAGGTTCCCCTTCGGGAGGTGGACACGTGCCTCCCGGGGGCGACGCAAGTCGAATGACTACAACTGATGATGAAGTATTTATGCAGAAGGTGTATATCGGAGGGATGCGTAGTGGAAAGAATGTGGATAATAAAACTATATACCTAGACCTCGCCCCCCTCGGACGTCTCGCTCGGCATATCCTCCCCCCTCTCAGCCCTTCTCAGCCCGTAATTGCCGAAAAGAAAATTAGTTGCTGGGAAAAAGAACCGTCCCGAAGTTCCTTGCCTTCCTTGCTTTGCCTAGTCTCATACTTACTTTTTAGCTCTCATTCTCTGATCTTTACTGCTTGCTCTCTGATATTTTTAGTTTGCTTTTTCAGCAACTTCTTTTTTGTACTTTTACTTTTGAAGTTGGCCAATTGCTGGCTCTTGAGAGGGAATTGCCGTTGACGGCTGCATACAATTTGAATTTGAAATTTGCCGGATCGGCAATAACAATTTGAAGTTAAAATTTGCGAAGCGGACCAAGGCTAGTGCGGGAGGAGGCTCCGCCAACAGTGGGGGTGGTGGAGGTTCAGGATCAGGCGTGTGGAAGCTGGTCGGGCAAGAACGGGACTCAGCTTCTTCTGGCAATCCTGATTGGCCGTGCCCGAGCAAGGGTTGTGACGGCTTCCTCATCGCACGAAATAGGAAAAACAGGAGTTCCCAGTACGCTGTCTGCGACACCTGCAGGAGTGCCAAGCTTTTACAAGAAGCACTGGGGAAGCGGCGACAACCCTCGTGTGTGTGACTGGTGTGACGCGGACACCTGTGATTCACCTTCGATCGGCGTCCCTAACGAAGGAGCTGAGAGCTTGACGAAACGTGAGTTACATTTCTGTCGTTGTGCTGTGATTTCTTTTTCATGCGTACAAACACACTGTTGCATGTACGAGCACGTGTACGGGGCAGTCCCGTCATCGCGGTGTAAGCGGGAATTGTACAAGTACTCAGGTCTACGAGTAGACCTATGCAGTGACGCTGCTGTGTGATGCGATTTCTTTTTCATACGTACAGCCAAACACACTTCATGTATGTACGACTACGAGTACGGGGCAGTCCCGTCATCGGGGTAAGCGGGGGTTGAACAAGTGGTCCATGCAGTGACGCTTTGTGCTGTGATATAAACACACGTTTTGGATGTACGACTACGACTACGTGGTATCTGTACATGTAAGACGCAATGAAAACGGGCAAGTCTCATCACGGGGGTCAGCCAGGGTTGTAAAAATGGTCCATGCAGTGATAAATAACACAGCAGCATGATACCTCAGCACCAGTCGCAGTACACACTGGAGGTTGATATATAGCAGTAAACAGAAGCTGAAGTTAACCTGGGTGATGCTGGAGAGCAGTCCCGTGATTGGGGTTAGCGAGTTGTTCATGTAGTGACGCGGTGTACTACTACTGTTACTCATTTTTCATACAACCACATGAACTCTTTGTATTAACGAGTACAAGTAGGGTGCGCAACCTCTTCAGGAATCGCAGTACACGTCGGTCGTAATAGTGTTGATAGCAGCAGTAATAGAGTAGTACCGAACAATATATACAGCAGGTACTGTCTCTTACCCTTGGTTGTCGGTATTCCGCCGGTAGGCCTTATATAGCAGTATACCGGGGCTTACGCTTACCAGTTGCGACTGTGAATCCCGTTCGTTCCTGTCCCAGTGGTGGTTTCATAGGTGTTAGCAACGTTGTGGTACCAGGCAGGGCTTTGCCCATAAACGACCGCTTTCATTACAACAGTGTTAAATTGTACGACTTCCTTTCCATCTTTGGAAATCGACGACAGCTACGTGGCCTTACTATCTTGAACATTCACTGAACGCAAGGTATTCCCATCCGTTGTTGTCGTTTGCAGAAGCCCTGCGAAGCAGCCGCCGAGGGCCGCCAAGTCGGCGAGGACATAAACACGAAGTGCACCGGCGACATCAAGGTCGGTGACCTCCTGAAGAAGGCAGGCGACCACTTGCTCGATGTACATCCCGCATTCCATTCCCACGGTGCCACGAGGGCGTTCGACATCGAGGTACGTTCCACTCTTATCTTGCGTCCTGGGCGGGTTCCGAGGTAAAGCCGGATATTTTTCACGAGATTTTCAGAACGCGGCAACCACGAGGATTTGAGCTCTGAAAAATCGCACAAACTTCCGCTAGGTTTTGGGGATTACGAAAATATACTTCTTTTTTTATTTGGCCGTCGTGATGGTAAGTTACTCGCGAATAATTGGCTAAAATTGAGGTAAAATAGCATCCGCGGGCCCCCCAAGAAAATTTCAAACGCCTCCGAATCTTATAAATTTTTCAGGTTGTGGTAATTTTGGGGTGTAGATCACGAATCCGTCGTTAGATTTTTGATCGGGATCGATTTGACCTTGATACAGCTGCGCACAGATACGTGCAAAAAGAGGGCATAACCTGGGATTTACTAGGGATTAGACTGAAAAACTCCCACCCGTGGAAAACGATCCACACGTTGATTAGAGCTCTGTAAAACTTCGATTTGAGGTGATTTTAGGGTGGGGAACACGAAGATATCAGTGGATTGTCCTAGTTATGCTTTTGGGATCGACTTACGGCTGCCCAAAAGCTGACCTTAGTTGAGCAATTTCAAATTTCCTGGGATTTTTTATTCTCGGTTCCGGGCTCGAGTTTTTGTCTGAACAACTTTCTGAGTGGCTCTACCCCCCCTAATTCGACCAAGCGGAAGCGATTGCCGCCAAGTCCGAGAAAAAAAAAGTTCGGCAATGCGGAGAAAAAAAAAAAAATCCGAAGGGGAACTTTTTTTTTTTTGGGACATTTTTTTAAACGTCGTATTTGGCCGTTTAAAAGCGAACCACGAAGTCGATTTTTTTTTTTTTCCTTATTCCAAGCTCGGAAGAGCAGTCCGGCTTTAGGTCGGAACCCGCCCCTGTGTGTCACGAGTCGAGACATCCATGTCTCTTGCTCAAGACTAGGGGATGGCGTGCGGATATAGTCTATGAAGTGCGGCTCTTTTTCCAAGTACCAAGAGCAAGTACAACAATACCACAACAATTACTAACAGCGAAAGGAGCTCCAATAATTTGGATGGTTACGACGTCTGCTGGAGAGAAGTACGAATACTTTTTTACACATACTTATCGACGTTCTCCCGCCATGCTTCAACGTTTGTGGACAGATCCACAAGACCATCGACAAAAAACAAGAGTGCAAGGTGCTGGGTACCTCCGCTGAGGAGGAAGAGTCCAAGCAAGCCTGCATGCTCCTTCGGAAGCAATGTTGACAGCACGTTCTTTATAGAACGTTAAGTTGTGGTTTATTATACCAGCATCGTTTTTTGAGAACTATGCCTAAATGCGTGCTCTTCGTCTTTCAGGAATACAAATGTACTTCACATGTTTGCGGTGTGTGCGTTCAAGTTCCTGCTTCCAGCATGTTTTTTTTGGCACTGCGCTCCTTTACATCTTAAGTTGTAGTTTTCCTGTCTCTCCTTGACAAGCGCGTGCCTGGTGTTTATGCACTGCGATAATTTATTATTGATGATCGACTTAGAGAAGCTATTAATAGGTGTACAGGACCTAGGTGCTACCTGAGAGGTGGAAGGATATGCCAAGCAAGTCCTCCGACGCGCCCATCATGGACTGGGCGAATGGATGATTACAACAAACTCATAATCATAATCGTCTCTATCCTGTACCGTTGTACTATATATGGACCTCTTGGCATTTTCAAGTCGCCAGTTGCGCCATTTGTGCTCCTTTTCCGCCTTTCTACTACTGAATGTCTATTCCTCCTTCCGCAAGCGTAGCGGGCGGCGCCCAGCCGCCCGCGAGCGAAGCCCTTGTATAAGATATCACAGACGTTTGGAGGAGGAGGGTTGGGATATTGCTGAGGCTCGGTGTGATAAGTTATTCGAAAGTCCACTCCGTATAACTGCGTGGCAGCAATTAATTCTACGTTTGTAGCATATGCGTAAGGCTGTGACATGAAGTGGAGATACTCTTCAACACTCGAATATGTAGTAGGTTGAGATCCAGCGACTTCCACAAGTTCTTGATTTGCTCCAGCTAAGATGCTGTCGTGGAAAGTGTTGAAACCTGATCCTGGGATAACGGTATACAAATTGGTTGTGATGTGGGCAATAATATGTGCACGGACGATGTGATGTAAAGCTGGGTTGTTGTGCACACGACGCGAGATACATCTTAATAAACATGCACCATCACCAATCTCGGGAATAATGGACCATTGACCAGAATTGTTATTGTTGCCGCTGTTGTTGTCTTGATCATTTTCGCTGTCTGATGGGTTTGTACTGCTGTCGCTGCTGTTAGAGGAATCATTGGTGTCATTTTGTTGTGTGTTTTCTGTGTCCAGTATTTTTCCCCGCGCGCTTAAATGTAAAGCAAATGTGGGTGGAGGTTGACCTGTGGCAGCGATGATAAAGTCTGAGTAGACAACGTTGTGCACGTGTGGGACGTTATCAATAAGACGGTCGGGGTGGACCAAGCAAAGTATGTTGTCACGACATGTTGTCCGACTTAGTGCGACGTAGAGTTGTCCATGACAGAAGACATCGCCTCTGAGATCAAGGCCAACTTGCTGTAATGTTTGTCCTTGCGCTTTGTTTATTGACATGGCGTAGCAGAGGCGGACGGGGAATTGGTAACGGTGGCATGTGATACCACGAGACCCAACCTTAATCTCGAAACAAACGCGTGGGATTTTAACGATAGGTGATCCGTCACAGATAACCTCGACGTCAATAATGCGTCGTGATACACCACGTATGATAGCTCTCTTGCCATTGACGAGTCCGTTGTCGAAGTTAATATTTCTAATGAAGAAAACCAGCGCGCCTATCTTCAAGCTGAGATCGTGAGGCGGTGTCCCAGCGACATCTATTCTGTTGAGGTATTCAACAGATACAACATCAGGCATGTCGTCGTCGTCGGTAACTATCTTGTCGGAACTGAGCTGATGATGTATGCGGCCATGCATTTTGTCTAAGATAAAGTTGTTGATGGTGTCGACGTTGTCGTTGGTAGCGGCGAGGATCGCCCTATCGTTGTAAGTACTATGGTCAACGTCTAGCAGATCTGGGTAAACTTTGTGTATGAGGTCTTCGAAGTTGGTGGTACCATCAACAGAGCACACTGTCTGAGAACCGTCGTCGTTGGTGATGGTGTGTGTAAGCGGTAATGCGACAGAACCGTCTTTGAGTTGCACGGGTTCCACCTTGCCTTCTCCAATGGCTAAAGCAGTCTGTGCGTACGGTAGGTCGTCTTTGTTTCTCATTGACTTGGTCAGCCGGAATCTTTCAACGTGTTTCCACAAATAGGAAGAAAGGAAAGCTTGCTCAACAATTTCTACCTCGGTGCCGTACTTGAGAACAGGCGCAACCTGACGCCAATCTCCGCTAAATAGGATTGTCTTGCCACCAAATGGGAGGTCGTTTTGGCACAGGTCTTGCAGAGTTAAGTGCAGTGCTTCCGGTGAATACTTGGAAGACATGACAACCTCATCCCAAACAATCAAGGATGCTCGTTTGAGTACTTCCGCACGCTGAGACTCGGCCTTGACTCCGCAAATGCTGCCTTCAGTAGCATCATCTCCGAAGGGCAACTTGAAAGTGGAATGGGCGGTGAGACCACCTGGAAGTAGGAGGGCCGCGATACCTGTAGATGCTGCACAAAGTACTAATTTTCCCTGGGCCCGAAGGTAGGAACAACTGGCGCATATGGTGTAGCTCTTGCCTGTGCCTGCTGGTACATCGATCATGTAAACACCTCCCTTGTGTAACGCGTTGGTAGTAACTTTGTCGAAGATGTGCTTCTGTTCGTTGGTTAAGTTTGAGCTCATATCTCGATATACTTCAGCTTGTTCTGACCTGTTGGATGCATTTAGCAAACGGTCATATTCTGTGTTATCATGCGTAACCGTCGGAAGGCCAAATTGATTTGTAGAACGTCCGTGTTTGGCTAGCATAAGGTCAATGTGCTTTAGAGCGGCGGTAGCGCTGGCGTTGCGTGTCATTGTTGTTGCAAAATCTAGAGAGAAATCATCTTCAAATATTTCCCACAGTTGTGCTGCAGGTGCTCCATGAAGAACAAGTGTCACGAATAGTTGACGTAGTTCTCTGGCAGTGGAAAATTCCATTGCCTCTTGAAGGCAGATGGTGTATTCGTCGACGTTGTGTATAAGGCCAAGTTCTCTGGCGCACTTCTCGTAAGATTCGTATTCAATGTCGTCGATGCACCTCAGTTGTCTGAAACTGTACGCTGAACGTTTGAGCAACAATAGACGCAAGAACCAAATGTCTCCCTGATCCGGGCTCATGTACTGAATCCTGCTGACGTTAGGTTTAATTTTTTGATAAACA
Organism: Undaria pinnatifida; assembly: GCA_012845835.1. NCBI lineage: Eukaryota > Phaeophyceae > Laminariales > Alariaceae > Undaria > Undaria pinnatifida. The sequence goes on from JABAKD010000023.1 coordinate 13,677,050, forward strand.
TAGTTTCCGTATCGATCACGCAAATACGAAGGGTCTGACGAGTTGTCTTCATCGTCAGAATTGTCCTGAGATGATGTCCTCCCTCTTTTCCTTGAACGTTGGTCCTTCTCCACAGAAAACCTTTCAAAATACTCCTGATAAGTTAAGTGTGCACACCGGGGGTTATTGGGTCGGCCGAAATATCTCATGAGTTGGGAAACGGCGTTGTTGGCTGCGGTCTGTCGTTCCGCTGGTTCGTCGGCCTCATCGTGAATAACAGGCTGCTCACCATCGTGGTGTACGTAGAGAAGGTTGACGGATGGAAACCTATCGTTCGTACGGAAACCGAATATGTGCCACATCGCTTCAGAACTAGATATATATCGAACACTCATGTATGCTTCGATCTCGTTCTTTCCGTAAGTAATTCGGGCGGTGACTGTATCGGCCTTCTTGTATGCGTATTTGTATAAGTAAGCAATAACTGCTTTGGCCGTCACCAAGTCGACACAGATGTGCGAGTCGTATTTCATCAAGAGGCAGGGGTTATATGGCACGACGTCTCTGTTATCTATCTCTGTGTCAACTGTTTTGTTGGCACCATTTTTGCATCTGATGGTGGCCTTGTCTCCGTTATTTAAGCGTGTGTATTCGGCACGGCCTTGGTTGTTGGTATGCATAGATGATCGAAAGGGTTGTGGATAGTGCTTTTGGCAGTACTTGCGTTTTGTCTTAGGGTCTACCTTCATGCACGGCGCAGATGGACAGTGCTTTCCGCATTTTTTGTGAATATGGTATGCTAAAACCTTTTCTCTAAGTTTACCACCAGCTATTGACGAGTCTGGCAAGTTTGTCCAAATCCAATCGTCCACCTTTCCTTCTTCCTCTGGGCCGTCAGGGTACATTACTATGATGTGGGCATGTACTAAGCCACGTCCTTGCCATTCGATTACATGCATAATATACTGGGCTCGTCCGAAGAGGCCTTGGCGCAAGTCGGCTAAGAGATGTTTCAACTTGACCTTGAATACCCGGCTGATAAGGTCTGGTCTGTCCATGCCGGTTTGTCCTGGAAGCCTCAGGCCAGGAAGGGTTGGCGGTGAAAGTGACCATTAATGTAGGAGCACCCAAACGCGCAACAACTGCCATAGCATCTAATTGTTTTATTTTCCTATTAATATGGGATCCGTGAAAGCTCGCGGGAAGTCGTTTGCCTACTTTTTGTTGAGGTGGCGCGTTGTGAATAGCGTTTTTGGTTGTCAGTCTCTTTTTTGGAAGTTGCTTTTCGATGTAGCTGAGCTTTAGATCGTCTGTTCTTGCGTACTGGTCACATGCCCATTCCTGTGCTACGGTAGATAATCGGTGGAAGACAGGTTCGATCATCAATCGCTGTCTGGCGTAGAAACGTGCATCAACAACATTTCCTGTTGTCGAGAGAGTACGGTCTTGTCTGTTTTCCAAGAAGTCACCTGGGGACCAACCGCTGTCTCCACTGAAATACAACAGAGGGTACTGTAACGGGAGGTATGAGCTTGTATAAATTGGAACAAAGCGTGGTTTGTCGCACTCTTTCGCTGGCCCGTTACGTGGATAGGTGTACACGTGCCTTTTCCCTGGTTCGTCAGAGTTGTCTTTGTATAGCAAGGCCGCTATTTCTGTTCTTACCGTTGGAGTAACGCGTGAGCTTTGTTGAAAAGAAATGCTCATGTTGTCTTCGTCGGAGTTGTCTATCTCGAGAAGAAGTGCGCGATATTGCTTCACCCAAGAGTTGTGCTGGCGTAGCTGTTGAGCAATAAATATTACTGTTTCTCCGTCAAGATGAAGAGAACGGCCGGTATTTTGTAGCTCGTGCTCGTAAATGTACATGCGAGCGTTGTTTGTGACGGTATTGTTGTAGGAATTTTTAAAACTGTCCATGATACGATGGTATGGCCTTCCGTGAAGTTTCATCGTCGATGGCCCCTTCATCGTGACCCAAGCCTTGCCAGGGCTAGCACCAAGACATGTGAAAGAAAAAAGATTGTTGTATCTTCTTTGATTTCGGAAAAACTCAGGAGAACTGAAAGCGTTCAAAACACCGGGAGGTAGCGGCTTAAGCCTATGCACAACGTACTTGCCGTGTCCGCAACAGTTTATACTCTCTTCTTTCCACATTTTTGGGCTACAAAACTTGCAGGTCTTGTTCCGTTCGTCGCTCAAACTCAAGTACTTGAATTGAAAAGTCGTTGGTAACTGCACATCTAAATTGCCGAACCTCAAAACACCACGCAAAGAAGAGTCATCTCCCCTTTCTCTACCTTCACTCATCAGCCTGTTCAGCCAAAGATGGCAGGTCTAAGTCAATACACTAGGCTCATATACTAAGTCGATGGCAAAGAGGAGACTCTTCCCCTCAATGCAAGAGCCTCCACGGCTCAGGAGAAGTCAAGCTTGGTGCCCTTGGCGAGCGCCTGGCGAGGCTTCTTGGAGCTGGCCTCCTCGAAGGCGGCCCTGGCCGCGTTCTTGGCGGCGTTCTTGGCGCTGAACTTGGCCTTGCGCGCATCAGCGGTGGCGTTGACGGTCGCCTCCCACTCCTTGCGGAGCTTGACGGCGCACCCGATGTGGAACGGGGTAGCGCTCTCGGCGACGAGCTGGTCGGTCTCGAGGATGGTTGGGTCGTCGCGCTTGCACTGGCGGCACCTCTTACCCACCTAAAGAATTTGTACAGAGGAAATCAAGGGCAAAATGGGTGTGGAGGGAAAGTGTGATTGTTGAGTGTAATCGTCAGCCATAAATAAAATCTGGCAGGCTTTACCTGTTGTGTGCAACTTGAAAGGAAAATAAATTTGAAGGAAAATAATTTTTGAACAAAGTTTGAGGAAAGTGGACAGGTTCTTGTCTCAGAAAAGATGTAGCATGTGACGATGAAGCGTTTATTTTTGGTGCTCAGATGGAAACGAAAAGCAAAAACAGGAGCGGAATACGTGTGTATTTTAGAAAGTAACACCTGATACAAAGACAAAGGAAAAATATTGCTCTACAGCAGCACCAAGAGCAGGTTCACACAAAGCAACATGATTGATGGGCAGCGTGTGGTATACCATATGACGAAAAGGCGCAAGCATCAGAACACGAAAAATATGTACTTTGTGTGTACTTACGTCCTCTTCTCCAGCGAGGCGGACGTTGGTGTGGACGCCCTCGGCGTCAGTGGCGAGGAGGCAGTCGCTGATGTGCAAGCACCAGTTTGCCCACTGGGGGGGCTCGCCGCTGTCTGTTGGTGGGCGAAGGGTCACAGGGTATGAAAGTATAGTGAGTAGTGGAACTCTTACAATAGGGTTGGTTGTAAAAAAGATCACAGAGCAAAATCGTGTGTAATGGTAAATTCAGAATATTGGTGGATTATTGTCTTTTCTGGATGACAAATATTGGATATTTATCAATATACGAAGTATCTATGAACGTATGGTGCTTCAATGTTACGTAAAATATAGGGTATAACTTGATGTAGTATGTGTGAAAGATAACAACAGTGTTTGTTTATCTATGCCAACGTACACGAAAAAACGTGCGTTGAGTCAAAGGCTATGGCATACCAAAGTTGTAGCACTCACTAGGGATGGCGTAGGCCCACACGCACTCTCCAATGATGAGCTCGCCAGCGCAGAACCAGCAGACCTTGTCTCCGTAGCGCACCCTCAGGCCGGAGAAGGCGCAGTTGCCAGACAGGAAGCGACGGCAGACGGGGTAGTCCTGTGTTTACATAAACACAAAGGAGTGGGAATGTTGTACAGGTGGTGTAAGCGTGTGATCGCAGAGAGAAAGGATGATCAAGATGAAGATATATGTAGTTGGTGAAGACGCGGAAATACGATGCGAGTGGCAGGCCTTGGTGGTGAAGGTCTGTAGGAAGGAGGGCAGGAATGAGAATAGACTGGTCTTTAGGCCAGGTCACAGGAAAAAAAAAAAACAGCGTTCGTACACAGACAAAAAAAACGCGTGTGTGTGCTGAACTTTCGGTGGCGTGGGATCACTTGAAAATAGGCTGGTCTGTAGGGCCAGACCACACGAAAAAAAAAAACACAGGTTCCCACGCAACTATAACAAAAAAAAAACCGTGACTGCTGCATGTGTGCCGAACTCTCGGAGGCGTTGTGCAAGCCATGTCGTCTGTCTGTCTGTGTTTGCGAAGCGCGCAGCCAAATTTTTTTCACAGAGTAGAACAGCCGCCAAAATGAACTATGCTACCAACCAGTTTGGTGTTTACTCTATTCCCAAACGTGGACGCACACGGATAGTTATATCTATCAAGTCTCGCTTGTTTTAGCGACAGCTACTACAGTATGTTTGTAACATGCATTGGTGTGAAGCATATGTGTTTTTAGTCGAAGAACTGAAACTATTCCTCCTGTGGTGTTTGGTGAGAGTGCAAGAAAAAAGAAAAACGCGTACGGCTGACGGTAGTTATATCTGTCAAGTGTCGCTCGTATTAGCGATAGCTACTACTACTGTATCTTTCTGTACTGAATGCATATGAAGCGTAGAACTGAAACTATTTCTGTGTTTGGTGAGAGTGCACGAAAAAAGAAAGATAAATTTGATGGAGACAAAATAGAAAGAGGTAGGTTATTGTTGCATGCAAACGCTATGCTTATGTATGAAAGGGACACACCTGCTTCTTGGGGTTGCTGTTAACCTTGAGCATAAGAGCCACGCCGCAGTTGTCGCGGGGGCAAGCGTAGTCGAGGTCACGCTCAGGGGGAACGGGCTGGGAGTCGGGCGTGGTCCGAACGATGACGATTTGCTTGCCCTTCCTGACGAGCCTGATGGTGCTCGTGTCACCGAGCACCAACCATCAGGCTCGTCAGGAAGGGCAAGCAAATCGTCATCGTCCGGACCACGCCCGACTCCCAGCCCGTTCCCCCTGAGCGTGACCTCGACTACGCTTGCCCCCGCGACAACTGCGGCGTGGCTCTTATGCTCAAGGCCAACAGCAACCCCAAGAAGCAGGTGTGTCCCTTTCATACATGAGCATAGCGTTTGCATGCAACAATAACCTACCTCTTTCTATTTTGTCTCCATCAAATTTATCTTTCTTTTTTCTTGCACTCTCACCTGCACGTGGGGCAGGCGTGGCCGTGGACGAAGGCGGCGTGTCCTGGAGTGGCTGTATGGCCTGGGTGGGCGTGGAAGGAGGAGAAGTTGAACCTGGACAGAGAAAAGGATCATGGGACAAATGGGAGATACATGCAGGACGTGGTGTAAGTTTTCTGCAAAAAAACTCAGATCTTCCCGCAGTATTTCGCGCATTTCTTGGTGCAGAAAAACTACATTGTTTTTCGTATGTACAACGACGTGATGAGTTAACGGAGTATTGGTACGTCAGGTTCCACAAAAGTATCAGTGTTTTGAAATCATGTTGCAGCATCGCTGGCCGCTGGCTAAAGTTGGGGTGTGCACGCTGCTGATGTATCTGCTTTTTCTATGATTTTTTTCATGTGCTTCGTAGATCTGAGAGCGGAAAATGGCATCAACAAAAAAAAGCGAACACCACGATGTTCGTTCGTTCGTAGTTTCCAAGGGTTAGGGTTAGGGTTAGGGTTAGGGTTAGGGTTAGGGGGGGAGCGAAAGGGTTTTTTTAAAACGCATTATACAAAGTGTGTGAACGCCGTGTTCTGTTTGTGTTTTTGCAAATATACTCACAAGCCCGACCCACACGTGAGGTTCGAACTCCACTGCCCAGAAGCAACTCGTCCTTAGTATATATAATATTTTTAAGAGTAACAACATCGAGGGGAACCGCTACCTGGTATTAATAGAAGCAGTGATAGCCACCGGGGTGACCGTTGTACCGCACCCTTTAATGTGTAGCCGCTATCATAATATATTAAATATTTTCATGTAATACCAACACCAACCATCATCGTGGAGAAAAACAAAAAATACCCAAATACCCAAATATACATACATATTTTAAACACAAAAATGGGACCCCTCCCATTAAGAAAAAACTCACCCACGTAGTATATTACAAGCACCATCAACGCAGCTTGCAAAGATGAGTATTGACCAGAAATTCGTCGAACTCACGGCTGACGTCCTTGAAATATTTTATATAATAACCGACCAAGCATCACCTTGACGGAGTAATAACGAGATCAAAAAGCCCTCCGTTCATGCATGCGCAGGACGACGGAAACGAATTCAGATTGCATGACGAGATCGCAGGCATGCCATCAGAGAAATACTTTAGGAAAACTTCTCAACAGCAGCAGTACAACTGCAGTAGCAGCAGTACCTAGCGGTACACGCCTATCATACATAGCAACGGCGGTGCAACAGCTGTACATCGTAGTAATGCATGCCAGCTGTACACCAGCACCAGCATTGCGTATTTTGTATTTTCAGGTTCGTGTAAGACCACTATTAATATTAGTAGACTACAAGTATGGACTGCACCGCTGCTGTGCACCGTGCACATAACATGGATCATCAGTGTGCCGGCAGACAAAATGTTGCCAACGTTTTTGTAAAATTATAACTTTGCAACTTTCATGTTTACACAAGGGGAGATTTTGAGATTTTTCAGTTATTTGCCGGACAACCTCTCGGAACTCAGAAAAAGATCCCCGACATCAACCAAAAATTTGTTTGTTCCCGTGTTTTCATTCATTTTCTTCGTAAAATGTTCCAAATTTCGCTACACAGCCATTGCACAATTAGTTTCCGTTCCAAATATACCTCCTATAAGTCTAAGTTCGTTGTTTCATGCGGTTCATGTGCTTTGCGGTGCATGATATTCGAAAGACACAAAATACAATACGAAAACACCCTTGCAAGGGCCCTGTCCGGGGTATTTATTGCCATGTTTTAACACTTAAGTCTTGTTATTAGTGTCCGGTTCTTACCTATTGCTCTCTTGTGACCGAGGGCCGGAGATGGTTTTCTCTCTTCTGGTCGGGATTGATTGTGTAGATTCCGTTTTTCGGCCGGTGTTTTCCGTCATGTAGTCCGTACTGCTGTAGTCTATACCGGTATCACACGTCGGAAGTATAGCTATCTGTACTTGATGGTGTAGATATATCGGGGAAGATCTGTACCTGGTATGGTCTAGCTCACGCTACCCGGTGAGGGCCGTTCTATCTCTATGATCTGTATGATCTGGCGCGTTTTTCCTCAGTTGGATCTGTACTGCTGTATTGATACACTGCTGTGCTACCCGGTGGGGGCCGTTCTATCTTTATGATCTGTATGATCTGGCACATGTTTCCTCAGTTGGATATGTGCTGGTATCGGTAGATTGGATGAGCAGATCCACCACGACACTTCGTAACGGCCGAGACGGGATGTACCACAGGCACTCGTAGATTATCTACGGCTTATAAAATCATCATCCCTCTGTAGATCATCCGCCCGAGGTGTGGCTTAGTAGTAATTGTATAAATAGTAAAGGATAGCATAAAATAGCATACCGCTGACGCTGCTCCACTGCGCGATCTGCTCGCGAGTCCTCGCTTCGCTGCTGAGCGAGGTGTGGCCACGAGGCTACCTTACTTTTTTTAGATCTATTTTAAATATTAATTGTCAGATGTGAGTTCGATGAATCGATAGTCGATGAATCGATCGTCGTCTTTGCCTTTGCAAGCTGAGTTAGGGACACACCGGCCGCGCGTTGTTACTGATTAGTTAGTGTATGGATGGGTATGGATGGGTATGTTAGTGTATGTTAGTGTATGTTAGTGTATGGATGGGTATGGATGGGTATGGATGGGTATGGATGGGTATGGCTCCCATGGATGTTGCTATTATTTATAATAGGGAAATATCCTAATCAACAGCAGTAATATCCGAATCCACAGTAATCAACAGCGCAACAAGAAATTGCTACAATATCAACAGCAGTTTTATTCAGCATACCTGGTAGATGTCATTGGCTAGCCAAAGTTCTTACGTACTTCCAAAACCCCCGTTTCTCGTGCGTTTCTCGTGCTGTGTGTACCGCGGCGGGACGGCGGGGATAGTGTTACGCTTTACCGTTGCAAACCCTGGACCAATCGATAAGAAACAGAAATAAGCACCAGGTACTCAAGAAAATGCCGACCCAGGCTGCATTCTACACTTTTTGGGTTTCTTGTCTTCGGGGGAGGCTGTATTCTGCACTTTCTATCATACACTATCTTCAAGTATGGCGTCTCCCGGGTTTGTTTTGAGATAGCAGCCCGAGTTTCTTATTTTCGCTCTCTTTCTTGTCGGGGTCCTATGTGGTTTCTTCACGTTAACCCCTTTTAAGCCCCAAAAAGATGCCCCATACAATTTTCAAGTAACTTTTGTTCAAACACGGGTTTCAACTTGCAAAGGCGTTTACCCGATATTTCCATACATCTACATGAGCACAACCCATGTCTGTGCCGTCGCCCCGCCCCCAACAGAGACGAGCTCTGAAGGTGGTCACGAACTACAAGACAGATGCGCGTTTCAGGTGTATCCTCTTGCACTTGGTTTGACCATGCAAGGCAAACCGGACGTGTAACGTGCTGCGTACAGCATGCACTTAAATCACCTCCGGCCCTCTCGTATTACTAATACTAATAGCACGAAAGGAGAAAGGGACCCCCGAGACATATAAGAAATTCGACAGGGGTGGGACGATAGTCCCTTCGCAGGTTCCTCTTCCGTATGAGGAGGTGTAGAGACACCGAGGTTCAACGATGAGGGTCAACGATTAGGAAACGCGTCAGGGTGCCCTCGAAGAGCCAGGATGGCCTTGAAGGATTATAGTGATAGAGAAACGGTATGATCTTGATCTACGTACCAGGCAGGGAATGGGGCCTGGTAGCAAAGCAGGAGTTATTTTTATGCGGACGTTCGTGTAGGACTCGCACTTTCTTCTAGCCAACCGGAATTCTGGCCAAAAATGAACACCAGGTACAGGACTACAGTGGGGACTCCGATTTAAGACCCAAATTAAGAGTTAAGAGCGGCCAACTCGGCATGTCCCTCCACGCAAAATAAAAGCTATATTTTTCCCACCTCAGATAAGAGCACCTTGTAGCTATGATAAGAGCTCATGTCTTGGCTCGTCACGGGGCGCTCTTTAGAGCGCCCAAACCCCTCCCTATATTAATTCTCACTATTAATACGACTTACGTATTGTGCCCCCACCCCCAAGCGGGTTTCCAGTTATAAAGGCGTTAAATCGGGGTACCCGGTGTATATCGATTTCTTATCAGTCGGTCGGTTCTGCTGCATACCTACAAGTGTATAGGAGCACACAGTATGGGCCCGCCAAGAAGTCTATTTGGCCTGAGTGTCAGATTATGATTGTAACACCACCCTTGAACAACCTGGAGCATAGATCGGCTATTATATAGGGTTTAGTGTAGAGCTCGCCGCTTAGCACGATTTTTCTGTCTAATTTCGTTGTTACTGCTTTCTTACTGCTGCTGTACCATCCGCCCCACAGTGAGCATCACTTTCTTAATAATGGCTTAATGGCGTAATGCCTTACTGCCTCATTGGACACTTTCTTGTTGGCGGGCCTATGCTGCTGTAGCGTAGCGCTGTACGATCGTAGCAGTTATGTCAAGAAGACACGAGAAGACGTATTTTTCTAGTTTAGTTGGTACTGGGTAAGTAATAGTTTCCGTTTTAGTTCCTAGTCTACTTGAGGCAGCAACTACAGCAACGAAAGAAACAACTTAAGCCTCTGGCGACGAGAAGCAACTTGTTCTCATTTTAGTTCGTAGTTTCTGGTCTATTTCCGGCACCTAAGGCAGCGTTTGACGACAAGGCTATGTATGTTCTAGTTTCTGGTGTGGATACATTTTTATAGCAGCAACAGCAGAGCATTCAACGTACAGATCTCCCTTGGTTTCGCTCATGTTTGCGCGCCAGGTATAGTACAGCTGGGATAACACCAGGAGAGCGGCATCCCGAGACCTTAAGCAGGCTGAACACACTAGTACAAGCAGTAGTCTGGCGAACTGACCAAAAAGTTGTCGTACACGGTATGATTCATGATTCGGTGTTCGATTTTCGATGATTTTGGTTTGCTCAGGTTCAATTTTCGACGATTTATCTATTCTGTCTCACAGGCTAACTTGACCGTTGGTGACCGCTGCAGTAATGATATATTTATAGTTCCCCGGTCAGAGCGGCCCATGACACCGGATCTTGCCCGCTCCTATGTCCTTACCGCTCTTATCTTCGATTGGATGTCATCTGGGTCTTGCTATAGGCGTCACAAGCCGCTTTGACTGCTCCGAATTCTCCCATCTCCATTAGGCCGCTCTTAAACCGGAGTACCCACTGTGCGATTGTGGAATAAGGTGTCCCATTGTTTGTGTTTTTTGTGTTCCCTGAAAACTTGGGTGAAGGGGGGGGCTAACGTATGAGTCTGCAGGAGCTAACGACCAGTAACGACTTCGTACCTGTAGTAGCAAGCAGCAACTGCCGGCAATTGTCAAGAGGCGGAGCCATCGCTAAGCGGCGAACCATCGCTAAGCGGCGAACCTGGTAGCGAAGCTGTCTCCTAGCGGCGAACCTTGTATTTATACCTCGTAGCTTAGATGTGTCGGCATGCCAGTTTGGGCTGCATTCGTTTAATTGAAGTTCTTGTTTTTTGTCGTATGAAGAACATAGTCTCAACTTCGGCGCAGCATACCGCGGCTACCGCGGCCGCGCCGTTGACTTGTTCCGCCGTCCCATCGAACAACAGACTCTTGTGACCTTTGGGGAGACACGCCACTGCCCGCAGCGATTCGCATAGAATAGCTGCACCGACACCCCCCACGTTCAACAAGCCTTGCGACATGTATGGAAACCCATTAGCTTAGATACTCGGCACCTCCGGAAAACGCCTGACTCTCCGACTACGTATCAATATGCACTGGTATTATCTATTAATTGCTGTTGACCTTTTTCTTGTTTTTCATCATCGTTTTTACTCTCCGGCTCAACCCGTACGTTTTGTATGAGGTTTATGAGGTGTTACCCTAAGCTCAATCGTCTGAACAAGAAGCGGTCACAGGTGTCTTCCCTCCCCCGCCCCCCCCCGCACTTGCTTTCGTATTTTTCGCGCAACAGGGTTCATCGTTTCTCACTTTTCCGCTTTTTTAACGCCTTTACACCTGGAAACCCCGGTTTTTTGTCAAATTTGTTTCAAGTTAGTGTGGGGAGAGATTTTGGGGCTCGAAAAGGTCGATTTTCACCGAGTTTTGATATTTATAACGTACGCTCCTAAGTTTGCCCACTCACAGCAGCTCTAGGTGTTGCTCACAGCAGTTGCATTTGTACTGCGGGGAGGCTAGGGTGCCCAACAGTCCTTGGTGACGAAAGACGAGAACCACTCTTTACTCTTTCTTTCGCTAAGAAGACACTCTTTCACAGCAGGACGGGTGCGCAACAGACTTGATGCAGGACGGACGTACAACAGACTTCGTGCAGGCCGTCTGTGATCAAATTTCCATGTGTTTAGGTTTGACACGTCTTGATACCGTGCACCAGTTAAAAGCAACGAGATATGTCAGGAGGCGGGCAGAGCGGTCTCCAAGGTTTTAATCCTATTACAAAGTACCTGGTACGTCCTATAACGCGTCAATAACCAGCGGAAACCCAAGGCGAGCCGGTCGGGCGCTTTGGTGGGACTCACACAGAAGAGAAGGAAGAAATGGAAGAGAGACCTCTATTGATACATGGATATACATATTATAATAATAGAAATACACTCCACCAGCTGTGAGATCGAAGATTTCGCCGAAGCTCATCTTTGCAAGCTGTGTGTGATACTCCGATCGCGCGTATTACTGGGTGTGTGTCCTCATGAAGGATATAGGGTCGGCGACTCCCGCTAGAACTACAAATCGACTCCCCTTGCAACTGCAATATATGTATATATTAGTAGCTCGATTTATTTTCTGGGTCTTTGTACCTCCCCTGGCCCCAACTTTCCTTTGAATGATCGACTTGAATCAATGTTTTGAGTGCGCTGGTGAGGCCGAATCGCCTAGAAAGCCGTGACTACGGCAGGACGCCTCCAACGGGGTTAGGGTTAGGGTTAGGGTTCAGGGCGCTCCAGGGCGCTCCAGGACCCTCCCTCCCCCGGCCGAGCCCCATCACTAGGCACGGGAAGCAATGAGCCTTTCAAGAGCCTTTCAAGGCCAGCGCCTAATGTCTTGACTTTGACGGCCGAAACCCGGGGACACGAACAAGGAAACCCGGCCAACACAAAGCAAGGTGTAAAATAGGAGTTCCCACGCTTGTTATGGCGCTTTTCCTACCAAGGGGATAAGGGACAATCCGTTCTAACGGGTGGGAATGCTTCGAACCCGTCCTAACGGGTGGCCACCACTTCGACAGACAGCTTTGCGCTTGCCCGTCTTTTATGACATTTCAGGGGGGAAGCGGTGGTGCGGCTTCGTAGCGACCAGGATCCTGCTCTGATCAATTTTCTTGGCTAGTTGCTGGATCGCGACTTGGATCGTTTAGGACCTCCATCCGTCATCACGGTAGGTTGCCAAGGATCTGTGCACGCAGCGCAGATCCAGTAACCGAGGAAACGTGTGCTAGATCGTGCAGATCACACAGCTCTCGCCCAACGTGATTTATGTGTCCTTCAGGTTACTCAGGCCAGGGGTCTGTCTCCCATGAACGACGTAGATCCCCAATCGAGGTTTGATCTGTGAGTCGTTTGTCCTGACTGGAGCTACCAGCACAGCAGCAGAGCGCGTATACTAAAGTACTAATGCTGGCCCCAGTCTGCGTGTCTTGGTTGGGATTTTACACTAACCCTAACCCTAACCCTAACCTAAGTCCAGCGTAAAAACGCCTCCTGGATTTCTTGTTTTTCTGCAAGTATATGTGAGACTGCCTTTCTCAGTGCCTTGTATTTGACCATCCACGTACACGGGTGGTAGGTCCATTTCCCATACCTCGAACAGATGACGATCTAGATGGTATAGATCTTGTAGATCTTATAGATTGTCTACCGGAGATCCTGGGTCAGTCGGTATGGGATGCTGTGAAGCTTCTGTGTACCGAGAACACGGGTCCAATGCTGGAAAAGCGTTATTTTAATAGATAGTGCAGATCGTACGGCTGCCACCCGATAAGCTGAGCTAGACCACGCAGATCTTCCCTTGATGATCTAGATCATCAAGTCAGAACAGGTGATCTGTCCGACTTGTTTCCTGTCAGGTATCCTGTGCTAGTAAACTGCAACCATCCCTATGAAACCGTGCTGACATCCCTGATACCTTGGTATAAACGCATCCGCGTTTTCGGGCATGTACTATGATGGGTGTCTCAATATAGTGCCGGCTTAATAGTGCCTCTTGCCCGTAAAATGCCGGCGAAATCGCTTGGCACGACTGGGACCTGCTTAATACCAGTATCTACAATATATCCGATAGTGCCGGTGGCCGGTATAGTGCCGGTGTTGGTGATGGCAATACCGGTACTACAGGGAGGCAACCGCTGTTGTACTTGGAGTTTGTATTGGATTACTACGACCTTACGTGGGCACGACTTGTTCTGCTTGTAAAACTCTGGCAGCACCACAGCAGCAGTCCACGTCAGCGTTTGGGCAGTTACAACAGTGGGAGTAGTTGGCACTTGCGCCGGTAGGGGCCGTCGTGGCAGCAGCAGTGGCTACAGTACCATAAGCGGAACAATAAAAGAAGTTGTCCTGCTGAGGCTGCGGCTACTCTTGTTGCTGCTGCTGCTGCTGCTTGGACTCTGAAGACTGTTTGCCTAAGCTTATGCTTTGGTGGAGCTGATTGTATCTGCCCGTGAGGCTGTTGCTTCTTGGACTCTAAGGCTGCTTGTCTAAGCTTACGTTTTTGTGCCGCTATTAGTAGCTGCTCCTGAGGCTGCTGCGACCTGCTCCTGGGGATTTTGCTGCTTGGACTCTTGAGGCTACTTGCGTAAGCTTACGTTTGGGTGCTGCTTTTAGTTGCTGCTCCTGAGGCTGCTGCGACCTGCTCCTGAGGCTGCTGCTAGCTGCTCGTGAGGCTGCTGCAGCTTGGACTCTTGAAGGCTGCTTGCCTAAGGGTACTCATTGGTGCTGTCATTAGTAGCCGCTCCTGAGGCTGCTGCTGCTGCTGCTGTATACACACGCAAGGTAAGACGCACCCGGGAATGGGATGATTTGCAGCACCTTACTGCTCCAAGATGGTTACACTGCTTTTATCGTTTTCTAGTTTCCGTGCCAAGAACGATTACATTTTTTTTTTCTAAATGGGTCCCAAAAAAAACGCGATCAAAACAATCGAGATATTACTACGTAGTCATCCGACCTTTGCGAGGGTCTTGTGTGAGCGCGCTTCAGAGTGAGTGCCAGCCGCGCTTCAGAGTGAGAAGTACCAAAAAATGACGGATGCTACAATAGAGATACCACTTTGGAGCAAAAACATTTTCTGAACGATACTGCTCCTTAACCCCTTTAGAGCCCCGAATTGCAGCAGACTACTTTTGCGTGGTTTTTTTGTACACCTAGGACCTGAGATTTGCTCCTTCGGTGTCCACGTCAAGTTTTCTCGAAATTAAGTTTTTGCCAGAAAGGGGGCGTACTGTTATACTACTGTTGATGGTATCGTATCATATTTTGGACCTGTTAATGGTATGGTACGTTATATGTTATACAGCTCAAGCGAGGAGCCGCACGAAAACAATACGGTGCACCTGGACCGTGGACCGACTCCATAACGCCATATAACGCCATGCAACGCGCGTGTGGTATGTGCAAGCCCTTGGATTTTTGTTCGTGCACATTCTAACCACGCCGGGAGCCAGCAGCAGCCAGCTCACGCGGGTCGTATGTGCAAGCCCTTCGATTGTTGTTCTTGCATATTCTAGCCACACCGGAAGCGAGCAGCAGCCAGCTCACGCGTCGAGTTTGATCGCGCAGCAGAGGGAGCAGTGCCACGTTAATGGTGCCATGCAACGCGCGTACCATACAAGTCCTTGGATTTTGTTGATTTTGAAAATGTTCCAACCACAGCCGAAGCCAGCAGCAGCCGGCTTTGCCTGTATTAATAGCGGCTGATCCTGCGATCGTTAGTTTTCTTGGACGATTTTTCCCTCTGAAGCCCCGAACGGAATGGGTTGAGCCCTTTGGAGCCCCAAACCCCTCCCTATACTACTTCCAAGTACTTTGTTCCCGCAAAATGGGTTTCCAGTTGTGAAGGCGTTAACCCCTCTGGACCCCCAAACCCCTCCGTATACTAATCTCAAGTAGTTTATTCCCGAAGAAAACGGGTTTCCAACTGTAAAGTCGTTATAGATTGAACATATTTGCATCACTCGCCGTGTCTACCCTGGCATTATTTATAGCTGTTAATAACACTACTGTAAGGAGCGTCGCTGACCAGCGGTCTTCACGAGGACATGCCACCGCGAGCGGTCGGAGTGTGCATCACACACAGCGATTTGTTACGAAGAATTTCGACGAAATCCCCGATCTCCACAGCTGTGGTAGTGTAATTTATTTTGTTGAAGTAAACCATGTCCTCGATGGGGATACATACACCTTGCTTGACGAAAATGGCGGATTTGGGAACGCCTCGTCGAGGTCTTTCAGACCCGTCGCTCGGCCCGTGTTGTTCGCTCTCCCTGGTGTCAACGCGTAATGTTTTCTGTTTTGTTTTTCGGAGGCGTGATAGTGTATTTATTGTCTTGCTGTGCGTCTCCGTGTATGTGTATTTTTTTTAATCGTCGATTTTATAGTCTATTTATTGTCTTGCTGTGCTTCTCCGTGTATGTGTATTTTTTTTAATCGTCGATTTTACTCTCGAGCTCAACTCGGGTCGGATCGGGTCGGGACGGGTCGGATCGGGTCGGGACGGGTCGGATCGGGTCGGGACGGGTCGGATCGGGTCGGGTCGGGTCGGGTTGGGTCTGGCAAGGAGGTTATCAAACATAACGGATGGGTGGGGTCATGTGGTTATCAATCAAATACCCTTGAAAAGTAGTCATCGTATGCGGTAATGTAGAGATCGTGATCTGTCCGAATGTGAGCTCCATACCTCGGACAGGTCACGATCATGCAAATCGTGTAGATCATTTAGATGGTATGGATCATACAGATCATACCGCTCCTACATATGTCGTTGTGATACGATCTGCAGGACCTGTATCAATAGAGTACAGATCCAATAACCCAGGAAATGTGTGCTAGATGATGCAGATCGTACGGCTCGCTCAAAAAGCAAACAATTCTTCCATTACTAGGCAATCCTTCCGCCAAGTACGGAAACCCAATAGATTTGGTAGTCGGCACCTGCAAGAAGCGACTAACTAGTAGTGCGACTAATAACTAGTTGGCGACGTAAGTCGTGCCGACTCCCAGCTTCGGTGATTTGGCCATGGCCGTGCGATGCCAACCGCAATGGATACTTGTACGACGGGCAGAGTGTAAACGCCGCGTGATAAAATACGTCTGTGGAAAATCACGACGAGGTCGTTTTCCAGGCGGCTACTCTCGCGGTGTATGCTCGTGCTCTCCTTTATTCCGTTAGTCTGGAGAGATTTCGGCGCAGAAAATTGTCGCAAGAGGAATGTCCTTTTATTGACTTGAACGTTGCAGTTTACGGTTGTACAACTGCTGTCACACAAGTAGAAGGCTGATGTCGTTGTTTGTACCCTATGCCCTCCCCTCTCTTACCGAATCGATGCAAAATATATGTCCCATGAAGTGTCTTGCTATCTTGAACGTTATCTTGAACATTGCATTGCGTGTCTTTTTTTTTTCTTTTTTTTCATCCTCCGGCGGATGGGGGAAGATTAAGCTTAAGCTCACGGCACTTCCGCGTATTTTCGTAAACGTCGTGTGTCAGTTTGCCTCAGTTGCATTCGCAATCCAGCGTTAACTGGCGTATGCTTCAATATCCTTTAGTTCCCGTAGCGACAGCGACAGCTACAGCGACAGCTACAGCGACAGCGACAGCGACAGCTGCCCCTACCGGCGGTGCCGTTACTGCTCATCACTGCTCTTTACTACTCTTTACTCCTCATTACTGCTCTTTACTACTCATTACTACTCATTACATTTCACGATTGTACTACAAGCACTGTCAATATATGTATAATCATAGAACCGGTGCAAAAAATGGTCGTAGGAGGCGTCTTTTTCTTCTCTAGAACGTTTTTTTTTTACGGTTGTACAACTGCTGCCATACAAGTAGAAGGTGATTTTCGTTGTTTGTACCCTGTGCCCTCCCCTTCCTTAGAGGTTCGGTGCAGAATATCGTACAGAATATCGTACCACGAGGTGTCGTCCTTCTTGCAGAGACACACATTATTCGACATTCCTAACCATTTTACCCCGCCGATGTCATTATTAGTAGTGGTGGTGTTGGTGACGGTGGTGGTGGTGGTGATGGTGGTGGTGGTGGTGGTGGTGGTGGTGGTGGGTGGTGGTGGTGGTGGTGGTGGTGGTGGTGGTGGTGGTGGTGGTGGTGGTGGTGGTGGTGGTGGTGGTGGTGGTGGTGGTGGTGGTGGTGGTGGTGGTGGTGGTGGTGGTGGTGGTGGTGGTGGTGGTGGTGGTGGTGGTGGTGGTGGTGGTGGTGGTGGTGGACACTCCGACCCTATTAATAGTAACAATTAGTAGTACAAGTATTTCCTATGGGTTAGGGTTAGGCTTAGGGTTAGGGTTAGGCTTAGGGTTAGGGTTAGGCTTAGTTCCATGGTTTCGAAAAAAGCTATCAGATATAATGCAAGACACTCCTATCGCGTTACCTTGAATGGTATTAATAGCATATTTTACGGTTGTACAAATGGCATATCATAAGAGTCATATCATGTCATCGGCGCAGAAAATGGCCCCAGGAGGTATCTTGTTCTCTTGAACGTTAGATTTTACGATTGTACAACAACTGCTACTGTTATACAAGTAGAAGGCGATGAGATTATCCACTACCCTGGTAGGAAAATCGCCGTCACTTGAACTATCGCCCAACATGATGGATGATGGATGATGGCCTCAACGCCTTCACAACGCAAATTGCTTGGAGTTTGTATAGGGGAAGGGGTCGGGGCTCTAAAGGGGTTAATGCTATTGCTGTGACATCTCACCTGTCTCACCTGGTGATCTATCTCATTATTCACCTGGTTTCACCCCAATCATGGCGTTCATGACGTGGTTTCACACCGCCGTGTATCTCTGTCTCGAAGTTTGTGAGTTTGTGACCACAGAGCTCGTCTCTCTCACGCTCTATGAGACATTAGCACGGACACTGGTGTGCTGTGCTGGGTGTAGATGGTGATGGTGATGGTTGGAAATGTCATTTTGGTGTAAAGAAAACACACACATGCATGTATGTATCGAATTAGTTCGAGTAGGCTACCCATCTACGTAGAGCACTCTGTTAAAACACAATCCATTTTGAAGTGGGACATGATCATATTAATATGAACCACACCAACTGCAACATCATATTTTTGCGCGCAAGTCTCTTGGGGCCGCAAAGGCGTAGACTCTACTTCGTAGCTAAACAGATGCACATATATATACCAAGTACGTTGGTACACAATGTGAAGAACGACGAGAGCGAAAATGTAAAGAGCAAGTGGGCCGAACCTAATGTTTACGAGTGTTATGATCCCTTTTTACGTATAACTATTCTACCTCTTGTAGCTGTATTTTCGTGTTCTTATGCCGCGTTTATATTCCCTTTTTCGTAAAAAAAAAAACGGAAAATCGGCTCGAACTTTTTCCCAGGAGGAGGTGGGCGCGTTACCGGTGTCTTTTGTGCTACCTGGTATTCTATCCAATACGATACTGCACGATACTGCAAGAGGCAACCTCCTCTCAAGAGTATCCTATAGTTCCAAGTGGCCGTTTTGGAGTGGTGGTGCTTTTTATGTTTTCGCCTTTGGTCCGTTACCTCCACGTTTTGGGTTGGGGATGAAGAACTTGAAATTAGCACCAGGGTCTGTTTGTTTTTTTTGCGTCATTTAATTTCGGCGCCTTTTTGTTTCTTGTGGAATGTTGGGCTGAGCTGGGAACATCTCGTGCTTTCAGCGGCGAACGGCTCAAGCTTTTCGGTCAGCTTGCGCGCCGCTGCCGGGTATTTAATTTAATTTTTTTTTTGGGGGGGGGGGTTGTTCCGAAAATGGCGCAGGGCATCATTCCGCCCAATACTGAGAGTGGCGCCTGCTCGTACATGATGACAGGATGGCATGATGGCATGATGGGTACATGATATGTACGGTAGAGGATCCAGTAGAGCCAGTAGAGGGGTATCATAGGTATTATAGCAATTTTTGCCAATAAACCATTTTTATTTTCTGCATTTCGAGACTCCTTGTGATGCATGTACCACTATTAATAGTCTACTGCTGTCACTTTTTTCTCGCAGACAGCAGTATTTTCTGCATTTCGGGACTACGTTTTAGAGGTGGCAGTTTTTTTTGCAAAACATGTTCTGCATTTCGGGACTCCCTATAGAAGCACTTTATTTGGCTAACCATTTTCTGCATTTCGGGACTCGTTATCGTACAGAACACGCTTTTTTTTTGTTGGAAACAAAAAAGTGAATTTCGGAACTCCACACGATATAGAGGTGGCACTTTTTGGCTGAAACATTTTCTGCATTTCGGGACTCCGTACTACGAGAGATGGACTTTTTTTTTCTTGGCATTTACATCATTTGTGCATTGTGGGACTCCTTATAGAGATACCCGTAGCAGTTTTTGGCGTTTTTTTGTTCTGCATTTCGGGACTTCTTCTATAGGTGGCGGTTTTTGGCAAAAACATTTTCTGCGCTCCTTCGCGCCTTAATAGCTGAAAATCCGTTTCGGGGACAACATTACTTGAAATTAGTACAGGAAGGGGTTTGGGGGCTCTAAAGGGGTTGACCAAATTATATATATATATATATTTTTTTTTCGCAATTTTTGCTAATTTTCGGTTTTATTTATACCTATTGATAAGACATGAGATTCTTTATCGGATTGCACGTTTATTTTTTCCCAGCTCTTTGCATTGCTTGTCCCCCCCCCCCCCCCCGTTTTTTTTTTTTGTACATGAAATTGCTCGTCGGATTGCACGTTTTTTTTTCGTTTCCTCTCATTTTTTTTTTTGTTGGGTGAAAACATAGGTGAACCGTACCGTACCCTACTATTATCAGTAGGAGCATGCGTCTGGTCTGTACCGCCGTAGCGGCCCCTGTACAAGGCAGTCGGAATAAGGCGACCACTCGATATAGGGCGGTTGAAGTCGATTGATTCGATTGGTACGGCTGTATCTCTGAACACCACTGCCTATACGAATATGGCGGCCACCAGGCATGTGGCGGTTGAATTAGGTTGGCACGACTGCTGTAAATCTGAACACAGCGACCTTCACCACTAGGGCGGTCTTTCGGTGTAAAGCGGTTGAAATCGGTTGGCACGTCTCTGTAACTCTGGCCACAACTGCCTATACGATTTAGGCGGGTGGAGTCGATGTAAGGCGGTTAAAGTCGATTGGTACTGCTGTAACCCTAAAAAGAAGGACCCTGAACACTAGGGGCCTATGCGATAGGGTGGCCTTTCGATATACATGTATAAGGCGGTTGAAATCGGTTGGCGCGACTGTGACTCTGACCCCAACTATCTATGCGAATACGACGGCCACACGATGTACGTAGGGCGGTTGAAGTCGATTGGTACGGCTGTATCTCTGAACACCACTTCCTACACGAATATGGCGGCCACCAAACGTAGGACATAAGTGGGCGGTTGGCACGGCTGTAACTCGGAACACAACGACCGATACGACTAGGGCTTTCTTTCGATATAAGGCGGTTGATGTCGGTTGGCACGACTCTGTACTGACTGAATAAGGCGGCGTTTCGATATAAGGTGGTTGTAATTGGTGGGCGCGGCTACTCTAACTCTGAGTACAGCTGCCTATACGAATATGGCGGCCACTCGATATCGGGTGTTGAAGTCGATTGGTACGGCTGTACAGTAGTATCTCTGAATTCAAGGGCCTATACGAATAGGGCGGCCTTTCGATATATGGCGGTTAAAATCGAGTAGCATGCGTCCGTCCATACCGTATTGGCGACCTGGCGACTATGTAAGGCGGCTGGAATAAGGCGGCCACTCGATGTCGGGCGGTTGAAGTCGATTGCTACGGCTGCTGTAACTCTGAACACCACTGCTTATCGTACGAATTTGGCGGCCTTTCGATACAGGGCGGTTGCACTCGGTTGGCACGACTGCTGTAACTCTGAACACCACTGATCATCGTACGAATATGGCGGCGTTTCGATATAGGGCGGTTGAAGTTGCTTTGCACGGCTGTAACTCTGAAAATCACTGCCTCTACGAATATGGCGGCCACCAGACATATGACATAAGAGGGCAGTTGGCACGACTTTAACCAGGAACACGACGATCTATACGACAGACTATGATAGGGCGGTATTTATATTCCTGTCGGGTTGAAGTGGGTTGGCACGACCCTGTAACTCTCACCACAATTGCCCACCAGGTATACCAAATAAGGCGGTTGAATAAGGCGGTTGAAGTCGATATACCTGGTAGGGCGGTTGAAGTCGATTGGTACGGCCGAAACTCTAAACGCTACGTATAATAATAGTGTCTACGAAAATCGCGGCCTTTCGATATTAGGCGGTTGAAATCGGTTGGCACGACTGTGTAACTCCGACTGCTGTGATGCAGCAGTATACCTGGTAGCAGCTGCCTATACGAATAAGGCGGCCACTCGATATAGGACGGTTAAAGTCGATTGGTGCGGCTGTACAGCAGTATCTTTGAATACAAGGGCCTATGCGGATAGGGCGGTCTTTCGATATGAGGCGGTTGAAATCGAGTAGCATGCGTCTGTCCATACACTAGCGGGGCCTACAAAAGGTGGTTGGAGTAAGGCAGCCGCTCGATATAGGCGGTTGCAATCCATTGGTACGGCTGCTGTAACTCTGAGACAAGGGCCTATGCGAATATGGCGGTCTTTCGATGTAAGGCGGTTAAAGTCGACTGGCACTACTTCTGAAACTCTGAATACAACCGCCTATACCAATAGGGCGACTTTTCGACATAATGTAACTCTGAGCACAAATGCCTAAATGAATAACGTTGTCATTCCGTATTCAACGGCAGCTGCCGGTAGCTTGCGCTGCTGAAGCAGGAATGGGGACTGCCGGTAGGGACAGGACAGCTCGCGCTGTCGCTACCACGGGAACTGAAAGAGTGTTGAAAGGATACTGAAAGGATATACCTTATACCGCCTTTGATAAGCCCTACTAATGTATTTGACGCGAACAACGTTCAGTCGACGCGTGCTACGCTAGAGGTGCTGACGTATACCGCTTTTTGGCTAAAATGTGTAAGGAAATGACGATGCTCCATAACCCTCAATCGTGGTGATGCTTCCATGCTTCCAGTCTTGTTTTGCGCCAAAACTTTTTTTCTACCTAGGCCATCGGATTGCAGTTTCAGTTTGCTCTAAATCTGTTTTTTTTTTTTCATAGAGCTTCTGATGTGAGGAAGGAGCGTTTTAATAGCTTCATTATTACTGTTGATACCATTAATAGCTTCATTAATAGCTTCAGAGAAAAGCGAACATCTTGTTATTCCTCACCTGGAACCCAACACTTTCCGGCAAACAGCCTTTTTCAGCTTTTCCTAAAAATGTCCCCTCTTTCCTATCTTTCCAGGAAAAAGGCGTTATTTTGCGGGGGGACAAAAAATGTCATCCCCGAAGAAAGGGTGCTCCTCTGCTGTTGAATGTGTCAGTTACTTACACCAGGTACAGTATGGTACAGCAGTATGGTATACCATGAATATTAATAGAGGAAACATGAGCCGAAATTTATGTAGTTGAGGTTGTTTTTCGGCCGAGATCAATGGCCCCTCTTTGCCGCCGCTTGCCCACGTTGAAAACCGTTACAAAGCACCGAGCACTCTGAACTGGTGTCTCATGTCCCTAGTTTATTTAGTTTAATCTTCACTTTTACTCTCCAACTCAAAACCCGTGGTCACAGGTCACAGGTGTCGTCCTTCCCTTCTGCCCCCCCCGGTACATGCCTCCTTTTTTATCACCCATAGGGTCCAGTATTCTCCCACTTGTCAGCTATTTATGCTCGTCGATTTTCATCGAATTTTAGGCCAACTCGCTCTTGCGCGCTTTCCGCTCGCTTTTTTTTTTCGCATGAAAAAAGTCCGTACGAGCACGAGTATGCACTTGGAAGGATTCGAACCCGCGTCTTTACCTTTAGTAGGGAGGAGGGTCGCCTACTACTATAATACCTTGTACTATGTACCATGCTACTCCACAGGGGAGGCCTGTAACATTACATGCTACGATAGAGAGCCGGGACCACCACCACCACTACAGCAACAACAACAACAACAACAACAACAACAACAACAACAACAACAACAACAACAACAACCAAAACAACAACAACAACAACAACAGCAATACCAACAACAACAACAACAACAACAACAACAACAACAACAACAACAACAACAACAACAACAACAACAACAACAACAACAACAACAACAACAACAACAACAACAACAACAACAACAACAACAACAACAACAACAACAACAACAACAACAACAACAACAACAACAACAACAACAACAACAACCACACATTTTTTTTATGGAACCGGACACAAGGGGGCGGGGGGGGGTGTACTCAGTTTGTGCATGGCCGTAGTCGTATGACCATAGACCCTCGCATCCCTTCTATGCCGGGACGGAGCACGTCGGGTTTTCACCAACCAGGCAGACATTGGTTGCACCAAGCGCGAAGCGCCGTGAGGTGTTGGGCGAGTCGCTTGAAGGGTGAACTGCATCCTTCCAAGAACCGCTCGTGAGACGGACTTCGTCACCTTGTGCCTACTTTCTTGCTTATGGACGACAGCGTTCGCCAATGACTTGGACTTTGTCCGGTGACCACGGACTCGATTATGCGAGTTAATGTGAGAACAACAACAACAACAACAACAACAACAACAACAACAACAACAACAACAACAACAACAACAACAACAACAACAACAACAACAACAACAACAACAACAACAACAACAACAACAACAACAACAACAACAACAACAACAACAACAACAACAACAACAACAACAACAACAACAACAACAACAACAACAACAACAACAACAACAACAACAACTTTGTTTTCTGGCGTGCCCACTCCAGAGACAGCAATGGTTATTACTATATAACTGCCTCGTGGGTGCCTTGTCATATTCACGCTACGTGATGCGATCGATCAGTCCCCTTGTGCAGAATTAGGGTTCTCCACCCCGCACAACATAATCTATCTCGATAACCATCATGGTGACCGTCAAAAACAAGTAAACAAAAAACCGTACCCTGGTTGTCTAGGTCACGCAGTGATTGGCATCCTGTACAACGTCGTTGCCGACCAACGCCAACCCCAATATACATACAATGTTTTACAGCATCGGTGCCAACCGAGGCCAACTATTATACATATATTGTAATGGGGGGGGGGGGGCGGTTTCTAAAACCAAGTAAAAAAAACTTTGAAAAAAAACGCCATTTTCTCGATTCGCGCAGAAATCACACCGCTCCGATTTTTGTTTTTTGTTTTAACCATTTCAGGAGTGTGACTCCCGCTTTCTCTTTTTTTGCGTGCTCCCCTGGAGAGACGCGCCTTTTTTATTCTGCGGCTCCTCGCATGACTCATGAGGAGCAGCTCTACACATACCCCTCTGAGGCAATATCTCGTACATATATTCTGATACAAAATACAAGTAAAGGGATACTATTGCAGTATGATAGCGCACGCCGATGAAGGATGGAGGATGAAGGATATCATGATATCATGGCCTACAGAAGGATATCATGATATCATGGCCTACAGCAGGATATCATGATATCATGATATACAGTAGGATATCATGATATCATGGCCTACAGTAGGTGTAAAGCGGAAATTACCTTTGAAAAAAGTGATGACGTTGCTACGATTTTTTGTTACTATAAACCCTATATACAATAACCCCTACGTAACCCCTACGTAACCCCTACGTAACCCCTTGGAGAGTGGAGAGGAAAAAAATGACGACGAAACATGACGATTTCGGCGTCGGCCACTGCTGGTTAGCGATGGACCCTCACAGCATTTGCCTAGCCTAACCCTATATGGGCTGGGAGAGGATAAACATATGAAGTTAGTGCCCGCACTATCTAACCCCTTTGAGAGTAGAGAGGAAGTAATCGACACCGTACCTTGACGGTGTCGGCATCGGCCACTGCTGGTTAGCGATGAAAGCATGACCCTCACAGCATTTGCCCAGCCCTAACCCTATATGGGCTGGGAAAGGATACACATATTAACTTAGTGCCCGCACTACAGTGATGACTGTTCGTCGTGCTGCCGCCCACTCCCACTTGCCATGGATCCCCAACACGACACGCTAATTATATTCTATTTATAGTATTGGTCATAATAGCTCACAGCTATGAGCAAGGAAGAATAGTTTGGACGCTTCTGGCTGTAGGCTAGTTACGGCGTAATATCGGTGTCTGGCGTGTAAACATCTGATATCACGTATCTGCTACTCGCCAGCCGTAGCTTGCAAAAGTCGAGGTTCGAACCAGGCTAGTTTTTTTTTGGTGGCTGCGGAACCAAAGGCGTGTGTTTGTGTGTTTAATCGAGCTGGTTTAGGCAGGCTGAGTTTATTTTGTTAATCTGGGTCTGCGAAGGCGTGTTTTACGGTGTTGAACCGGGCTGGTTTAAGGTTTTATATTGGATGGGGTACATACTGTATTCTACCGGGCTGGTTTATTATTTATTTTTGGGGGAGAAAGGTATAGTCTACAGACACAAGACACGGGCACGTGTGGCCTGTAACCAAGGCTTGACCAAGAAGTTGTCGGGTCACACTATTGCTAAGAATATCGCCGGCTGTACCGTGTGCTGTAGGGTCCTGCTTTGAGTCGAGCCGGGAAAAAACTTGATGGGCTACTACTTTCAACAACAATAATTACCATTATAATTACAATAATAATACAATCATAATCATAGTCATAACAACAACAGCAACAACAACAACGACAACAACAACAACAACAAAATAACAACAACAACAACAACAACAACAACAACAACAACAACAACAACAACAACAACAACAACAACAACAACAACAACAACAACAACAACAACAACAACAACAACAACAACAACAACAACAACAACAACAACAACAACAACAACAACAACAACAACAACAACAACAACAACAACAACAACAACAACAACAACAACAACAACAGCAACAACAACAACAAAATAACAACAACAACAACAACAACAACAACAACAACAACAACAACAACAACAACAACAACAACAACAACAACAACAACAACAACAACAACAACAACAACAACAACAACAACAACAACAACAACAACACGTTATAACCTCTATGCTAATTCTAGACGGTCGTCCGTCACCGGCCTATACCGCCTCACTACAGGCAAGATATTAACTCATTTTTGAGGCCCGGGAAGAACCCCAAACAAGTCGAGATGTAGTACGCCTTCTTCCAATCGAGATGTACGTCCTCTTTCAATCGGGATGTCCCGCCCTTTTCCAATCGAGATGTTCGCCCTCTCCAACCGCTTAAGTGTGTCTGTGTAGTAAGCAGTATCATGCTGTGCGCGCGTGGTACATTTCCTGCACACCCGTTCTGTAACCGTCTATCACTTTGGACACTTGATTCCCTCTTGAAGTTCAACCGGACCGCCGTTTGTCGTAAGCTTACGCTTTGAAACTTGAGAGAGAAAAAATGACGACGACGAAAGTTGACTATTATGGCCCTTTTGAGACTTGAGAGGAAAATAATGACGACGACGAAAGTTGACGATTATGGCCCTTTTGAGTCTTGAGAGGAAAGTAATGACATCGACGAAAGTTGACGATTACGGCATCATCGGCCACTGGTGGTTGGCGATTATGATGATATAATTGATGTCCGAACGAGAACAATTCGAATAACGGTACCGGACGGGGCGAAGCATGATCCTACTCGAAACTGTAACGCGCTCGCGCTACTGTTAGACGTTTTGAAAACATCGCAATCGTCGTTTTTTTTGTCGCTATGCTATAATCAAGATGTAACAAGATATACTCAAGATATAATCAAGATATAATCAAGATATAATCAAGATATAATCAAGATATAATCAAGATATAATCAAGATATAATCAAAATGTAATCAAGATATAATCAAGATATAATCAAGATATAATCAAGATATAATCAAGATGTAATCAAGATATAATCAAGATATAATCAAGATATGTTCAAGATATAATCAAGATATAATCAAGATATAATCAAGATATAATCAAGATATAATCAAGATATAATCAAGATATAATCAAGATATACACGGACCCCTACAAGGGTCGACCTGCCACACCAACTACTACTGTAGCATGTTAAGCTCAGAGTCGTTTGCGGCACTCCTAGGTAAGCTTGGCATCGCCTTGCAGTACTTGCAATGTTTTTTTTCATGTCTCGTACTGCTGTAGTTTTTGGCCCCAGACCTGTTTTCTCTAGTAGGCATCGGCACGGACACTGGTTGCGCTGGACGATGAATAGATTTTTTTTTTTTTTTTTTTTTTTTTTTTCATCCTCCGGCGGATGGGGAAAAATAAAGCTTTAGCTCACCACATTTCCACGTATTTTCATACGTACGCGTCGTGTGTCGATTTAACTCAGTTGCTTTCGCAGCCCAACGCTAGCTGGCGCACCCTTCGGGTCCCATTGTAGGTATAGCGTAAGCTGTCCCTATCAGTGGTCTTCGTTACAACCCCGGCAGCGCAAGCTGCCGTTGTATACGGATGCGTGTGTATGTCGACCCGGCCTGTCCCCTGAGGGTCAGTTTCGGTGGAGATAGCCACCCGGAATGTCATCTTTCCGGGTAGTGTGGGACTTGCGCAAGCTCACCCACTAACAAAACCCCTGGCCATGGGAGATGGCCTTCCGCCGGACTTGGTCCAGTTACGGTCCACCCTACCCATTTGGGCGTTGGTCCTCGGGAATATCAATTTAATGTAAAGAACACACACGTTGAGTTTAGCCCGCGGTTCGCCATGGGCCTGGAGTGCTACACTAAATCTAACATTTGAATGTAGCACGCCGTTTCCCGGGATACGTACGAACGTCTACTTGGCCAGCAATTGATATAAGCGCGATATAAAAACAGCAAACACAAGCCCGGCAAGGACGTGAGGCCATGCGGTACTGCCAAAGTATCGTAAACACCGAGACTCGAGTGGATATCCGCGTCCCCATGGAAATATATCAAAGGATTGAAACTTCCATTGGTTGACCCGGGGGTACTCGTTTATCATTCCCTCCTTGTAAGATTTTCCAAGCATTGTTCCACGTGCATTGCTCTTCGCGAGCTTGTATTTTTTTGTCGGACTTGCATAGTCTATACCTGTTATTTTTAGGTTTGCCGCTGACAACCAACTAGGTTCTGTAGTTTAGTTGGTGTTTCTGCGTGTGCTGCTCAGTGTGCCTGTGATTGTAGCGTTCCTGCCGCTGCGGACTTGACTGCCTAACTTGCACACTTGACTGAAAGGCAGACAGAGTAAACAGAAATATAGACGCAATGACGAACACAGAGTAGACCTGTACCGTAGACAGATGTGCACACAGATGGACAAAGGCAGGTAGACGAGCCAGGAAGACAGACAGACAGGTAGACAGGTAGATAGGTAGACGAGCCAGACAGACAGGTAGACAAGCCAGACAGAGAAGTAGACGAGCCAGACAGGCAGACACACAAACACAGACACAGGCGCACAAACGGGCAGACGTGCGGACCCGTAGAGGAGTCAGACAGGTAGACGATCCAGACAGACAGGCAGACAGGTAGACGAGCCAGATAAGACAGGTGGTCATACAGACAGACGGACGGACAGACAGGTAGACAGACAGGTAGACAGACAGATACGCAGATGGACAGACTGGAAGACAGAACTATTGATATGTATGCACACAGGACGACAGATAAACCGGCAGATAGACAGCCTGAAAGACAGAGAGATCGACATGTTGACAGGGAGACAAGGCAAAGCAAGACAGACGGCGCATTGTTTACTGTGGAGCAAAACTGAGATTAGTTTTCTGGTAAACTAAGATGGCCCAAAGAAACACCTAGGGCTATGCGAGAACCAAGGCGTTCTCTATTAGTATTTTTTCACCCTCCGACAGCACATAGCCCGTATGCCGTTCCGATATCAAGCGATTAAGATCCTTGGATAAATTTGTAGTTTTTTTTTTTTTTTTTTTTTGTAAAATTGTAGGATCTCTGCCATGACTGTCGGTCAACACCACTCTCCTAACTTGCTTTCCCCGCACGTTTTCATGCCTTTTAAAATTGTTCTGTTAATAACAGCGTCAGCTGGCAGCTGCGAGTTCGACAAAATTACGGTCGACACTCAGCTTGCAAGCTGCGTAATACGCTGGTCGCCATTACGCTGGTCGCCCGTTTTTTGTGCCGAGTTTTTCAGTAGTCAAAACCTAACCAATATTAATAGTGGTACTCCGTACTAAATGGGCATCAAGTTTATTTTTTCCTACGGTATAACAATAAATTAAGCTGCGAGTAAACTATCGTGATCCTGTTCCTCATCCTTCTTCCATCCCCAGATATTGCCGTAAATCTCCGGCTTCTCCCTCCCTTCCGCTCGGTAGCTGTCAATTGTAGCCGGCTAATTAAATTGAGATATAAATACCCTCCCCTCACCGATTATATTCGACGCACAGAATTCACTTGATAAACTGGTGCATTTCCTTCCACGGCTGTCAGATTTTGTCCCCCTCTGAAACGGGTTTTATAGTTTCCGCGCACACTGACTAACATCACCCTGTTGATCCCGGTACAAGCTACACCGTAGTTTCAAGGGGAGTCGCGGACCTATATCCTTAATGAGGACGCACAGCCCGAAATGCGCGCGATCGGAGTATCACACACAGCTTGCAAATATGAGTTTTGACAAAATATTCGATCTCACAGCTGGAGTGTATTTTAATTTTCATAATAAATAGAAGTGCGAGAGCGAAAACGGGAGAGGGCTGCGAAATCTTCGGGGAAGAAGAGACAGCAGTACGAGTAGGACCATCGCACGCCAGTCCCGTGCGGGTGTATGCATTGATGTCGTCTGGACACTTGAGTTTATCATCATAGCTAAAACCACCAGTGGCCGATGAAGCCGTAATCGTCAATTTTCGTCGTCAGTTTTTCCCTCTCAAGCCTCGAAGGGGTTAATGCCTTCACGACTGGAAATCCGTTTTTGGATACTACAAGTTACGTGGAATTAGTATAGAGAGGGTTTTTGGGGCTGTAAGGGGGCTACGGAGAAATCTCCGGAGGGTGCGGAGTAATGAACAGACACACATGTATGGGTAGGAGTAGTGTTTTATCATACGATATCGTGTGACATCTCAGATCTGGCGAGATGTATGGACCATGTAAAGAGAAATGGGCGGAGAGGCCAAACGATTGATGTTCTTCAGTGTGGACAAACGTAGAGAAAAACGTATGGACAACGTTTGAACAGATGTAGCAGAAAATATCCGGAGGGGTGGACGGAGGAATATAAGCGGAATGGCGTGGAGAAAGTTAGAGTTCATGTATCATGTATATATCAATTGGTATATACTCGGAGTATTAAAATACAGATAGTAGTATCGAAGCATGTAGCAGAAAAGTCCCGGAAAAGTATACGACGATTGACAAGAACAAGATCGTACATTTCGAGTATTTTTTTTTGTCCCACAGCTGATTTGTCTTTTTCGATATTTCTCTAAACATGTTGTTCGTTTATATAGCTATTGAAGAATATTATTAAAGTAAAAATGCACTCCAGCTGTGAGATCGAATATTTTGTCGAAACTCATCTTTGCAAGCTGTGCGTTATACTCCGATCGCGCGTATTACGGGTTGTGTGTCCTCATTAAGGATATAGGTCGGCGACGCCCCTTGGAACTACAGTGTAGCTACCAGGGTCAACAGGGTGATGTTAGTCAGTCTGTGCGCGGAAACTATAAAAAACCCGTTTTCGAGGGGGACAAAATCTGACAGCTGTGGAAGGAAATGCATCAGTTTATCAAGTGAATCCTGTAAGTCGAATAACCGGTGAGGGGAGGGCGGAGTCTTCAAGGGCGTGGGGGCATGGGTTTGAACAAGAGGGAGCGGGGGGGGGGGGGGGGGGTGAATGGGCGTGGCTACTATAAATCATCAAGGGGATAAATCTGGGGGGGGGGGGGGGGGGGTGAATGGGCGTGGCAACTATAAATCCTTTAAGGGGATAAATCTGACGGTTTTGGAAGGAATGCACCGGTTTATGATGTATATCCTGTAAGTCGTACAACCAGTTCGGAGAGGGCGAAGTGTTCGAGGGGGCGGGGGGCGGGGGGGGAGGCGGGGGGCAAAAGGGTTTTTAACAGCTATAGGTCGCATTGGTGTAGGGGTTATATATAACGGAAAGTGAAAATGTATGGACGATGCAAGGCGGAACGACGGGGCAACTATTCGGCGGATTGCGTGGAGAATGCAGAGCAATGTGTGGATGATATAAGAAAAATTCAAAAAGAAGAAAAAATCAAACGGAGTAATGTGTTCTAATGTTATTCGAGTCGCACGACGAATTTTGTGGGCACTTGTTTTGGTGTGTTGGCGTTTTTTTGTTTTGCACACTGTTCGAGGCGAGTCGGCGACGGAAGAAAGGGATGACGTCTTCTCGCGATAAAAACTAAGGCACACATCGTAGCGGGGAGGGGGAAGAAGAGCCTGCTTAGTGACCCTGCATTGTGATAGCTATTAATAGGGAGAGAGAAAGAGAGAAAACAGTGCGAAGATGATACTCGTAGGAGGGATGAGAATATAAAACAGTTTTATCCACCTCGTCCCTTTGCCATGTCTCAGATTGTTGTGTGAATATGATGTAGGTAGTAGCATACCCTTTCGGGATGCGGTGATCATGCTATTTATAGCGGCAATGCCAGGGGTGTTGTCAGCTTGAAAACGGGGACGAACTCCCATTCAATCCCAAAGGAAAAACAGTTAGCCACATGGCAAATAACTCGGCAAAGTAACACCGACCAGCCCCAAGGAGTTTATAAGGAGTTTATAAGGAGTTTGTAATGTGGTCTGCAAGAGATGGACGCGGTTAGTTTATAATACACTAAAACCCAGAGCCGTGGGTCGTCACGACTCAAGTCCACCAGCTCTTAGTAGTTTCTCGTCGGACTATTAGTTAGTCGTTTCCAGGAGGTGCCGATTATATCCGACTGGCTGTTTTTCCACGCTTGTGTGTGTTGTCTTCACATTCAACCGTCCTTTCAACCCAACGACATCCGTACATCCATCCTCCGTGCTGATTCTTCATCTTGAGAGACTTGTGCCAGGTATTATATTATAGCCAGTATTGTTGAATGTATTTTTGCTTTTTCGGTAGGGGGTAGGTTCGCTTCTCTCGGCCGACTTTAAGTCGGCCAGTCGGCTGGCCATCGACTAGCTGTCTTCGCCAACCGAATTACCGTCTAAAGTCGGTTATGGCACTTGCCGGTTAGGTTTTAGTCACCGCTCTTACAAACCCAGAATCGGTATTGTATTGGTATTCTATTGCATGCATGTAATACGTATCCTTGACAAGGTCCTAAAGCTTACCATCGTAAGATTGAAGCACAGCAGTACTTGTATCACACGCAGCTTGCAAAGATTAAGATTCCTTTTCGCGTACGTAAAAATTGTCAACTTTCTTCCCTCGTCGACTCGCATCGAATTGCACGCACCCGCTCTGCTATGGTGTGTGTTAATAAGCGTTCTCAGCTAATCTGGGCCCCCCGGTGTGTGTACGTGTTTTTTTAAATGGGTCTACATTTGGTACAACTGCACCCATGTGTCGGAGTGGAAAAAACTTGCGATTGGAGTGGACTTTTGTTTTGCAGCCAAAAAGAGTGTTTTCGGGATGCGGCATCTGATCCCAGCATAAAAAAATTCCATTATACGAGTACGAACGGCATATCATATAATCTTGCATATCTTGACGGTAGATCTAAAACAGTGCTTTGAATATGATATCATATGATGGCACCACCACGTTGACCCTGGTACAAGCTTGTTCTAACAAGGAGAGTCGCCGACCTATATCGCCTAGCCAGCAGCGTGGGTAGGCACAATTCAACGCGAGTCGAAGAGGGAAGAGGTGAATTCTTCTCGCGATAATAATGACAAAAATGACAAGAATGAAGAAAAACGAAAAAAATGTGCGGTAGTGGGAAGGGGGGAGGAGAGCTCGCTATGTGACCCTGGACCTGAGTTGCTACTTGGAGGGAGCGCGCGCGAGTGCAGTGAGATGATAATAAATGGGATGAAGAAACGATCAAAAACAATCGTTCATGAGGACATGCTCCTGACGATCAAAAACAATCCTTAACGAGGACATGCACGTATTCGTGTTAATAGTAGCACGCGCGATCGGAGTATCACACACAGCTTGCAAAAATGACGTTCGACGAAAGCTTCGATCCAACAGCAGTACTCGTACCAGTGTATTTTAGTATTTTTACAATAGGATAACCTGGAATATCTTTGATATTTGTTTTCCCGCCTCGGAATAACGTGATAGTTTATCCGTTTTTCCGCTTCCTGTACAATATCAAATGAAACCAATGCACACTGCAACACATTTCGCTTTTGCTTGCGATAATATTTTTTACCGAAATCTATGAACATAAGAAGGCTTTTTTTTCGTTTTGGTTATCGTTAACTTTCCCTCGGCATTGTTGCGATTTTAACATGTTACCATGTTACCACGTTACCAGCGTTGACTTTGGTCGAAGACGATGTGTTTTCCAGAAGACTTCGTCGAGTAGTACACGAAAGGGAGGTGGGATTTCCCACGGGAGCACACTAGAAGAGAACACGAAGCCACAGCAGTCCTAGAACAGGAAAAAAATAACAACGCATTCGAGCGTTGTGATTTTTGTGCGAATCGAAAAAATTACGGGGAGCTTTTCATCTTTTTTTCTACAAGTACACCCCTTTTCTGGCCCCTTAAACCATTATGTGTGGGTAAGATTATTTGTTCTACTGCTGTAGCGCTCCCCTGGGTCCCCCAGTTCGGCTGTGGTGTGCTATTGAGAGCAATGGGACCTCCTTGCCTTGTTGGGAGAACCCGCCTTGTTCGTCCCATGCTACGAGTGCACTTGCACAGTTAACAGTCGCGCCAAGTTCCAAGCGTTTTTTGGTCGCCTTATATCGGGATACCGCCTTACTCAGATCGCTTTGTTGGAGAACGTTGTACCTATACACGTACTGCGCCGGTATCTCTTGTCGTGGGGTTCCTTAACGCCGGTATGCCTTATCGTGCGGTCCCTTAACGCCGGTATGCCTTATCGTGGGATTCCTTAACGCCGAGTCCCTTAAAAAGGGACCAATGTTCATTGCCCCCCGTGGTTGTCTGTCTCTTCTACCCCCCTCTCACCATGGAGCCGTCTGCAACATGCCATATTATTTTATCAAAACTGTTCCTTACCAGGGATAGGTCAGCTAGCTATCACTTGTACTCGTAGTTGGATCGATTTACGGTCGGTACTCATCATTGGAAGCTGCGTGATGGTGCGGTCTCCGGTCTAGCGTGTTCACAGGTGTGTTACTCGTCGAAGATATAGGTCAATGGATCGTCAATGGATTGTCAATGGATTGTCAATGGGTGAAAACAGTGTGATTAGGGTTTTTTTACCATATTATTGGTTTTTTGACCATATTATTAAGGACGATCTCGGTCCACATTGAATCTCCGCACCGACTCTAGATAACCCACATGGAGGGGGACAAAAACTTGAACTAATTGTCCATCTCGATTCGCCGCATCCCTCGTCACCGTGCCTAATTAACTAGACTAGACTATATCATACGTACCACTATATTTTATTATACAGCTCCTGTGAAATTGCTTGGCCCAGAACAACCGTTACGACTATAATTGGTGGCGGTATGCGGGGTAGTACCGGTTGCCGCTCATGCCGGCACTGCTTAGTAGAGGGACCTGCATTACAGAGAGAACGGCACTACAGAGGGACCTGCATTGTAGAGAGAACGGCACTGCTGTAGAGGGACCGGCATCATAGAGAGAACGGCACTGCTCTGGAGGGACCGGAATTAGAGGGCACTATGGGTTTAGAGGTACCGGCTTAGATGGACCGGCACTATAGAGGGACCGGCACTTTAGAGGGACCGGCACTTTAGAGGTACCGGCACTGTAAATGTACCGTTACGATAGATGGACCGGCACCATAGAGGGAACTGCATTATAGAGGGAAATACATAATAGAGGACCGGCACTATTGAGGAACCACTATTCAATAATACCGGGTACCAGGTAGTAGTTTAATACCAGGTATGCGTCCCCATCGTTCGCCACCGGTTCACTTCTGTGCCCCGTATTCCCCTACCCCTCTCTCCCCACGGCCCATTTTCATGACGTTTTCCTACCAAGTAATCAATCCTTTGTTCCATTATATGTGTCGCTTCCCCATCACGTTTTCCTACCATGTAATCAATCCTTTGTTCCAGTGCATGTCCCTTCCCCCCCGATTGATAACTCACGTTTTTCTCGTGTGTTGTCCTTCATGTACGCACTCCCTGACCCTCTCCCACCAACGCGCCATCCAACGTGCCATTTATTATTTAAAAGGTATAGCGTCGGGCGTCGACGTTTATCTAACATTTCTCCAAATTTCCCTTGTGTGCGTGCATCTTCGTCCCCTACCCCCCCATCTCCCTCCCTCCGTTCTTCCCTCCCTCTGGTCCACTTCTTCCCTCCCTTCCTCCGCCCCTCCCTCCCTCCGTCCCCCCATCGCCTCTATTCGTGGAAACCCTTTTCTCTGCACCCGTTTTGTTAATAACAAGAAGGAGGCGCAACAACGACACTGGTCTCGCGACGGAGGGTCTAGAGACGGTCGGGGAGGAGGCTGTATTATCCACCAGCCCCCCACCTCCTCCTATCAAGTACAAAAACCACGACCACGACTACCGCACTAACAGCCAGATCGACAACAACACCACCAACACAATCACCAACGACACCACCAACACCAACACCAACACCAACACCAACACCAACAACACCAACGGGGCCAGATTCATCCGTGGGGCAACGGCTTCGTCTTCCGCAGGAATGAATGCGCCAGCCGGCACAGCCTCTCCGCCGCTGCCCTTACGCAAGCGGGCTGTGAACATGGAAGCATCAGCCGCTGCCCCTCAAGGAGCCAGAATGGTGGACGGCAAATCTCAGCTGCAGCAACAACACAAGAGTGGTGTCGATGGTGATGGTGGAGATGGTGGGGGAGGGGAGTCGAACCTTGATGATGCGGAGGGCGCGGCGTCGACGGTTTCAGATCGAGCCGTTGCAGATCAATCCGTTGCAGGGCCAACCGTAACAACAGCGAACGAAACGGACACGGTTAGACCGCATCCACCTCTGCCCTTGGGTGGGGGTGGGGGCGTGGAAAATGATGACGATGATGACAACGAAAAACTCATAGAACACGCGGAGGACGAGGAGGGGGAGGAGGAGAAGGAGAAGGACGAGGAGGAGGAGGAGGAGGAGGAGGAGGAAGGAGGGGAGGGGGGGGAGAGGGAGAACGGTGAGGGGGAGATGGGGGAGAGGGGGGACGGGTCGGACGAAGAGAAGGGAGGGGGGGGCGCAGGAGGGTTTAGCGGCGCCGGCGGTGGTGGAACATTGCCGCCTGTTGTGCGACGGCGGCGACGGCGGTCTTTGGAGGATCAGGGGAAGGAAAAGAAGGTTGTGCGGCATTATATTGACGGGAGGGAGGGGGGGCAGGAGACGGGAAGGGGGGGAAGCGGCCTAAGCGTGCGAGAGAGGTGAGAAAGGAAGTCTTGCATCGTACATACTGCTGTAGTGGTCCCTCTATAGTGCGGTTGGGTAGTGCCGGTTTCCCGCTATTGTGCCTGTGAAATCGGTTGTGAAATCGCTTGGCACAGATGGGAAGAGACGGTATTGGGGCAGTGCAGTGTGAGGAGTACCTGGTACGCTGTAATGCGGGAATTTTCGGTCGGCACTAGTCGGCACATGCCGGCATTATAGAGGGGTCACCATTAACCAGTACCAGGTAATACGCGTAGTTGTATCCTGGATCCCCTGGTATTATATGTAGCCTATATACCAACGGAATACGCTCTGTCTCGCTACATATACGCGGCATGTGCAGCAGTATGAGCTGTTGTATATACGTATATACATACTTAAGTCGTCATGTGGTATATCTTGATGCTGTTTATGTATTGGGCGTATCATAAGACGGAATTAAGGGTAACCGACGAAAAAATTGGCACCCTGCCACAACTGCTGAGCCTTTTTTCTTTCTTTCTTCTTTTCTTTTTATCATCGCTTTTACTCTCCAGCTCAACCCTCATGAGGTTTTCCTGTCAGCGACCTTGTGGACAAGACGTGGTCACGCGTGTCTCCCCCCACCCCCCCACTACTTGCCTTCGTTTTTTTTGTCGCGCATAGGATTCGGCATTCCCACTTTTCAGCTTTATTTGGTCGTCGATGGTCATTGAATTTTGATAACTCACGCTCTTTCGCTTTCCCACGGGCATTTTTTTTCACAGAAAAAGTTCCATGGCAGACAAGAATCGTTGTTAACGTACCTATAATAGCCCGATATTAACGTACCAAACAGCAAATAATTTGCTGAGGACGTGTCGTTAACAATAACATGATGCCGGCCTTTGCAGCCTTCTGCCTTCTCCCTCTGGCGGTTGCCGGTAGCCCGCCAGGCCAGTGGTTATGCTGTATACCGCTGCTGCTGCTGCTGCTGCAGACCGCTAGCTGCTGCCTGCTGGCTGATAAGTGCTGTCTGATGACCGCTGGCTGATGACTTCCGGCTGATGATTGATGGTTGATGGTTGCTGGCTGATACTGGTACCTGCTGACTTATGGCTGCAAGCTGATGCTAGCTGATGATTGCTGAGCCATGGCCGCTGGTACCGGGGGGAAGAAAGGAAGACGCCAGTCCTTGAGCGGCCACGGCACGTCCAAAAGGTTGAACTGGAGATCAAAAGCGACACTTTTAAAAACAAAAAAGAGATTGCTCGCGCTCGCGTCTGGGTGCGAGTTGTTAGCGTACGTATGTAGCTGACGTTGATTGTTTTGCTCAAAAAAACGTATTCTCAACACGTCAGCCATGACTTGATAAATTTAGGATCGATGCTCGTCTTTGCAAGCTGCATGCCACCGGCCGCGTGTGTGGCATGTAGTTTTTCATACGTGGAAGTGTGGTGAGCGTAAGCTTTGTTTTCCCCCATCATCCACCAGCGTTTTTTTTTTTTTTTTTTTTTTTTTCTTTTTTAGCACGTGCCGGTACAGTATTCACTCGACGAGAAGAACGTTTTACGCCATTAACAGGGAAAATGGTATTCAGAACCAACCATGGTTACTAAAAATGGATGAATACGTACATATACGAGGTGTTGTGTTTGGCGTAGCTCTTGATTACTCCAAGCTGGGCCGGCCAAGACGCTCAAAATACACAAATATCGCTGTGTCCCGCTCAGTTTTTCGAGTTCGGACCTGAAATTTTGACACGCGATTCAGAACAGGCTCGCCGAGACACTACTTGGCGAGCTCAAAACAAAAAATGAAAATCCGTTGACTTTTCGTCCATTTCATGATCATGGAAAACGTTTAGCTGGCCGTATGTCGGCAGTTTTTTTTTTTTTTGAGCTCGCCAAGTACTGTTTTGGTGGGCTCGGTCTAAATCACGTGTCAAAATTTCAGGTCCTATCTTCAAAAATTGAAAGGTGCATGGCCAAGTTTCCACCGAAGTGCCTCTGCATACAAAATTTACACATAATTCAGGGATTCATCCATAACTTTCGAACGAAAGTGACCCATGAAATGAAAAGCATATGTCCCTACTCCTCGTCCCAAGATGTACATGCCCAGAAAAATTCAGCCGATTCCATCCAATGTGTATTTCGAGCAATTTTAGAAAAAGCAACACAAACAGATAATGAAAAAAAATGCTCAAGCTAGAAAACGCGAGTGGCAAACACTTTTTTCGGCGCCAACTTCGCAGATTCTCAAGCTGGAGGACTTAAAATGACCACCGCATCTAGCTGATTACGAGGATATGCTCAGTTTGCAGTGGGTCACTGTCGTTGAAATGATATGCCCGACTGAGGGATTATGGGTTTCTCGGCCGGCCCAGCTTGTATGGTTCCCCGTAAATATGATACCTGATATGTTTGAAGGACTCCTGAGAGCGAAGCTATCGCACGTCGGATAAGATTCCCGATCTCCACTTGATGATCTAGATCCTTCTGGGGAGATCTGTACCTGGTATGGTCTAGCTCATGTTACCCGGTGGGAACCGTACGAACGATCTGCATCATCTAGCACACTTGACTAGGGTTTGATCTGCACTCTATGTTTAGATCTTGTACAATATGTCAATACATCAGATACACGATCGGATACACGATCGTTCCACGATGTAGATTGTTAATGTTTTTTTATGGAGATCAATTGTTCACTGGACGAAATTATACACGAAAAAACGAAAGCATCGCTATCTTCGAGGCGACCTCTCCTACGCTACGAGTACGACTCTGTTCGATTTAGTCTTTGTATACCTGGTACGACCAGCCAATAACATATAGTTGATCGAGTCAAACGCTAATAACAATGAACAAAGGCGGGTGCTTTTTTGTTTTTTAATTTCATCTTGTAACAGCAGTAGTAGTGGTTAATCTATTCCAACCGCTTACGTAGCATCTCCGCAAAATAGATTATCTAGATATTGCCGAACATGATGTCGATTGACGCTCACACCCGCAACACCGCGCCCCCCACCCGTCCAACACGACAACACGACCCTACCGCCGTCCAATACACCCCAGCCGGCCTGAAACTTCAACTTCAACTTCGAGTTCAACGACTTCGACTGATGCCACGGCGGCTTCAAATGGCGCCACGGCAACTGCGCGCACCTCCGGGTTGCCCCCTTCGAAGGTCGTAGCACCCCCCATGCCCCTCCGACTGGCGCTCAGAGGCCCCGCAGTACCCCGCAGACCCGCGTCGAATCTTGTTAGTGCGGGTGGTGCTGGTGGTGCTGGTGGTGCTGGTGGCGGTGGTGGGGGTGGTGGGGGCGGCGGTGGGGGCGGTGTTGTCCACCGCTCCCTATCTTCCACCTCTTCGCTTTCTTCTGCCGCTGAAGCTGCTGCCGCGGCTGCTGCTTCTGCTGTGGGTCTGACCGGTAGCGTGGCTACTACTGCTACTGCCGTGTCTACTACTGCTGCTGCCGTGGCCAATCCTGCTGCTCCTGCGAATACAGCTACGGCGGGTCCTTCCGCGAGGGGTAGCCTAGGTGTACCTGGGAACAGCGGTAGCAGTAGTTTCGGAGGCGGTAGTGGCTGGCCCGGGGTGGGCACGAAAAAGGCTCCGCGACACCGGCTATCAAGGTCGGACTCGCTCGGAGGGGTCTTGAACCGCAAAACGAAAGCTTTTTTGTCGCCCTGGCCGTCTAGATCTTCTTCCTCTGCTTCGCTCAAGCCGGCTAAAGCCAATGTAATCAAATCCAGCGGCAGCAATGTTGAGGGGGCGTTTCGAAGGGGAAAGTATAGCAATCGAGAGAAAGCGGCGAGGGACCGGGCTTACTCCGACTCTGCCACAGCTCCTGCTGCTGTTACGACTGCAATCGCCGCGGCAACGGAGGCGGCCGCCCCTGGGGGGGTCTCGGCTAATGGTGAGGGGAGCACTCCCGGGGACTCATCCCTTGAAGCTTCTATGGAGAGTGTCCATGGACACCACTACAGCGGCACCAGCACCCCGACTAATGCCAACTCACAAGGCACTCCGAGCTACAACGACGTCGACCTTAACTACCGCCGGCGGCACCAGAATGGTAGTGGCGGTAGTGGCGGTAGTGGTGGCGGTAGCGGCGGACAGCGGGCCCGCTTGTCGAAGCTTCGCAGCAGCAGCGCAAAACTCCTCCCCTCCGCTATGGGCTGGCCGGTGTCGTTCTCTCTCACCAGGAAGGGGGGACGCGGAGGACGCATCCCCTCCCCTGACGACGGCTTACTGTCGCCCCCTTCTCATTCTCTGGTCTACACGGAAAGAGAAGTTGCGGCGATGGTGATTGGACGAGGCGGCGCAGGGGGAGGGGGGCCGGGGTGGCCTGGCCGAGGGCCGATGGTCGACCGAAGGGCGTCGCCCCTAGGGTGGGGGGGAGCAGGAGGGGGAGGAGGAGGGGGTGGAGGAGGAGGAGGAGGAGGAGGAGGGGGTGGGGGGGTGGGGGGCAACCTGCACTGGATCGCTCCTATGTTCCGGCATAGGAGAAAATTTAGTCGCAGCAGCAGTAACGGGAGCGTGGGGAGCCTGCTAGCGCCCACGCCCGAGGCAATGGTGCCTCCCTCCCCAGCGGAAACCCCTGTGCCTGACGAGGGCGTGGTGCCTTTGACACCAGCTGCCGGGGGGGTGGGGGGAGATGGGAGTGGGGTGGGGGGGCAGGAAGATGCGAGTGGGTTGGCAACGGGGTTACAGAAGGTGTGCCGGCCGCTGTCTTTGGATGAGGCGAGGCAGCAGCGGCTGAAGCAGGAGGCGGAGTTGCAGGAAGAGATAAGGTTGAAGGAGGAGGTAAAGTTGAAGGAGGAGGTAAGGTTGGAGGAGGAGCGGAAGCAGTTGGAATTGAAGCAGAAGCAGCTGCAGCTTGAGCGGGAGCAGGAGCGGCTGAAGTTGGAACAACAGCAGCAGCAGCAGAAGCAGCAGCCGCAGCAGCAACAGCTGGGCCAGACGCAGAAGCAGAAGCAGGCCCAGAAAAAGAAGAAGCTGAAAAAACTAAGGCAGGCGAAGGGGATGTTTTTCACCGGGCCTAAATCGAGCCCCCCCCGTGCCCCCCCTGCCTCCACCGCCTCCTCCACCGCCACCGCCGCCTCTACCACGGCTGCCACTGGAGCACGCGATAACAGCAGTAGCAATGCCAGACCTTCCGCAGCTAAATTCAGACGCCGGCTCTCTGGATCGGCTTTGCTTGAGGACTCTCGGGGCGGGAAGCACCAACGAAAGACCCCTCCTCCCCCCTCCGCTCCCGCCTCCGCTGCTCCGTCCAACTCCGTCGGCGTAAAATCTGGCACCCCCGGTATTGAGACCTCGCAGTCATTGCCAGCTAACTTTCCCTCCACAGCTGCGGCTGATGGTGTCGGTGTTGGTGGGGATGGTGGTATTTGTGAGGGTCGTGTTGGCGGTGGTGATGGCGTGGGTGTTGGTGGTGGTGGTGCTGTTGGGGGTGATGTGGGTGTTGGTGTCTCGAGGCTGCCGTCCGTAACCCCCTCTGTCGGTCCGTCAGGCGACCACCCTCCCGCGGTACCATCAGCAGCAGGGGTTACATCAACCCACCCACCACCACTACCACCATCCTCCTCCTACCCCGCCTCCTACCAGCCACCCGCCCCACCCGGCCATACCCCAGGCCCCGCCTCCTCAATGCACCCGACAACGCCTCCGACAGGGCCCGACACCTTACACAACCCTCTCAATGGCAAGCGGGTCAAAATGGAGCCTCCGAGACCGCCGGGGAGACCTCCCCACGCTCACCGCCGCAACGTACGACTACGGCGAGCGTTGTCAAGGGTGGAACCGGCTGATGGCTCAGATGACGGGGACGGGGAGGCGAATGGAGGGGGGGAAACGGGGGCGTATTTCACCCGCCGCTTGGGGGGGGGTATTGGTAGTGGGGGAGGCGGGGGAGAGGATGGGGGGAGAGGGTTTTGGGCGAAGAGCCAGATTGGGATGGGAGTCGCGGGAGAGGAGGATAGGCGTGGCTTTTCTGTGAGTCGCCAGATCGCGCCGCATGGGATGTATGGTGGAGGCGGCGGTGGTAGCCGTGGGACATCGGGGGCGGGAGAAGTGGGAGCAGGGCTGCCGGGTCGAGGAGTGGCGTCCTTCTCGCCCTCGCCCTCCACTCCCTCGCCGGCGATGGGCTTTGTGACGCAGCAGCAGCAGCAGCAGCTGATGCAGCACTCTTCGCCTTTACCGGCAACACCACCGTTAGCGCCCCCGCTGGCGCCGTCGCCACCTCCGAATCTTCCTCCTCCGCTTTCTCAGCGACCTCACCAGCACCAGCAGCAACATCAGCAGGCAACGGCGAGCGTGGAGCCGGGGAAGGCAGGGGTTGAGTCCCCGCTGGTGCTCGAGCGCGTCGCATCCGCCTCTGATTTCGCCGCGCTCACGCCGGGTGCGCTTAACTTCCCTCCTCCTTCTGCTACGGGGGGGGTGTACAGCGGGGCGGAGAGTGCTGGTGCTGGTGCTGGTGCCGACGTCGACCTTGACGCTGCCGACAACAAGAAGAGACGCGCCAGCGGCGGCGCTGGCAGCTTGACGTTCAGCAGCGGCGGTGGCATGGGGAGCGGCAGTGACATCTTCACGGGCATCGGTGGCATCTTTACCGGCTTGAACGTCGACGACGACGACGCGGCCAGCAACAGCTCCAACGAAGTCAACGAGGCGGTCTCGCAAGCCGGCCGGGCGGCCGTCGAGCAGCTCTCCGCTCGGAGGCGTA
The DNA here is from genome assembly GCA_012845835.1 of Undaria pinnatifida. Taxonomy (NCBI): domain Eukaryota; class Phaeophyceae; order Laminariales; family Alariaceae; genus Undaria; species Undaria pinnatifida. The sequence continues at coordinate 13,720,642 of JABAKD010000023.1, forward strand.
GTGGGAGAAGGAGCGGCGGCATCACCGCCAGCCCTATCCCCACCCCTGGTCCCAACCCCAACCCAGCTACCAACGCTAACCCGAACGACGACGGGAACAGTACTCCCTCCGACCAACACCACCACCCGGCCCCGCCCTCCATCTCCTCCGTGGACGTTGGCGGCGGCCGCGGGTTTTTCCTATGGTCTGCTAAGCGCGACCCTAAGATAACTCCTTCAGCTATCGCCACTCCTACTAGTAGTGCGGCTGTGGCGGGTGTGTCTGCTTCGGGTTCGATTTCGGGCCCGGGGTCCGGGGGCTTGGACGAGGGTTTCCTGACAGCTCGGGCGGCGGGACGGGGCGGGGATAAGACGTTTTTTGCCCCTGATAGGGTTCTTCCTTCCCAGTACGCAGGTACGCTTGGCGCGATTAGTGGCAGTAGTGGTGGGGGTGGTGGAGCTAGCGGTAGCAAAGGTATCGTTACTGGGGGAGGAGGGGGAGGAGGCGGAGCCGGGAGTGGAGAGGGGGCAGGAGCGGGGGGCTACGGGGGAGCCAACTTTGACAGATACCGGGTGTTCTCGAGTGCTCAGGCCAGTAACCATAGGAGTGGTTTGCGGAGTTCTCCTGCCGCCCCGAGGAAGCGAGGCTCCGGACGGGAAGGTAGCTTTTTTACTCAATATGGTGGCGGGAGTGGAGATGGGGACGGTGAGTTTTCTTATAGGCGGGATTTTATTGAGGAAGTAGCGCCCTCATCGTCATCGTCATCCTCAGCAGCAGCGGCATCAACATTGCCAGCAGCAGCAGTGGCCGCACCAGCAACAGCAGCAGCAGCAGCAGCAGCAGCTACAACAAAATCACCAGCTGAAGGAGTGGAAATATCGCCACCGTCATCGCCCGAATCATCGGTTTTCTCGGCCAGAGCCGGGGTCGGGGATGGCGGGAGTATGGAAAACACGTGCGAGCATGACGGCGCGATGGTGCTCCACTCGGGAGCTAGGGAACTCGTCGTTCACAGAGAAGCCGAAGATGCGGCGCAAATGGTGGTCCACACGGGCGCTCAAAACGCGGCGCAATTAGTCGTCCGTTCGGGCGTCGAAAATGCGGCGGAACTTGTCGTCCACGGGCACCCTCAAAATGCGGGGGAGTTAGTGGTCCACTCTGGAGAGAAAAGTGCGGCGGGATTGGTTTCGACTGGTTCGTTATCTGCGATTACGACGGTTTCGTCGGCGTTTTCTACGGGAGTGGATGCGTACCGGTACCCGTACCCATATCCTTATCCGTACCCTTACTCGGCAGCGGCGGCGACGGCGGCGGCGGCGGCAGCGGCGGCGGGGGGGGGAAAGGGGGAGGACGAGGGGGTTTGCGACCCTCACGAGGCGGATGTCTTAGCCGAGGCGGTGCTAGAGGCTGTGCTCGAAGAGTTCACGGTGGACGAGGGGGAGGAGGACGAGGACGAGAGTGAGGGGGACGGGGCGAGGGAGAGGGAGACGTCGGGAAAGGCAGTAACAGCGAACGGGGAGGTGCGTTTTTTTCTTTTTTTTCTGTGTTTTTTTTTTTGTTAATTTTTGTCGTAGTCGCTTATGCCCTGGTAGAGCTCCTGGTATCGCTCCTGGTATAGCCCCTGGTATAGCTCCTGGTATAGCTGCGGGAGTGATCCCACTCTGGCTCCAAGCATGATGGTGCAGAATGATGCACATTGATGTATGTTCATTATGATTACTTTTGGCTGGGTAGGAGATGAGTAAGAAAACGCGTAAGATTTTTTTTTTTTTTTTTTTGATATCCACCCTGGCAACATTCGTAGGAGTCATTCTTATAATAGTGTATATTCAAAGAAACCACATACTACGAAGAACGAGCGGCCGGCGTATCACGCACCATGTAAAGATCGGTACCGACCCTAAAATTTTACTAAGTATATTTCACAACTGACGTGTGATATGTATAATACATTTAGAAAATAGTCGTATTGAAACCGTGGAGCTTGACAGTACGAGGTGAACCCAACCCGCGAAAATGTAGCGAAAGATGAGGTTAGAGGTCTGTTTTCCTTATTAATGGCACCGTAATTTCGTTTTCAAACGCAGGGGAGCACACAAAACATAGAAAAGACCAGAAAGAGAAGAGAACCACATTCCTAAATGGGTCAAAACGAAGAGAAAACCGGAGCTTTGTGGTTTCTTGTTCGAATCGATTACATTACCAGTAACTTGAATTTTGAAACAACTTTTTTTACTTGGTTATAGTAACCCCCTGTCTGGCTCCTGCTGAAAATACGTGTGTATTTTTGTTCTTCACTGCCCTAGGCATAAAAATGTCCAATTGCACAACAAGAATGGCGTAACGTGGTCACTATGTAACGGTAAAACCGTAACCGCCCCCGTCATTGTGTAACTATGTATCAGGCGCCGACGAGGCGAGGGAGCGGTCGGAAGCCCGTGTGGGAGGCGTTTACGTTCTCGAAGGGCGTATTTCTGAGAGCAGATGGAGGCGGACCCGGAGGGAGCGATCCCGTACCTTCACCCCCTGGCATGTAAGTTGTTGCTTTGTATTGTATTCTAGTGTACTTGCACTGCGTTAGATTAGGCTCTGCAATGCCTACAGTAGTAGTACAGGAATGGCCCCCAGAGTTCGTTTCGTGTCATTTTTCGCTGTGTTTTTGGTTTTGTTTTGTTGTGTTCCGTTTTGTTTTCGTCTTGTTGCGTTTCGTGTTGTTTTTCGTTTTTTTTCGTTTCGTTTCGTTTCCTTTCGTTTCGTTTCGTTTTGTTTTGTGTTTCGTTTTTCGTGTCTTAACCGTACTCCGTATGCCGCCTTCTTTTTCTCTGTTACTGCTGCTTTCTGCTTCAATGGTATTATTTTGTGGCAGCTGTCTCGTGGACCAGGCAAAGGAGCTCCAAGCTCGGAGGCTTTACGAGCTCAGCATGTTCAACGACGCGAACAGCCCAGCCACCTCCACCATTTCGACCCCATCAGCAGCGGCGGCAGCAGTGGCAATAACAGCCGCGGCAATAGCTGCAGCAGCGGAAACTGTTACCGGCCTGAGCATAACACACCAGGGGCACGGGGCGGTGCAGCAGGAGCAGAAGGGCGCCAAGAAAGGAAAGCCAGAGGGGGAGAAGGAACGAAAGGCGTCGGCGGAGGAGGAGGAGGAGGAGGAGGGAGTAGCTCGGGTGAATGCCGCAGTGCGGACCCTGCAAGGACACGATGAGAACGAGATGGCTCAGCAGCAGGTGCAACAGCAGCGGCAGCAGCAAGAAAAAGGGGGAAAGGAACACGGCGATGAGGAGGAGGAAGAAGAGGAAGACCAGGCGACTCAGCCTTGCTCCCCGCCGTCTACCGGTTCCACTAGCGTGTGCCCTTCCTCCTCCCTTTCGGCAGAGGCGGCTATTATTGGCGCACCCCCTTCGGCGTTACCAGCGTCAGCAGACTCTGCTGGCGCACCGCCACCAGCGTCCTCACCGTCTGCTGATTCTGCTAGTGCATCGCCGTCGACGTTGTCACCTGCAGGCTCCGCCAACGCGCCCCCGGCGGCAGACCCTTCTAGCGCGCGCCCTCCTTCCTCCTTACCGTCCGACGACTCCGGTAGCTCGTCAGACCCTTGCCCTTCCGTGCCGACGACCTCTGCTGATGCCTCCACTTCATCATCATCGTCATCCACTCCGCCATCGCCGGCGAAGGACTCGGCTAGCGCATCTCCGTCTCCGCCGTCTGCTGATTCTGACAGCGGGTCTCCATCAGCATCGCCATCTAAAGACTCAGCGAGCGCTTCAACACCGGCATCGCCAGCTGTGCCTAACCCCGAGGAAGGACAAGAGGGTGCATTGTTGATGGCTTGCGCGGTGGCACCGCAGACGCTTTCGTTGTCTCCGATACAGCAGCTCGAGGCCAACGGAGGAGCGGGCACGGCTGCGGTGAAAGCTGGAAAAGCGGCGGTAGCGGATAGGGAGGAGGGAGTGTTGGCTATGGTGGCCGTTGTTGAGGGCGAAAAGAGGGAGGAGCAGGAGGGAAGACGAGGGGGGAAAGGGGAGGAAGAACCTCCGTTGTGCTTGTCGGCGTCTTGCTCGCCCGTTAATGTTCCCAGTGCTGGGCGGCAGGATCAGCAGATCCGACCTTCAGATGGCGTGGCACCATCAGCGGTAAATGCTGCGCTAGAATCACCATCATCAGCGATGGTAGATTCACGAACAGCAGCAGCAGCGGCACGGGGAGGAGTAGCAGCGTCGGCAGTAGCGGGAGAAGGACGGCCAGAAGTAGCGTTGGAAGTACCGACAACTTCACCAGCAACAGTGACTGCAGCAGCAGGCGCAGAAGTGTCCACAGCGTCAACGCCAGCTGATTCAGACTCCGAGGCAGACTCAACGACGGCGGTCGTGGGCGCGTACACCGTACCCATCACCACCACGAATCCCTCCCCGAACACCACCACTACCATCTCCTCCTTGCCCCGAGAGAATGCAATCTCACCCTTAGGCCTTGCACTAGGGCTCGGACAACGGTTTCCGCAAGCGCAAGAGGTCAGACCGGGGACGGGGCTCAGCCCGCCGAACAGTCCACGGAATAGTGCTCGTCCAAAGGCGAGGCTACCGAAGGCGACATCGGTAGCATCGGCACCGGCAGCAGGAGCGGCTGCGGTGACTGACACGAACGCGGGCGTAGCTTTGCCGCGAAGGAAAGCTGGGGCAGCGATGTCGAAACCCCGTGGAACGGTGGACGACCCTTGCGGCGCAGACCTCGTTGACCCTGCTGTCGCTGCGAATTCTGCCGCCGCTGCTACTACTGCCGCTACTGCTGCCCCTGCTGTTAATGTGGTCGCAGCAGGTGGTTCTGCGGGTGTCATCAGCGGCCTCACGTCTTCGGTTTTCCTAGACGGCGGTGGTGGTGGTAGTTCTGGGAGTGAAAAGGCGAACATGGCGCTTGGATCTTCGTCGGTACCCACCGTTGGATCCTTCTCGGGGGCCGTTGAGTCTTTTTCCGAACCCGCCGGATCTTTGTCAGTACCTACCGCGGGTTCTTCGACGGTACCTACCGCGGGTTCTTCGACGGTACCTACTGCGGGACCGACGGTGCCCACCGCGGGATCTTCAACGGTACCCACCGCGGGATCTCTATCAGTACTGTTTGCGCCGTCATGTGAGATAGTCCCGCCTGCACCTTCGTCGGTACTGGCATCTCCGTCATCCATAGCATCGTCGGTATCTTTGTCAGCCGTATCTTCGCTTGCCCTGGCGGCATCTTCTCCGATATCGGACTGGCCTTCTCCGGTACCGTCTCCCGCATCTCCGTCGGGACTGTTACCACCTTCTTCGGTAGAATCTCCCGCGGAAGAATCGTCCTCGGGATCGGGGCCGCCGGAGTCGGGACCGTCGAGGCGTAAGGTGATGCCCTCTTTGACGGCCCCTTCTACGAGGTCGGCAGCTGCGATTACCAGCCTGACCATGAAGTCGCCTCCGGTTGTAAGGATCGTGGTGAAGAAGGTAGTTGGTGGAGGTGGCAAGGAGAAGGAGGAAGAGAAGAAGGAAGAGGAGGAGAAGGAGGAAGATGAGGTTGTGGTGGTTCAGGAGGAAGAGGTGAAGGAGGAAGCGGTAGAGGAGGTGGTCGTGCAGGAGGTGGGGGAGGAAAATGAGGTGGTGGTGGGGGGGGGAGAGGTGGGGGAAGAGGGGGGAGAGGTGGGGGACGAGGGGGGAGGGCAGGAGGAGCAGGAGGAGGAGAGGGGGGAGGAGCGAGAGCAGAAGGAGCAGCAGGAGGAGGAGCCGAAGGAGGAGGGGAAGGGGAAAGTTGTGGAGGGTGCGGAGGGGAGGAAGGAGGAAGAACATCAGCAGGAACAGCAGCAGGAGCAGCAGCATCGGGGCAGCTTAGACCGCGAACGTGGCCGGACGAGCATCAGCGAAGAGGGCGAGTCTTTCCACAGCGCGTTCAGCCACTCAGGGAGCGGCGCAACCGATACCGCTTTGGGGTTTGACTCGTTTGGAGACGTTAACGCCCGTTCCAGCTTCGACTTGCCAGCGGAGCTCACAGGTGCTAACAGCAGTGGTGCTACTAACGCTACTAACGGTGGAGGTGACGGAGGCGGTGGAACTTGTACCGGTTCGGAGTTAGACCCACATTTGCCCGAAGCTAGCGGTCAAACGCTCGGCGAAACTGGTGCCGATTCGGAGTTTACCGAGGCGAAAGCTAGAGTTGCGGAAGTTGGTCCGTCTGGCGGAGAGGAGATAACGACCGGTCCGACGAGCGGACCAACTAACGGCCTAACCACTGGCTTGAGAAGTGGGTACCGCCCGAGGGGGGCCTGCTTCGGGGAAAAGCCGTGGCGCGCACAGGTGGAGGACGAGGCGGCGGCAGCAGCTTTTGACCGAGGAGTTGTCGCATCTGTATCGGCGTCCGCGTCTGCGTCGTTGGCTGCGGCGGCTGGAGCGGCGGTGGCGGCGCAGCGGCATGGGGGTCAGGAAGCTTTCCAGCCGGGGAGCGGGTATCGCCCCGGGAACGGGCAGGGACTTGTGGTAAGTCGCAAGGTTACACGGTAGCGTTAACCCTTTAAATAGGTATATACCAAGCTGGCGGTCGCTGTAGGTGGTGGTTTTGCTTTTTTGGTGTGGTTACATGTCCCGGAGATTGCACGGGGGCCGCAAGTTTTGCGCCTGGGGAGTGGCTATCGCCCGGGAGACGGGCAGAAGCTCGTGGTGAACAACGCGGTTACACGGCAGCGGTCGCTCAGCAGGGGCATTTCACGTGCTACCGGCAGCTGTAGGTGGCTTTGCTATTTTGGTGTGGCTATATAATTCCGGAAGTAGCGAAAAGGGGTCGGAGGCTTTCCAGCAGCTCGCCTAACGATCTGGTCGCGCGGAGCTTTCGGCCGGTGGGCTGTTCGCGTTTGCGAGCTAGGAAGGACCTCCTGGTGGGATCGAGGATCGAGGTACGGGCGTAGAGACTCAACCCGACCCCTAACGCTAAGGAAAACCTTTAACGCTGACCCCAATCCGCCGGAGGATGAAATAAAAAAAAAAAGCTAACCGGGCGAGAAACGCAGCTACGCCGCTTTTTTAGATATGTATTTTTTTATTCCGAGCTGCGGACCACCATAAAGCCCTCGGCCAATGAGAGAGTGTAAACACGACGGGATCCGCGCGGCCACATCGCTACGTGTGCTGCTTTCCAGCCGGTGGGCGGGTATCGCCCCGGGAACGGGTAGGGGCTCGTGTTGATATGACAGTGGCGACGCGGTAGCGGTCACCCGTTAGCGGTAACTCGTTAGCTGTAACTGATAAACTAATTGTTACCAGATAACTAATAACTGTGTCTTGTTCTCCGGTGATGGCAAGGGGGGCGGAGGCTTTCCAGCCGGCAGGCGGGAACGAGCAGGGGCTCGTGAATATCGCGGGAGAATAATATGTTGGTGACGCGGTATTTCGCGTTGACTGATACCTGATGGCTCCGCTATTCTGGTGTTATGTGTTACTGTTTTTTTGTTGCTCGGTTTTGGCTTGTAGCAACTAACTGCTCGTCGTGATAACACGAAGTCGCCTTTGAGCAACTGAACACGGTAGCACGGTAACACGGTATCACGGTAACACAGTAACACGGTAACACGGTATCACGGTATCACGGTAACACGGTATCGCGGTATCACGGTATCACGGTATCACGGTAACACGGTAACACGGTAACACGGTAACACGGCATCACGGTAACACGGTAACACGGTATCACGGTATCACGGTAACACGGTAACACGGTAACACGGTAACACGGCATCACGGTAACACGGTAACACGGTATCACGGTATCACGGTAACACGGTATCACGGTAACACGGTATCACGGTATCACGGTATCACGGTAACACGGTAACACGGTTACACGATAGGGGCAAAGAAATGACAGCTACAACGCTACAACGCTACAACGCTGCAACGCTACAACGCTACAACGCTACCATTGTAGAAGTAGTTTAGGCTGTGATGGGACAGTCGTGCACCCGGTATATACACGTACGATTGAGTTGTTTTTTCGTTTTTGTTTGTAATCTTAAGCAAACCAACCAATATGTATATATGGTTGGTGTTTTTGTCGCTGTTCATATTTAGCATGCTAACCGAGTGATGAAACGGAGAGAGGGTCGCGTCGGTCCATTTCGCGAGAAAAGCGGTAGCGGTATCCGCTATCTTCGATGACTGGTGCCTAGTAGCTCTTGTATACTGGTATGTTATGTCACCCGGAGGTTGCTGTCTTACTGTTATTTCCGCTGTGACTCGTGTACTCGAGAAGAAGCACAACAAGCGGTAATTGATGGCTCTGCGAATATTTAAGCGTTGCATACGAGTATATGGTCCGGTAATGGGTGGCAAACTGCTACGAGTATCAAGCTGCTATTCCTGTTCAGATTTGTTTATAGAAGTACGCACACCGGTGACATAGGCCGCAGACGTAAAGGCGTAAAGCAAGCCATTACTAGGTGTGGGGCAGGCGTTTCGGCGGATTGCCAGACCTAGGTTTGTCTTCACGGATAACCTTTTGCAGTTACTTCTTGCGTGCGGTAACACGGTATTGCGGCGGTAACTGATAGCTGATGGCTAACCTGTACATTGTAGTCCAGGGTCAAACGTCTTGTTTTGGGTGGGAACCGCCACCAGCATCACCATTCTAATTTTCCTTTAATGATAGTCTATACATCCTTTGGTCTTAGCAAACGGTCTCCTTTAATCTACAGAAACGTTCACACCTTGTTGTACTTGATGTTAGTGAGTCAGGGTGGGTGGGTGTTGCTATTTAGGTCCCGACCACGGTCTTGAGTATCACCGTTTCGTTTCGTATAGCCGTTGGCCGTGGGACTGGACGCTAGGTTATTGCCCTGTTGGGGCTTGAATTGGGAAACATTGACGAATAGAACTGGCGATCGCAGCATCCTTCATCCTTCACACGAAGCAACCCGGGCTGGCTGCTGCAAGTGGATTAACTCACGGCGATTTCACTGTCGAACTCCAAAGCAAAAGTACCTGTAAGATACGCGCACGGCTCGCACCGCTGCCGCGTGCTGTAGCCGTGTGCTGTAGCCGTGTGCTCCATGCTCGCACCATGATAAGAACGCGATTATTGTTGGTATTTTTCGCTGTATCATATGATATATATGTTGTAAAAATGAAAATACACTCCAGCTGTGAGATCGAAGATTTTGTCGAAACTCATCTTTGCAAGCTGTGTGATACTCCAATCGCGCGCATTACGGTTGTGTGTCGTCATTAAGGATATAGGTCGGCGACTCCCCTTACAACTACAGTGTAGCTATCAGGGTCAACAGGGTGGTGTTCGTCAGTCTGTGCGCGGAAACTATGAAACCCGTTTTTCAGGGGGACAAAATATGACAGCTGTGGAAGGAAATGCATCAGTTTATCAAGCGAATCCTGTTAGTCGAATAACCGGTGAGGGGAGGGCGGAGTTTCGAAGGACGCGGGGGCCTGATTTTGATCAAAAGGGGGGGGGCGGGAGGGGGGGAGGGGGGGGGGGGGGGGGGGGGGGGACGGGTGGGGCAGCTCAATTTGTGCGTGGAAACTATAAATCCTTCTTGTGGGGGAGGGGGGGGAAATGTGGATGATATGTGATACGGTATGACACGGTATGATAAAGTATGATATAGTATGATATAGTATGATTGTAGTATGATATAGTATGATATAGTATGATTGTAGTATGATTTAGTATGATATAGTATGATATCATATGATACACGTCGTATAATAATAGTATGATACATTGTATCAATAGTATGGCATACTTGTAGTATAGTATAGTATAGCATAGTATGATATAGCATAGTATGACATAGTATGATATAGTATGATATGGTATAGTATGATACATGATCGGCCGAATTGCCAAAATGGGTTAACCCTTTTAGAGCCCCCAATCCCCTCCCCATACTAAATTCAAGTAATTTTGTCCCCAAACGGGTTCCCAGTGGTGAAGGGGTTAAGAAAGGTCAATTTGGCGTCCAGGGTCAAGGCCTTATCTTGTGTGCCGTCACCAGCATTTTTTTTTTCTGCTCCCATGGCCCCAATACTAGCTGTGCATGTTAACTGCCGTCTCAATACGAAAAGCGTAACTGACAGTTTTGTAACGGTTGGCGTGCCGGTAGTGTTACAATGAAACGGCTAATTGGCAGTTTCACACCAGATATTTTTACCCATAATTCTGCATACAAGAAGGCCAGCCGACCGCGGATTACGGCGGAATAACGACGACTGCTGTGACACCAGGTACAGCAGTACATCTGTCATCGTATGATGTACAACGGGTATATGCGAAGCTGGCGCATTTCAAACATTTTTTATCATGCATACGAACCGGCTACCGGACAAGTTTGTGGCGGTCAATGTACGTATTGGGTGGCTGACCGTCTGTTTAGTTTACTGCTACATCTTTTGTGATGGCGATCGTTTTATTTTTTTTTCTTCTCTCGATAGGTTTAGGGTATATGTCTTACCGACTGTTTTGAACGGCTACATGATTTGTAACGGCCGTCGTGTGCTTTTTTCATATAGGTGAGCCGAGGGGTCACTGTCCAGGCTGACGTCCGAGTGCCGCAAGGAACCGTGGCGGTCACGCGAGGGGGCGAGCTGCGAGGGAGGGTGGTGGCGAGGGAATTCTTGCTTGAGGACGGTGAGTTTTTTTTTTTTTCAAATATACACCATATCATACATTGTAAATGAAATAATAAATGTACCACGCAGTTTGCAAATTTCAGTTTCAACCATTTCAATCGTTCGTACTCACAGCTGCCGCGTTTCAGTTTTGATGAAATGCTTTTGTACTACTCCTCGTCTCTGCGAATTCAGAGAATAACTGGTTGTCTTGGATTGGTGTGTATCAACATTAACAACAAACTGCAGTACCCACCCCCTCCTGTAGCTCAGCGGAAGAAAAACAGGGCTCTTCACGGTTCGGGTCGGGTCTGGTCGAGGCGGGGCGGTGCGGTGTCGGGCGGGAATTTGTAGGCATCAGTATAAACCATAAGCAGTACCCACCCCCTGTTGTAGCTGAGCGAGAAAAAAACAGGGCTTTTCTTGGCTCGGTTTGCAGCGGGGCATGGTGGAGCGGATCGGATCGGGTCTGGTCGGGTCGAGTCATGGCACACTTATCCCGACCCGAGATAATTGCAATCCTCCAGACCCGACCCATGAGATTTCTGACCCGACCGAACTTGTTACATGACATGGCTCATTTATCCCGGGATGAGCTGTCTAGGAGCCTCATGAGCTACCCATGGTATCTCCGGCTTAAGCTACAGGCGATAGCTCATCTGCTTATGTTTTGAACGCGTGAGCTATGCACGACAGATCAGCTAGCTCGTGATTTGTCCGTTGTGTGGAAGGTTGAAAGCCTCCTGACCCAACCCGTGAGTAGACGAGCCACGGTAGATGCCACCGTAGATGCCACGGTAGATGCCACGGAAAATGTGCGGCATGTTTTTCCCAAGGTTCCGTTATTCAGGGGATCCTGTATTAATACTATTAATACTCCATACCGCTCCCAGGAAAAATGTAGTAATATCGTAATATCGTAGTATCATGATATCGTTATATCATAATATCGTCATATCATAATATCGTAATATCATAATATCGTAATATCATAATATCGTCATATCATAATATCGTAATATCATAATATCGTAATATCATAATATCGTCATATCATAATATCGTAATATCATGATACCGTCATATCATAATATCGTCATATCATAATATCGTAATATCATAATATCGTCATATAATAATATCATAGTATCGTCATATCATCATAAAATCGTAATGTCGTAGTATCGTAATATATTAATATCGTAAGGCCATTTCTTTACACAATCGGATTCCGCCAGTCGAAAACGGCCGTTTTCGCTGCTGCCGTCGTGTAATACACGCTGCTGGCGACCGGAGCTAGGAATGCGCCACGCTGATTTGCGGCGAGAAGCAACAGCAGTGATAGTCAAGCCAGCGTCAGCGCCTTGTGTGATACTGTGCTGTGTGGTACCTGGTATGGGTGTGTGGGCGTGTGGGTGTGTGTTTTGGTGGTGGGATGAGCGATGCGATGGGTTAAAAATACACGTGTAAAACGTTTTCGACTGGGTTTTTCGACTGGCGGATCCACTTTTTCGACTGGATCCATCCGCCAGTCGGAAAGCTCAGTCGAAAAATGTTGTGTCGAAAAAGCTCCTTTTCGACTGTGTGAGAAAGCCCGATTCGGGCTTCAGTCGAAAAAGGCCGTCTTCGACTGACAAATCCGACTGTGTAAGAAATGGCCCAACATCGTGATCACGTAATATCATGATATCATGATATTGAAACCGACAGCTGGCGAAATAAAATGTGGTCAAATTGGCGGAGCTGAGGCGGCAGGACGTTATAACTAAAACTAATCGGTAGCTGTTGTTATTATTAGCCGACTTACTGACTTAAAGACGAGCGAATCGAGCCAAATCAACCCTCTCCCTCCCCCGGCCGAGGGAACCCCTCCCACAAAGGGGAACATGTAGGCCGCAATAGACAACCTTCCTACAAGCATGGAATCCCAATAAATCGTGTAGTGGGCGCCTCCGGGAAACGACTAGTTATCAGTCGGACTCATAACCAGTAGGCGACTTGACCCCTTTAGAGCCCAAAATTCCCCTATACTAATTCCAAGTAATTTGTACCCAAAAACGGTTTCCAGTTGTGGAGGCGTTAACCCATTTCCAACTCCCAGATTTCTCCGAGTCTAACTCTAACTCTAACTCTAACTCTAACTCTAACTGTAAGTTTTTTTTCCCCATGTTGGAAGGGTCAAGTCGTGGCGACTCGCAGCTCTACAAATTCTGCCTTCGGAAATGCCTGGTATACCATTATTTAGCAGTCATATAATACACCAAATAGCACGTATACGAAAGTTCGTCTGGTTCCGTTGCTCACGGGCGTGAGATGACTCTGCTGACTTCCCCCGTGTGAGCTGTTTATTATTTTAGAGCCCCAACCCCCCTCCGTATACCCATTCCAAGTCATGTGTCTCCCAAGACGGAGTTCCCGTCGTGAAGGCGTTAACTAAACCAGCCTGCAGCGAGTTTCCCAACAAGCATGTTTGATCGTCTCCCTCGGCTTTTGGGAATTAACCCATTTGCAACTCGTGGCTTTTGAGTATTAACCCATTTCCAACTCGTGGCTTTTGAGTATTAACCCATTTCCAACTCGTAAACTTAATTATCGCACGAGTATCCTTGTCTAACTCCAAGCGTTTTGTTCCCGTGTCGGGAGTGCGGAGCTAAAGTGCTAAAAGGGTTACAAAAAACTACGGCATTGTGATGCCTTCCTTTCTTGCTTCTTTTTTTTTTTTTTTTTTTTTTTTTTCGATTCGCGTTTGCCAGGCGGGAGGCTCGTTGGGGAGGTGGAGTGCGACTTCGCGGTGATCGAAGGCTGCTTGCACGCCTCCTTGGTGTCCCGGGAAATGGCCACCGTTGGCCCCTGCGCGAGGGTGGCGGGTGATGTCATCTACAACGTCTTGGAGCTAGATAGGGTGAGAGAGTCATCCATCCCACGGTAGAGTTATGCATCCCACGGTAGAGTCGTCCATCCCACGGTAGAGTCGTCCATCCCACGGTAGAGGCGTCCATTCCACGGTAGAGTCATCCATCCCACGGCAGAGTCGTCCATCCCACGGTAGAGTCATGCATCCCACGGTAGAGTCGTCCATCCCACGGCAGAGTCATGCATCCCACGGTAGAGTCATCCATCCCACGGTAGAGTCGTCCATCCCACGGTAGAGTCATGCATCTCGCGGTAGAGGCATGCATCCCACGGTAGAGTCATGCATCCCACGGTAGAGTCGTCCATCCCACGGTAGAGTCGTCCATTCCACGGTAGAGTCATGTATCCCACGGTAGAGTCATGCATCCCACGGTCCATTCCACGGTAGAGTTATGCATCCCACGGTAGAGTTATGCATCCCGCGGTAGAGTCGTCCATCCCACAGTAGAGTCATGCATCCCACGGTAGAGTGATGCATCCCACGGTAGAGTCGTCCATCCCACGGTAGAGTGATGCATCCCACGGTAGAGTCGTCCATCCCACGGTAGAACATCCCACGGTAGAGTCGTCCGTTCCACGGTAGAGTCGTCCGTTCCACGGTAGAGTCATGCATCTCGCGGTAGAGTCGTCCGTTCCACGGTAGAGTCGTCCGTTCCACGGTAGAGTTTGTGGTGAAGTGAGGAAGTACGATACCGGTCAGTCGGATTTTTTTTTCGAGCATATTAGTTTCAGGACTAGCGAATTGAAGAGTTTGTGGGATTGCGGGAACGAACGCCTTCGAAGGTTAGGGTTAGTGATGTTTCGGATGAGATATTCAGATCCTGTTAGGAGCTCAGACAATTCCGCCGCACCCCCTCAGCTGGATGTCTCGTGACTACCGGCATACTCTACTCCAAATTGCACGTACAGTACGGCAGGTAGGTATGCCGGTGTAGTCTGTTGGGGAGAGTTTTAAGTCGGCAGAGTTTCACATATACTAATCATATATCGTTCAGCTGGTAGGTGCCGTTTGCCGACTAGCTGCCTTTAGTTGGCAGGTCCGCTGGCTAAGCCAGCTGATAGCCAGCCGACGTTTCGACTAAAGTCGGACGAGCGAGCGACGAGAGGCAACCTGCCCTCCCCCGGCTGAGGTGGCTCCGTCGCAAAAGAGAAAAATGCCTCCCACGCTGAACAACGTTCCTACACGCGTGGAAACCTAAAATAAGTCGGATAGTCGGCACCTCCGGGAAACGACTAGCTATTTATCCTACTAAAAACAGGTGGTGACTGAATTCATGCCGACTCACAGCTTTACAAGTTGCGCAGTACGGCAGGTAGGTATACGGGTATAGTCTGTTGGGTATGTCCACGGGTACAAGGTCGGACTGTTTTGGTCATACTGGGATAGATCTGCTGTTACCCGGCGCTTGAAAAAACAAAATAAACGAATTAATCAACTCCTGAGAACGCCTAGCGACGTGGGTAGGCGCAATTCGATGCGAGTCAACGAGGAAAGTAGCTGAAGTGTACCCCGCAATAAAAGAAAGAGAAAACGCCTACCGTAGTTAGGAGGGGGGAGGGGGGGGCAGAGCCTTAAGTGACCCCGGACCTGCGCTATGTGTAGGGAGGGGGAAGCAAGAAATAGCAAATGCGAAGATGAGTGATGTGGACCAAACTTTAAGCTGGTTGTAGCTGGGCGATGCTGCTTGGCCGGTTACTATTTAATAGCGCGGTGGCCAATTAGTTTTTCTTTCGTTTTCTATTAGAGTTGACCCCCGGGATTTGAAGCTATTAAATTAAGAACGCAATAGCAACCCTCTTCCCGAAGGTGGAGCCTGTAGATTCAAGTTGTGATTCAAGTATGATTCAAGGATGATTCAAGCATACCGGTAAACTGGCTTTCACAAGGTCAAGCTTGTAGATTCAAGTATACCGGTTAACTGGTTTTAACTTGCCGGTGTTACTTAGTAGTTTGCCTTTGGGTTTCAATAAGAACTTGTCCCCGTGTTTTTCTTGCGACACCCCCGCCGTTTTAGTCTCATGCTTGCCACATGCCCAAGGTGAACCTCGTAATTTTAACAAAAATCTTCCCCTCCCCTCCCCTCCCTTCCTGCCCCCTCCCTTTCCCCCACGTCCGCTCCCCTACCCGTCCTTACCCCCACGTCCGCTCCCCTACCCCCCCTTACCCTGCCTTGCCCTGCCCTACCCCCCTTACCCTGCCCTGCCCTGCCCTGCCCTGCCCTGCCCGTTTTGCCTTGATCATTCTGCTTTAAACTATTGTTGAACTTTTGTTATACTATTGATTATTAATAGGGTGCGGTCATCACGGGCAGACTGTTCTCCATCAGATCAACAGCTTCGAGTGTGTCCTATTCCGTGGGAACTCCAGCATCACCCATGCAGCAAGCGCCGGCACACCACTACCAAGACCGAAACCACCGGCTGGAGCAAAGCCAGGCGATGAGGCAGGCACAGGTGGAGAAGGAGGTCCGTCAGGCCATGCTAGACGACAACCGAACGGAGCTGTCCTCTTCCAACGAGCAGCCAATCATCCAAGGTGGCTGAAAACAAATGGCTGTTGTACGTTGTTGCACGTTTTTCGCTCGTTTTCCTTGTGATTGCTCATGCTGCTTGAGGTCACCTAGCCCACATGGTGAGCACCCTGGAGAAATATCCCGAACTCTCGCCCAAATGGTGAGCACTCTCGAAAAAGTCACAACCGAACGGAGCTGTCCTCTTTGAACGAGCAGCCACTCATCCAAGGGGACTCACGAACCAAAAGATTGTACGATCTGGTAGTAACTTGTTGTGTATTCCTTTTTCCCTCCTTACCATTTTGATAGCTGGTGTTGCTCGATGTCACCAAAACGCCGAGCACTCTGGACAGAGTGGTCAACTCTGCCCAAAATGGTTTAACGTTTTGGATAAAAATCGAGAACTGTAGTTAAAGTGGTGTAATCACTCTGAAATTTTGGCGCAATTTCCGCCCATCGTTTTAACCCCTTCCAACCAGCAAGCGAGGTTTGGGGGGTCAAACCAATCTGTTATTTTCCCGGGATTTTTTTCGTTTCTTTGGAAAAACCACTTGAAATTAGTGTGGCGTATTTTAGTTTTGGCGGTGCAAAAGGGTGAATGTGGTCTAACTACATACGTCCGTTTTCTCCCACCCCCCACCTCCCCCCACCCCGGGAAGGAGGTACGGTAGGTACGGTAGGCACGGTAGGTACGGTAGGTACGGTCGATGACCATTTTATTTTGCAGTACTTCGAAGTACTAGTATATGTGGAAGAAATGTTTTCGGCGCTCAGATGTTGGAGGTGTCTTATTAGGAGTAGGAACGGTGCTGTCTCGAAAGCGATGCGTGGTCAAAGGTCACATGACCAAGGCAAGCTACAAATGAGTACGCACCACCCCCTCAGTAACCCCCCCCCCCGTTGCGAGGGTCATTGGTTGTTTGTTTGATTTTGTATTTTGTTTTCATCCTCCGGTGGATTGAGGAAACATGATGCTTATGCTGAGCGCACTTAGGTGTATTTTCGGGCATGTCGTGTGTCAATTTTATCCAATTGTATACGCAGTCCAGCAGTGCATAGCGCATCCTTCAGGTTCAGTTGGTCTTACTACTACGACTGTGCATGGAACGAGTACCCCCCCCCCCCCCCCCCCCCCCCTGACCTCCTACCCCTTTGCCTCGCTTCATGCCCCGCAGGCTACCCGACAGAGTGCTCGCACGATTCTTCCGCCTCAACAACGACCGCCAGGACTATAACAACTGGCAACCGGCGCAGTTCCTCCGCCACAGCGGATGAGACCAGTGCGTCCAACGCTTCCGCCGCGGGGCAAGCCGGCAATTCACGCAACCCGAAGGGAGCAGAGAAGCAGCTTTACACGGCTGTGGCGAGGAGGCATTTTTATGACGGGGGCCGGGGGAAAGGCTCTTCGGGGATGTCGGAGGCGGAGGAGGGCCGCGGATCGTCCAAGGTATCTCACAAAGTTGTTGGAAAAAATATTTTCGGAAGCCGCCTTTTTCCCTTCCAGACTGTGAGCGCCATTCCTTAACCCGTTCCAAGCGAGATTTCAATATATAATTATTCTAATGATGTAAGCTGTAAGTTCGACGAATTTAGACTCGATACTCATCATTGCGAGCTGCGTGCTACACCGTACTATGTACAGCAGTACAGCAGTACAGCAGTACATCGATCGGCCGTTTATTATGTTGTCATGAGCCAGGAACTTTTAAACGATTTTAACCGCCTTACATGGGGATACCGCCGTATATGGGGATACCGATTTGTTGGGGGGGGGGGTGTACTCGATATTCATGCATGGGCGTAGTCGTTTGACCAACATTGATGCATGGGCGTAGTCGTTTGACCATTAGACCCTCGCATCCCTACGATGCCGAGACGGAGCATGTCGAGTTTTCCCCGCCTAGGTAGACATCGCTTGCACCCAGCGCGAAGCGCCGTGGAATGTTCGGCGAGTCGCATGCACGAAGGGTGGGCTGCATCCTGCTGGGGGGACGGGGGAGGTGCAATTCCCCAGTCACGGCAAGCGATTTCGACGGCATTGTATCGGGGTACTGCCTTAGTCAGACGCGCCCATCGATTGTTTTCTTATGCAACGTCCGTCGTTTACATCGTCTTTTACATCCTTTTTGGCACGTCTTATAGGGTGCCCTCAGTGGCTTGTGGGGTTCTGTGCTCGAGGGTGTGGCGTGGGTGAGAGGGCTGGGGGATGGTATGCCGGACCATGAACACGCCACGGAGGGTAAAGGGGCAGCAGCTGGGGCAGGAGCAGCGGGAGGGGGAGGAGGAGGAGGAGGGCGGGGGGGGGGAGCTGCGTCAGTGAAGGCTGCGCAAACGCCATCGGAGGAGGGAGGCGGGGACAAGGTATGTTTTTGTTGTTGATGGTGGTGGTATTGGTGGTGGAAGTGGTACGAATGGAGGTGGTGGCGGTGGTGTGACGTGGAGGTGGTGGTGGTATTGGCGGTGGTGGTATTGGCGGTGGTGGTGGTGGTGGTGGTGGTGGTGGTGGTGGTGGTGGTGGTGGTGGTGGTGGTGGTGGTGGTGGTGGTGGTGGTGGTGGTGGTGGTGGTGGTGGTGGTGGTGGTGGTGGTGGTGGTGGTGGTGGTGGTGGTGGTGGCATTGGTGGTGAACCTGGAGGCGGTGGTGAAAACGGTGACGGTCGTTGTAGAGGCGCTGGTGGGCGTGGTGGTAGTGGTGGTGGTGAACGTGGACGTGGACGTGGTCGTGGCGGGGTGGTGATGACGGTGGTGGAGGCGGTGATAATGACGGTAGATGTGATGGTGGTGGTGTTGTTGAGTGCTGATATTGCTGTTTTTTATTGTGGGCGGTGATCAATTGGTTTGTGTTTGATGTCTTTTGGCTGGTGTTGTTCGTGTTAGTGGAGGCATATTTGGTGTTGGTGTTGGTGTTGGTGTTGGTGTTGGTGTTGGTGTTGGTGTTGGTGTTGGTGTTGGTGTTGGTGTTGGTGTTGGTGGTACTGTTATTGTGGTACGGGCAGGCTAGTTTGGTACGGTACCAGCATGCGATATGATTATCCTGGCCACTCTGACGACATCCAGAAGTCGTGTACGATTTTCAAGTAGTACATCCATAAAATGGCGCGACCGGGATATCAGGCAGCTTGCAAAGATGAACATCGACCCTTATATTGATCGAAGACACAACTCGCGTGTTTCGAAACACTTTCTCAAAGAAATGCACTTGTATCCGCACAGCAGTTAAATCTGCTCGAATGTGTAGCATCCGAGATGCACGTTCTGGGCACCGCTGGAATGAAAGAATGGAAGAAGGAAAGAATGAAAGAAGGAAAGAATGAAGGAATCAAAGAATGAGCGAATGAACGAATGAACGAATGAACGAATGAACGGATGAAGTTATGAAATTATGAAATTATGAAATTTTGAAATCATGAAATAAAGAAGCAATGAAGGAATGAACGAATGAAAGTTTTTACGATCTATCGTGGTGTAATATAGGTTGACTGCAGCTGCCGTCAGCCCCACATTCGATCCGATACGACGCGAGTCGGCAAGAAAGGGGACAAAGGGCTTCTTCTCGCGCTAACAATCAAGGCCCGTGCCGTAGTGGGGACGGGAGAAAATAGCCTGCTTAGTGGGGAGTCGAGATATGAGTTACGGCTGAGGGGAAGGAGAAAGAACAAGTGCGAATTTAATGGATAGGGTGAGGGAAAAAAAAAGCGTACGCTCATCGAAAGCATACCAAGTATGCACTTACCGCGTGGGCTGTAGTGCAGTCTCATCTCACCGTCTCAAATATTTAAAAAAAATTAAAATACACTCCAGCTGTGAGATCGAATATTTTGTCGAAACTCACCCTTGCAAGCTGTGTGTGATACTATGTGTTACACGTAAATGCCCCATGTCGTTTAAGCCTACGTTTACCGGTATTAAAATGAAACCTCTCCATTTCCGCGACATCTTGACGAACGCTCTTGGAACCGTTCCCGAGACCTTTTCTACTGCTTCATCGAACGGGTTGTAGTGAAGTTTTCTCCCGTGAGTCTTGATGTCTTGATATGTTTATTGATAGTACTAAGTACACCTATATTCAAATGTCACTTCTCCATTTCTGCTACGAGTACTAGTATATCTAGATGAAAGCTCTGGGAATCGTTCCCGGAATCCTTCCTACTAATACTGCTGCATCGAAAGGTTCGCCAGTGCAGTTTTCTCTGATGAGTCTTGATGTGTTTAGCACAGATGTATAAAAACATCTGCTCAAGTGTAACCCCTTCATTTCTGAGACATCTTGACGAACGCTCTGAGAACCGTTCCCGGGACATTTCCTACTAATACTACTGCATCGAACAGGTTTTAGTGCGCACCTTCCTCCCCTGAACATTTATATGTTTGTTGCCAATCAATGTATAAACACGTATCATATCATCCCACCTTCATATTTTTAGTGTTTTTTCTGTACGTGACCCCGTCATTGCCCCTCCCCCCCCCCCTCCTACAGGATGGAGGTTCTCGCGGTGGCCGGCCCGACAAAACCGCAAAGATCAGGCAGGTCTGGATCAGGGCGGCGGAGCGAAGGGCTCAAATCTCGTGACCACCACCGAAGGGAACTTTTTCCAGGAAATTTCTCGAAACTCTTTTCAAGGACGGTCCTCGGAAACAAATCCGGGAACGTTGTGGCAACCTTTGCATTTTGGGAACCGTCTCGAGGAACGTTCTCGAATATTTTTCTGGAACGTTCTGGGATTTTCCCCGGAAACAGTTTCGAAACACTCCCCAGGATCGTTCTTACAACCGTCGTCCAGGACCATTCTTGCGGTGGCAGCCCCGGGTTAGGACGAGGACGGCAGAGCGATGGGCTCTTGACGGTGGGCTGAAGGGCTATGCAGGAGGCGCGATGATGATTGAGATGGTGACAGTGATGGTGATGATGGTGATGTTGGGGATGGCGTTGTCACATGGGGCTGGTAGTGGTCACATGGGAAAGGTAGTTGCCACATGTGGCTGGTAATTCTCACATGGGGATGATAGTGGTGTTGGTGTTGTTGGTGTTGACTTTTTTGTCGCTCTAGGTTTGATGTTAGATGATGATGCTTGGTGGTGTTTGATGATGATGACGACGATGTCATGTCATGTCAAGCCGATCAAGGGGTCGTTTTCAATGATGATGGTGACGGTGGCGATGTAGGCGCGGGCTTGTCTGCTCTAAAAGTCGACCTCCGGTCATGTCCCCTGCTTCCTTTTTTTCATCTTCTGTTTTCCCCGCTGTACGAGGGTATTTCATACACTCTCGGGGTAACTGGGTTCCGAAAAACCTGACCTGTTTTTTTTTAGATAATTTTCGGGGTAGCTTGTCCGTTTTTTTGTTCGTGAAAATATAGACTACTCTACCACTTTTTTTCTTGAGTGAATTTGATCGGTCTGGAAATTGATTGGAAAGTTGTGATCGTTTTTTAACTGGGTTCCGGAAAACCTTTTTGTTTTTAAGATAGTTTTCGGGGTAGCTATTTTCGGGAACTCACCTGCACCTCCTTTTTTTGTTCTCAGTTCATCTGATCGGTCTGGAATTTTATCGGAAAATTCTGACCGTCCGGCGGTTTCCCCCCGCAGATATTCCGCGGAAAAATATATGGCGTTCTTTTGGATACACTAATATATACATGATTCGGAGATATGTGTTTTTTTCGCGGATAGTATTGTGCCAGGTCAAGAAACATAATTGTGGCGCTTTTTGCCAGCGGGAGTTCGGTCTGTGGTAGCACAGCCCCAGGAAACTAAAGGAGAAGGGCCCGCCTGTGGCAGTCTGGTGTGTAGGCGTGCAATAGGTTGGTGTGTTGTTTTGATGGACTGGCATCGGCCTCTACCTTTTACGGTTGGGGCGTTACGGCTACGGTTAGTTGGTAGGGGTCGCTCGTTAGCTGCGAACCAACAACCAAATTGGACAGCCATGTGCCGAAAATTCGGCAACAGTAGGACGGTAATAGTTTGATTGTTCGAAAATCATCCAGAAGTAGCACGACGTTCGGCCGTAAATCGGAGACCTTATTTTTGTTTTGAATTTTCTGCTGAAATACCCAGGAGATGGGAGGGCCTTTTTCTGACTTGTTTCAGTCGGAGGAAGGTGATGGGATGGAGTTGAAGGGTGGAATGGCTGTGGGGGGGGGGGGCGGGGGGGGCGGGGCGGGGTATGCTGTTGCGTTTGCAATTTTTCTTTCGTTTTTGTGTGGATGGTTTTGGGATAATTGTTCCTAAAGGGCCGCGTCGGCAGTACAGGTTTGCCACGACCTGCGGGCGTCTGTCGGAGTCTTCAGTTTGTCTTCATTTTCTTTTCTGTTGTGTTTTTTTCTTCTTTTTTGTTTCATTCGCGTAATTTTCATCTGTCCATTACGCGCTCCTATCCCCCCTCCCCCCTCTACATCAGTGCCGTCTTTTTGTTGTTGTTGCGTAGAGTCGAAATCTCAGAAAATAGACGTTCGCGGTTGCTGTTGCTGTCTACTACTGTTTCGTAGTTTTTTTTTTTCTTGGGAGGGTCAGAATATGGCGGGATTTTTCGTCTGGGATTTTTCCACGACAGTTTTTTCGCTGGGATTTTCCGCGGGACTTTTTTTCCGCAGGGATATTTCCACAGGCTATTTTCCGCCGTAGTTGTTTCCACTGCATTTTTCTTTCTCCTGGGCTGATGATGCGGTTTGCGTGCGTGGGTGGTCTTTGGGGTGGAATTGATTCTGTGGTTTCGTGGTAGATTTTTTCTTATCCGGACTGCTTTGGTTTGGTCGGGAATCATCCAGGAGCAGAAAACGTTTCTTAGGCCTGGTGGAAATATTTTCTTGCCAAGGGTGATTTGGTTTGGTTGGGCGACGTGTCGTTGGAGTTTCGAGGTGATGGAGTCTATGGCGGTAAAGGTTTCCTCCCCTCGCCGCATTATCGCTTGTTTGAATGATGGTTAGGGGTGGAATTTCAACCTGACCCTGGAATGTATTTTGTTCCCACCCCCACCATGTTCCAGTGCATCCTAACCCTGAGGGTTACATTGTTCGCAAATCAAGGTCGCAGCTGTACGGGCGTGAACGCTTCGATATAGCTGCTTGATGCGGGCTACGGCGGAACTATTCTAGCACTCTTTAGCTAGAGTTTTGTTTGGGTGACGGGGCTGACTATATTTTCCCAAGATCTTCCGAGTTTTATTTTGTTTTTCGACAGGATATTATATGGTATGGTATGGTATGGTATGGTATGTTTTTTTTCACTCGGGTTGCGCGTTCGTACAATCTCAAAGTCTGTCTTTGGGTGAGGTATACCTCCCATTGTTTTATCAAGTCACCAACCTTGCAGATAAAAAACAACAAAGGTTGTTGCACCAAGCGTGGGTCCGTTGGCCGACTTTTTTTTTTGTGCAACTGACTTCGTTCATGACGGAAACGTTTTCCCTTTGTGTCAGATCGTTTATTTTTGATGGGGTGACACGTGTGGCCGGAAGTACTCTCGAATTGGTATAATATAGCGATTTTATTGAGTTGCTTTTGAGGAGTTTTATGGTTCCTCATTTGCCGGAGCAGGAAAAGGAAATGACCTCTGTAGGATGGACGTGTGACTTTTCGAAGGTGGTGACCTTTCGAAGGTGTTGCCCTTTCGAAGGTGGTGACATTCAATTCGCAGTTTGGTTGGGGTTCGGGGTGAGTGGGATGGCCATGGAATGGGCTGGTAACGATAGCCATCGAATCAGGTCCGTGTAGGTTACTCAGTCAATCTCTCGGTCAATCTTGCGCTAGGTGCCCTGTTTTTTCGATGGCGCGTGTGCTGGTTAGCTAGTTTTTGTATATCGTACGCAGCGCAAGTGCGTTGTTTGTCATTCTCTTGACAAGTCTCTGTTTTCTTTTCTTAACTTTAAACTTTTTTAGTTCGAAATTGACGAGTGCCCCGCCGTTACGCCCATTCTCTCTTAGATCGCTCTCTGCACGCCTGTGGGGGCACTGGGGCCTTGTGTTACTCTTCTTGTCAATTCAAGCGGGTGCTGAGATTTGATCAGTTTATGCCCGTCATTTTGAGAGTGTTTATCGTGTCGAATTAGGACCGTCCTTTTTTTGTTTCGCGTCCGGTTGAAAGTTGTTCACGAACCAGCATCTCTATCTAAAACGATAGTCAAGCGAGCGAATCACCGTGGGAGGTGTCTACACTATAGCTAGCCCTCCCTGTCAGACCTAGTGGGAATGATGAACAGAGGTGTAGCTATCTGCTGGCTCTCAAAAAACGAAACGAACAAAAGTGGACGGTTTGCGCCTGGCTTCGACGTTTTCTGGTAAGTTTCTTTGTTTTTTTTTTAGCGTTTTCTTGGGCGTATCCGCTTTTTTTTTCGCTCGTAACCCGTATGTTCCCGAGAGTTTTTGGGCTTTTGCCATATTGGCGTTTTTTGTTCACGGTCGGATGGGTCGCCGATGTCCCCGTACTCTGATTCTTTCGTTCGAGAACTCCGTTGGCTTCGAGATGTTTGTTGGGAAATCTGAGGTTTCAGCTCATTGCGTCTGCAAGGGGATGTGTCGCAGGTATCCCGGTGCTCTGATTGGTTCAATCGAAAGTTCCGTTGGATTCTCGGTAGTTGTTGGACGATACCGGTATATATCCGTTGGCTTCTGCTCGACTGGTTTCACCTTGTTGCGCTGCAATAATTGCAACGGTGGGGGTCCCTCTATAAAATGCCGGGTGCATACCGCCTACCATGGTATATCCGATAAAGTACCGGTGAAGTCCCTTGGCACGACTGAAAACCCGCTATAATACAGTACTGGTATCGGTATTTTATCCCAATAGTGCCTGTTGCCGCTATAGTGCCGGTATTGTTGGTTGGCACATGCCGGCACTATAGGAAAACCGCTATTATTGTAGTTACGAGTTCCTGGCATGCCGAAAATGCTTCGTGATTCAACTGCGGTGCAAGGCTGGCCGAAAACTAGCTCCAGTTGGTCGCCCTCGGCGTTCGCCGGCTGGCGGGAGGGGGAAGGCCGAAATGGTGTACTCATTGGGGGGGCAGGAGGTTCGCTACTATTTAGTGTTTTCGTGTGTAGTTGGCGCCGACGTGTACCGTTACATGTTCCGTGACGTTGTCTTTTTTTGTATTCCGTTTTTTTTTTTCTTCTCATGTGTTTGGGGCGGCAGAGGTATTTTCGTAGTCGTCGTCAGCGTCATTGTACCAGCGGCTACCAACTCCGTGTAGTCCCGTGTGATGTGTGCGTAGTGGGCCTCGTGCTTCGTTGTTTAAATCGTTTTTTGCGGGGTACTTGTTTCGGCCGACGGCAAGAGACTCAACCGACCACGCTGACATAATGCAGCGGAACTTGTTCCTGTTCAATTTCGCCGCAGTGTGTGTGTGCTTCGTGTTTCCCTTTGTTTGTTGTTTGTGGTCGTTGCCGGGTGCTCACGACAGAAGGGTTTTTTCTGTTCGACTGGTTTGGTCGTTAGCTTACGTTTGTTGTCCGGTTTTCTCAATGTCCGCCTCATACTTTGCGGTTCCTTTGATTGGTGTCTGTGAGGATCTCGGTTACCGTTGTGGTTGTCTTGTTTTTGTAACGACCACGGCAGACAGTTTGTGGTTCGCCCGATTTCGTCATTAGTTACGGTTGGCGTTGCTTCTGTAACGCCCAAAAAATGCAGGTTGTGGTGGTTGGCGTTGCTCCTGAATCGTTCCCCACTCACGGCCGACATATGACGCTTCGGTTAAGTTGATATCATCAGGTGGTTAGTTGTTGGCTTCCTGCGTTTACCGCCGCAAACAGAGAACGTTGGCGACGGCGTTGGCGAAGAGGGGGTGAGGTCGGGGCGCAGGGGCTCGTAGATTGTCGAAAATCTTTGATGTATTCCAGACTCCTCCAACGGCCACAATTTTCGTAGTGGGACCTGTTCCAACTGTCTGTTGTTTTGATCGTGGGGCTTCTTCTTAGTCGCGATCCCTTTATTTCTCCCTTTCTTTTGTGATTTCCCCCCATTCCTCAACCTAAAGCCCGTTTCCCCTGCGATTGGGATGGTCCCAAGGGGGGAATTATTCTGAACTTGTGCTTTTACGGATATATGATGTTTCAACGGATATATGAACCCTGCCCTACGCTTCTACGAGTGCGGGTATCTTTCACGTTGCGCCCTCGCCTACCGTTTTTCCTCCTGTCTGATGTTTCCGTTCCTTTAGCGCTTGCGCAGTGTTCCTCTGTGTTCTGGAGGCTGTTAGGTAGGAGCAGTGGGGAGAATGTTTGGTGGTTTCGACTACATCCTGTAGTATAGGAGTGGTAGAAGGGGGAATGCTCACATGCCGCTTGAAGCATGAAATACAAAAAAAAAATGTTACGACGGGTGGGTTCGGTTGCTGACGTTGCGTCGGCAACTGCTGGTGTTGCGTTTAGTCCATGTTTCTGGTGAAATGGGGTGGGGCGTAGGGGGCGATTATCAATAGTAATAGTCAAAGCGCTGTTTTTGGTGTAGGGGGTGTGATTGGTGGGTGTATGGGTTTCGTGAAGCAAGGGAGGCCTTGTTTTTGTGCACCGTTATTTTATGTTGCTGAGGCGGTTGATCTAACTGTTATTCGCGATGCAAGAAGTTGAGTCCTGTGTTCGGTTTTCGGTCCAGCCGCGTTTGGTGTGGAAGAGGCGATTGATTGGTTGATTGTCTCGGGTTGTCTGAGGTCGGGGATGCCAGATAGTGAATGCTTCGTGTTTGTCCGCCGCTGATGTTATGTTGGATGGGCGGTTGACCGGACTGTGGTTCGGGATGCAAGGAATGCCTTGTTTAGGTCACACCGCGTGGTTTGTTTGGTGTCGGCGAGGTGCTTGATCGGGCTGTGGTCCGGGTCGACAGGTCTTACTTGTTTTTGGCCTCAAGTAGAAGTACAGGTATAGTAGGAGGGACGGTTGATCGGACCGTCTGTTTATCGGGTGTGTTGGCGGGTCGCGGTGTATTGTCGAAGCGAATGTCACAAGAAGTTAAAATTTCGTCCAATGTGTCGGCCGTCGCTGGCGCGATTGTCCTAGGGCGAGGGTGAGCGCAGCAGCTAGCTGTTGAGTGCATGAACAAACTCACGGCTGACGTCCTTGAAATATTTTTATATAATATCCTGACACACCATCCATACATAGGAGTCATACAAATTATAAGGATAATTCATGTGATCTGTAACAACGAACGGGCATTGTATCACGCAGCTTGCAGATATGAGTATTGACACAGCCGACGTATTTATCACAACTTTACAAGGCGGGTGGGAATGAGGAGCGCGACAGGCCCCTTCAACTGTTCAAACTCCTGACTGCATTAAGCTACTGCGTTGGCGGTTCTTGTATCTTACTGTCATGCTTGCGTTCTCGTGCTCAACCTGATACATAGAGCTAGCTGCAATATAGTCTAAAAGTAGAAGTACAGAGTGGTTCATGTTTGGAATTTTTTTCATTAATCCATGCGCGTCGGCGTAGAAGCCTTGTATTAATTGTTTTTGGTTGATTTTACTGCGTACTGCATTGGGCGACGTACATTACACGGCCTCTACGTACCATATATATGCAGCCCGTGTTACGTGGTGGCCTCTCCTGTTATGTACCCTTTGGTGCTGCCATAGACTATACCGGCGTTAACTACACCCGATAATGCTTTTAATACATGTTTTCTTCGTTCACATGGGAAGTGGTTAAAAGTAACACTACGAAAGTACGTGCTAGGCAAGGTGAAGTTTGCAGCTTACACTACCCCTGGGACCGGCATCACCATTCAGCCTTGTGACCGCTCTAAATAAAACGTCCATCCCACACCCACAGAGTTTATTCCTCCGCATACTCTGCGCATAGTGCACCCAAAGACTAATGGTCTACGACCACACACTGTGTTATATTCATGCCCCCACGTCCCCGCCGCATCCCCCTAAAGCCTGTTATCCTCGAGAGCTTTCAAGGATGTCGCCTTGGTCAACGGAGCTTCCACCTTCCCCAGGCGGTCCCGCCGTTGAAACACGGTGGGCAGAGGTTCCCGACTCATTTCCTGTTGTTGTAGCTGCTGGCGATTCGCTTTTCCTTGTTTAATCGGGCTCGTCATTAGATATACCCTGGACACCGGCTTAGAACCACAGCTCTCGCTAAATCCGGCCATCGCTTGACTTGCTGACGACTTAGTTTCTCCCCACCACCATCTTGATACCTCACTCGCCAGTACGGGCTTTTGAAGGCGTACAACTCTGCCGCGAATACCTTTCTCCGGCCACGAATGCCAGCAAACTCCGTCTAGCACGCAACGTCCCGTCGTGTGTTGGTTTGGAACAGCGTACTCTTTCAGCAGCGCCGTCGATTTGAAGACCTGTCAGCAGACGATTAGGATTAGGAGGGGAGCCACAGGTGTTTGAACAAGATGGACAGGACTTTTTTTTTTTTTTTCTTTTTTTTCGCACACTTGTACTTTCCAGCTTCTGGACAAGCCGTGGTCACAGGTGTCGTCCCTTCTTCCCCCCGGTTCTTGCCTTCAATTTTTATCGCGCATAGGGTTCAGCAATCCCACTGCTCGTCGATTTTTCATCGAGTGTTGCTAACTCACGCTCTCGCGCTTTCCGCAAGTCAATTTGTGCACAAGAAAAAGTCCCAACGAAATTTTACGAGTATGCACTCGGCGGGGCTCGAACTCACGAAACTGACCTATACCAGGCTCGAAGGATAACCTGATACGCCACCGGGGCGATCGGCTCTATATATCAACAGTTGGCCTACGTCACGTATTCGAGAGTTACACGTACTGGTGTGAGAGATTGTTTCGTGGTCGAACATATGACATAAATACTACTCGAGCTGAATATGTGTGTACGTACTCAAATTCCTCGCGACGAGATCAACGTGCTGCGAATGTCTTGCCTGGTCGATGATGACGTCATCGGAGGATCCTGACCAGAGGCACCTTCGTGCGATGCAGGACTCGGGGCAATACGTGTACCAGCGGCTCTGGCCGGCTTCTTGTGGTCACGTCAGGGATAATCACTTGTCACCCCCGTTGAGCCCCGCTGGGCTCGGCGTGTAAGCAAGCGCATGCTGGGCATGTCTTTCGTCCGTCTTCAAGAATAAGCGCATACACAGCGATTGGGTTCGTAAGGTTACCTACATAGTCTCAGGATTAAGAGGGATTTTTTCAACAATATGGCTTCAACCTGTTTCAACAGACTTCAACGAAGAACTGGTGGGTGAGCTCCGCTGGAAACTGATTGCTGGTAATTTGTCCGACACCTGTTAACAGCTTGTTCGAAAACTCACAATTCGAGGACGTTTCCAAGACACTTCCCCCCCTCCGCAAGCTCCACACGCTGACGCGTACACAGTTCGAAGAGATTGACCGCTTACAAAGACAGGCCAGGCAAAAATATGTCCAGACTAACAATGCCACGTAACCGGTGCTTACCCGACTGGCTGCAACATGGTAGTCTCCTCATCGTCTCCCCAGTCCCGTCTCCCCAGTCCTGGAAAGTTTCCTGGAGACATCGGTGTAGTCCGGGTGGTCCGGCAACACACGAGTATGGCGTCCGCCCACCCCTCTTTCCACAATGCAACAACTGCGTCCGCACCCCGAACGTCGCAATTTACTGGGGGGGCACCCTTCTTTCGGAATCGGACGTTAATGTGGTTGAAGGTGTCATGCAAGCGCCGAGACACCTTTGCCCAGTCCTTGTGTTTGTTCTAGATCTACTCCAGTGCAACGGCCGCACCGAAAAATTCCGCATGTTTCCTTGGTATCGGTGTTGCTGACATCGGTCAGAGTTCGCACCAATGCGAACAGGTTCTCGACGCCGTCCGGGCCAAAATTTTCATACTCGTAGGAACACCAACACAACTGACTTCAGGTTCAGTGCTTCTTCTATGCCTGGGGTTGATAGTCTAGACTATAGACACAGTAAAGGAGAACACGAAACATTAGTCTACTTGTCTGTCGTGGTACTGCTTGCTGTAGTTCTGCTCCGTCATGAACGATGCCTCGTTAGTACGAAAGATAATGAACAAGACGTGTGGCACGCACGGCATTCATTGTAGAAGTTACGACACGGTCTTGGTAGGGTCGTGCAATGCGCCCAGAAGATGCTCGGAAGGGTCGCTTTCATCGGCGCAGGGAAGACACGTGTATGTACCAGCAAGCACGTCGGACAGGGTCAAATGCTCTTGTTCAGTAAAAAAAGTGGATGCACGTTTTGCACGGATGTCTGCTTTATGGTCGGCACTCACTCTTGGCGCTTTTTCGAAAGCTCATGCTCTTGAGCCGCGGCCGTGTGAAGTCGTCAACGGGCAAGAGTGCCGGCAACCGACTATTTGTAGTTTGCCCAGATGTTGCTACGACTGTTTGCGGAAGGGCTAACCCAGCAGACCAAGGCTCCGGTAGGGGATTCACGCAGTCACTAAATTATTTTTATTGAGGTTTGTTTTGCGGCGGCTCGAGATCATTCGCGTGAGTGATGCCCCGCGTTCCTTGGCGGTGTCAACGTTTTGTCCTGTTGTCCTGTTGTCCTGTTGTCCTGTTTCAGTTTGCGATATGAATCCGCATGGAATGCTTAGCTACAGCGACTACAGTGCGCTAAACAAATCTCCGACATTGTTGTCATCGGTCAGGTGCAGAGTCGCTCGCGCGAGTATGACAGTATGATAGTATGTGTGACATGGTGGCTCAAACCTGGTGCTGTAGTCTAAAAAAGGTGGTATATCATAACATCATCATAACACGATAATAACACCCCTCCTACCGTAGCGGCTAGCCGTGGTCAGCACTACTATTCGAAATGTCGCTGCAGAGGCGCCATGCTCTAGGCGGTGCTCAATATGCCTTCACTGTCAGAGCAGCAGCGCTAAGTAGGGCTTTGTAATGAGTGCAAGTCTGTGCTCATTTACAAGGAACGCGGACAACTACGTCCCAACATCTCCTATTCCTGCCCCCTCTGTTGTACATACTGTAGTACAAAATATATTTATCTCATAACTAGTATGTTACCACGTGTAGACTATAGACTATGCACCTAATTAATACCGTATGTGGACGCTCCAGTGCAAGCGGGGCAATCCTCCCTACTCTCAAAGCAGTACACTACTCTCCGCTCTACCGCTCGCCACCCTGCCGCTGGCGACCGCACGCTCGTGCCACGCCCGCCCCACACTTCAGCCCTCGAAGTCGCCGGCGACACAACGGCCGACGAGTCCCAACACCGGGAGCGGGGGGCATGAAAGGCCTCTCCCGCGGTCGGCTCGCGCTCTCCCCCGGAAGGTGGAGAATCGTAAGAAAGTGCAAATCCCACCCAGCTCCTGCCGTGCTGCTGTGCTGCCGTTGTGGATTGGTCGGTACGTACTGCTCTCTACTGCTGTTGTACTGTGGTAGTGCCACTACTGCCGATGCTGCTGCTGGTGGTGACTACTGCGTTTGTTTCTAAAACTCAAAAATCGGCGTTCTATGGGCATGACCTCGCCTAGCCAGTGCAAGTGCCGTGTGTGCCCCTCCTCCTGCCGAATGGCCGCTGATGTAGGCACTACTACTGCTACTGTGCCGCAATCCCTTGCTGGGCTATCGCCCGCCTCTGCGCCCGCCGCTGCCGCTGCGGCGGCTGCTCTGTGTTGCTGCTGCTGGTGCTACTCTCACTCGCTCCTATGCATGTTCCTAGAATGTGCTGTGTTTGCTGTGCTGATGTTTGCCGTGCGTGGATTTTTCACAATTATAATTTTCATGTTGCCCATAGACTACTGAGCTCTATAGGTTACTTTGCATGCGATAGATGCGTAGATAGCCAGATGTCTCTGTGGATCCATGCAGTGTAGGATTATCTTCCACCTTTTTGTGTTTTTCTTTATAATAACCATATACCACGCAGGTTGCGAAGTTGAGTTTCAATCATTCAATTAATTGGCCGTACTCATAGCTGACGTTTTTCACATTTGTTTAGTCTATAGGATCACTTGTTTTGTGTAGTGTGTAGCTGCTGTGCTGCTGCTGCTGTCGCTGTTGGTGTCTTCTTTGAGTACGTAGTTCAAAAATTAAAAATCGGCTGTCTGTGGTCTTGAGCTTGCCGAGACAGTGTGTGCGCCGCCCTTCCCCTTACCAGACGGCTGCTGCTGTACACTGTTTCTGCCCGTTATGTTTTTCACCCTCGGAAAAACTGGCCTTCATGTTTTTCAGTTATTTTAGGGAAAAACTAAAATTTAGGTGCAAGGGTGTAGACTAGAGGGTCGGGCAGCGCCATCACTTGAGCTGTGCCACCACTCGCGAGCGCACGAGACCGAGCACGGTCGTTCCCAAGGTCATTGGCAGGTCATGGCTGATCGCAGAAGGCGCAGTGAGGTTCTGAGCTCTCGTCGTCGAGTTGACAAAGTGACCGCACTGAGGCGGCCGACCGAACGACGAGCTCGCTGAGCAATAACTGAGACTTTTGTCACGTTGGGCGTTGTAGCGCGACGAGTTGGTGATGGATTTGACTCTCAGAGGCACCGACACGTGTCTACGGGTAATATTGAAGTACCTCATGCACGGGGTTGCTTAGGTCATCATGTGGTGGAGCATGTAAAGGTGGGAGCCGTCGATGGGCCCTCGGAAGCAGTCGTAAAACAGGTGTACATTATTATTATCGTTCTTTCCGCCGAAGAAGGAAGGTGTCAAATCGGCTGCAAATTCATCATTCATCCGACATGCCAAATACAAATATTCCAACTCCCTGAATACGAATGTAAAATCATAATCTTCGTTGATACATGTATCAGATTTTCATGCGAGCAAATAGTCATTCGTACATCCCTCCTGTTGGACGTACTCACTCCATTGTCAGATTGCAAACAAGAATCCGTCGAAAAGATGGATCGGAGAATTTTGGGGGTTTCGTATAGTATGTGTGAGATGGATTTCCACAACGGGATTTTGTGTTGTGGGTTTTTATGTGCCCGAATAATATCACCCTATTTTTCGACTCTATTTTTGCCTCTACCTTGTGTTTTCTCTGTGTCTCTTCTACGGCTACCACGCCAAGGGCTACCACGCCCCATCCATATTGCAAGGGCTATGACGCCTTCACCCTGCACGGCTACCACGCCCGTGTATTTACATCCCGGCTACCACGCCACAGTTCCGAGTTCCATTTCTGGGTTATCACACCTGTGAGCTATCACGCTCCACCACACACGTAAATCGGGTTATCACACCCGCCTTTATTAGTAGTTCGTAGTTTACCGATCACCGGCTATTACGCCACCTTTTTCCTCCACCTACACCACCACCGGGGTGTTCGTAGAGTCCAAGCCTGGATGCCCTGACCGCCTCGCGGTCTGACGAGTGTTCTTATTCTCTTTGTATTGCAGGACAGAGAGGAGAGAAGGAGCAGAGAGCGGAGTGCTGGAGCTCTCCTCTCATGAGAGAAATTGCATAAAAACGCCTACGAATGTATACTCAACCCTCTACAAAATTTTTAACCGTCGTGCTGTGGCAATCCAAACTAACACCCTCCCTGGCTCTTCACAGCAGCAGTGACAAGGCCGAACGGGCATCGAAAACAAAAAGCTAGGACCAACGAACAGCTAACGACAGTCCCGCAGGAGGAAACCCAGCCACCGGGTCAAAACCCCCTGTATGTCTTATATCATTCAAACCATTGTGATTGTAACAATGGCCGCATTCAAACGATTACCATGGCCAGAAACTAAGATGCCAAGTAGCGCCCTACTCTCCCATGCCCCTCAAAGTAGCGTGGGGTGGCGGCCTGACAAATTATTCCTCGCATGACTCAAACATGGTACGAATAATGCTCACACCCCTTACTCATCACCCAACGGTAGGTTCAACAAAGACTTACGGTGAGATTTAAAAGGGGTCGCAGCAAGGGATTTTTTCAAAATATCCGCGTGCTGCTCTTCCGAAGCTACGAATTGAATATCAATTTTCTTTGCACGAAGTAGCTCTCGGACGAAATGGAACCGCACATCTATGTGCTTGCTCCGCGCAGAACTAAGAGGGTTCTCAGCCAGTGCTATGGCCCCCTGATTATCTTCAGAAACTCGGGCACACGATCCGGTTAGCTCTGGACAAATGAAAGATAATACTGCCCCCGTGAACAGAGCCTCCTTCACCCCTTCACCTAGGGCTACGTACTCTACTTCTGCTGTAGACAACGTAACGCACCTCTGCGTGCTACTTGCCCTACTGACGGCAGCACCCCCCCAAGGTAATTACCGTCCCCGACACCGAGCGCCTGTCGGTCGACTTATCGGCGTAGTCGGCATCGCTATATGAAGTCAGATCCAATCCCGAACCTCTTACAAAAATCAAACCCATACCCCTCGTCCCGTGGACGTTTGCCATGATCTTCAGAACTGCTTCCCAGCGCCTGTCGGTGGGGTTGTGAAAACGGCGCGCCACAGCACGCACCGCGTTGGAGATGTCTGGCCGCGTCATGGTCGACAGCCACATCAGACTGCCCATAGCCTCCCTGTACGGCCAGTCTCTTTTTGGTTCGCACTCCTCTCTTGGACCTAGTTCAACGCCAGGGGTCGCGGGGATGTCAGAGGACGAGTTCACACCAAAACGATTCAGCATGCTTTCAACGAAAGCCTTCTGCGTGATCTCCAACGTGCCCAATTCCCAGTTACGCTTGAAAGCACAACCAGTATACCAAGTTAACTCGCCGAGGTTATTCGTGGGAAACTAGGTATTTAATGCGGCACGGAAGTGTCTGCATGCCTCGTCCGATCCTGCAATCACAATGTCATCTACATGAACGGCCATAATCAGTTCTACCTTGATATCCACAACCATGCGAAAAACACAAGGATCAGTCCTACTCTTCTGGAAAACCATTCGGCATGCACACGTTTGACTCCCCTGTATTTTCTTCCGCAGCAGGTCCTGCGGCCATCATGGCCATTGCATCCTCCGTCGTCCAGGATGTATTTGTCAGTATACTCCCATACTCCGTCCACTTTTGCACTCTGCCGCAGACATCGCGTTCTCGATCACACGCTGGCGTAAGCAGATTCATCGTGCAGGCGATGGCTCTGACCCCGGGTCCGGCCCATTACTGTCGGGGGTAGCCGTCCCCAGCTACTGAGCTCGTGAGCTGCCATGCCCGACAGGACCGCGGGGGGACCTTCGCCGTTCCCTTGGTCGGTGCCGGAGGTTGCTGATGCGTCTGAGCCGCTTTCGGCCCTCCCTGCCGGGACCGAGAAGGCGTCCACCGCGCCCCCTTGAGACGAATCCATCGTCTCGACTGTTTCGGCCCTCCCTGCCGGGATCGAGGAGGCATCCACCGCACCCCCTTGAGACGAATCCATCGTCTCGACTATTTCAGCCCTCCCTGCCGGGACCGAGGAGGCGTCCACCGCGCCCCCTTGAGACGAGTCCATCGTCTCGCCTGTTCCGTCGCCAGCATCGCCGGCGACAGGTGCCTCCTGTGAGCGCTCCCGCAAGAACGCGTGCAGATCAAACCGCCACGTCACGTCGAGGTCGGTCAGGCGAGCCAGACCTTCGTCCAGCTCGTTCATCACCCCCCCCCCCACCTCCATCTGACGTGCTCTCGTCGTCAGCCTCGGACCCCCCCTCTTCCTGGGACAAGGAGTCATGCATCGGGGCAGGTACAGGTGGTGAAGGCGACACGCGTTGCCAGGTGACATGGCGCGTAATAAGCAGAGTACGGTGTTTGGTCAGCACTCGTAGGGCGTCTCGGGGGTGGTTAGGCGCAGGGCCCAGGTAAAAACACTCCTGTGCTTTCGCCTGAGGCTTTCTTTCCCTCTTCACCTTGCAGTGGCCAGGCTTGAGGAAAGGTAGAAGCACTACCGGGGGGGGTTTACCGTACCACATCTCCTACGGCGACTTGTTTGCGGGGTTAGCGGACGTTGCCGTGCGGTTCAGAGCATCGCACGCCCAGTGCGACGCTTCAGCCCACAACGATTCAGTTGCCGGCAATTTCGCGCCGGGAAAAAGCTCACGAGCTTGGATTCGACCCGCCATTGCGGCCGTCTCAATCAAACCTAGCGCGCGCTCGGCTACCCCATTGAATTGGGGACTGTCGGCCGTGGTGAATTCTTGCTTGATGCATCGCGATCTGCATAGGTCACCAAACGTCCCCCCCGCAAAATTCACCGCCCCATCGGATCGGACGGTCACCACCTGTGACGGGACATCATCTGCACGAGTGTCCGAGAGGAACTGCTTGAACGTTTCCGCGGCGTCCGACTTGTGGCGCATAAAGTACACCCACGTATACCGTGAAAAATCGTCGCGCACGATGAGAGTATAACGCTTTCCTCCGTCAGACTCTATCACCTTAGGCCCACTCAAATCCACAAAAACCCTCCCGAGCTTCTTATCTGCTCGAGTGTGTGTGGACTGCTTGATACCTCGACGGCATGGAACACCCTTTGCACTCCAGCAACTTTGAGGACGACCCCTTGCTGCTTCGCGGTTTTGCGGAGCAGTGCCTCGTGGGAGTGTCCGGCCGCGCAGTGGTAGTCCTTTATGTTGACAACGGGCTTGTTTGGCAGTTTTCCCGGGGGGAGTACAGCACAGGCATCTCCCCTAGTGCTGCAGTCGACCCGGTAGCCGTACAGACTGTACAGGTTCCCGGTCAACGGAAACACGATCGAACGCTCAGACTTGAGCTTGACTACAATCCCTGCGGGACGTCCTTCAAAAGTGTGACCTTGCTTCACGAGAGTGGGTAGGGAAAATAGATGATATCGGAGGTCTGGCACGTGCACAACATTCGTCAGCGTTACTCGTACAAGACCGTTTCCGGATCGAAAGGCAAAGTTAATATCGCCATATCCTTCGATTATGCGGGTTGAGCCGTCAGCAATGCGCAGTTTCAAGTTGCACTCTCTATAGTTGATCATGCCATCTGCAGAAGGCGTCATGTGAGTAGACGCTCCACTATCGCAAAGCCAGGCCTCATCCCCTACTTGCCAAGCCGACTCCCCTTCCCCCTTTTCGCCCGAAACATTACTGCACTTGCCTGTCTCTCTGGCCTTGAAAGCTGAAGCCTCGACCGCATCAGAATCGTCATCGTCGTCCGACGTCGCCAGCACAGCTTCCTCTTTTGATGTGGGACAGACATCAGCAGTGTGCCCCCGTACATGGCATCTGCTGCATAGCTCCTCCGTGCAGTCCATCCTCCAATGGCCCTTCTTGCCACACCTGTGGCATCTCACCTCGGATGTACCACCATCGGCGGCTTTGGCGCTGCTGCCATCACCGCCGGCAGCCGCGGCCGGGCCATCACCGTCCTCGTTGGTGCCTTTACCGCCGCGTCCTTGTCGTCCCCGACGTCCACCTCTTCCTTTTCCGCGGCCTCCACCTTTCCGGTGGGCACCGCCGCCGGCCCCTTTTCTTTGGCCACCATCGCCGCCGCAGGCGAACATAGCATGGCCGGCATGGCCAGCATTAGACCCCTTCTTCCTGCTTCCAGAAAGTCGGTGATGCCGTTCTCGTACAGCCTTGATGATGTCATCACGGCCGATACTGTCACGAGATGCAAGGTTCCTTGCCTCCACCTCGTATTCGGCAGGCAGAGCGTCAATATAAATGGTGTACAGCATGTGGTCGTCGACGGTCATTCCTGCTGTGCGCATTTCTGCGGCAAGATCTTCGATCCTGCCCATCTCTTCTAGAGGTTTACTCCCTGGCGCTATATTGAAACTATTGAGGGGGCGGGAGAGGTCGGATTTGGCCCCCGTCGTTTGAGGACCGTACCACGCGAGGAGCGCGTCCCACGCTTCTCTCGGCGAGGTGCACCTGTGCAAGATACTCTTGCCGCTCCTGCTCTTCAGGGCCGTCGATAGGAAATTCCAAGCGAGTGCATGTATGTGTACATGTTCGCGGTTGTACACCCTTCCGACAAGAACCGAGTTTTCGGTGTCTGATTCCCCTACGGGAACGTACTGGGGTGCATCGGACACAAATGCAGA
Source organism: Undaria pinnatifida (assembly GCA_012845835.1). Taxonomy (NCBI): domain Eukaryota; class Phaeophyceae; order Laminariales; family Alariaceae; genus Undaria; species Undaria pinnatifida. The sequence continues at coordinate 13,758,564 of JABAKD010000023.1, forward strand.
TAGGAAACCTACTCCTTTCGCGTAGTACCTGGCGTCTCTGGTCCAGGCAGTGAATTCGGGCTTTTTCCCACTAAACTGTGGGACAGCGGTGTGTTTGAGAGCAAGTCTAGGTAGAGGCATATCATATCCTACTCCCAACTCACGGCCGGGATATGACCCCCATTCTCCAGCCACCCTTGGCTGGTCTGGCTGACCCCTTGCTGGGCCAACCTAGACAGGAACAGCGGCTTCCCTTCGTCCCGTCACTCCAACACTACGCGAGGCATCCTCACGAAGAGTCGTCTCTCTTGCTGCTGTTGTATATCCTCGCGCTCCGCCTCCAGCAGTAGCAGCACCAGCAGCAGAAATTTGTCGTGCCGCAGCAGTAGGTTCAGCCCCTTGTTGGCTACCCCTTTCAGAAGCGCTGTCCTCAGCGCCGTTCCCCCTCACAGCAGTGGGTTCAGCCCATCGCGGGCTGGCCCTTACAGCAGCGCTGCCCTCAGCGCTGCTGGACTCCGACGGGCCGTTGTTCCTCATGAGCTCGGCCAGCATCTCCCTCATATCATGCATCATCGATGCTTGTCTCTCCTCTATCACCAACTGAAGCTCGTCCCTCAGCTGCTGAATCTCATCCGAGGAGTCTCTTCCTGTGCAGACATCCTTGGCTCCTGGTACCAGAACTTCTACTTTCAAGTCACTAGTGTGTTCGTAGAGTCCAAGCCTGGATGCCCTGACCGCCTCGCGGTCTGACGAGTATTCTTATTCTCTTTGTATTACAGGACAGAGAGGAGAGAAGGAGCAGAGAGCGGAGTGCTGGAGCTCTCCTCTCATGAGAGAAATTGCATAAAAACGCCTACGAATGTATACGCAACCCTCTACAACATTTGTAACCGTCGTGCTGTGACGATCCAAACTAACACGGGGCGCCACACGTACCAACCTACTCCACACGCTAGCGTCAACGATCTTCAACGAACGAGTGGGTTGTGCGTTGCTAAGCGCCAATGAGGAGAACCGACACAAGACCTTCTTCGGGGGAAAGGTGAAGCACCCCTCTCGGCGGAGTAGGCAACGGGGGAGAGGGACGCAAGTCCTCCTCCGCCAATGCACAGCACCATGGAGGAGAGGGACGCGAGTCCTTCCCCGCCAATGCACAACATCATGAAACAACAGCAGCTCCATCAGCAACTTCATCGAACATGATCGCGGACCTAGCCAACGCCCTTCGCCAAGTACTGCAGATGACCAACGAGGGAGGGCCAACCGCCCCAACAGCAGGCACGTACGAGTCTAGACCCATGGAAATTCGTCAGAAAAATGAAATGCTTGCTTGGTCTGGAAAGTTTGAGAGGGCAAAGTTCCTGTGTTTTCCGATGTTCTATTCTTTCCTGGGTCTCGGCTGAAGGGTTGATGGGCGTATTGAAGGGAGAATCGATACCAGTGGGGTTCCGGATGTAGACCTGTCACGACTCAGGAGTTACTTTGGGAAGGAGAGAGTAGATAAGTCGCTCAAGATATGGTCACAAGTGATCGCAAAAATCACAGCTCAACCAGTCCAAGAAATGATTTTTGCTGCGGGGTCACCCCAAGAAGCGTGGAGGGTGTTTCAGTCTCACTACGCTGTCAAAAGTGAACATGAGAGGGAAATAGTAGAGGATGAGTGAAATGAACTGAGACAGAAGGAGGGAGAGAACATCATGTCATTTTACGGTAGGGCAAAGGCCACAAGGATGAAGCTAGAATCATACGGTGATAAGCGGCCAGACGCATCTATGTGCACATTGCCCGTAGAATGCTACCATCTTTCAAGCTATGTAGTGATCACGTGCTTTTCCTTCCCGATCGTTCGAGTCGTACCATGGAAGATTTGCTCAGGAGAGCTGCTCACGAGCTGGACCGCAATGGGAGATCAGGAGAAGAGAGAGAGGAGACAAGGAATGCCCTGACCGCAGCCGGTGTGGGTCGGGGCGACCGCGGTGGGAGGAATGCTGGTAATCGGGGGTATGGGGAACGCGACCGAACGTACACCTACTGCGCGCACCACGGCGAGGGCTAAGGCCACAACACCTCCGAATGCACCGTCATGCGTTGAGAATTCGACAGATACTACGATGATTTCCACGAATACCTGCAGACGCGGGGACTCGGGCCGTACGCCGGACGCGGAGGAGGGCGCGGGGCAGAACGTAAATATCGACAGCAACCGTACCCAAACGACTTGGGTGCGCGTTGGAGTCGGGGCCACCCGCCGGAGCAGCAGAGAACACCGCCGCCAGGACACGGAAACGGGACTGGCGGGTATGCGAACACCTATCCCGGAGAACGTGGCCACGAGAACTGTCGTCATCCTTCGGGCGGGCGCGGCCGAGGCAGGGGCGAGGGCTTCGTGCCACCGCCTAATTTTCCGTCTAGTTCGCCGCCGAATTTTTCGCCTAATTTGCCGCCTGGAACATTTCCCAACGCACCGCGGCACGCTTTTGCGGCAGATTATCCCTATGAGAACGAATACATGGGATACTCGGGGTGGGGGTCCGCAGCGGGGCACTGGTCACCACCACCGACGGCGGAGTCGGGGACTGCCGAGCAACAGCAGCAGCACCAACAACACCAAAAACAGCAAGAGGGCACGCCTCCTGCCACGTCTGCCTCTGCTACTGCAACTCTCTCTTCTCCGGCTCCCGGCGCAGCTCAAGCCAGCGGAGCCCCTCTGCAGCTCTTCATCGCACGTAGTGTGAAAATAGACAAGCCTGAGTCTGGTGATTCTGTTGCTGTAGATCGTGATGGTGTGGTGCGTGGTAGCGTTGTAGGACGTGTTGAGCCAGCGTTGATTACACGTGTTGCTAGCGCCCTTCGTTGTACCCCGGGGCAACCTAGGCCGTATGGTAGCGAGGAATGGGATGCGGACTCGGGAGCTAGTGCCATGATGTCCAACAATAAAGAGGGCATGTACAACATTCGCTACCCTACAGACCAATACATTTAGATAGGCGATTCAGGGTTGATTAGAGTCGAGGAAATCGGGGACGTCAATGTAGTATTTCACCAGCTAGATGAACACGGAAACCAGGGGAACGTTGTGGCGTGTGTGCAAGATGTGATATATACTCCGTGGTTTGGCTTCAACCTTTTCTCGATTTGGAAGGTGGCTCACAAAAACTCCTGTTCTGTAAACCCCACTGGTACACAAGCGGGAAGGCTCCGCTTCATTCGGGGATCGGCGAACGACTCCCTCTACGCCACCCGACTCCCTTCTCCTCCGTTGCCAGTGGATGTAGCGAATGAGAGTGCCCCCGAGTCTTCTGCTTACAACTCACCGATGACAGTTGGTGCAGTTGGTGCTTCGCGTGAGAGTGCATTCGTGTCTGCTGCCTGCATATCCCCCCCGGTTCCTCTTAGTGAAAACAACCTCGTACAATCTTCGAGCGTTGTGATGGCTTCCCCCATGGAGATGGAGCTTGAGCTTGAGACTGCTTTATTCCACCCCACTCCGTGTGATTCAAGTACGGCATAGATGTATCGACCCCAAAGCATTTCGGACGAGACGACTGAGGCATATGCCGTAGAATGGGACATTTTCGACCGTATGATGCAAGATAGAGAGAGTGAAGAGTGTGCACTGGCCATTTTGGGCCCCGGGAAAAACCCTTTTCATGTTGGCAGCGATCGCAAGCGAGTCGATATTAACGTGTTCCATGACCGCGCCGGCCACCTGTCCGAACCGAGTTTGAGGGAATCTGCTCGGCAGCAAGGGATCACCCTCACCGGACGGATGGAACCCTGCACTACGTGCATACCGGCGAGGGGGACGCGAGCGGACGTGCAGAAGCGAAGCGAGGGACGAGCGGGGAAGGAGCCTGGCGATCTCCTACATATCGACATGTGCGGCCCGTACACCACCACCATAGGCGGCAACCACTACATGTTCTATGCTGTCGATGCTGCAACGGGCTACATCGCGAACTACGCCCTGCGTCGCAAGTCTGACGCCGTGGCCGTCTTCAGGCGGTGTATCGTCGACCTAGCCCACAAGGCGGGGACGAGGATACGGAGTGTCCGTGGCGATTGCGATTGGCTCTGGACCAGCAAGGACTTCCGTGACGTCTGCTCCACCATGAGAATCGCCGTGCAGTACTCCCCCCCGGCGAGCGCAGCAATGCAATAGGGTAGTGGAGAATGCAATCCAACGTTGCAACAAAATCGCCATGGCATCTCGCCGCGCCGCGGAGCAACGCTTGGGGCCGGGGGGGTTCTCGTGTGTTCGCGGCTTGGATGCTCGCGGGGATAAGCTCTGGGCGGAATCGGCGAAGGATGCCGCGCAGAAGCTCAACCAGGCTGCTTCCCCTTCAAACCCCGGTCGCGCGTCGCCGCAGGAGCTGTTCACCGGCAAAAAGGGTGCTTTCTTGGTGGTGCCGTTTTTTCAGTACGGTTTCATGTACCGGGAGAGGAGGTCGAAGCTGGAAGACAAGGCAATGCCGTGCTACTTTCTCAACGCGGGCGACAACCATGCGGACTGCTGTGTGAAGGTACTCAGGGATGACACAGGGCGCGTATGCTACTCTAGCAACGTTCCATGGGCGCCGCTGCCACAGTCGGGGGGGGGGGTGGTTCAATACTGCCCCTTCCGCGCCAGCACCGCGCACGCCGCCGGGGGAGTCATTCGAGATTGCCTCGACGCCGCCCGCCACTGCCGGTCTGCTGCCCGCGCACTCACCCAGCGCTCACACCTCGCCGCCGATCGGACCGTCTGGTATGCCGCCCGCCGCTGCTAGTCCGCTGCCCGCGCACTCACCCAGCGCTCACACCCCTCGCTCGAAGCCGCCTGCCACAGCAGGTACACCGCCTGCAGCAGCCACCTGGCTGCCACCATCGCTGCAATCGTCATCACCGCGGTCCGCGCACTCACCCAGCGCTCACACCTCGCAGCCGCCCGGACCGGCTGCTATGCCGCCCGCCGCTGCCGGTCCGCCGCCTGCGCACTCACCCAGCGCTCAAACACCGCCTGCCGCATGTTCGCCGATGCCGGAGTGGCCTCCCTCTTCCATCGAGGACGCCGGCTCGACGACATCGTCATCGCCATCACCGGCGGCGACACCGGCCCCGCGGACGTACAGGAGGAGACAGCCGCCGCCGGTTGCCGCAGGATATTCTTTGCCGCTCAACCCCCATGCAACGAGGATGCTGGGCTAGAGGGGCGACGAGCGCGTGCCGGGAAGGACCAGGTCGGAGGCCCGTCATCTTTCAGGCGTGCCGGAAGAAGCGGTCTCTACGCCGCTGCCGGAGGCGACGTCGTTCGACCACGGGGTAGGACTCCTATCTCATGCGGGGGAGGATGTGCTGCTGTCGCTGCTGGCCAACCGGCGGGCCCTGAACGCGAAACGAGTGCTCCTGCAGGGGCACGGATCTGGTGAGCTGGGGGGCGGAGGCAAGCAGCATGCGGGGTCGGGGGGCGTGGAGGAGGGCAAAGGTGCACCGCCATACGACACCACGGGCGGGGGGGAGAGCGGGGGTAACTATTGGTCGCTTGGGCCGTCGGGACGGGGAGTGCCGCTCGGCCTCGTGTCGCGACTCGCCACGCGGGAGGATGTCGACGCAGCTCTTCGCGAGATGCGCCCCTCTCACCTGCGGCCCGACAAGTCCATATCCCACGCCAAGGACCTCCGCGTATCAAAGACGTTCAGGGAGGCGCGTGACGGTAAGCATGGCGCAGAGTTCATGGACGCGGCTAAGCGTGAAGTGCTCAGTTTGCTTGAAGCAGAGACGTCCGAAATTGTTGACGAGGAGCAACGAATAGACAACGTGATCAGTAGCAAGCTCATTTTTGATTGGAAGGTTGATCAATTTGGTTGGCCTACGAAAGCGAAGGCGAGACTTGTAGCTAGGGGTGACATGCAGAGAGAGTAAATTGACTTTGGAGATTTGTACGCGCCTACTGTTCCTTCGTCCAGTGCCCGTTTGCTGGCTGCGTTGGCGTGTGAACATGACCTAGAGTTGTGCCATTTCGATATAGACCAGGCTTTTGTGAGGGCAGATCTTGCCGAGGATGTCTATATGCGATTGCCAGAAGGGTGTGGTTCACTGTCAGGGAAGGTTGTGAAGCTGGGCAAGAGTCTTTATGGTTTGAGACAGGCATCCAGACAGTGGTATGCATTACTGAGGAAGTGTCTTTTGGCTTTGGGGTTTGTGCAGTGCTTGGCTGATTCGTGTGCTTTTCGTTTGGTTGAAGGGGGGCAAGTAGTGATGCACGTAGTGGTGCATGTTAATGATATTTTTGCTGTGGGAAAGAAGGAAAGGTGTGATCAGTTCGGTCAGGATCTCGGACGTCTCGTTCCAGTTAAGTCGTTGGGCGAGCTCAAGTGGTGCTCGGGGTGCTATTACGAGAGAGACAGGGAGGCAGGGAGGTTGACTATTTCGAAACAGACGTACACGGAAGAATTGGGAGAGAAGTATGGTGTGGAATGGGGCAACGCTATCCCGATTCCCACAACTTGGAGGCTTTGGGATTTTGATGTTGACGAGCCGAATGTTCTGTTTCCTTTCTGAGAGTTGATCGGTGCGCCTTTGTGGATTGCCTTATTGACCAGCCCGGATATCGCGAATTCAGTGAGGGCAGTAGCAAGGTATTGCAGTGCGCCGAAGCTGATACACTGGAAAGCGGCACGTAGTATACTAGGGTATGCAATGAGGACGAGTTCTTTTGAGATTTCCTTTCAGAAGGGGACGTTGACGGGGATTGGTTTGATTTCGTTCGCAGATGCCGACTATGCTTCGCGCAGTACGGACAGGAGAAGCGTGCCGGGGGTGGTAGTGATGTGTGCGGGGGGGCCTGTTTCGTGGTACTCCAAGACGCAGAAGTGTGTGACTCTCTCGATTACTCAGGCGGAGTATGTGGCTATGTCGGACATGGGGAAGGAGATTTTATTTTTGAGGCAGGTTTGGTGTTTTATGTTGCCGAAGGCAAGGATGCCGTGCATTGCCATGTATGAGGATAACGAGGGTGCCATCCAAATCGCAAAGCACCCGATTTCGAACTCGAACTCGAAGCACATTGACGTGAGGCATCACTTTTTGAGGGAACTGGTAGAAAGGAAGGAGGTCGAAATTATCCACGTAGCGTCGCAGTACCAGCATGCTGACTTCCTCACCAAGGCGTTACCTGAGAGGGAGTTTGAATTTCACCGGGGATTAGTGATGAATTTGATGTGATTTCTCTCTCATAAAGTGTTTGATTTTCTGACTTTCTATTTCTTACATGTTTCTTTCTTTGGTTTTCTGATGTATCTTTATAAGGGTTCAAGGACTTGCATTCAAATTGATCGATGGAAAATACTGAATAGTGTTTGAGCTTTAATGGTCATGGATGTGATGAGAATGGATTTGAGTGTTTTTGCAAATGCATCATTTTTTTTTTCTTCTGGACTTGAGTGAAGAAAAACTCTGCAGTATTTTGGTATCTGAGAATGTACGTTTTAACAAGGTAGTCTGGATAAATCATGATAGTGTTGCGAGTAGGGGGGCTGTTGGACGTACTCACTCCATTGTTAGATTGCAAACAAGAATCCGTCGAAAAGATGGATCGGAAAATTTTGGGGGTTTCGTATATGTGTGGGATGGATTTCCACAACGGGATTTTGTGTTGTGGGTTCTTATGTGCCCGAATAGTATCACTCTATGTTTCGACTCTATTTTCGCCTCTACCTTGTGTCTTCTCTGTGTCTCTTCTACGGCTACCACGCCAAGGGCTAGCACGCCCCATCTATATTGCAAGGGCTATCAGGCCTTCACCACTGCACGGCTACCACGCCTGTTTATTTACATCCCGGCTATCACGCCACAGCTCCGAGTTCCATTTCCGGGTTATCACACCTGAGCTATCACGCTCCACCACACACGTAAATCGGGTTATCACACCCGCCTTAATTAGTAGTTCGTAGTTTACCCATCACCGGCTATTACGCCACCTTTTTCCTCCACCTACACCACGACCGGGGCGCCACACGTACCAACCTACTCCACACCTCCTGCTCGTGACCACTGTCATGATAATGCTCACGCCATCCTTTATTACTGCAAACTCAAAAGCACCATACTCTAATTCAAATAAAGTATAAGACCTTCGCGTTCAACTACTATTTCATGACTCAAAAAAATTAGCTAAGATATAACTCTCTCACTCCGGAGTCAATCCATATTTTTTGTCCAACCAGTTGCGCTCTGGTTTAGTCTATACCAAGCTCTGAACACGCGTTGGTATAGCAGGACACTTTGATTAGGACTTCTTCAACTAACTATGGAAGCCAGCATTCATCACATCTACCTGCTCTACCTGTTCAAGGCAAATATATCCTTTCTCAAATTGAACTTTTCGCATCAAACTAGCTCGCAAAGGCGTCGTTAGCCTCCTGCAGATTCAACCATCAAAAACCCGCAAATATATCTAGTCTAACTGTATTCCCGCTCATAATACCCCTTATCGTCCATCATCAGGGATTAGACACCGAAATGGAAATCAGAAATAATGAACATCATTAGCAAAAACTCCAAAAACGACCTTTTGCACTTTCCTTTCGAAGTTGTGTTATATTAATGCGCAACCCCCCGCCCGGAGAGGGGGGTTGGAGATGGGGAATACCCCGGGGCTGCCCCGCTGGCAACCCCACGCTAACATCCGTATACACGAGTCAACTCCCAACCCTACTGGCGACATCGAACTCTCGACGCCAGCCTCCAGCACAAACTGTAGTTGACCCGAAATACGAATGTAGTCCCACCTCCTCGCCCCCCCCCTACCCGTGAGTCGTAGAGTGCACACGGGATAACACACTTCTTTGTAATTCCGCGGGTGCCAAACTAGTCAGATCTAAGGGTGGGTTGACTCGCCCCCACTCGGTGCCCTGCCCCGGCTGAACCCCACTGCTAATTCCTTCCCGGGCCATAACGCTTGCTACCCAACTGGCGTCCTTTCCGTGACTACGGACATACGTCTTATAAGCGTTGGACGCCCATCGGCCCTCACGCTGCAACACCTCCGTGTTCCGGTGTTGCACCCCCCGCCGACAAGTGCGTTGCGCCTCCAATCCTCAGGGAGTGCAAGGCGTACTCTTCCGCACGCACACCCGCCAACGCAACCACTTTCCGCAGAGCTGTCGTCGCTTGATGTTGTGTCCACATGGACCATCTGCCATTACCGACGCCAAACGCAACCAAGGGCGCCGAAGAGGGAACAAACAAGTAACAAGACATCAACTCGATAATTAGATCGACGGCGCCGCCACCTTCCCCCACGCGCATCGACGGACCCTTTCACACACGCGTGATGACCGCCCCTTTCCGCAGTTGGTCACCCTTCGACCCGCGAAACCGAGCCTCAACACGATCCGCGGTTGACCACTGCGCAACAGTAAGCGGAATATTTCCGCGAAAGAAAGCAACATCAGCACGCCGCAAACGATAAGTCTCATGAACTCGTAACCGGGTTTCCGCAAACATTTCTTACGCGCGAGTCAAGAAACAGAACGAAGCGCATAGGGCAAGCCACAAAGCACGATCCCCGGCACGTCACGTGGGGATCAGCTTCTCGCCCGCGAGCAGCATATTTCACGGGCAGCATGCAGATTAACGAGGACAGAAGCGCGATCCCAGCGTGAGATACCGTCCGCGGCAACGTTAAAAATACCCCGTACGTGGTTCGCATCAAAGTGCCAACCAGAGGACAATTCGAGCACACCAAGGAGGCGCATCAACGCGCCCGATCTCGGCTCCTTCCCGCCTCGACAACGCCGCACCCACTCTACTGCTGCTTCGTTGTCGCCACGCCACAACACGCAGTCCCCCAACGCGGCCGGGCGCTCGGCGCACGGAGATACGAGGACCCACGGGCTGATTCTACGATAGCCCCCCCCCCTCAAAACCAGCGATTTTCTTCAACGAACGTCTCATCAATCATCATCAATCATGCGGCTGCTCATGCGGCTGCTCGACACAAGGATGATACGAAAAATAACTGTTTAATATATTTTCTTGTTTGCAAAGGAAGGTCTATCGAGCGATGACGTCGGGGAGGGTGTCAATGAAGGGACACCCACCGTATTTCAGTAGACATTTAAGGTATCATAGGAGCTGGTTTCGAAATCGGCCATTTCGTTAAAGAAATGTTGGGGGGGCTATCGTAGTTAGACTCCACGCGGAGATGACCATACCTAGCAGTTCGAGGACGTTAATCGATATATCGTTCTCGCCTGCAACTGACTTGCTCGACCGGCAAAAGCGAGATCGTTCCCTGGCGTCAAGATCGTATCTCCAGTACACCCCATTTTCAAGGCAGAAACCCCCGATTGCGGTTTTGGATGCATCCGAAAATAGAGTACGTTGGGAGGGGCGCTCAAGCAAATGATACATCGGAGCCGACAAGGTTCCTCCGCGCGCGTCCAATCCCTCCTCAACAAACCACAGCCAAAACTCGAGGCCCCATGGCAACTCGGAATACAAGACGAGGCGCCGCCCGGGGTTGGCCGTGCGAAAACCAAAATCAGCTCCGGCAGCTATGCGCGGCATACCCACCGAAGTCAACAAGCGGTTCACGAAAAACCGCTCCGGAGGCACAGCAAAGGAGACATGTATAAGGAAGCCAACGAGCTGCGACACCTGCCTCGGTGAAGCAGTTGTACGAGACGAGGGCCACTCCGCAAGGAGAGTTTGCAGCTTGAGGCGCTTATGGGACGACACGTAACCGTAAGCGCCTCCGTGTCAATGATCCAACGCAACACCTCCAGTTGCGTGTCCCAGTCAGTAATTTGTCTGGCGGACAGGAGGGGCGGATCAGAGACATCACGTTCGACCAACAAGCGAAAATGGTCCGATGCCAGCGACTGGACAGCGCGCCAACAACGGCGACCGTCCGGCCACCATTGCAACTCGACGAGAATGCCATTGTCTACGTAATACCTCGCAAATAAGTAGTTCCCGGCGTTGCCGCTAGCCATAAACAGGCCCACAATCACCCGGGATAGAGACAACTGGAACCCCCCGCGGCGGGGAAATTCCGACGTGCGCAACGGCAGCAGCCCCATTTTTGGAAACATCTGCGCCTTGAAACGTAGCGTGGGTGTGAGCATGCTCGAGCGCAGATGCCATCAACCCCCAAACCCCCGGCCTATTACGCCACCCAAGTTGCAAGCGTAAATCCACGACGACGCGATCGCCGAACACGTAACCGAGAGGCGGCGCACCTGCCGGGTCAACCAAAACCCGTCGAAACACATCTTTGACGTCCACACGGCACAAGAGGATTCAAGCACTACTAACGTGGGTCTGCCTCAAAACCATCACCCGTAGTAAAACCTCACGAAGCACGTGGCCGAGCTCGGACGGTGACGCGGAATCAAAATCCGTGCCACCGTTAACACTGGTCTGACCCCCCGCGCGCGCAAACGTGAGATCGTCAAAAACCCGAAATTTGGGTTCGAGAACGACGCTAAGCGGTGAACTGCGAAGCCCCAAAATTTTGCCAGCGAAACGCAGATCAAATGCCAATGCACGGCCGTACACGACGTCCTCGCAAATCGTTTTGTGGATCGCGACGTCGTGTTGTGCGATTCCCGTGTGATTACCATAAGCGATTTCAGCGGTCAGATCCCCCCCTCCTGATACGCCACTGGTGCGCTCGGCGCCAACACGCGAGGTAGTAAGGAAATTGTGGGCAATTTGCTTGACGGATCCAGACCAGTGCCGTACGGTAGCCACGTGAATATGCTGCGAAAACAGTGAGGGGCCGATGGTGGACGTGAGTAGGGCAACACTGCCCTGACACTGTCTCAAGAGGGAGGAGCTCAACGAGGCGAGATGACCGAGGCTCCGTGAGCCTTGCTCGGCCATCGACTGCACCACAACAGCCCGAGCATCCAACCAAGCGTCGACCGCAACGAATCGCCAGGCACCCGAACGTACGCCATCAACCGTCCCTTGTACACGCAGCAAGTCAGTCGGCAACTCACGCACACGCACACAAGAAACCGTACCTTTCTCGCCGAAGGGGACCGAGCCCGGAGCCACCGCCACGCGAGCACGCCCCACACCCCCATCGCCAGCCAAAGCTACAAACGCACGCCCACGCAGCCCACCCCCTACGCCTTGGGTGGCCGGCGGGGCACCCGCTCCGCCGCTGGCCCCCGGCGTCGTCGCCGCTCTACCAACGGCAAGCTCAGCAGCCGCCCCCCCAGGTGTTGGCCCAACCGACAGGAAGAGACCGTGTCCTCATCCAGAACCAGCGCCGCCACTACCACCCCCGGACCCACCGCGGAGCTCTGAGCGCAGCGCCAACGCCCGCGACCCACCAGCCGGCGCCGCCGAACTGCCACTGTCGCGAAGAGCATCACGTGAAGTGGCGTCGGCCGGGGGAGCCGAATGCAGGAATTTTCAGTTGGAGAACCGGTATCGGCCCAGAGAAGCAAACTGCCGGCACTGGGAAGCGATTTTTTTCCGTGGTGTACCGGGGTTGGCCGTGTTGCTTTTCCTCTTGGACGGCCCGCCCTGGCTTTCGCGGGGGAGTGCAATCCTTCGACGAGCTTGAGCACGTCATCCTCGCTAGAGCAAAAGGCGCTCGTGCGAATGAACGAAGGCACGGGCGGCATCGAGAACATGAAGTCGGACGAAGGGGGCACCATCAGCGGACGTACTTGCTGTGCAAATCGCCGTTGACCCACACAGGCGAAGATCGGCGTTTACCATCTCGCTCATGACAGCCCGCGCCGCGGAGCCAGAGAGCAAGATAATATTGCTCAGGGTGTGTCGGCGTAGGTTGGCCGACGCTGACGTGAAGGCGGCATCGATCGTTGCCACCCTCTCCCGGCAATGGCGGTCACCGTCGCTGTCGAGGGAAAACCCAACAGACAGGACCGCCACAAAAGCCTGGCGCATGAAATCGAGGCGGTCAGCGACCATCAGCAGGTGGTCGACCACCCCTTCCGCGCGCGGCCCGTACGCACGAACGTCAAAGTCACTGATCGCGCGGAGCTGGGTAGCCATTGGCGTCGTGACGTTAATGGCCTCGCCTACGAAGGACAGGGTATCCGCTGCCGAGTCGATAATGTTGGGAGGTATGCGCCCGCGGAGCACCCAATGTTTTCTGGACGCCATCGTTTTGCATAGCGCAGTGTCGTCAGTTAACTGCGGCTTTTGGACGTGGCGCTCCCTCGCGTCCCCACTGCCCTGCGGAGCCGGCTGCCGATCGGCAAAGTTGTCTATGAACTGCTGGAGCATGGCCTCGACGTTCTCGGTTTTAGAAGCGCCACCAGCCACCGCATCCTGCAGGGTTTCAAAGGAGGCAAGCAGTTGATCCATCGTCGACTTGGGGCGGAACACGTCTCCGTCTATCCGAGCAAACTCGCCAGACACCTGCCCTTGCCAGTGCAGCACTTCAGCCGATGTTACCCACGCAGCCTCGAACACAGCGGGACTGGGGCTGAGCAAAAATGGTGCCGCGGTGGCAGACGCAGCAGTAGCAGCAGCCGAATCATCTGCAGCACGGCGACCTTCGGATTCATCTTGCACAGCAGCCAGAGCTTCGGCACGGCGAGCGTCGAGCCCAGCTTGCACAGCAGCGACAGCAGCATGAGCCTCTGCCTCGACTCGCGCAGCAGCCGAGGCGGCCTGATTAGGACCGCGTACAGCAGCAGCCACGAGAGCTTCAGCCTCCGGTGACTTGCACTCCTCCATCGTCGGGGAGTGCACGAACTTAAACTAGTCTGTATCACACATTGGACCTGTAGCTCTGACTCTGCTCCCCTGCGCGCTCCGCGTGCAGGTCGTCGCCTACACAGCTGAGCCAGGTGTATCCAACAATGCTATCGCTCATACGACTAAGAATTGCCGCATTGATCTGATTGGTCAAACTTCTTACGTACGTACAAAACCCATATTTTCTCATACTTCGATAATATTCTGCATATCACATCCCCAGGTAAAATATTTAATATCCCGTGCAAAATTAAATAATGAAATCGAAACGAAAAATCGCTAAATCTCAGCATCAAACGCTCCCAAAAATAACCAATATTTCATCCACATGTTATACTCTCCAAATCCACGATCAAACCAAATTCAATAGAGAAATAATGACAAAAACAAAATCCCAAATTTCAATATCAAAAGTCCGCAAAAGCAACCAAAAATGGCAGACATCCACAAATTCATCGCAAGGTTACGGTGGAACTCAATAGACTAGAGTCCCGGGCTATTAATTGCTTTGATCAGAAAATCTGCATGTTGAAACTGAGACGATACGTGGATGATCGATACCTCTTCCCTTTCCTCTCTACCAACTCCCAGAGGAAGTGGTGCCGTACGTCGATGTGCTTGGAGTTGGAGTTAGTAATGGGGTTCTGCGCAAGTTGCACAGCACCCTCATAGTCCTCGAATACCGGTATGCATATCATGCCGACAGCAGGCAACATGAAATGCCAAACCTGCCTCAGGAACAGGACTTCCTTCATGACATCTGTATTCGCCACGTACTCTGCCTCCGTTGTGGACAGCGTGACGCACTTCTGTGTCCTAGAGAACCAAGACACACAAGCACCTCCGCACATCACTAGTCCCCCCGAAACTGACCTACTATCAGCTGCCACACTCGCGTAGTCCGCGTCAGCAAACACCTGTAAGCTCAAACCTTGTACTGTACCACTCTGAAACGTAGTACCAAATCCGCTCGTCCGTCTCATATACCCTAAGATACCCTGTGCTGCCCTCCAGTGCACATACTTGGGAGCCGAACAGTACCTAGCTACTGCTCTCACGGCTTTGGAGATATCTGGCCGAGTCTGAGTTGCCAGCCACACCAGTTACCCTACCAACTCGCGAAATGGCCAGCGCTCTGGTGCTTCCTCTTGTCAAACTTTGCTTCGCAAGTTTCGTGCCATTGGGGAGTGAGACACTCTTACCATACTCTACCCCGTATTCGCCAGCCAACTGTTCAGCGAATGTCTGCTGGGAAATCGTCAACACCCCTTCTCCCAATCCCTCTCGTAAAAACACCCGGAATACCAACGTAGTTCTCGAAGGGTTCTGACCGAAACCATCTGATTAAAATCTCTCCCAAATTGATCACACCTTGCCTTCTCTCCATCTGCGAATATGTGGTCCACATGCACCACTATGGTCATCACTACACTCTCGTCTTCCATCAACCGGAAAACGCATGCGTTTGCCAGACACTGCAAAAATCCCAAAGTCAACAAACATCTAGTAAGATGCGCATGCCATTGCCCCGATGCCTGTTTCAAGCCATAGACTCCTGTTTAGCCTCACTATCTTCCCCGACAACTTCCCGCAACCCTGAGGCAAACGGATGAACATGTTTTCCTCCAGATCAGATTGTACGAAAGCCTGTTCAATGTCAAAATGGCGCAGGTCGAGGTCCAGTTCACAGGCCATGCCAGTCAACAAACGAAATTCGAAACAGCAACAGTGGGCGCAAGCAATTCCCCAAAATCAATGTTAGCTCTCTGCTTATCCCCCCGTGCTACCATTCTTGTCTTGGTTCTAGTTGGCCATCCGTACTCATCTGCCTTCCAATCGAACACCCATATTGCGTTGATGTAATTATCAACTCGTTGCTACACAGGCTCGAATGTCCCCGCCTTCAGTAATCCGTAGAATTCCCGACTTGAAGAATCCTTCCAAAGATGCGCGTGTTGGGACCCAATGTATGTGCTCCCACCGTGGCCCCCAATGTATGAGCTTCCACCGTGGCTCCCAATGTACGAGCTCCCATCGCGGTCCTCCACGGCGGGCACAAAATGCTCGCGACCATCACCACATGAACTCCCACCGCGATCCTCCACGGCGGGCGCCAGCTGCTCGCGGCCACCACTATATGAGTTCCCGCCGCGGTCCTCCACAACGGACGCAAATTGCTGGCGACCCTCACCACGTGAACTCCCACCGCGATCCTCTACGGCGGGCGTCAGCTGCTCGCGGCCCTTACCACATGAACTCCCGCCGGGATCCTCTACGGCGGGCGTCAGCTGCTCGCGGCCCCCAGTATATGAGCTCCCACCGTGGTACTCCACGGCGGGCGTCAGCTGCTCGCGGCGGCCAGCATCCATCGCTCCACAAGTATTCATCATCGACAGAGACTCCTTCTTGCCCGTCATGGACAGAAGGCCAGCGTTGTGACCGAAAATCTCGTCGTTTTTCACTGGCGACGAGAGAGACGACGCCTCCAGCGTTGCCGACAAGTGCATCGTCGGCATGTCTGAAAACTGGATCGTCTTCGAGCGGGTACGGCCAGACACCCGCTGCGTCTCCGAGTACGAAAACGCTGACGACTGTGAAGCTGCCGGCTGTAAGGGTGAAGGCTGCGACGGTGGCGGTTGTGACGGATGTGGCGGCGGCGGCTGTGACGGCTATGACGTTCTCAGCAGTGACATTGCCGGCTGTGACGGTCGCGGCAGTGACATCTATGACAGGAACGGTGGCGGCAGTGACGGCTGAGACAGGAACGGTGGCGGCAGTGACGGCTGAGACAGTGACGGCTGTGATAGTGACGGCTGTGACGTTTCCGGCTGTGACGTTGATGGCTGTAACGGCGACGTTTATGTTATGGTGGACCCCGGCGTCGTTGTCGGCGAATCGACGTCCACTAAGCCCACTGAACCCCCCGCCGTTATCAGTGGGAAAGCAGTTTGGCCTCCCCATGCCGTTCATGTCGGCGAGAAACATCTGGACGTACGCGGTAGTCTCAGATTTTCTCCTCATACCGTATGGCCACATCCACCTCGAAGCGCTGTCCAAGAACATGATCATACACACTGACCCGCCCAAGGACGCTTCGTAGGGGCCGGACAAATCGATATGGACGGTCTCCATGGGCCTCCCTGCGCGCGATGTCGTCCTCCGCGGTGTCCCAGCACGTATCCCCTTAGCCTTCAAGCACCTACCACACGGCTGCAGCACACCCGTTAGGGTGATCCAATGCTGCTGAGCCGTCGCCCTCAGGAGGCGTTCGTGCTGGTGGCCGGAGGAGCGGTCAAGTTGATGAATATCGACTACCTTCTCGGGCTTCCCTACAGCGAATGGCCGCTTTCCCGGGGCGAGAACAGATGCAGCGGTACCTACGCTACCAGTGAGGAGAGTATGCTTATCAAGCTCTTGAAGGGCGTGAGCTGTTGCGGGGGTGAGTGAGGGGGGGGCAAAAACTGTGTAGTAAGTATTGTCGTGACCATTAATGAGCTAAACGTCCGTGAACACGCCCATGTTGGGCGCCTGCATGCGGGAGGTAGGAACAAGAGGTCCAATCCTTACCGCTCCTTGCTCTACTTCTGGGGAGGGCTCTGCAAGCGGTTGAGGTGTGAAGATAATTGATGGTTCTGCACTGATAGCTGAAGAGGGAGGGGGGAAACACGAGTCCGTAGGCACAACACCAGGAACAATGGGCGGGAAACATGAGCCGCTAGGTACTATGCCGCACACGGCAAGCGGGAAACCCTAATCCGCGGCCATGCCCCCTTCTACCCTACGGTGGGAAAGGGGTTCAAAGCCAAAGCCCGAGGGCCCCGCCTCTTCCACAAGAAAGGAGGGGCATCCGAAAGGGGAGGGAGGTTGACAACATGACGGGGGGGGGGGTTGACAACATGACGGGAGGGGGGGCTAAGTACCAGAAGGCGGGGAGATGGGGTGAAGACCAGAAAGAGCAGGCACAACAGTAAGTCTGGCAGTCGGGGTTGGGTCCAAGCGAATGGCATACAAGCATGATCCGATCTCATTACGAGGGAAAGGGAGCTGTCTATGGAACAAGTGTGCGCCCTCTTTATCCAAGATGATGGTTTGCCGTGCTCGGACCTGATGTAGAGAGAGCAGGTTGAAACCTATTGCCTCCGTCACGTACATCCCCGTGAGCTTCACATCAAGTCCGTCATCGAGTGCATTCTAAGGTTGAGACTACCCACCCCAATAACTCTCATTGCATTACCATCCCCGACGATGACTTTCGCTTCTCAGGGGGGATGTCGACCCAGTCGTATACAATACGGGCGTCGCTGGTAATGTGATTCTTGGCTCCGTTGTCGGACACCCAAAATTCACTACCCGCAGCCCCCTCTGTACCTCTGCCACTAACCCTATCATGGTTCTGACTAGCAAGCGCCAACCCAGCAAACTCTACCCCATCAAAAATTGACTCCAACTCAGTTTCGCCCTTTGGCCCCGATCGAGCCATTAAGACATGCAGTCCTGGCTGGAGAGGCGGAGATGGTCCAGGAGAAGGTGAGAGAGACGAGGGCGGGGCATGGCCGGGAGGATGCTGCTGTAGTTGGGGCTGCGGTGGTTGCGGTGGCTGCCACTGTGTGTTGTACCCGTAGCTCGACGGATGCTGCTGCTGCACCGGTGGTAGAGGCTGCTGCTGGACGTCGCTTCCGTAGCACGCCAGCGGCTGTTGTTGCGACGGTGGCCGTGGTTGCGGCTGCGCGTAGTTGCCATAGTACGCCGATGGCTGCGGCGGTGGCGGTGGAGAGTGCTGTGCATAGTTACAGAACAACTGCTGCTGCTGAGACGGAGGCACCTGCTGCGACTCGTAGCCGTAGTCTCCGTAGTCTCCATAGTCTCCGCAGTCGGTGTCCGTGACCTCACCTAGGGCGGCTATGTTAACCGGGCCATATGAGTGCGCCCATGGCGGTTGCTGGTCGGGAGCTGTGAAGGTATCTGCAGGGCGCGATTGTGCTCGCACGGGTTGACCTGGGTCGGGTACGAAGGTAAACCTACTCCCTTACCCAAACCTGTTCGCGTACGATCTCCTGCATACCTTCCACCGCCTCCCCTGCCGCTGTGTCCCCTCCCCCCAGCGCCGCATTGCTGTGAGTACCGCCCCCCGCGCCAACCACCACCTCCACGGCCGCTGCCCTGGTGATAGTGGTGCTGCTGCTGCTGTTGCGGGTACTAGTGCTACTGTTGCTATTTCGGGTACTGGCGCTGCTGTTGCTGTTGCTGATACTGCTGCTGTTGCTGCTGCTGCTGTTGTGGGTGCTGCTGCTGTTGTGGGTGCTGCTACTGTTGTGGGTGCTGCTGCTGATACTGCTGCTGTTGATGCTGCTGCTGCTGTTGTGGGTGCTGCTGCTGCTGACACTGCTGACCTCCCCTGCCTTCACCCCGTTTGCCCAAGCCGCGTCGGCCTCGGCCTGCTCTTTCTACACCCCCGTTGCCCCGACCACCCAAGTCGGCAACAAAATGGGCGTGTGCCTTTCCGTCTCTCGTCCGCTTTCCCTTGGCCATTTCCATCTCGCCATATGCGTTCAGCACATCCTCAAGAACCTTTCGACTCAACTCTTCCTTAGCAAGCAAAATACTATTTTGCACGGAGTAAGCGGGGGTGAGGTTTCGTGCGAAGGGCTGGTCAACATCATTGTCAGTATGTATGGCACCATGGGTACCGAGCTGGCTTCTCAGCGCACTTCCCCTCGCAAAATATTCGTTGGGGGCCTCACCATCCTTCATGCTACAACTATACCATGTCCGAGTCACTCTAGCTTTTGCTGCTGCGGATTGCGGGGCGTAAAGTTTCTTGAAAAACTTCCACCCTTCGCTAGGGCTCCCGGAAGCTTAAATCTGCAGTAGTAAGGGTTTGTACAGGATTGTATTTATTAATATCGACCAAGCCCGGTAGGCCTGGTCGACAAACTCTGCGCCAAACTCTGCTCCCAAAGCGATCCGATCGACATTCGGTTGCCCAACCTTGATCGGTGTGAGCAACTCTACCGCCTCTAAGCAACGTTCTTGCCCAAAGTAAGCATTCATTTGGCTAGTGAATATCAACACCTTCTGCTGCGAATCCTCTCCTTCCTTACAGCTAACATCGAAGGTTGCAGGCATCCTCATACTAGTCCGACTGAACCCGAAACTGCCTGCCTGTGCGGTAGTAGCCGCCGCGGATTGTTGCTGATTCTCCCCCTTTCCTTGGATCGCCTCAAACACTCTTGTCAGTCCCTCCACAAAGCGATCGGTGCGTAGGTTGTCGCTACCTCGGGAAACTTGTTTCGCGGGTTGCGCTCCTCTCCTTTCTTCGTCGGCTTGGGCCTGGCATGCAAGTGCTTGTTGCTGGACGCGCTGGGTACGGGCTAGCTGCTCCATCACTTGGTTTCTTGTATACTGCTGTATAGCTTGTTGTTGTTCAGTAGTCAACTCCGGACAACGAGTGAGGTCCATCCTGCCGGCCTGTTAGGCTTCCTCGCAGTACGATCTCTGCTGACGTCACCACGATAGCGTATTGGAGTACCTCATACACGGGGTTGCCGAGGTCATCATGTGGGAGAGCATGTAAAGGTGGGAGCCGTCGATGGGCCCTCGGAAGCAGTCGTAAAACAGGTATATATTATAATTATCGTTCTCGTCGCCGAAGAAGAAGGAACGTGCCAAACCGGCTGAAAATTCAGCAATCCTCCGACATGCCAAATACAATCATTGCAACTCCCTGAATACGAATGTCATATTATGATCTTTGTAGATACTTTACAGTTACACATATTAGACTTTGATACGAGCAAAAAGCCAATCCTACAGATAAGGCCGACTCCAGTGGGGCAACTACGTGGATATCTTCCTCGAGTGTTGCTGCTGTAGTGACGGTTCTGCGCCGGGTGGACTATTGTTTCGCGAGTCAACTGAGGCTCGTACTCGTGAAGATTCAATCTAGGCAGATTTCGGTAAAATGCTGAAATTTGATCAGACTAAAGTGCTGTACGTGTCGTTAAGACCGACCTTTAGGGGGTCGAATCAAGATTTAATCAAGATTTTTAGCTAGGAGACTGGGGCATTACGCTACTGTTTCCGGTACGATATCGTACCAAAGGTGTAAGATTTCGTGCTAATGTGGCTGCTTTGCTTCGTTCCTGTACGATTAACTCACCGGTGCCCTAGCTCAAATACTCGGTTCGGCCCCCTAATGCACCGGTCCCCGAACGCACCGGTCCGCGAACGCATTGTATTACAAAGAAACCTGCCAATGGGTGAAGAGGAAAGCACAACCAAACACCTGACCCGTTGGCTGCGAACGTAGCAATACTGAAATCAATATTATCCGCTGACCCGAAACGGACTCTGCTTCATGACGACGTTCGGCAAGAATCACATCCCCACAGCTTAGTCTAAGGTTTTAGTGTTACCTCGATGACGCGTGCCCCCAGACAAGGTTTGTTACCTATTTCCAAGTTTTCCACCGTACCGATTTCCTTCCATGGTCCAAATCGCCATGTTCGCCTACTGTAGATAGTGCAGAGACGCGGATTATGTATCTGGCTACGATAGACGCGTGCTAGGATAGAGGTGCACCAACCATTGTGTTTTTCTGAGGTTCCTCAATTTGGGAGCTCAATACCTCCCCCAAAACCAAATGTTGGAGAGAAACAAAACTGCTTCATCGCGGATGAAAAATCCCATGGCCTAGGTACGCAATGTAATAGAATCACGCAAAAGAAAAGGTCTATTTCCGACGAATGTTGGGCTAAGAAGCGGGCCCCGTCATTCAGAAAAGAAAATAGCCAAAACGTGCTACCTCTATTGTAGCATGCTTCCTACTAATACTAATAGTAATACTAATAGTATAGTAATAGTAATACTAATAGTAATAGTAATACTATTAATAATAGTATATTCTAGTAATAGTGATAGTAATGGTAAGAGTAATAGTATAGTAATAGTATAGTAATACGGTAGAGTGCACCATGTGTGTTCTGAGGCTCTTGACCTGATGTAAGGATCTATACCTCACTCAACAAGTGACTTATTAATAGTATTAATACAGTGAACTGAAAATGCAACTCGACGGACAAACCCTTGGTCAAGGTATACAATGAAGTACTATTAATATAAGGGATACAAACAACGTCCTTCCAACAAGGGCTTTTCCCAGGTCATGACCCGACCTGCCGATCGCGGGTCAGGAGGTTCTCAAAACCTCGCGGGTTGAGTGGGGGTCTGGTCAGAAAGTGTTTGAAATATGACGAGACGGGATCGGACGGGACGGGTCGGGTCGGGTTGGAGGTTTTCAATCTAGCGTGTCGGGACGGGCTGCCGTGGCCTTACCTCTGACCCGTGAGAAGCCCGGATTCCAACGATGTCGGGCTAAGGATTCCCATCATTCAGACAATAGTTTCGCCCACAGGTGCTACCTCTATCATAGCCCTCATCCTGCCGTTCCTAGCCTTGCCTACCGCCTCTACAGCATCTTTGACCGATGACGAACCGAAAGCCGGTGAAGCACGTACTCCCTCTTCCCTCATGCGGATACATTTAGAGGGTACAGCCAGAAAATACCTGACGGCAGGCTAAACAGTGAGTGATATCGACACTTGTGCCGTCAGACGCCTGCTACGATAGAGAGGGCAATTTTGGCTAAAACGTTTTCTGAAAGTCAAGGCTCTTAACCCCCGAATCGCCGATTTTCTTTCTTTGTTTTGGAACAATAACGTTTTTACACAATAATACATGAGCCTGTTGGTTAAGTTGTCCTTTGATTCTAGTCAAAATTCAACTCTTGGGTGCACCCCTATCATCGTAGCATGCGCCGTCAAACCTACAACTCTCAGAGACTTCAACGTGGCAGCTGTGGTCGCCCATCCAGTTAATCCCCTCACCAAGGTGGCTTCTGCCGGAGAAAGCTTTGCATCCGAACAGGGCAGCACTGCCTGCTATGTTATTATATCTAATCAAGAAAAGCAACAAGCCTGTTCGTGCGATCAGTCGGTGTTCGCCCAAAGAATAAACCAGAAGGATGATTCTAGTCCACCATACGCATCGATCGATGTGTCCAGAGTAATCCGAACGTTCGCGTGAGCCCTGGACACCTTCGGCACAACACACGCTCAGTAACCCGTACTTAAAAAGCGAAGTACGAACCTACGTTGTACTTTATAGGTTGGAGTTGTCAAGTACGTTTAAGTCACGGTCACAACGTTGCAGGCGTTACTAGTGAAATACCTGTTTTAAGACTCATCGTAGTTTGCCGAAGAGACACTTCCGCGTGCACAGTCAAGGCTACAAGGGGGAGGACGCCCCCATTTTTAGTACGTACAACGTTTAGAGAATCTGCTAACGCAGGCGTGGCCGCATTTTCTTGTCACACCGAAACAAGAAAGAGTGCGTCCCGGTCGCTTAAGGGACAAACCTTAAGAGTGAAAAACCTACCGTAGCCCTACCGTCTACCGTAGCCCTATCGTCCACCTCCGTCTACCTCCGTCTACCTCCGTCTAGAGGGGGATGCGAACAAAACACTAACGCACTAACCCAACGAGAAGTTAACCCCCTCGGTTGGACGGTGATCACATCAGACTTGACGATGGTACTGACGTGACGACCTTAAAAATGGAGGACCAGCTCCTTTTCGGTCTTGATGGGCTTGAGTGAAAACCTCACGCCCGGCACAGGGGTCAGGGCATGCAGAACAGTTTGAGGGGTGCTGTAATCCATGTTTTCGACGGTGATGCCGACACATTTCCCAGGCAAGGAACGAAAAGCTGGGGTATTTCGAGGAACTAGCATTCTGGAACTAAACTCTACGTTTTGAGCGACCCCCGTTCCGAAGAGGGTTTGATCAGCAGTTTGTGAAGTCGTCCGGTTCCGGTCAAGTTCTAACCGCGAACGTTTTCGATTGCCCACCCCGCCACACGACAGATACGAGTCCCTTACAGAACGGTGCATGATATCGTTCCGGTATCGGATGCCTTCAGTCCCTTCAACATGTGTTGGTACATCCCGTGTTGTCACTCTTGTGCGGGAGTCATGAGACGGACGTCCAGTGCGTACGTGCACCATGCCATCTTCAGCATGAAGCTTGCAAAACACCCCCTTCTTGTTGCCCAGGACATTAAAGTAGGGTAACCTCGTGCAGTTGTCGTGTGCACAATGCTTCTTGAGCACGTCAACCATGCCGGCCATGGAATGTTGCTTGCAGTACTCCGGCTGCTTGTTTCCTTCGATGTTGAAGCTCGCGGGCGTCATGCAAGAGTCCTGTGAGCAACGCTTGGTGAGGACGTTCACCATGCCTTCCTCGGCATGCTGCCGGCAGGTTGCCGGCGTCTTGATCCCCTCAACGTTAAATGACGGCCGCCTCGTGCAGGAGTCATGGGAACAAAGCTTGTTGCGTACATTCACCATGCCACCCTCGGCATGCTGTTTGCAGAATACCGCCGACTTGTTGCCCTTGGAATTAAAGGTCGGTAACGTCATGCAAGAATCATACGAGCAAGTCTTGATGTAGACGCTGACCATGCCGCCCAGGGCATGCTGCTTGCAGAATGCCGCCGTCTTATTGCCCTCGACGTTGAAGCTCGGAGACCTCGTGCAAGAGTCATGTGAGCAATGCTTGGTGAACACGTTGACCATGCCATCCAAGGCATGCTGCTTGCAGTATGCCGGTGTCTTGATCCCGTCAACGTTAAATGACGAACGTCGCATGCAGGAGTCATGAGCACAAAGCTTGTTGCGCATATTCACCATGCCGTCCTCCGCATGTTGCTTGCAGGATATTGCCGCCTTACTGCCTTCGAAATTGAACGACGGCCGTCTCGTGCAGGAGTCATGAGAGCAAAGCTTGTTGCGCATATTCACCATGCCGCTCTCGGCATGCAGCTTGCAGAATACCGCCGCTTTGCTGCCCTCAAAATTAAAGGTTGGGTACGTAAGGCAAGATGCATACAAGCAGGTCTTGGTGTAGACGTTGACCATGCCGCACTCGGCATGTTGCTTGCAGTATGCCGGCCTCTTGATGCCCTCAACATTAAAAGACGGCTTGCTTGTACAGGAGTCATGCGAGCACTGCTTGGAGAGGACGTCCACCATGCCACCTTCAGCGTGCTGCTTGCAGTAAACCCCCTTCTGACTGCTTCCAAAGTTAAAGCTCGGTGTCTTCAGGCAGCCGTCACGCGAGCAACGCCTGTTGACAACGTTAACCATGCCGTAATCGGCATGCACCTTGCAGTATGCCGGCGTCTTGTAACCCTCGACATTGAAGCTCGGTTGCCTCGTGCAGGCATCATGCAAGCAACGCTTGGTATAGACCCTCACCATGCCGGCCTTAGCATGTTGCGTACAGTACATTGCCTTCGTATCGCCCTCGACATTATAGGTCGGTTGCCTCGTGCATGCATCCTGTGCGCAGCGTTTGGTGCTGACGTTGACCATACCGTCGTCGGCATGTTGCTTGCAGTAAGCAGGCGTCCTGAAGCCCTCGACAACGAAAGACGCCCGCCTCGTGCAGGACTCATGTGAACAACGCACGGCGTGAACATTGACCATACCGTCGTCAGCGTGTTGCCTGCAGAACGCCGGCTTCTTACTCCCCTGAACGTTGAAGTATGCGTTTTTCGTGCAGGCGTCATGGGAACAGCGTTTGGAGAGAACGTTGACCATACCGCCCAGGGCATGCTGCTTGCAGTACAACGCCGTCGTGCTGCCCTGGATGTTAAAGCTCGGTATCCTCTGGCAGGCATCATGCGAGCAATGCTTGCCGCAGCCGCGCACCATGCCATCCTCAGCGTGCGCTTTGCAGAATATCGCCGTCTGGTTCCCATTGACATTGAATCTCGCAAACTTTTGGCATTGTTCGTAAAGGCAACGTCGCATAATCGCCTCGGTGTGAGGCGAAGTGTGGACTGCGGCAGCCAAATAGGGCTGGCAGCCCTTGCTAGATGCCGCTTGGCTGCCGTATGTACACCTGTAGACCGTGGGAGCGGCATTGACAACAACACGTTTTAAGGTCGTGAGGAAGACATATTTCGCCAGTTTCCCAAGGAAAACTTGAATATGTCGGAGGGGGGAAGGTTTGAAGATTATCCTGGCTACAAAAGACACGGTAGAGGGCGCACAATACGATACTGATGTACCATTGTATTTAGGAGGTCCCTCTCTTCACGAGTTTTGTACGTCTCCCGAAAACTTATTCGGGGGAACATAAAAGTGAAATTCGACGAACAATTCCATGGCCCAGACTATAAAACGAAAATTACGGCAAAACAAAAAATGACCTTCCAAGGGTTGTGGCTTAAGGAGCCTCGTCATTCAGAAGAATGTTTCAGCCAAAAAGTGGTATACCTCAGTAATATCTCTACCGTAGCACGGGTTCGCGGTAAGCATACAACGGGAAGACCGGGTGCATGACTTTAACATCGCTGCTCACCTATCTAGACAACACCCGATTGCCATCAAGGAAGAGCAACTAACGATGTTTGCCAGCGGAACCGAACGGAGTTCTTCTTATATTTGTTATATACGCCGAGCAAAGCTACGGTAGGGGGGATGTTAATACGCCCCCCTTTATTCCTACTCGATTAGACCCAGTCGCACGAGGGACCCTGTACCTCACTAACCAAAACACGTTAGGAGGTTAGTTTGGCGCAACGTAGCTAGCCATCCCACTAACGATTCATATAGAAAAACTAAAACAGCACGAACGCCTATGACCGCAAGGAACAGGGGGGTCGCTCGCGCGAGTGACCCCGAGCCACTGCAAACACAAGTTGAAAAAACAACTTGAAAACAACTTAACCCTTATGGTACCGTAGCTTTGGTCGAAAGAAAGCCTTAAGGAGGCCTTGAATGCACTGTATGGATGCGGACATTACTCTTGCCCAACTCGTCAAAACTATGGGAGGTGGCCACAGCATCCCGTCGTTTTCCACACGCGCGGACCAATGCTCTACGAACGGACACAGCCTCTACTAGGATGTCGTCAGCTATTGCTGCTTATGTCCCCACGTAGTCGCAAACTCGCCTGTAGGTACAGCACGAAATTGTGTAGAAAGGTGCGTGCGATACAGCGTTTCCTGATACAGAGGCAGCAGCGAAGTCTTCACCTTGAGGGACGAATTACAATAGACTATCAATAGACTAGACTACCAACAGACTATTAATACTAGAAGAGAATAAGATAATAGGAGCCCTACACCTTTTCGACGCCAATACTCTCTGAGTCAAAGGCGGCGTGTACACTTTGCTATTGCATTTTCGGCCAAAACGATTTTCATTGGTGACCATCTTTGCCGACAACTCCCCACTGTTATCTTGGGAAAGGAACATCTGGACAGGCAAGCACGGCAAGGGGCATGCAATCATTTTTTCAACACCAGGGTCACCCCTCTGGCAAACTAGGGTGTTTTTGGTTTGACCGGCACAATGTATTGGAACGGCGTTATGTGGGTGAGGACGATAAAGGATTTAGACGGCATTCACTCGTGTTTTCATCACCAGGTTCACCCCCCCTGGCAAAGTAGGGTGCTGCTGGTTTGGCCGGTACAAGGTATTGGAACGGTGTTGTATGGGGGAGGACGATGGAGGATTTAGAACATCATCCACGCGCTAGCTTCTATATTAAACAGGAGACAACCGAGCGTAAAAACCGGATGGCCATCGCCACTAACTTTCGCATTGATTTGAGTATAGATCGTAATGATTGGACACCACTAAACCCGATAATAGACAGCGCACGATTCCAAAAAGTTTAGGTGCAGCCGGCGGTGCGACAATATGACGTTTGGTGCGTAAGGAACAGTGAAATAAGTGGTCAAAATACAGCTGAGTCACAGGACGTCTTTCACCCGTACCCAACACACGATCGTCCGAGGGCAGATAGCTGTGCCGATCAACCCCATCCAATTTCGTTTCTTTTATAGTTTCATCTCCGTACAGCAGGTCGGCGTCGTGTTCATGTCGCGGATGGCGATACACTGGGATCGCCGTGAGTATCTCTCAGGAGGCAAGCCTACTCCCCAAACCTCGCCAACGCTGTTTAGCCAATACGTCAACTATGCGGACTTGTACGGCGCAGAAATACAACAATACCAGGGCACAGTTGGACTCTGAGCGAGATCAAACGGCACAAATTACCTCGGTACGACACCGCTCTTCGAGGACACGGTCAAAGCATGCAAGCATGGATTTTCCCACCTCTCGGAAAGTAAAAAGTCGCGGCCGACTGTGACCCCAACCAGACGCGTCAGATACGCCCCACTTGCAGACAGTCATGGTTACCTGTGCGTGTAGAATGATTTCGTCGGCGAACCCGCTCGACAGAGGTGTCTACGCAACCGCATACATTGCGCTCGCTGACTGTTGGGTGCTACTGCGCTGCTCCGTTCAAAGGGAGGGATGCAAGAACGTCAGTTGTCGGTAACAATTGGAAGACTATTTATGACGGCCTCGTTGCTGCCCTGTACACACGAAGTAGGTTTAACTCCCAAGGCCTCAATGTAGATCATGTTAGGGTTAGGGTCAGTACCCGCGTAGTATTGTGAGCTGTATATGGGTTCAGCCTTGCGCCTTAACTGGCAACAACTAGGTTACGTGGAGTGTGCTCCCAAACATAACACGGGGCCTTCTTTGATCGTCCAAAGTACAAGTCACGAGGCGTGTTGGTTGCGGCGGTCGAATTGATCAAGGTCTCCCCCGAGAGCCTTTTCAAAGAACAATACCTTGCAGATATAGGCGTTACACGCATTACGCTTGATGTGTGTACACGATAGATGTATACTTCGTATTGACCTGTGTCGAAGACATCCTTACATCATACCCCGGACAAAGGAATAATTCGTTTTATGAATAGCACTGCACCACCGCCATGCATGACAAAGTGTACCATAGAGTGTGCCATAGCAGGAGAGGACAACATCCAAGTATCGGGACAAGCGCAGAGGCTTAGGCACGTCGTAGTGTGCTCCGAGATACTGCGGGTGGTGTTTAAGCCTTTTAACCTTGTATTGGCGTGTGAGAGGTACAGTCGTGCACTGGAGCATATAGACGTTCAGTATAATTTGATGCAAATAACCGTATATGCTATCGACCTTGCTGTATTTCGCCCACAGCAGTACTCGTACCCATACAAAGTGTCTACGGCTGACGTAACAACGCTAAACTATCGCGACTCCAACGTCATCGGACAATGGTCATTGGAATGGTTCGCTCAATCGCATTATAGTAATAGGTGTGTGGTGTTCGGTCATGATATACTTCGAAACGTAATTTTGGGGTCTGGCGCTGGAATGCTTAAGTAACGAAATAGGACGTCGACGTCATGTATGCATTTCGCAAATATACAAGGTTCTCTTTCGGAATGGGGTTAAATTGATATCCTGGGGGTGTCGCAAGTCGGAAAGGAGGAAAACACAGACTTTCCAACTATATGTGTATGAGGGCCGTTCCTAAAGAACACGAAAAGTCTTACAAATCGCGAAAAAAACGAGTAAAAGTTGTTGCTACTCATGTATGCCTCGCGCACCTGGTATGAGCTCCGAAGATGTGTGTTACAATGTTGCATTGGACGCTAAACTGTTCTTGTCGTGGATCGATCTCCTGCTGTGCACCAACCACGCACATATACAGCGTGACGACTGGCATAAAGGCATGGGCTTGAAACAGTGCTCTTGCAGTTGTACTGCTACTGCTGCTGCAGCTGCTGCTGTGCTGATCCAACATGATGATTTTGCGACAACCCACACGACACGCACACATACCATCTGGTACACACCAAAGCGCACCCACATACACATACACACAGAAGCACCATCTGTGTGCCTGTCACACATATGAGAGCTCACGCGAGGTCTGTGGACTGAGATTATGGTGTATTTCCTTCACAATGGCGTCGCAGGCAGGCCTTGATGGTTTAACTGGTGAGATCGAAGGTTCGATGCTCACCTCCACCCCAACATCTACCAAAAAAAAGGAATGTTTTTCACGCGTTCAGAACGTGCAAAACTCACACACGCTTACACAGCGCTCAGGTGGAACATCGAGAGAAAAAAGCGATCATTGCATACTGTGTCCATACCAAAATGGAGTCGGAGGTGAAATTTGTCAGAATATGTTCGGGGTGCCTGACATGGTCGGAGATATAAATCAGGTTTGGTGTGGGGTGGTGGTGTGGAACTCATAGTATAGAAGGGCCTACTCGTGGTAGCTTCTGTTGACGGACACTCTACTTTCCGCGCAACTACTATATGGGTTTCTAGAGGGACTGTGCGGCTGGGTGAAACGCGGCAGGCGGCAGTATGGGCTTTGCTCTGTGGGTCCTGCTCGATGTGACTACTTCGCAGACGCGGCGCGGGGAACACAAAGTGACTCGAGAAATAGTAGATAGGTGCCAATCTTCAAGGTAGACGGGCGAAGAGAGGCCGTTCTGTCACAGGCGAGTGGTGTTGCGTGTTCGGTGCGAAGTGTACAACACGAGTCACGGAACTAGGTGCGACAGGCACATACGCATGGTGCTCCAGGGCCGTGCTGCTTTTGCTGCTGCCGGCCGTATGTAGCTGCATCGTAGCATACAGCAGGAGCGGTAAAAACCGTTGAGCTGATACTGTACATCGGGTGAAATATCGGAGCGGGCAAAACAATTTGGGATTGGATCGGGCTATTGAAAACAAAAACGAATTGGAGGGTTTTCCATTCACGTCTACTGGGAAACTCGGCCGGGATCCAGACATGTGGCGTAAAGTACCGAAGGCTCCCTTGCTTGTCCCGCAGCCGAAAGTGCGAGAATAAACCCTTGGCCGCTGGAGAACAGCATGCCAAAAATAAAAAGGTGAAAAATCTCATAGGCATTCACCAGGGTATCGTATACCGAGCACTCACAGAAAGGTACAGAGTAGTCCCCCCGTCACGACTCTAGATTGGTTGCAGACACTGAACGGCTAATCAATTCGTTTAAGGTGCCGCGGGTGGTCTAAAACCACTCCCCATTCCGGGGTTTTCGGTTCACTCTTATTTGTCTTTAGCCATTCTTCAAGTGCAGTCAATTATGCCGCATTTTTAACACGCTGCATTCAGACCTACAACCATCGGGTGCCTCCACAGACAGCAACAGACACGAGTCTTTACGCGCAGAGTGTCGCATCCACAGAACCTCGTTATTCTATTCAGATTGGCCGCGCGCACGTTTTCAATGGAGGTATGGAAACACCTCGACTCTGGGGATGCTTGAGTGGTGTGGTACAAAGTCGTTTAAAATCGTACAAAATCGTCGAAATCCAGAATGCACAGAAGGATAAAAAAAAATTACCTCCAACCGGAACGCTTGAACTTCACTTAAGGCCAGCCAAACTTAATCCCAAGAAACCAAAGCCCGCAAAACGGAGACACGCTCACTATTAGGTGCGTGAGGGCATCGGGTATACCGGGTAGCAGGAGTAGGCGACCAGAAATGACCCATGAGGCAATTTTCGGGAAGTCGTATGCCAGCTAGCATCACCAAATAAAACAATAATTTGGACCCAACTCCACGATCTGGTACATTTGCAAGGTAGTATGTATCTCTGTGGCCACAGCACGTACGAAGAAACGGCAACCACAAAATGTTAGCTGGAGTTTTGCGTCGCGGATATTTTCAAACATCTCGCACACGTACACGAAAAAAGCGCGGCGGACACGATGTTTTGTTGTCATTTGGAGTAATCAAGTATTGGGCTACAAGAAGGGCTGAAGAGGGCGATCAAGCTTTGAAATCTTAATTCTAGAGAATCATACGAAACATTTTCGAGTCGCTACCAACAACGCACTTCGACCAATCTCCCACAAATCACGACTCCCGAGGGCGGATTTCAGCGAGCCACCGAGGTACCGCGGGAAAGACCTCCTCTAAGACTCTTCTAAGAAAGCTCACACTGCTGCACTGCTGCACCGTAACCCTTCGGGCCTCGATTTCGTCACAGCGATCGCCGAAAACATTCTACCATCTTACCGTTCTAACAAGTGTCAACACATCGTGTAGAAACTCTCCGGCTATAATCCGCGCACAAACTCGACTTCTATGAAAAAGTGCCTACGCGCTGATAGTCGCGGGTTTAATACTCCCTGCCCAACGGACTCAAGTATTACTCCATCACGGCGAGCTGGTATCCGCATCTCCTCTCTCTGGGCGTACATGTACTAATAAGATCCTCTTCTCATGCCATGTTAATTTCACAATGACCATGACATACTTGACTGGAGAGGTACTGCTCAATGTGTTTTCGACCAGAGTGTAACTGCCGTACTAATATATGACCGGTGGGGTGTGCGCTTACGGGTGATGGTGCGGATGCTAAAAGCCGGGGTGGTCGAAACACTACTCCACGAGGACGTGACGTGGAGGCCGAACAAGCCTGACTACGACATGCCACGGCAGGTTCACGGCTTCATGCTCCTCCGATGTCTTCGCTGGACGGAAACGGAAGCGCGACGATCACACCCTCCCGTAGACCAATCCACTTTCCGACACAGGGTCCGAAATCATTAAGGCGACAGTGAGTAAACGGAGGTTTTTATGGCGGGATTCGTGGAACGTGTTGCATAGAAGAAGTGCATGCCACGGAGGGTGACGTTTGGGGAGCTGGTAGTGTGTAACGGCATGCTGCTGAGAAAATACCCACATGTGCAAGGGTTAGGTCGAGAGCAGGGGAACTCGTCGTGGGTACGTACAACGTTCGCGCACTTGCTTTCAAGGGCACGAAGGGCATAGGCCATGCCGAGGTGATACTGAAGACTTGCGAGGACGCAGGTTGTGATATCATAGGGTTGCAAGAGGCGAGGCGCGATGGACAAAGTGCTTTCACGGCGGCGGGGTATGTTGTGTTTTGCTCAGGAGCAGACGGAGGAAATACCGAAAAGAAGGGGAACAACGGGGTAGGCTTCGCTGTTAGAGAGTCTATCGTGGCAGGGATGGATAAGGGCGACGTCGCGGTTGAGTGCATTAGTGCTAGATTGATGAAGGTTCACATCCACAACTCAAAGAGAAATCTAACCGTGTGCCTTTCGTTGTAGGCTACGCTCAAACTCTCGACAAGAGCACCAGCCAAAATGATTGCTTTTGGACTTCACTTGACGAGGTGGTCAAGGGGGTACCCAGTAGGGACCACCTCCTTGTCGTGATGGACGCAAATGCTCGTACAGGCATGAAGGGATCGGGTGGACCGACAGCAATTGGGTGCATACGGACGTGACGAACCGAACGACAACGGAGAGCGACTATTGATTCACGCAACTGATAACAGACTCGCCCTCCTCAACACGTACTATGCTACACCTGCTCGAGGTATATTGTACACGTTTCAGAGTCCTAAACTAGGGAAGGCCCAGTACAG
Organism: Undaria pinnatifida; assembly: GCA_012845835.1. Classification (NCBI taxonomy): domain Eukaryota; class Phaeophyceae; order Laminariales; family Alariaceae; genus Undaria; species Undaria pinnatifida. The sequence goes on from JABAKD010000023.1 coordinate 13,791,629, forward strand.
GCTTGACTACATATTCCCCTTGCCGCCTTGGTAAGGCATGCTGCGAAGCATGCCCTAGCAGGCTTGTAGCGAGTGGGGGGGGTCGTTCTGGCGGGTGTAAGGCCGGACTCACCCTCAAGGAGCGATACCTTCTTGCTGCTGCGTGTGGCCGCGAGGCTGAGGCGTGGCGGTAGAGTTGGGTCGTAAGTGGTGCGTTAGGCATGGTCACCTACAATTCGCGCGTCTTTTTAGGCAGCAGCGGCGGAGCAGCAATGCTTATCGGGATGCTCGTGCGCGGAAGCAGGCGTAACCACGAGCCACACTACGACGCAGTCTCGGTTTGCGTGGAGTGAACTGCGCCAGCAGGAGGCTGGATTCGACGACGAAGGAGGAGGGCGACTGGCCGCCGACGAGCGGGGAAGAGACGGATTGAACTCTCCCTGAACGAGATTTTTTGCTTTTCAGATCAGCACCGCAAGCTGCGTGGAGAATTTTTTTTTGGGGGACGGGGGAGAAGGGGAATCGATTGGAATTGAGTGTCAACAAGAACTAGTGCGAAGGAGCGGGCCGATTGAGCTAAGGCGATGAGGCGGCCATGGAGAACCACAGCAGGAGGATGGCACACGGAGACCCACGACCCGCATGCACACCATCATTACGGGAGCAGCGATCGTCTTTGTTTTAGTTTTTTTTACGAGGCAGTAGTACAATATGTTGATTACGTCACTGATCTTTGTAGAGTTGGTAGAGTTGTATACCATTCATGGGGAACGACCCCCCGCAATTTGCAATTTTCAGGCACGGGCGTAGTAGCTGCGCTGCAACATGTCAAGTAACTCGGGAAGGCGGGGCGATCATTGATATTTGTATCATGGTTTCTGGTTCGGTTGCTCTTGTTTCACTGCATGCCCGTGCGTCGTCACTCCGACAGCATTCCAGAGAGCAGGCGCGTTCGTCCGTGCTCACGATTACCGTGCGGTTCGTACGGTGCAGGCAGCTCAACCGCTGTAGTTTGTAGCCGCGAGTTGATTACTTGTGGGAACGGGGAAACTCTATGCTGTAGTTGAGTGGATACCCGCGGCCATAGAGTTCAGCTTGCACATTGGACCTTTTCACTTGTGCGCCTCTTCGTATCGTGCGTTCTAGGCGAGAAAGCGTAGTATTTCCCGGACAAATTTTTATTTCAATTGGTTTTTCGGATCTTCCTAGGGCTCCAGCACCTTTGTGTGACCACGGACTCTAGATCTTCGACAAGAGTTACTGTGAGACAGACAACAAACAACAAACAACAACATACTGACACGGCAAGTGGATAGACGATTGGTGCGTAATGTCACTGTGCGGACCCCACCCAGGAGAACGCTGAGTCAGACCATAACCTCGTATCCGGAAATATTCGCCGTTTGGGCCGCATCGCACCAAATCGTCCAAAGAGAGCCATCAAAAACCGGCGAGCTATTGATCTACCGAGATTAGTGGCGGACCCGCATCTCCGGATGAATTTCCAACAAGCGATAGCAGCCAAGCTGGCCTCTCCGATACCCCGTATTAATGCCGGAAGCGTTGATGACATGACCTCGGTACTAACCAAGGCGCTACTGTCGAATGCGGCCGACATAGCGCCCCCTATTCGGCGCAAACAAGTACCGAGGGGCTGGTGTGCGACTGAGGAGACGAAAGCGGAGTTGAATGCACGATGGTAGGATAGGGAAGACGCGAGGAAACGGGTCCGTTCTGCTTCAAACGATCGTGGCCTACGGCGAGCCTTGAAGGCGACCACCAAACAGCTGAAACGCACGGCAGAAGCTGTACAGAGGTTCTTCAAAGATTACGTTAGCCAACTCGAAGAGCGTATCCGAAATAGTAGCCATTTGGCTTCTACAAACACCTAAAGGGGATGTATGTGGAAGGGAAGAGGACGCTTGGCTCGCAGTACATCAAGGACGAGGAAGGTCGATTGCCGCGGGGTAATGCCCTCGTCCGCGAGCGGTGGGTGAGGTGGTTTCACAAACTGCTTAGCACCAAGTCGCCGACCCTTGACTCGAGGATTGTGGACGAGCGCAAGCAGTGACCCCCGTTCAGACTACTGGACGACGTCCTGTTTAGGCACGAGTAAGAGGAGGCGATCCGTGCGTTGGCGAACCGAAAGGCGGTAGGGCCCGATGGTCTCCCCGCCGAGCTCTTGAAGGTTTTGGCCGACGAAGGAGAATCGAACACTCTCGGAAGGTTCCACGACATCATCGTCGCTGTGTGGATGGGAGGTGGCATGCCGCAACGATGGAAAGATGCAACGATTAAGGGGATTCACACAAAGGAAAGATCGGACTGAATGTGGCAATTATCATGCATCTCCCTCGTGGCTCACGCCGGCGAAGTACTCCTCAAAGTCATCGCGGGTCGCCTGAGTGACTATTGCGAACGCGAGAACATTCTGCCGGATGAACAGGCCGGGTTCGGACCCTAACGCTTGACGGTTGACATGATGTTCGCAGTACGACGACTGCAGGAACTGGCGCGGAAGAAAGACACCCCCTTGTACTTGTGCTTGATCGACCTCACCAAAGCATATGAATCCGTCGACCGAACCCTTCTGTGGGAATTCCTTGCTCGTGTTGGCGTGGTGTGCCACCGAGAATGCTCGCCGTCATCCGCCAATTCCACTACGGCATGAACGCATGCGTGCGGTTGGATGATGGAGAGTGCTCGGATAATTTCGACGTGGGGCAAGGTCTCAGGCAAGGATGCGTGCTCGCGCCACTTCTTTCAAACTCTTTTTCACGGCGGTTCTGCGTGTGGCCGAGAAACACTTCCTCGCTGATGCAGCCTTCACGGACAACATGGTGCAGCTCCAACGAAAGAAGGAGAAAGGCGAGAAGAAGGATACCTCACGCACAGGCAAAGTCGACGGACGGAGGGGGAAGGAGGAGGAGGAGGAGGTGCAGAGATTGTGGGGTGTGCTGTACGCGAACGATCCGGGCAGCGTGTCGCGATCATCAGAAGAGCTGGAGAAGATGATGACGGTAATTGTGACTGCGTGCTCGACGTTGGGGCTTACGGTCCCCGAGGTTAAAACAGAGACATTGTGCCTGCAAACCAAAGGGGGGGGGGAAGGTGTCGTTCACAATCAATGCAGCCAGCCAGGTATACAAACAAACAATGGAGATTGTGTGCTTGGGCGGGGCTATCACCGCAGACAGAGACCTGAGCATTGATTGATCCTACGATGGCCCCCCTAAAAACCAGCGAGTTTCTTTACCGAACGTTCCGTGGCTGCTCGACGCAAGGAAGGATACTGTCGGAAGAAAAGTAGCCATATAGTTTCTTGCATGCAAAAGTCTAACGATCGGTGACGTCGGGGTGTCGAGGGACACCGTATTTCAGGAGATACGACTGGGAGTTGGTTTTGAAACCGGCGATTTCGTTACAGAAAAGGGTGTCGGTGTTGGGGGGGCTACCGTAGAACGACTCCATTAGAATAATGCGACGTCTGCAGAGGGCCTGGGCGTACTTCCAGCGGTACAAGATTGAAATTTATGATCGCCCGGGTGTGCGCTTACGGTTGAAGGTGCGGTTGCTGAAAGCTGAGGTGGCCGAGACACTTCTTTACGGTTGCATGACTTGGAGCCCGAACAAGCTTGACTATGACCGGCTACGACGGGTTCACCACTCCATGCTCCTCAGATGCCTCGGATGGCGGAAACGTAAGCGCGACGACCACACCCTGTGTAGTTGTCGTTGTCTTACATTAACTCTTGTAAAAAATGTAGAGTCCGTGGTCACACAAAGGTCCTATCGTACGCCGACGCGCTCGCCAAGACAGTTTCCGAGAGCAGACAGGCGATAGCGCGCGAACGGAGGATATTGTTTGCGGGATGAGTAGCACGTATGGGGGAGGAGCGTCTGCGACAGAGGGTGATGTTTAGGGAACTTGTTAGGGGTAAGGGCTACTCAGGGGGGCAAGAAAAAGACTGGATGACTCATCTGAAGGAGGATATGTCGGTCTTTGGAATGAAATTCGAAGGGTGGCGAAAGGCTGCTCAGAAGGCCGGCAGATGGTTTCGACGAGTAGAGGAGGGAGCCGAGTTGTTCATGCGGAATTGGCATGAGAAGGAGAGACGCAAAGCTGCAGAGCGACGTGCAAAGGCTGCGGCAGCGCCATCCATCGTCGGCATCTCTCGGCGGCCGGGGGAAGGGGGGGAGGGGGGAGGGAGGGAGGGGGGAGAGGGGGAGGGGGGGGGAGGGGGAAGGGGGGGCGTCCTGTCCAAGAGACTGAAGTCTGGGTCTGGCCATCATCGTCTTGAAATATGTGGGCCTTCCAATGGTCGTCACAAGATAGCGTAAGACCGCCCTGGCTTCTTCGCCATGTTGCGATCTCTCCCCAGTGCGATTGGTGATGCACTTGATACCCTCTAGGAGCCCAAAGCCGTCTTTAGTCAGTCCGTAGGGGCTGCTCCTATGACATTTTTTCTCTTTTCCTTTCCTTGCTTCCCCTTCTTGTATTGTTTTTTTTTGCTTTTCTTTTCTTGTCTTTTTTTTGTCTTTCCTTTTCGTTCCTTTTCTTTTTCGTTCTTCGATTTAATGTATTTTCTTTCCTTTGTTTCTTTTTTTCAAATTGACTTGCGTCTATCGTGCGTATGCGTAGTGATAGGTACTACGTGCCATATATGCGTGGTAGTCTTCTTTGGGTGGCAAGCGGTCATTTTATCCAGGCGCGAGTAGTGAGACGTATGCACCAGTATGGACCTGGCACATCGTAGGCTGACTCTCGATTTCACTTATATATGTTTCTGGTGGAGGCATGAATTGCGTCAGCTGTGATATGTTGTTCTCACATTAACTCGCATAATCAAGTCCGCGGTCACAGGACAGGCTCCAGCCACTCTGGGCTGAGGAATACCCAGGGAAAAAACACAAACAAACCAAAGGTGGTACACGCATATATCGCAGCTGACGCAATTCATGCCTCCACCAGAAATATATAAAAGAGAAATCGGGAGTCAGCCTACGAGGTGCCACACTGGTGATAGGTTTCACTACTCGCGCCAGGAAAAACCGACTATACTGCTTGCAACCCAAGCAAGACTACCATGTATATATTGCACGTAGTACCCATGACTACGCTTACGTACGACAGACGCAAGTCAATTGGAAAAAAGAAACAAAGAAAAGAAAAGAAAAGAAGATAAAGGAAAGGAGATAAAACACAAGGAAGCGAAAACACGAAAAAAGCAAAGGAAAGGAAACAAAAGACAAGATCGGCAACGAAAGACAAGACAAGAAGAGGAAGCAACGAGAGGAAAAGAGAGAAAAAAGTGTCATACTAGCAGACCCTCGGAACTGACTGAAGACGGCATTAGGCTCAAAGAGGGTATCAAGTGCATCATTAATAGCACTGGGGAGAGAACGCAACATGGCTAAGAAGTCAGGGCGGTTTTACGCTGTCTTGTGACGGCCATTGGAGGCCCACTAATTTCAAGACGATGATGGCCAGGCCCAGACTTCAGTCTCTTGGGCATGCCCCCCCCCCCCCCCCCCTCCCCCCCCTCCCTCCTCTATATGCGTTTACCACCTTTGGTTGGTTTTTGTTTTTTTCCTGGGGTATTCCTCCGCCCCAGAGTGACTGGAGCCTGTCCTGTGACGACGGACTTGATTATGCGAGTTAATGTGAGAACAACAACAACAACAACAACAACTCTGTATATTACAACAGTAGTACAAAATACTACCAGGTATTAAATACTGAAATTCAGGCTATTTCTTACACAGTCCGATTTGTCAGCCGAAAACGGCCTTTTCGATTGAAGCCACAATCGGGCTTTCTTAAGCCATTTCTTATGCAGTCGGATTAGTCAGTCGGAAACGGCCTCTTTCGACTGAAGCCCAAATCGGGCTTTCTTACGCAGTCGAAAAAGGACTTTTTCGACTCAACTTTTTTCGACTGAGAATTCCTACTGGCGGATCCAGTCGAAAAACTCGACTTTTTCAACTGGATCCTCCAGTCGAAAAACTCAGTCGAAAAAGTTTTACACGTGTTTTTTGAACCGATCGCATCGCCCATCCCACCACCAAACACACACCCACACGGCCACACGGCCACACACCCATACCAGGTACCACACTGCAGTATCATACAAGGCGCTGACGCTGGCTTGGCTATCCCAGCTGTTGCTTCTCGCAGCAAGTCAGCGTGGCGCATTCCTAGTTCCGCTCGCCAGCAGCGTGTATCACACGTCACCAGTATAGCGCGCGTTATCGATGCCAATTTGTCAAGAACGGCTACGCCTGCTGTAGCTTTGGCGGCTCTCGGCTGAATGCCACACCACGAACGTAGCTTTGGCGGCTTTCGGCTAAGCCCAATGCCACCAACCTGCTTGGACGAAGGTTCCTCGTGCCTGAAGCACGCGTTGCTCGCGAAGAACGCGTGAAGCACAGAGCTGCCAACCGATTTTCGACTGCTATTCCCTCACACCAACCGCCTTTAGGAAGATCACAAGAAGAAAAAAAATCTACTCGACTGACGATAAGGAGAAGGACCAGAAGAACCCAGTCGAAAAAAAGCCTAGTCAAAAAGAGGCGTTTTCGGCTGGCGGAATCCGACTGTGTAAGAAACGGCCTCACACAGTCGAAAAAGAGCTTTTTGGACTCAACTTTTTCGACCGAGTTTTCCGGGTGGGGGGTCCAGTCCAAAAGAATGACTATTTTGACTGGTTCTGCCAGTCGAAAAGCTCAGTCGAAGAAGGTGCACACGTGCTTTTTAAACCAATCGCATCGATTATCCCACTACAAAGCACACCCACACACCCGTGCCACGCACCACACAGCAGTATCGTACCACAGCGCCGACGCTGGCTTGGCTATCATTGCTGTTGCTTTTCGCCGCAAGTCAGCGCTCGCCAGCACCGTGTAGCACAGGAAGACAGCAGTGCGCGGTATCGATGCCGATTTGCCAAGAACGGCTACGCCTACTGTATGTAGCCTTGGCGGCTCTCGGCTGAGTGCAACGCCACACACGTAACTTTAGAGGCTTTCGGCTAATAAAGTCCAACGCCACCAACTCTCTTGGACGATGGTTCGTCGCGTGCAAAGCCCGCGTTGCTCGCGGGGAAGGCGCTAGGCACAGAGCTGCCAACCGAACTTCCACTGCCATACAGCAGTACAGCAGTACTCCTACACACCATCCTCTACGAAGGAAGAGCACACAATATATTTAAAATCGACTCGACTGACGATAAGAAGAAGGACAAGAATAACCCAGTCGAATAAAAAGTCCAGCCGAAAGGGGTCGTTTCCGACTGGCGGAATCCGACTGTCCTCTTTTCAAATCGACTCGACTGACGATAAGAAGCAGCATTAGGCCATTTCTTATACAGTCGGATTTGTCGGTCGATAACGGCCATTTTCGACTGACACCCAAATCGAGCTTTCTTGTACTACAGTCGAAAAAGGGCTTTTTCGATCAACTTGTTTCGACTGAGAATTCCGACTGGCGGATCCAGTCGACAAACTCGACAATCCTACCAGAGTGCTATCACGACAGGCAGCAGAGCTTTTTTCATTCGCGCACCACGAACCTCGATGTCATCGACTTCGGGAACTCAAGCGCACCAACCTGTCAACGACAATGCTACCAGTGCTATCAAGACAGGCAGCAGAGCTTTTTTCATTAGCGTGGCTTTGCGACGACCATTCTTGTACGAGTCTACAGCGCGACGCACGCACACGACGGCACCGCGGCGAAAATCGAAACGGCGAGGAAACTTCACGGGAATGGCTAGGGGAATGGCTAGCCACACCCGGTGTAGGGGTGGTTCTGCTCGAACACATCATACCTCAGACTCAGCAATCCGGCGCTTGTTCCGTAGATGAGGCCCTCTCCGTAGAAAAGCAGCTATATCTTGGGGATGCAGATTGCAGGCTTCGTTTGCCACGGGTTTTTATATATTGTGACGGCACACTGCTCCCAGGGCGGTGTGCCATCCGGCCCCTATCCCTAATTGCTAGGACGCCCATCAAGAACGGTAGAAACGTGTAGGTTTCTTGATAGGATGCTGGTTGTCAGTTGAGCAGAGCGATGCTCAGTGCTGCTGTGCTGAGGCCGCCTGATGTGCTGAGAGTGCTGGTTCGCAGTGTTGACGCAGTATCTCGAATCAAGAAGTGGTTTATTGTCTGTCATTACTGTCTCAATGAGGCTGGGGAGAAAACACGACTGACAACATGTGCGCGTGCTCCCTGCTCGTCCCGTCCTCACGACCTTGCTGTGAATCTACCCGCTTCAACCACCTATCTCGTACTCTTTAGCAGCTAACCTCCATCCTGTGCCGCTCTATCCTCTGGCTCCCTGCCCAACTAGCCATCCCTCAGCCCTACCCTGGGCCATGTCCGCTACAAGAGACCAGTGCCACCATAAGAGTCCGGGCGGTCCGGGTGATTTTCCGTTCAGTTTTGAACATATTCTACCTTGTTTTCAGTACAATTTCAAACATCCTCCTATTCAAATCCAACAGGTGCATGTTCCTAGATCTCACGTAGAGACTGCTGTTGATAGGTCTACTGCTGCCTCACCAGCTCTCTCCTGGCCCTGCCCCTTCGTACCTCCACAGTCTTTCGCTAGACCTAGAAGAAACAACTTCAATTATTCCCAATTTGCCATACTCCCCTTTTCCCTAGACAAACATCCCAATATTTTCCAGTTGAAACCCGCTTGTTTGTTACACAAAAATCTGAATGAAACCAAGTTGTTGATTGTTGATGCCAAAAGCTAGAGAAAACCAATCTCACCACACTTGCTCCTCCAAGTTCATTGTCACCTGTAAAAAGGTGTATGATGAACTAACTACTGCAAGTAAGTTTGAGGTTGATACTATTTTAATCACTGGCATAGACATAGGACATAGGAAATTCATCGTACGCTTTTGTGACGCAACAATTTCTACCCTCGAATTTATCCCCATCATGACCACTTCCCATTTATTTTACGATTTCCCATCCATTCAGACTACTATTAGACTAGACTAAATAGTCTAATAGTCTATCCCATCCATTCAGACTACTTTTAACCAAAACAGGAAATTCACTACCCGTGCCCGTGATTCACCCATTATTAGTCTACATACCCAAAGGGAACGGATTCCCCATTACATGACATCAGATAACTAACGCTCAGCAATGAATGCTGCCTATTATCTGTACTACTAAAAACCGCCTTCCCGCCTGCCCAATTAGTCAATAAATAATCCAACTTGTCCAAGGATAGACTAAACAATCGCTTGTTTTATTAGCAGGCTTATCCCTACAAAAGGTCGGCCTTGTCCTTGTTGCATCTAGGTACCAAACTTAATACTCCGGTACTTTCTTTGGCTGGCTTGTTTTTCTACGCCCATCCGATAACTGTCCTTCCCCCTTGATACTCGAGTATAGACTATACTTCGAAGTATCCTATATTATCTCCACAAATAGTGTGCAAAAACTTTTTGTTACTCTGAGTTGGCAGGTGTACATACATGCCAACACAAAGCCCCCATCTCCTCGCTGATAGTCGTGAGCTTCTTCTTCGACAAGTGGACGTTGCAGCGTTTTCCAAGGTCCAGCAGTTTGATCGTGTGCGCTAGCTTCTTGCTTTCCGCGTCTTCTGCCACCATCACCACCCTCGCCAGTTGCCAACCTGCACGAGAAGTTTTGAAGTGTATGTACGATCCAATCATGCCACGATCATACAACCCAGGCCTCCCACGGGTATCGCAACAGACCTTGTACCCGGCAGCAACATATCTTTCGCCTTTCGAACACGCTAGTGTACGTTTAGCCAGTTGCACCCGATACCTCCGATACCTCGCATTCTCTCCACCAACTTGTATCGGGTCTCCTGCCCGATATCTAGACACCAAGCTTCCGTATTGTTCCAAGTCTGTTTCATGTTCCCAAAATTTCACGGACACCCCATCCCAACTGATATAGTCTTGAACCGCATTCTTTCCTCCTACGCCTCTTGATATTCTGTGTTTTGTGAAAGAAGCAGGCTTTATACAGTGTTGGTCTAACTCCATGCAAACGTCTTCCGCTGTCGGGTGAAAAGGGAGTGAGCGTTCAGAGTTTTTTTTCAAAACGTAACTGCTCATAGCCCAAGGCAAGAACTTTAGCCCCTCCACTCCTTCATGGGGATTGTGACATTGTTTACAGCGGTATTTCGACACTCTTGCGTTTATCTCTCTACCAGGTTCATCCTTACGAACCTCTACTAGTAACAAGTTAGGGCCAACCTTTTTCCCACCACTTCTTGTTCCTGGACCAACAAACAGTATTTTACAGAATCCTGTCCAGCATTGCGCCAATTTTAGAGTAAGGGCAAATTTCTTACTACGTGAATCGGTCTCGCTCGGTTTTAACACGTGTTTCCCTCCACCGGAAATGGTGCTCTTGTCATCATAGATCCATACCCAACTTCCTACTTCGAACTTTGGCCGTTTAGTTATTCGCCCGTCAAGCTTTTCGTTTGCGGCTTCGTGTTTCGCTTTATTTAATCTATCCTGCCTCTTTTACCAGTTCATAGCCTATGCACTTACTTGCCGATTTCTCTTAAGATCAAGGCAATCTAACTTGTCTTGTTTTAGGCTCTGATGTCCCGTCACACCTCGTCTCTCCAATATCGCCATCGGCAACCGGGGATATATACCGGGGATATCTGCCAATGTGCACTTCGTTTGGCGCCAACCCTGAGCCTCCATTAACATCAATTGTTGTTATATTTGTGCGGATACGGCGTGTATTAGCATTTTATCCCAGTTCTTCGGGTCGCCCGCTAAAAGATACGATAACACCTGACACAGCCTATGGTTTAATCTTTCAACCATTCCGTTGGCTTGGGAATGATTGGAGCTAGTAAAATTATTAACGGCCCCTAGTGTTTCATACACAGCTCTACTAACTTCGGGTATGAATTCTGTACCTCGATCCGATAGGACGGTGAGTGGACAACCACGTCGTGGTATGCAGTCGTCTACAATTCTCGAAGCACAACCTCTGGCTGTCTTCTCATCCTTCGTCATTGCATATCCTTCCGCGTGCCTACTCTAAATAAATCGACAATAAAAACAGGTAGACGTTGCCATTCTTTGTTTCCGGCAGTGGTCCCAACAAGTCAAAGGACACCATCTGCCCCGGGCGACTAGGTAATGTTAAGGAAATTAGCGGCCACCTGATGGTACTTCGGGCGCTCTTTCTCGCTTGACAAGTGTAACACCTTCTAATCCACCACTTCACACTGTCAGCCATTCCTATCCACCAGTAAAATCTCTGCAACAAAGCAAGGGTAATCTTCTCACCCAAGTGAACAGCTTTCTTGTGTGTGCAGTCCATCACCCATGGCCTAAATAGCAATGACACGTATGTCCGCACAGGCTCCTCCCCTAGCAACCGCTCGAACCTTCCCGGATTCCTGTCCTCGCGATGGGCAGGTTCAATGGAAAGGCGTTTCACTAATAGCTTTTGAGAGTTGGGCAGTACCAATAATTCGCCCTGAGACACTAACCGTTCTACTCCTTTCTTGTCTACAGTGTCTCCTCAGACATGTCCTGTATGGGGACCTTGGCAAGTATAAGTTCTGCTGCTACTCTTGCCGTTTCATCCTCGAGCTGCGCAGCCGACCAATCACTGACGGTTTTCTCGCACAACCTCTCTCCAAATTTCCGTGCTACCATGCTGTCTAATTCTTCTTCAGGAAGTTCCTCATTCGCAGTCATTTGATTTTGGCTGCTGGCTACTCCAGCACCACTGCCTTCTTCTGGGTTAATCACGGCTACCATTTGGTTCTTTCTAAACCCCAAAAACTCTGTCATTCTTCCATCATGGGACATGCATGCAATATCAGTCCTGGTTCCCACTGACCACTCACTACTTGCAAAGTCTGATGTATTAGAGGAGTCTCATCTGGTACTGCGAATTTACGTTGTTTTTCAACTGTGGTTGTTTTTTTTTTCCTATGCTCAGTCTGGATCATCTCCCAGACTCGAGTTGCCTCCTCTTTGGTTGTGAGTGGGGCTGATTTTAACTCTCTCTTCCCCACGGCAAAATTAAACCCAGGGTCCGGTTCTTTTCCATCAATGAAACTTGGAGTCGTTAGGTTCGTTAAACGGGCAGGATGTACTCCACTCGCACCAATCATGTAAACGTCAACATCCGTCGGATCAGATAGTCGAAACTCGGGGTGGCTGTCAGCTTTCGTTGCCGGTAACGGTAATCTCGACAAGACGTCTGCATTACCATTGTTCTTCCCTGGTCGATATTCCAACGTATACGTATAGGCACTTAGGAAATCATACCACCGCTGTACTCTATTAACCTTGGTCGCGAGACTCTCCAAGGTTTTCAGTGGTTGGTGATCGCTTACTACAACAAAGGGTATACCATAGAACAATTGTCGGTTCTTTTTGACGGCCCACACGATAGCAGCGCATTCAAGCTCCGTCGCACTCCAATTACGTTTTTTGGGGAGTGTTGATCTGCTCAGAAAACATAGAGGTCGGGTTGACGTGTATGGCTGTTCCTGCTCAACTACTGCACCTAACCCATCAATGGAAGCATCGGTGATCAAACGGAACGGTCTCTTCCCGGACAAGGCTGCTTTAAAATCCGGAAAGGCGAGAACATCTGGGCTGGATAATCGGTTCAACAACTGTTGTACAATCTCCACATGCTCCACGGTGAACACGAATTTGACGCCCTTCTTTAAGAGGTTATTCAAAGGTCGCGTAACGGTTGCCATTTGTGGCAAAAATTTCCTGTAATATGACGGCGCTCCTAACAAGAATCGTAGTTGGCTAACGTTGGTTGGCTTGGGTAGTTTAGTCATGGCTTCCACCTTGCCGGGATCCGGTTCTACTCCCTTCGTTGTTTCGCGATGACCTAAAACCTTGATAGTACGCACCCCCAGATAAGCCTTCTTCGGTGCTAGTTTCAAGTCAAACATCGTAAGTCGTTCGAAAAAGCTCTCTAGGTCACTCACGTGCTCTGCTCCGTTTTGCGAAAACACACACAATATCGTCGATGAATAAACGTACACGTTTCAGTCCGTCACAAACTCTCAACATGATAGACTGAAACCAGCCAGGACTGGACGCTAAACCCATCGGCATCACTGTCCACTCATAGTTTCCTGCTTTTGTGCACACTGCGGTCAAGGGGATAGAATCCTGATGTATAGAGCGCTGGAAAAAACCACTAACTAAATCCAGAGTGCTAAAAACGTTTGCGCCGCCCAGGTCCGACAACAAATCATCAACCGTTGGCAATGGCATAATCGGTATAATAGATTGCGCGTTCAATCTTTTATAACTGCAGGTTAGACGAATACGACCATCGGCTTTGGCGATGACAACCAATGGACTGGACCAGTGAGAATAAGATCGAGTCTCAAAATTCCTGCCAAAACGAGTTTATCTAATTGGGTTTGTGCCTTCGCTGCTAACACCGGGGAATGACGATATGGCCGCTGCTTCACGGGCTGTGCATCCTTCTTTAGGATGATGCGGAAAGGATCGACCGTGACACGTCCCAAATCTGTGCTATGTTTTGAAAAGCGGTGTGCGTATTTGTTGAGTAAGTTTCCAAGAGAATCAATATTCGTGGTATTCCAAAGGCTCTCTTCAAAATCAAAATGTATCGCCCGCAAGTGTACTGGAATTTTGCTCCACATTCTCCGGAACGCTGTTCGTTGATCAGGGTTTAAATTTGACAACACAGCTGCTGGTGGTTCGTCGTCCAACTTTCCAGGGCTACCATCTCCTGCTATGATGTGCACTCCAGATGGTTCCGTCGGGACAATATCTGCGTCGTCTAACTTACATGGTTGTAACCGATCACCACCCACACGCAACCGCATTCCTGTTTGCACTAAAAAGCCATCCTCATTTAACCTCTGCAGGGGAATTTCGGAAACCCCAGATTCTACTATTGCCTCTTGCGGGAACCATTACGTAATATGACCCTTTGGCAGCATCTGTGCCGTCCATTTTAGTCAAGCGTACTTTCAGCCAAGACATAGTATCTTGCAATCGATGTCTATGGCTTGCTACGCGGACTATCACGCGGTCAGTTTCCTTACCCTCTATCATGCCTACTGCACTATCAATCCACTGAGTATAACGTTGATGAGTTGTCTCAAGATCTCGGTTAGATTCAACAGAGGTTAAAATCGTTTCGGTGTCGCTGACATCTCGATACTTGCGTACTGGAAAGTGTGACCAGCTATCCCGACCGAGCAATAGTGCTGTCGACATCGCGGTATCGGGCACAACGTGGGCGTGTACTACCATACATACGGTTGAGGGCGGCGTAGGCTGGCGCCCAGTTTTTCTGCCAGTTCCTAAGTGAATATTCAACGGCACATGACTGGAAGTGACCAAAGGCACCCCGTGGAAACCTCCCCAAGATTTCTGGGCCACACGTGTTTTAACCCGTCTTCTAAAGCGGCACCACACGCAAGCATACTCATCCATACCTTCTTTTGGATGAAAGATGCTGGGCTCCCCGTGTGCAGCAGAGCTGTGCATGCGTGGGTCCTCAGGGCCCTGCTACCCGCAAACAGCTGCAAGCTAGCTGTATGGTGTCTCCTATTTAATCTCACTTCTCCGCCTACTGCTCGCGAAAATTCTGACAGGTAATCCGCACGTTCCCCGTTCGAGAGTATCACGCGGTCAGGGGGAAATACGGAGGTAGGGGTATCAGACTCTTCCCCCCCAGGCGCATCAAGGGAATATACAGTATCGTTGCCCTTCGGGTCGGGAAAGTCGTCCCCCACGCCTATTTTTAAATCACTAATAATCTTCGCCGACTTTTTCCCAGCGTTCAAAACAGGCAAGATCCTGCTCGATGCATGGGCAGTGAGGACCACCTCTGGGTCGATATCCCTATTCTGTTTTTCGACTACTCTACTCAGTTTTGCTTCAATTGGAACGCCCACGCGTTGTCGTGTTGCAAGGTTCCCCCCTTCAATTCGATTCACAAGCGTATCTCCAACTGACGTTGGCAAGGCTTGTCCCGCGCGAGGGGCACTAGGAGTACCACGATCAGGGTAAGACCAAACTCGCTCACGGTTGTTAGTTATTTTTCCTGCAACTCCCCGGGCGCTCGTATACTGGTAGGGGGTTGACAATAACTTCGGGTGATCAACCGAAGGGGGCGCGCTCTCTTCCCCTACAGTAGCAGACATTGACTCGGATCCGGAATGACTTCTCGCTGCTACACTCGGCTCTTCTCTGCCGCTTCGAACTTGCGTTGTAACCGGGGGCCTAATCCGATTAATAGTGCCGTTCGGACGGCCAGGTCGCGCCGTAACACTACTATCGCCGGGACGTGTGCAAAGGGGTAACACAGAATGAACGTGTGCAAAGGGCTCAACAGCGATCCGGGGTAATTACTCCCATTTCTACCTACAAGACGATCATTCGTGTTACCACTCTTACCGTTCATAGACAGATTGCATCCTGCCTCTTGGCCCGGCGCAGCATCGCGCAGTACGGAGCCGACCGAACTAAATTGTCTCGGAGCCGCGGGTCCGCTTGACCCCACGGCTACTCTCGTACAAAGTCCACCTGCATCGCGAGAAGGGGGAGGGACGAGAGAAACGGCCGCGGTGCTGCCGGCAAGGTGGCCAACTTACCGCCGACATTTCATGTATTTCTATTGTTGCGGTTGGCTCGAGACTGCGCCCACTGACATAACCTGTGTTGCCACCTGCGCCAACGCTTTTCCGCCTCGTCGGGGGTACCATCCCCGACGGTAGGGTGAATTGAAGCGGAACGGTTGATAAATTTGGCGGGGCATTCACGGGCAAAGTGACCGCCTTCACCGCAGTTCAGACAGTTGGGCCCAAACGCCCTGCGAGCTGCGTCGCGTTCCTCGCGGGAATTGAAAAAGACGTAGAAAGGTGGATCTTTATTATTTTTACCGAAGCCCCCTTTTTCACCCATGATGGCATACACTTTCCCAAATTCCTCAGCTTCGTCCTCAAAAGGATCGACCTCTACTGACATCACCCCGCCGAACTGCCTACTCCTAAATGCTTGGTTATAAGTCTTAGACCGAGTGATCACCCCCCCCGATAATCGTACAGACGCGATGGCTCTGGCCTGATTCAACGCTAAGTCCTCTAAAGATTCCATCAAATCATAACACTATCAAAGGGTAGCGCACGCATGTTCCTGCCTGCAAAACTTTGTGCACTTAGCCCCGCAAACTGATCGTCCACCCCCGTCTTGATGACTATCTGCATCGTCCCATCCTCGGGAGCAACATGACCGATGCATCTAACATTCCCCAGTAGCAACTTCATCTCCGACAAATAGCTACTGAACGGGGTGCCTACCGGCACCACCAGGTTTTGCAAAGCTTGCATCACGGCCGCAGGCGTGGCTCTGCTCAACCCGCGACAAAGACAACGGATAATGTGCTGCAGGATATCCGGCCCTAGCCGATCCTCTTTTTGGAGTCTCTCCCTGGGAAAAGGCGTCCACGATCATCGATTTGATCGCCGGTTCCTGGGGCGAAGCTGAACGAACAGCGCGCAACACCTGCCGCTCAAGACATTTCTCCCATCCTTTTGTCCATATATAAGGATGCGGATCATCACACGCTAATCGCAGACTCGATGCCGCATCACGCAACGCGGATGTAAATTGCACTAATTCAGAGACGTTGTGATCCGAGGCAAAAGGCAAATGGAAAATCGGTATGAGTACCCCTGTATCCAACCGTGCATATGCTCTTTGGGTCGCGTTCCGGCAGTCGGTGCTCATGTCATTGCCCTGCGCCCCTATCCTAGCAGTCGGAGTGTTCGTAACAAGCGGGGGGTCTATTGCTGGTGTGGGTGCCAACGGGGGAACAACGAGCGTCTCCGCCGGCTGCACAGGGGCAGGCGAAGGGTGAACAGGCGCGGCTATCACTGGAGCTACACGAGAGTCCGTTACAGCAACAGGGGGAACTACGCTGCATGCACCGGTACTCTCCCTTCGAGATCCAACACCCAAACACAAAACACCATCCTCCTCACACCTCTTCAAGTGTTGTCCGCGAGGCCCCCGGTGCTCCTGGTGCTGCTGGAAGCGGGGGCCCCCGTCATAGCCCGGGGCAGACTCCTGCGCGAAGGGGCCAGCAGGTGCCGGGTGCCTCGACGTCGGAGCCGGGGGAGGGGCCATGGGCAGTGGAGGAGGGATGAACGGCGGTGGAGCTAGCGCGGGGAAGTGATCCGCCGGTGGGGCGGCCACGGGGAGCGACTCCCGGGAGCAGGTCGCGGCCATCTCCCGGGCCTGCTCGTGGAATAGCTCGGGGCGGGTCTCCCGTACCATCGCGTACATCTGTAGCTCCAGCCGCATCCGCCGCAAGGAGGGGTTTTCCACCTGGAGAGCCGCAGACGGAGCCGGGGTGCTAGCCACGGTGTCATATGAGGGCGCGGCCAGGTTGGTAGCCTGGGCGGTTTGTGAACAGGAAAGGGTGGAAGGGAGGGCAGTAGAGACGGGAGGGAGGGCGGGAGAGACCGAAGGGCGGGCGACGGGGACAGGAGGACGGGCGGGAGAGACAAGAAGGCGGGCGGGAGAGACAGGAGGGTGGGCGGGAGGGACAGGAGGGCGGGCGGGAGGGACAAGAGGGCGGGAAAGAGAGGCGTCCCCTGCTACCGGGATGGGTGACGACTCGCGCCTCGCCCTCCCCCATACCGGCCGCGGTAGCACCGGAGAGCCGGCCGCGTCGGCCGCGGGGACTGCCGGACCGCGTGCGTCCTGCCGGAGGCCCCGGCAACGGATGCTCTCCGCACAAGCGCGTTCCTTAACTTCTGCAGCTTCATGCACCGCCGCCGCTCGTTTCCTGTCAGCTTCTATGACTAAAGCTAGCTTCCCTTCAGTTACTTTTAAACTCGCCCGGTAGGCTTGCTCCTTAGCAAGCCTGGCTGCGCGAAGTTTGGCTACTTCAACTTCTTCTAACCTCATGGCCGCCCTACGGCCCTCGACGAGCTCCCTCTTTTCGCGCTCTAGCACGACCTCCAGCTCAGGGCCACCCCGGAATTCGGTGACGCATTGGTCGTGACTCCGGGTAGCGGTTAGTTCTGCCGCGTGGGCACGCGAAAAAGCCGCGGACGCGTCTGCTTTAGCGCGAAGCGCACGCGCCGCACCGTGTGTCTTCCGCCCCGTGTCCTGTGGACCAGGCGAGACCAAGGGCGCAAACATGTTCTTGTGTAGTACATCGGGGCGCGCAGGGGAGCCGGAAGGGCTGGGCGGGGCGGGGTTGCGACGCGGGGACAGCGGACTGACAGTTTGCAGAGCAGGGGAGCACGAGCCTTGCGACAGGGACCAAGCTAGCTTTTCATCCGTCTCGATAGTTTCTACGATTCGGGCGGCCTCAACCTGCTCCTCCGCCTGGAGGGCTCGCGCGTACCGCTCGTCCGCCGATATGGTCTCGCGCGGCAACTCAAAACTAACACCTACTGCTTGTCTGGGCTGAGCCCCTATCTCGACTATCCTGCCGCCTACACCTGCGGCTGTTTCTACCCCTCTGGTAGCTTTCTGAGGGTGGATCCCGGCTACGGCCCATTGGTCAGCGAAGGTTAACACGTCTAACAAAGAGCGGACAGTACCTATCAGTTCATCCCTAATTTCGCGACTACTCGCACTCACCCCATCACCCGTGGTTGCCGTGGGTTCGGTGCCCACCACGTCCCCCGGGCCCGGGCTGGGTGCCGGCCCCTTCCCTTCAGGAGAGGGGACCGCCACCAACGCGGGGAGTGCCGGGTCAGCTCCCTTAGCCTGGGGCGGACCCTTCGACTCGGAGGGCGCGGAACCGTTAACTACGCCACGGGACAATACGCGAGGAGCAGACAATTCGTTGCGCAAGGCAGTGGTCAAAGAGGGCGCCGAGATTACTTCGGGCCCCCGAGAAACAGGCACGCGACGGGCAACAGGTTTGACGATGGACTTGCTACGCCTGAACGAACGACGATCACTATAAGGCATGCTCGATACAGTCGTGAGGGCGGGCGGCAGGAGGGGCGGCGTAGGGATCGGTTTCTGGATGGACGGCATGAGGGGCAACGTAGGGTAATGTCGTCTGCAGAGGATACGATAATGGGCGGAGACCTGCGAATAGGGCTAGATGCGGGAGAGCCGGCTAAACTACTGGTACCCGACTTCCGCTCTTTACGACTCCCTGGCGGTGAACTCGCAACATGCGCCGGCCCATCTTTCACCGCCGGCGGTCCGCGGGAGCAAATCCCCTGCGGCCCCGAACTAGCTACATGAATCGTGTTCATCGCGCGACGGGACGCGATGGGGGACGAGGCCTGATCTACGCGCGCCGCACGCTTTTGGGCTCTAGTGCGCGCAGCCAGCGGCGGAGACGACAACCCACTCTTCCCCTCCTCCCCCACAACACGCTTCTCACCGTTAACCGAAGACATCTTCCGCGAGCAGAGAAGAACACTGAAGCCGTCGACGCCACTGATAGGATACTGGTAGTTAGCTGGGCAGAGCGGTGCTGTGCTCTGCAGTGCTGTTGTTGTCTGATGAGCTGGGAGTGCTGGTTCGCAGTGTTGGAGCAGTAGCTCGGATCAAGAAGTGGTTTATGGTCTTTTATTACTGTCTCTGTGTGAGAGGCTGGGGAAGGAACACGACTGACAACATGTGCGCGTGCTCCCTGCTCGTCCCGTCCTCACAGCTTGCTGTGAATCTACCTGCTTCAACCACCCATCTCGTACTCTTTAGCAGCTAACCTCCATCCCGTGCCGCTCTATCCACTGGCTCCCTGCCCTAGCTAGCCATCCCTCAGCCCTACCCTGGGCCATGTCCTCTACAAGAGACCAGTGCTACCATAAGAGTCCGGGTGATTTTCCCGTTCAATTTCTAATATACTTCATTCTATTTTCGGTACAAATTCAAACATCCTCCTATTCAAATCCAGCTCGTGCATCTTCCGAGATCTCACCTAGGGACTTGTTGATTGGTCTACTGCAGCACTCACCAGCTCTCTTCTGGCCCTACCCCTTCGTACCTCCAGAGTCTTTCGCTAGGCCTAGAAGAACACCTTCAATTATTCCCCGTTTGCCATTCTCACCCTTTTCCCTAGACAAACATCCCGATATTTCCAGCTGAAACCTGCTTGTTTATCATACTAGCTCTGAATGAAACCAAGTTGTTCATACTTAAAGCTGGAAAAAACAATTTTCGAATTTTCGATTTTTCGCATTTTCGGTACTTCGGTGGTCTCACCAATCTCACCACCACAGCAGATATTTGGGTTTCATGGTATATGCGGAAGCATGATTGATATGTGCTTCAGGGACGGCATGCCTCACGCGAGGCAGTCGGTGATGATAATAATACGGATCCGGGCTTTGATGGAATAATACTGCCCGTATACATGGCCGAGGGGAGTCCGTGACAAGTTGGCACGGCTCACTCGTGTGTGTACGAAGTGCGTGACATACTGGTACCGCTTCTAGATATGTTCTGTGTGAGTGAAGGTTTGTGACAGAACGGCACGATCTTCCCGTGTGAGTTTTGGTTGGCGGTGCTTTTACTCTCCTCATCTGCACGGCATCGGGGCAATCCGCGCAACCACACCGCTTGCGTCATCTACAGCAGTTCTAGAAACCTTATTTTATACGTATGATACCAGGTAAGATTTTTTCCGATAAATGATTACACGTAGTGAAACAGCAGTAGTAGTAGTAAGTAGATGCCCCCCTAAATTATCGGTTGCCCGTTCCCAAAGCAGTGTGAAACAACCAGTAGGATTCTGGATGTAGAGGGAGTAGTGCCGGTTGTCGTCATAACATTGCCGGTATTCGCGGCTGGCACATACCGGCACTATTGAGAGACCAGTACAGGACTGGCACGTACGAGCCCTGGTTATGCTACGTGCAACCTCGTTGTTGTGCAATCGATGGCCCTTGTTGAATGAGTAGCCCCCCCCACCCCAGCTTCTTCTGCCCCTGGCCCGCAAATCGGTTATTTTTGAAGGAAGAACTACGTAATCAAAGCGAACACATACAAACTGAAAGAGGAAATCACGAGAAAGAACAAGTAGACGCCGCAAGCTGCACCACTATTTAGCACTCGTATATTCCAGTGCTGGGTGCTGTAGTGCGGTGCTGTGCCGTGGCTTTGCCATTCTGCGTGCTTTACTGCACCCGCTCTTTTACCAAATTATTGTAAATACATCCTCTGTGAGTTCGACGAACTTAGTACTTAGGGTCGATACTCATTGTTGATTTGCAAGCTGCGCTGTTGCTACTATATACTAAGTATAATATACCGATCGTTCGTCTTTAGTATGTTTCACACATCAAAACCCAACGTTAGATAACATTGTACCTGGCATTATAAAAATTAGAATACACTCCAGCTGTGAGATCGAATATTTTGTCGAAACTCATCTTTGCAAGCTGTGTGTGATACTCCGATCGCGCGCATTTCGGGTTGTGTGTCCTCATTATATATTATAAAAATTAAAATACACTCCAGCTGTGAGATCGAAGATTTCGTCGAAACTCATCTTTGCAAGCTGTGTGTGATACTCCGATCGCGCGCATTACGAGTTGTGTGTCCTCACTAAGGATATAGGTCGGCGACTCCCCTTACAACTACAGTGTAGCTATCAGGGTCAACAGGATGATTTTAGTCAGTCTGTGCGCGGAAACTATAAAACCCGTTTCTGAGGGGGACAAAATCTGACAGCTGTGAAGGGAAAGAGGGGCCTGGTTTTGATCAAAAGCGAGCGGGTTTGGAGGGGGGCGGGGGGGGGGGGGGAAAGGGGCAATTTGTGCATGTAAGCTATAAATCCTTTCGAGGGGATAAATCTGACGGTTTTGGCACCAGTATATTATTGGGGGCGGGAGGGGGGGGGGGGGGGGGGGGGGGGGGCAGCTCAATATGTGCCTGGAAACTATACATACATTATAATATCACGATTCAGCTAATGGCTCCCACATCTTGATTAATGAATGCATCCGGTTCATGCGAGGTTAAAAAAAATCATTTTTTGATATTTGTTGGCCTCTCTCGCCCAATAGTCCATTTCACGACTTGAAACCACGCAAGTGCATTCATCACGTGCACTTTATGGCACCTACGAATGCAATGACGCGTTGCTCGTTATATGCCACCGACATGAACACCTTCAAATGAGTAGACCTCAGCCGCTGTGGTGCTGCCCAACATCCTCGGCACCACTCTGTATCTCTGTACTCGTTGTGCATGCTTCGACGCGCATGGACGTGACATTACACAACACAAACACCGCCACCCTATTTATGCATTCATCAAACGTCGTCACAACATGTCAAGTAGTTTCGATTGGCCATGCCCACTGCAGATTACAGCATTGAGATGCCCCATGCCCGCTGCCGCATACGAGCAAATATGCGGATTTTCTGCAGACAACTTCGCCAATCAAAATTCCGCCGCATATTATGTTTACCCGCATCTACACTACGCATCTACGCATCTACATGCAATGACGCGTTGCTCGTTATATGCCACCGACATGAACACCTTCAAATGAGTAGACCTCAGCCGCTGTGGTGCTGCCCAACATCCTCGGCACCACTCTGTATCTCTGTACTCGTTGTGCATGCTTCGACGCGCATGGACGTGACATTACACAACACAAACACCGCCACCCTATTTATGCATTCATCAAACGTCGTCACAACATGTCAAGTAGTTACGATTGGCCATGCCCACTGCAGATTACAGCATTGAGATGCCCCATGCCCGCTGCCGCATACGAGCAAATATGCGGATTTTCTGCAGACAACCTCGCCAATCAAAATTCCGCCGCATATTATGTTTACCCGCATTTACACTACGCATCTACGCATCTACATTTCCGCCGCAATCATACGCGGCACCCCGCCAAACCTCTACTGCCCATTCCGATGCCGTCAACACGACAATAAAAAAAAGCTCAACAGAACCGACGCAACGAACCGGATTCTGCATCGTCATCCGGCGAGGAAGAAGCTTCGTCATCCAGCGACGAGTCGTCTTCCGATGACGAAGATTGATTCTACCGACGCACCTAAGCTTCTGTTTCACATACCGTAGATGATCGTCTTCTTTAGCCATCAACTTTCTTCCGGCTCATTTTCACCTGAAGTTTGTCATCTGCTATCGTATCAGCGTCTCAGTCGTTTCACTTACAACGAGTTCGTAAGCTATCACACGTTTCGTGTACACTACGTAATTATTTCCAGGTCGACCTTTTCATGTTTTTTTCGCTTTCTTTCGCTGTAGCATAGCAATCGAGATTTGCTGCTTTTTGCCCTTCCATCTTCGGGGCTTTTCCGATTCTTTCATTCACGATTTCGATTATGTGTTCAAATTAATCACCGTATCATCTTCGTCGCTTTCTTCTTCACCGGGTTCACCGTCATCTTGCTCTCTTCACCATTGATTTTTATCACGGAGCTATTACACTTACTCCGTTACATAAACAACAGTGCGGCGTCACCGATGTCTCTTTCCGAGTCATTCATCCGCCTGCCCATCCTGCGTACTTTCCATTGATATTTCATCTAAAATTATACTGATTACACATTCATCGCCCCTGATACGGCCACCGCGTTTCAATTCAGTCATGCCCAAAGTCGCGGGGATGTATCATCGATGCCACTTCCTCCTTTAATAGACATAACCTGCATCCTCCTCTCTATTTCCCGCACTTCTCATCCTCAATTCATTGATTGACCTTCTTCGGGCGTATCTCCGGGTGGCCGTCCCGCCGCCTACGGCGGGCGGCCACCTTACCCTAGTTAAGGATATAGATCGGCGACTCCCCTTGGAACTACAGTGTAGCTATCAGGGTCAACAGGGTGATATTAGGCAGTCTGTGCGCGGAAACTATGAAACCCGTTCCTGAGGGGAACAAAATATGACAGCTGGGGAAGGAAATGCATCAGTTTATCAAGTGAATACTGTAAGTCGAATGGCCGGTGAGGGAAGGGCGGAGTTTTCAAGGACGTGGGGGGCTGATTTTGATCAAAAGGGGAGCGGGGGGGGGGGGGGAGGGGGGGGGGGGGGTTAGGTTGCATGAATGTGGGTATTATGTTACCTATCATGTATAACAAATTAACATAGACTTAATTTATACCAATAATAATCTGAACACTTTGAATTCTAGTAACGTCTCATTATTAAGTGATTTTTTTTTAGGTAGTAGTGGGATACTCTTTCGTACGTGCAACTATAACTCGAAGTATCACGCAACGTATCGGTACCACTACACCGGGTTTCTACATACTACAGTACATCATTGATTGATGGGGTCCCGTACGGTGCCGAGCCTTGCCCTTTGGTGCGGTGCTGTGTGGTGCTGCGGTGAGCTTTCTTTCGAACATACCACACTACCAGGTACCAGATATGGTGCGAAGTATCAGGTGCCCGGTACCGTTTTGTACGTGTTGTGTACTTGTGTTGTTGCTTTCTTCAGTTGATTGTCCTCTCTCGGTCCCCATGCTCCGCCCCACCCCCGGAAATTACACCCGTTCGCCCATCGGAGAATGGCACATGGCATCGTCAACAAACACAAAGCACAGCACAGACAGGTGCATTAGCTCTGTACAAGCAGCTCTTGGAACTATCAATTCGCTAGTCAAATCGTGTCATGGGCCTCTTCTTTCTGCCCCCAATACATGTTATGCGTCCTCTCTTTGCGCGAGCGTAGCGGAAAGCGTCAGCCGCCCGCGGATCGAAGCCCTTGTAAGATCAGCCTTGCAGTAGCACACGGATTGTGCAGGCACCATCTACTGCTGAATCTTGATGTTAATATCAAAAGAAGCTCCAATTGAGATTGTTTAGGCACCACCAGCTGCTGAAACCATGAGTATTGAGAATGTAGGCACCGACTGCCGAATCCCTGCAGACTACGTATACGAGTGAGGGGCGCTTAAAATATTTACATTAACTTTTTTTTTTTTTCTTTGATTCTCTTGGAGATCCGGGTAAAAAAGCTTTGAGCTCCATACACATTCGTTTGTGTACCAGTTTTTGTCCATCTACAAAACGCAACCTTGGTGTTAACCTCGCCCCTTCGGTTTAGTCAACACCGTGCCATCTTCCGATGAACCCTAAGGTTCGGCCAAGAAGGTGAGATAGCCACTCAAGAGTGGGGAGCTCTTATTGCTCTGTCTTTGGCTTGAGCAGTGCAGGATTACCCTGCGCCTCCTGTACATTTTTGATTCCTTCGTCGGTGGGTCTCCACCTGCCGTTAAAAAAAAGCGCACCCGCTAACCGAAACCGTTTGCCTAACCAGGGTCGCAATCAGGCTGTGTCTCACCTCTCTAACTCACAGCTTCTCGAAGACCTTTAAAATTGGGTCGTGTTGCCACTTACAAGATTATACCCCCCAGGTTATCATAGTTTCCGCGCACAGACTAACTAAATCACCCTGTTGACCCTGATAGCTACACTGTAGTTGTAAGGGGAGTCGCCGACCTATATCCTTAATGAGGACTCACAACTCGTAATGCGCGCGATCGGAGTATCACACACAGCTTGCAAAGATGAGTTTCGACGAAATCTTCGATCTCACAGCTGGAGTGTATTTTCATTTTTTATAATAGGGTTCCCTCTGTTTTGTATGCTTCAGATTCTGGCGGAGGCATGAATTGCTTCAGCTGTGATATACTCGTATGGGTGTACTACTTTTGGTTTGTGTGTTTGCTCTGGGGCATTCCCCAGTTCCAGAGTGACTGGAGCTTGTCCTGTGACCACGGGCTTGATTATGCAAGTTTATGCGAGAACAACAACAACAACTGTTGTTACAACAACAACAACAACAACAACAACAACAACAACAACAACAACAACAACAACAACAGCAACAACAACAACAACAGCAACAGCAACAGCAACAACAACAACAGCAACAACAACAACAACAACAACAACAACAACAACAACAACAACAACAACAACAACAACTGTTACAACAACAACAACAACAACAACAACAACAACAACAACAACAACAACAACAACAACAACAACAACAACAACAACAACAACAACAACAACAACAACAACAACAACAACAACAACAACAACAACAACAACAGCAACCAACCATGGATCCCTGGATTCCTCTTCCGTGCGCAACCTTACACGCGCCCCGCTAAGCGTATCAGAGGCCAAGGCCCCCCAAGGGCCCCAACTCACAGCGGACGCCTTTAATTAATTTCTATCATCCTAAAAGAAAAACAGGGTGACATCGTCTAAAGAATCAAATAACAACCAGCAAACACTCGGCGGTACGCAACAGTTGTTGTTGTTGTTGTTGTTGTTGACTCACATTTCTTTGCAGATGGTGCGAGTGCTAAGGTTTTTCTCCTCTTTTGCACCTTGTATTATGTCAGCACTCTCTTTGTTGTACACATGGCTCTGAGTAGGGATTGTTGCTGTTTGTTGTTGTTATCTGACATGATTAATAACTCGTTCGTGTCAAAATCCAGAGTCTGTGCCACGCAAAGGTGCTATTAAGAAGAGAGCACTACCTATAGTCTAAACAGGAAGGTCAAAAACCGAGAAAAAACAAATGAAATCGAAATTCAGCCGAGAAATACTGCTAAATCGTACGCTTTCCGACCGAAAAATCCTAGAGACGAAGACGGCGCACGAATACCAAGTGGAAAGAATCAATGCGCAAACCGAGCTGACATGGCCGTCGCGGGTATCCACTCAACTAGAACACGGAGTCTCCTCGTTCCCACAACTGACCAACTCGCGGCTACTGACTACAGCAGTTGGTTGCTGTCTGGAGTGCTGCCTGCACCTGACAAACCGCACGGTAATCGTGAACGACGAACTGAGGCTTGCTCTCTTGGGTGCTGTCAGAGTGATGACCCGCGGGCACGCAGCGAAGAAAAAAACAAAAAATCCATATATATCCATATTTTCCAAGATGGGTTGATGCCGAAGCTTCGTAACTTGTTTATTTAGCTGAATTTCGGCCGTGGATTAAACTCTTGACTCGTTTGTGGCAGGCGGCCGCACGTAGTCGAAGTCTGGATCGGAAGTAACTGCAACTTGAAGAGTCACCCATACAGTGTATTTCGACCCTTCGTGGGGTTGGTGGGCTGTGGGATACGCGTACAAATAATAATAGACAAAAAATAGGACACCTCCCAATGAAAACTCACTCATATATATAGTATATTACGAGTACCAACAACGCAGCCTGCAAAGATGAGTATTGTCCTGAAATTCGTCAAACTCACGGCTGACGTCCTTGAAAATTAGCTATAAAATAATAGCTCCACGGGTACAAAACGAGCTGGCTACAACAATTGTGTCGCGAGCCGCGTAGTAAAATAAGAAGTAATTTTAGCAGCAGATGGGATCTTTACGTCGCACTATTAAAATAGGCTATTAATAGCTTTGTTGGTGCTGTGCTACGTGAATTTGGCCGAATAAGAATAGTTTCGCTGGCGTTTCTATACACTCATTACTTGCTGAGGATACGATGGCCTCTCACCCCCCACCCTGCCCAGTCAGCAGCTTGACTAACCTCTTCCAAACAACAACTGAACGAGTCTGACCGTGGCCTGGCACTAGATGACCCTGTGCCCTCTGTGATCTGCGCCTCATCATTCTACGCGACGACGTCAGCGACTGTCTCCCCTCGAATCTGGAGTCTACGCGTACAACCCGTTGTCCAGCTCTCTTCCACTCACTCCCTTTTTTTGTGAGTCTTGCTTTGTTTGAAGTACTGTTTGTATGAATACTTCTTATTATCACCATTATTATTGCTGTAGACTAGAAGACTACAGCAGTGCCAACAGGTTGGTTCCCTCTGCCCTTTTTTTGTTACTGATGATGCTGATGCTGCTGTGTTCCTGTTTGTATTCCTTTCTTGCGCTGTTTTTTCGATTGCCTTTCTTTGTCCCCCCTGCTTATTGCAAGCAGCTCTTCTTCTTGTTTGTTGTCGTTGGGGAGACACTCGTCGCACGATACGCCCTTCGGCGAAGAAAATGAGGCGTGATACACACGCCCGTTCAACCAATATTTTTGCTTGCCTATGGGGTCTGTATGTGGTTGATGAGAAAATGACCTTCGTTTGGTAGAGAATTGTGTAGCCGAGGGCTTCATCAGAGTGTGGACATTGAGTTTTTGATTCTACATGACATATATATGGTATGTGTGTAGTCTAGACTACAAGGTATGTATGTGTGTTTTGTTCGTGGTCTGGTATGTTTAATTTTCAATGTTCCTTCACCTCTAACGAACGGGTTGTTCGGCAACGTTATTAGACTACATTTTTTTATTATTATCCTCCTCCTGGAGATCCGGGTGAAAAAAAGCTCCACACACTTTCGTTTGTGTACCAGTTTTCGTCCATCTCATCTGCAGAACGCAGAGAGAGTTGGTACCTAACTCGCCCCTGCGGTTTAGTAAACACCGTGGACTTGCTGGCCTTCTTCGGCCGTACCCTGTAAGGTTAAGGTTCGGCCAAGAAGGTGAGATAGCCACCCAGGAATCGACAGCTCTTTTTTTTGCTCTGTCTTTGACCTGGGCAGTGCGGGATTTGCCTGCGCCTGTCCGTTTTTGATTCCTTCGACGGTGGATCTCCACCTACCTGCCGTTAGCTAGAAAAAGGCGCACCCGCTAAACGAACCCGTTTGCCAAACTAGGGTCACACTCAGGCTGTGTATCACCTCTCCAACTCAGCTTCTCCAAGACTTTAGGGTCGTGTTGTCACTTCTTACCAGGTATACGATTAGGTCTATACACCTTAGCTTACTAATAATACCAGCGTTCGTTGCATCTCCCTAATATTACATTACATTACGCACATGCATTCGTACAATATACACAGCTATTTCACTGCTACTACTATTAATACAGTACTACTGCTGCTGTTGCATGTACAGGTATTCATATTGTGTTGTAGATACCTGGTACCTTGTACTTGTAAGACACAACAAGTAAGTCCGCAGCACCCCAACTACCTAAAGATACCAATAAATGTGTAACACAGCAGTGGCCCCGGCGCCGGCGCGTAAATGGGCGGCTTTGGCGGGGACCGGGAACCATGACTCAGGGTTTTATGCGAGATAAACTGATGTCACGGCATGCAAGAGATGTAGACTAGACTAATATCTTTCCTTTATATTTTCCGGATATTTTCGCACAGCAGCAGCACGAAATGCAGCCGAGATAGTTTCTCCCTTGAAATTGACGCGTCAGCCGTCTCAGCTGCGTGAGGCTCGTGTTACAGTTAGTTGTACAGCAGTCTATTTACACACCATACAGCATGATGACACTGGTATCATAGCGATATCGCACCACACTTCCTGAGCGTTCTCGTAGAAGAAGAGGCCCATCAGCCTGGTCACATAAAAAATACACCATACAAGTAGACTACTCGGAGTATTAATAAACATAGTCTATAGTCTAGACTAAATAGACTCCAGCTGTGAGATCGAAGATTTTGTCGAAAATCATCTTTGCAAGCTGTGTGTGAAACTCCGATCGCGCGTATCACGGGTTGTGTGTCCTCATTAAGGATAGTCCAGACCTATAGTCTAGGTCGGCGACCTCAAATATTTACTCCAGAGTATTATACTATTAATACGCTATCGTGCTATAATACTCGAACTACACGAGGTGTAGGGACAAACACTACTACTGCATGCACTGCATGTACTGCATGTACTACTAGCCGATTACTAGCCGATACTGCTCTACTGCACGTACTACTATTAATAGCCGATTACTAATCGATAGCTGTAAGTCTTGTAAGTCTTCTAAGTGAAACCTCCGACAACGGGTAGAGTAGCGTGTATCGAGTGTATCAAGTGTATCGAGTGTATCGAGTCCATAATGATGTGTACCAACAGCCAAGCGTCTCAAGTGTATCAAAAGTGTACCAAGTGTATCAAGTGTATCAAGTATATCAAGCGCAAGGGAGTAACGGGGCACTACTAAAACACGAAAAAACACACAAACATGGACGGATACTTCCGAAAAGGTAGCATGTATAGTCTACTCTCTGGTGAGAAAATTTGTTCCCAAGGCGAGCCGGGAGATCCCTGGCAGGCCGGGGTGGGGCTTTTTCACCTACATGCCTATGATACTGGATTGCCTATAAATATATGGTGCATACAGTGGCAGCAGGGGCTGTAGGTATGAGTACGTAGTATAAAATAAATGTAGCAGTAGTAGGTATTTGTCGTGAGAATAGGCTAGTAGTGCCACGTATGTATGTGTGGAATGGTCCTCCTATATCCTGCAGCTACTACTGTCGATGTCGTGAAGATGTCTTGGTAATATAAGAGATCCCCGAAGACTTCTTGATATCTAGTGGCCACCGTTTTGGCCGGTGTAGGCGAGCTTTTTATTACGGGCGTTTAGGTAGGATAGGTGCTGGAGCTTTGTTCGACCAAGAAGAAGGGTCGTGGAGGGCGTCGACCTCACATGACTGGCTTTAAGCTCTTCAGTCCTGGTTCCGTGACGTGATATCCAGTGATGTCCACTACAGAAATATCCCGTCAGGATACCATGTTCAGGATCCGCCCCTTGTGCAACGGAGAGGTCTCAGAAAAGACGAAGATATCGGAGACGTGCAGGCTCTTTTATGCCTGACATTGGAGGTATCCATCCGTACACCTGCGCAATCTGTAGTGTACGACCTACTATTTACATCTGTATTACTATACCCGGTATGGTATACGTCTTTCGATGGTCATCACATTATTACTCCCTTCATTTCCTCGTTACAAGCCCATCTCATCCTGGAATGATCTCGCGGCGGTCAACTCATGAAGGATTTTATATGTATCGGACAGAGTAATAAACACTTCTAAACAAATGATATCACGTACCAGGTATTATAGTTCTAGCCATCCATGACGTAGCTTTCATTCATCCTCCCCCCCCCACCGACCCCCCAACGCCCCCTCCTTCCCCACACCCCGCACGATCACGATCGCCTAGACCCAGCACCGCGCGTATAGCAAGCCCCTACATATATGATTAATACGCGCGATCGGAGGATCACACACAATGTTGCGGAGATCAGTTTCGACCAGATACTTGATCTCCTAGCTGGAGTGTATTTTAGTATTAATATAAAAAATGAGAATACACTCCAGCTGTGAGATCAAAGATTTCGTCGAAACTCATCTTTGCAAGCTGTGTGATACTCCGATCGCGCGCATTACGAGTTGTGTGTCCTCATTAAGGATATAGGTCGGCGACTCCCCTTACAACTACAGTGTAGCTATCAGGGTCAACAGGGTGATTTTAGTCAGTCTGTGCGCGGAAACTATAAAACCCGTTTCTGAAGGGGACAAAATCTGACAGCTGTGGAGGGAAATGTATCCTTTTATCGAGTGAATCTTGTAAGTCGAATAACCGGTGAGGGGGAGGGGCGGAGTTTTGAAGGACGTGGGGGCCTGGTTTTGATCAAAAGCGAGCGGGTTTGGAGGGGGGGGGGGGGGGGGGGGGGAATTTGTGCATGTAAGTTATAATCCTTTCAAGGGGATAAATCTGACGGTTTTGGCACCAGTTTATTATTGGGGGGGGGGGGGGGTGGGGCGGGGGGGGGGGGGGGGGGGCAGCTCAATATGTGCGTGGAAACTATACATTATTTTGAGGGGATAAATGTGACGGTTTTGGAAATGATGCATCAGTTTATCATTTATATCCTGGTGTAAGTCGTACAATCAGTGAGTAGAGAGAGGGTGGAGTGTTCGAGGGGGTGGGGTTGGGATGGGTTGGGGGGGGGGAAGGTGGGGGGTGGGGGCGGAGGGGGCGGGGGAGGGGGCGGGGGGGGGGGGGGGGGGGAAGGAAGGGTTTTAGGTGAGGGGTTTGTTATACGTGTGGTGCTAGGTCTAGGCGATGGTGTGGGGGATGGGGAAGAAGGGGGTGTTATATGTGACCTACACATCTTGAAAACCCTCCCCCCCTCCCCCGTTTTTTTTTTTTCCCCCTCGCTTTCTCTTGCTTAAACGCCCCACCTAATATCGAAATCCGCCAGAGCAATAAACACTTCCACGCCCTGGATATCGCCTCGTTATCGTTTTAGAGCCGTCCATGCCGCTGCTGCAATTCCCACCCACCCCCCGCCCCTAAAGCCCCTTCCTTCCCCACCACCCTTACCATCGCCTAGACCTAGCACCACGCGTAAAGCATACCCCTAACTCTATGCGACCTAAAGCCCTCCCCCCTCGCTCCCCGCCCCCCCCGGCACATTCCCCCCTCCCTCCCCCACAAGAAGGATTTATAGCTTCCACGCACAAATGGACCTGCCCCAACCGTCCCCTCCCCCCCCCCCCCCCCCCCTCCCGCCCCCCTTTTGATCAAAATCAGGCCCCCACGTTTAAAAAAAATTCTGCCCTTCCCTCACTGGTTATTCGACTCACAGTATTCACTTGATAAACTGATGCATTTCGTTCCACAGCTGTCAGATTTTGTCCCCCTCAGAAACGGATTTTATAGTTTCCGCGCACAGACTGACTAACATCACCCTGTTGACCCTGATAGCTACACTGTAGTTGCAAGGGGGGTCGCCGTCCTATATCCTTAATAAGTACACACAACCCGTAATACGCGCGATCGGAGTATCACACACAGCTTGCAAGTATGAGTTTCGACAAAATATTCGATCTCACAGCTGGAGTGTATTTTTTTTTTTATAATATACGAAGGATGACACTTCAAGTCTTGGTACTAAAAACGCAGAACGTAGCTTGATAGGGCTCTGCACCGACGGCCATTATGATTGTCGCATCCACTCTCTCATGCTGCCGTGCTGAGAAAACACAAGCCGGCATCGATACGTACTTGTGTAGAATTGCATTTTACAGCAATTCTAGAAGAGTAGTAGTAGTAGTAGTTCTCCACGCAGTATCCGGTGCGGCCGCACGCGACGTTTTGGCAGTCCGCGTTGTTGCTTTTCTGCGGCACCACGGGCAGATTGTCGATAGGTGGCCTTCACCTAACTTTCTCGCGGAAGTCTGTTTATGGCGTGCGTGTCTGGATTACTATCGCGCAAAGTCGACATGGTTTTCTCCCTACTAACTGTAGAATGCGGAATGCATCAACTTTTAACCTAGTTATCACTTGGGGCGGAGTCGCGTGGCTCCCATTCTCTGTGTCGTGTGATATTATAACAAATTGTGGCGAGATGGTGGTGTTGTTTTTTTGCACTGTTTTCAGCGTGTCTATCTCGTTCACATGGACGGGAGAAATGTCGTGATTATTGGAGTGTCATTTACGTTGTGGGTACAAGAAGCTGTTATGCATCTTCTCCTGTTGCCCCGGCTATTCCCACAGGCATGCCAGTCAAAGTGCATGAGAGGTAATGGGGGACATATGGATGTACTGCATGTCTTGTTGGACGTACTCACTCCATTGTCAGATTGCTAACAAGAATCCGTCGAAAAGATGGACGGGAGAATTTTGGGGGTTTCGTACATGTGTGGGATGGATCTCCACAACGGGATTTTATGTTGTGGGTTTTTATGTGCCCGAATAATATCACTCTATTTTTCGACTGTTTTTTTGCCGCTACCTTGTGTCTTCTCTGTGCCTCTTCTACGGCTACCACGCCAAGGGCTACCACGCCCCATCTATATTGCAAGGGCTATCACGCCTTCACCACCGCACGGCTACCACGCCTGTGTATTTACATCCCGGCTATCACGCCACAGCTCCGAGTTCAAATTCCGGGTTATCACACCTGAGTTATCACGCTTCACACAAGTAAATCGGGTTATCACACCCGCCTTAGTTAGTAGTTCGTAGTTTATCGATAACCGGCTATTACGCCACCTTTCTCCTCCACCTACACCACCACCGGGGCGCCACACGTACCAACCTTCTCCACATGTCTCATGTTCGAGTCTCTTTACCGTTGCTGTCTCTTGATCCTGCCTGCCAACTTGTTCGCGTACGTGCATGTTATACCGCGGAGCGTCAAATAATCGAGTGGTTAGCGCTGTAGTCTACATGTTAAGTATCCTGGTCTCTTCGCTACCTACGTATCGCCTATATTCTCTGGAGATATGTCAGGGGGGACGCAGGTTGTTGTCTTGGGGCACATTTGCGGACCGTTTTCGGTTGGGTAACCAGCGATTAGTTCGTGACATTCGGGAATTTCACCTGCGCGATACACGAGATCGGCTTCGAGGTCGTAGCCTCTGATGCTTGATGTTATTGGTATTTTTTCTGCCTAGCCCGCACCTACTTCCGTCGTGATACATTACTTTTACCATGTCTACGACGTCAGGCGCAATTTCTGGTCGAACTGTGAGCCGTCTGGAGGGGCCCCACGGATAGGGAGATGAGTAGGTGTTGGTATATATGTACTCAAGCGCAAACTATCATAATCATTCACGCTCCAGAGAGCGATGGTTATGATATTTAATAGTTGCCCCTGAGTACTACTACGGCAGTGCGTGGCGAGGGGAGAGAGCCCCGGAGATCTCTGTTACGAAGTCACGTGACTACGTGGGCCAGTGGGCAGTTCTATATAACCAAAAATAGGTTCGCCCAAGAACGGTCTCTCCCGATCTTTTCGAATTGAGGCGCTGGTGGTGTCTCCCGTTGACGACGGTGTTGCATTTTATGAGCGAGGTGGGGTGCACTGACGCTTGACGGGTGTCGCGTTCGTGAGTCGTACTCTTTACACCACTAAAAAAATGGTGATCATTGTGAGCATGTGACTTGCGGTCCTCGAGATGGTAAGCTCAGGTTTGGGTACGGCCCACGTGCGAATGCTAGTAATGTCGGTGCACGAGTATTTCCAGTTCAGGTTGGAACACCGGGCGTGCTTTAAGTTTGCTGTTTCGCTCTGCTTGTTTGTCTACGCGCTTGGCGTGTAGTGTTGGCGTGCGAGCTCAAATGCGATATGCAAATGCCCCGTCAGTTTCGTGCGAAGTCCTCAGTGCCTGTTGCTGCTGTTTTTCCTAGGTTAGGAATACCGATAATGATATTGACTGGAAGTCGAGGTTTTCCGCTAAACATTAATTAATGAAAACGGTGTCTCATGCAGCAGCGGTGCGGTAAAACTAGTGCGAGGGCCAACGGGACACCCGGCTAAAGGGATGTCAAGTCGCTTTGGTCTATCGCTCTGCGCATGGCCAGCATGCCGTGAAAGGTGGAATGTACCCGTTCGACACCGAATTGCCCTGACGCTCGTACGGTGTCGTTCGAGTTTATATATCCCATCACCTCTCGCAGCTGGTATGTTTCCTTATTTTCGAAACCCCGTCCGATATCAGTGCAAAGTCTTTGGTGGGCTGTAAGATGCTGATTATTCGCTCGATTCTAGTCTGGGCTACTGCTGTATGGGCTGTGCTGTATACCGCACCGGTGGTAGCACGCCGCCAATCGTCGTGGTGTTTCATCATCGAGCGAACGTACGTACAGTTTCTGGATTCGATCCCTGCGGCTCAATATGGTGCCGAGGTTTGTACTCTTCTACCAGGTCGATCGATATTCATTCGTTGAAACGCCCGCTCGACAGGCATGTGGCGTGTCGAGATCTTTGGGTTGAAATGCGCTTTTTTCTAACCGTTGCCGTTTGGGTTGGTATGGCTGCCATTTCGGGCATCACTCTCGTACGTAACACCTTAGGGTTATATTATAAAAAATGAAAATACACTCCAGCTGTGAGATCGAAGATTTCGTCGAAACTCATCTTTGCAAGCTGTGTGTGCTACTCCGATCGCGCGCATTACGAGTTGTGTGTCCTCATTAAGGATATAGGTCGGCGACTCCCCTTACAACTACAGTGTAGCTATCAGGGTCAACAGGGTGATTTTAGTCAGTCTGTGCGCGGAAACTATAAAACCCGTTTCTGAAGGGGACAAAATCTGACAGCTGTGGAGGGAAATGTATCCTTTTATCGAGTGAATCTTGTAAGTCGAATAACCGGTGAGGGGGAGGGGCGGAGTTTTGAAGGACGTGGGGGCCTGGTTTTGATCAAAAGCGAGCGGGTTTGGAGGGGGGGGGGGGGGGGGGGGAATTTGTGCATGTAAGTTATAATCCTTTCAAGGGGATAAATCTGACGGTTTTGGCACCAGTTTATTATTGAGGGGGGGGGGGGGTGGGGCGGGGGGGGGGGGGGGGGGGGGCAGCTCAATATGTGCGTGGAAACTATACATTATTTTGAGGGGATATATGTGACGGTTTTGGAAATGATGCATCAGTTTATCATTTATATCCTGGTGTAAGTCGTACAATCAGTGAGTAGAGAGAGGGTGGAGTGTTCGAGGGGGTGGGGTTGGGATGGGTTGGGGAGGGGGAAGGTGGGGGGTGGGGGCGGAGGGGGCGGGGGAGGGGGCGGGGGGGGGGGGGGGGGGAAGGAAGGGTTTTAGGTGAGGGTTTGTTATACGTGTGGTGCTAGGTCTAGGCGATGGTGTTGGGGATGGGGAAGAAGGGGGTGTTCGGGGCGGGGGGGGGGGGGGGAAGCAGCGGCATGGATGGCTCTCGAAAGATAATGAGGTCATATCCTGTGCGTGAAGTGTTTATTAATCTGGCGGATTTCGATATTTGGTGGGGCGTTTGAGTAAGGGAGAGCGAGAGGGGGGGGGCGGGGGCGGAGAGACTTTTTTTAGCAGGTTTAGGTCACAAATAATATTTAAATACACTTCGGCTGTGAGATCAAAGATATGTAGGGGCTTGTTTCACGCGTGGTGCTAGGCCTAGGCGATCGTGCGGGTGGTTGGAAAAGAGGGAGCGTTGAAGGGGGGGGGGTCGGGGGGAAAAGAATTGAGAACTACGTCATGGATGGTCAGAAAGATAATGACGTGATATCAACTGCGTATAGGTGTTTATTACTCTGGCCGATTTCGATTGTGAGTGGGGCGTTTGGACAAACTAGGCGGAAGGGGGGGGAGATCGGGGGACGGGGGGGGGGGACGGGGGGGACGGGGGGGGGGGGGGGGGGGTTTCATGAACAAGAGGGGTCAGGGGAGGGGGAGGGGACGGGGGGGGGGGCGGGGGGCGGGACATTTCAATATGTGCGCGGAAACTATAAATCCTCAAAGGGGACAAACCTGTCGATTGAAGCAATGAGACATCCCTTTATATCATCTGGCTTTATATATGCTGTATTGCGCTTATGGTGGATATTGTCGTAAGCCGGTCTGTCTGATGGTGAGGTGTCCTCCGGGCAAGAAAACCCGTCGTGATTAAACCGACGAGGGCTTCTGGTACTGCTATGCTAGCTGATCGCGAAATGGAGTACTTGGTAGTTTTCGTGCGGAGATGTCCCGGAAGGAAAGATTTAGTTGATCAACACAGCCCGTCTCGTACTGTACAGTAAGACATGGTCGGTTCCGTTTCTTACTCGAGCATCATCTGTGCAATTTTGTTCTTGATGTAGACTAACCTGTGTACAGCCCATACTCTCCCGCTTGTGCTGAGGGGCGTTTTTCTTGATCGACCAAAATGAGTACGTCACCTGGCTCTTAAAAACACTGAGGTCACGCTGAACAGTTCTCTATCGCTCTTCACTGGTTGTAGGCACTCCAGTTTTCGAGCTCGGAAATATGGTATTATGATCGATGCGGTGTAGCGCAGTTCGTAAGTTGATACTATGTTGATACTAAGTTGATACTAAGTTGATACTAAGTTGATACTATGTTGATACTAAGTTGATACTAAGTTGATACTAAGTTGATACTAAGTTGATACCAAGTTGATACTAAGTTGATACTAAGTTGATACCAAGTTGATACCAAGTTGATACCAAGTTGATACTAAGTTGATACTAAGTTGATACCAAGTTGATACTAAGTTGATACTAAGTTGATACTAAGTTGATACTAAGTTGATACTAAGTTGACACTAAGTTGATACTAAGTTGATACTAAGTTGATACTAAGTTGATACTAAGTTGATACCAAGTTGATACCAAGTTGATACTAAGTTGATACTAAGTTGATACCAAGTTGATACTAAGTTGATACTAAGTTGATACTAAGTTGATACTAAGTTGATACTAAGTTGACACTAAGTTGATACTAAGTTGATACTAAGTTGATACCAAGTTGATACTAAGTTGATACTAAGTTGATACCAAGTTGATACCAAGTTGATACCAAGTTGATACCAAGTTGATACTAAGTTGATACTAAGTTGATACTAAGTTGATACTAAGTTGGTACCAAGTTGATACCAAGTTGATACTAAGTTGATACTAAGTTGATACTAAGTTGATACTATTAATAAGTTGATACTATTAATAAGTTGATACCATCTGGTTCGTTCCGGCGGATGGGTCCGAGCGACGGCTTAGTGTTTCCCTGCTGATTGCCCAAAGGCAAACTTTCGTGACAGCGTGTGCGGTACGACGCGACTTTGTCCTGGCGTGTCGTGCTGTTGTACGGTGTTTTTCCTGAATGAAGTCACAGGATTGTAGTGTGGTCGGCGAACGTGTGAACTTGTTTGATATTGCCTGTATTAAGTAAAGATATCCCAGGGCCGCATGATCTGTGACCGAGACAAAATAACATCGTGCGGATGGATAGCGCCGCCTGTGTTGTATAGCCAGCACTACCGCGTAATAATATTTTTACGTAGCAGAGTAGACCAGTGGCTTTGTCTATCGTTGAACTGTTGAGTATAGTATGCTTCTTTAAAAGTGGTCGCGTTTGTGTTGTGGGGGGAATGCTTACGCGCCCGCTTCGCGTGCGTCAACATGCACACAAACTAATCAGAAAAATCATCGAATTGCAGCAAGGGCTACTGGGTGAGTAAATGTTTCACTTTCGCGTACGCTAGGAGGTGATCATGCTTCGGGCCCCAACCTTGAGCAACGCCCAAGATGGTCTCAGTTTTTGGGAGGGCCACCAGAGGTTCTATGGCGTCGGCCAAGTTGGGTATGAGCTCGCGCACAAACTGTACCATGCCTAGTTCTGACCGCAGCTGCTCAATGTAGAGGGACGCATGCTACGATAGAGGTAGCTCTTTTCGTGTGAGTGTGAGTGTGTGAGTGTGAGTGTTGGAGTGTGAGTGTGTGAGAGTGAGTGTTTGAGTGTGAGTGTGAGTGTGAGTGTGAGTGAGTGTGAGTGTGAATGTGAGTGTGAGTGTGTGTGTGAGTGTGAGTGTGAGTGTGAGTGTGAGTGTGAATGTGAGTGTGAGTGAGTGTGAGTGTGAGTGTGTGAGTGCGACTGTTTGAGTGTGAGTGCGAGTGTTTGAGTGTGAGTGTGAGTGTGTGAGTGTGAGTGTTTGAGTGTGAGTTTTCTTCGACGGGGGGGTCCTTAATAACCCAAAATTGTCGGAAAATAAAAAAATAGATAACACGCC
Organism: Undaria pinnatifida; assembly: GCA_012845835.1. Classification (NCBI taxonomy): domain Eukaryota; class Phaeophyceae; order Laminariales; family Alariaceae; genus Undaria; species Undaria pinnatifida. The sequence goes on from JABAKD010000023.1 coordinate 13,830,904, forward strand.
ACCCTTTTTGCATGATTTTCGTTGTGCACCTACCTAGGCGATGGGATTTTGCATCCATCCGGTAGTAGTAGTGGTTCTATTTTTATCCAAAACGGCTTTTGCCTTAGAGGGGTCTTGAGCTCCCAAATTGAGGAAACCTCAGTAAAAAACAACAATGGTTGTGGTGCACCTCTGTCATATCACGCGTCTTACACCTCTCTCTGTCGTAGCGTGGTATGCGATCTTCACCGATCCGAATTCCGTCGGCGTTAAGTACGTGCGGCAATTATATTCGAGGTCCAAACTTGACTTTCAGTGCTTTCAGAGTGAGACCGGCTGCTTGTAATGCCTTGAAAATTTTTCCGAGCAGTGATAAGAGTCCAACCCAAGCCGCTGAACGACGACAGTCGTCCGTATACCAAGAGGCCACTTCTCGGACAAAAGTTTGCGAAGAATAATAAATCTACGCGTAATATCAGAACTCGCTCCTTGGCTATGGTATCCCTAAGGGCAGTCGTTGAAAATCGCACTTACTTCCCGTTCTGCGTGACAACAGCAGTCTTATCCTTGTCCCTGGCTACCGCTGATACTTGGTGATATGCGCTTCGCAAGTCGCACAGGGTTATATACATGACCCTCCCACCGAATAGAGATGACCAGCTAAGCCTACTGCTTGTAGGCATAGATAGGCCCAACACTTTTTGATCGAATATTAGTTGATGGTGGACCTTTACTCTATCTACCAAGAACCGTGGTGTGCCGTTCGACTTGGCGACGATGATCATTGCGGAGCGCCAGGGCCTAGGGCGTTGTTTTGATATATATTATGTTTTGTCCCGTTTTGTTCTGTTTGGTTCACGCACTTACTTGTCGATAGTCTCCTGGGCGCGCCCGTTTACACTGACTGGGGCGGAACACTACTGGTCGGTCGTTTTCATGGCTCAAGTGGGTATTCCCTTTCGGCTATTAATAATACTGTAGGGTGCGTTTACCGAGCTTTTGGGGGTGATATCGAGGACATGCTTCTTCTATTCTTGGTGCATAGGTCTAGTGCTTGCGCGCATTTACCAGGTGCGAAGGGTTAGGGTTATCAAAAAAAAATCGAAAGTGGAACACGGAAGTCATTGCCTTATCATTCCGCTGTACTTCGGCCAGTTCAGATCGCAATGGCCATCTTGTTCGCGGCTACTAAAAATCGACTAATTGGTAATGCTATTTGCGACACCAGTGTCGCAAATAAGCCTCTTAACACCACGCTGCGTTGGCGGCAGACACCCCAGATTGACTCGTAACTACCTAGGGTGTGTCGGCACGGCGTAAGGCTACCATTTACGCTATCGCGCAGCCAACACGGGGCAGTACTCGAGGAGGTATGTGGTATCTTTGGGCAACCGAAAAATGTTCAGACCGTGTCGCAAATAAGCCCCTTATTCGCGACACCGCGCTGCGTTCGCGGCAGACAACTCAGATTGACTCCTAATTACCAAGAGTATGTCGGCATGGCGTAAGGCTACCACTGAAGCTATCGCTCAGCCAAAACGGGCCAGTACTCGAGGAAATAGGTGGTATCTTGGTGCAACCGAAAAAAGTCCAGATTGGTTGCGAACATAATAAGCCTTATTTACGACATCGCACGACGTTCGTCGCGCGCGCCCCGCTTAGACCAGGACTTCGACGGAATTGTTAGCGTGAGGTGCTGCTACCAAATCGCCCGAATTCCACGAGTAGACAGCAGGCAGATGAGCACGAGAGCGCAGCCTACACATGCACAAGAGCATCGTAGCCAAAGCTTACCTAGTTTTTATGCGTCATGTACGCTGTACGAATTTTTTCCCGACACAATCGCACTTGTTGTAGCACCGGCCGCAGTACGAGTACTCAGTATCCGTAATCTAGTTTTGTCATACTTATAACACCTGGTACTATTATTAATAGGGCCTTATTAATAGGTATTTATTGGTAGGGCCATATTGTTATGGGTATTGAATCCCATCGAGAGCTGTTCTCGGTTGCTTGTGTTTTTTTTGTGAAGTCGCAGTTGTTGCAGTTGGGGCTTGCGAACGCGAGCAGTCCTATACTCCCCCGCTCCGGACGATGGGCCTACATTCGTTTCAACATACACTACTACTGTACGGAGTGCACCTATCTGAGTTTTGTCTGGGTCTTGCTGAGGTCACGCCGAGCGAATTATGCCAAGTCTTCTCGCACTGAGGGCGCGGCGTCCTTTCGTCGTCGACGCTTCCTGTAATTAATAAGGCCAATAAATAATAGTACCTGTACCAGGTGTTATAAGTATGACAAAACTAGATTACGGATACTGAGTACTCGTACTGCTGCTGGTGCTACAACAGCTAGGTGCGATTTTGTCGGGAAAAAACTCGTACAGCGTACATGACGCATAACTAGGTAAGATTTAGCTACGATGCTCTTGTGCATGTGTAGGCTGTGCTCACGTGCTCACCTGCCTACTGTCTACTCGTGGAATTCGGGCGATTTGGTAACAGCACCTCACGCTAACAATTCCGTCGAAGTCCTGGTCTAATCGGGGCGCGCGCGACGAACGTCGCGCGATGTCGTAAATAAGGCTTATTATGTTCGCAACCAATCTGGACTTTTTTCGGTTGCACCAAGATACCACCTATTTCCTCGAGTACTGGCCCGTTTTGGCTGAGCGATAGCTTCAGTGGTAGCCTTACGCCGTGCCGACACACCCTAGGTAGTTACGAGTCAATCTGAGTTGTCTGCCGCCAACGCAGCGCGGTGTCGCGAATAAGGGGCTTATTTGCGACACCGTGTCGCAAATAACTACCGAAGTATTAATATTTGCAACGCCGGTGTCGCAAATAGAATTGCCCATTAATAATACTGGATCAACGCGCCCTAGCTTGCGAAGTGTTCCAATTCAAATACACGTATTGATGATGCGTGTTCGTGAGTTGGACTGTGGCCTGTTGTTTCATGAACGGCAGATCCCTGCTAAACCGTACGATCAACTACTACTGTATTTCGAAGGTTTACAGTGATTTTAAAAATTATAATAATGCACCCCAGCCGTGAGATCGAAGATTTTGTCGAAACCCATCTTTGCCAACTGTGTGTGATAATCCGATCGCGAGTATTACGGGTTGTGTGTCCTCATTGAGGATATAGGTCGGCGACTCCCCTTGCGGGTATTAGGGTTACGGAGTGGTCGCAGACGAAATACCCCGGAATAGCGGTAGGGATGCAGTAATATGAGTGGTCGCAGGCAAGATTCGACGGAGTGGCTCCTTTAAACAGCGCTAGGGATACTATTTTGTCCGACCTGTTCAAGTGCCGAGCTACAGCAGCAGCAGCGGTAGCCCGCGCCAGTCCGCTGTACGCGGCCAACGGGAAACGTGGGCAATGTATTATTTGTTTTGCTGTACTGTGTGTGCTGTGCTGTGTGTGCTGTAATGTGTCGCTGGCTAGTTGAGGGGGAAAAAACATCGGAGTCACACTCAATACTCGCTGTTTATTCGTATTAAACCCTTGCCATTATTACTTCAATGAATGTCGAATCCGAAAAAAAATCGTTTTTTGTTGCAGTGCTGCCCTGCCCTACCCGAAGCATGGTCAAGGCCAATGCCGGCGCCAATGCGGAGCCCTTGTCGTTCTTACGATGCTACGTACGCACCGTCTTCATGGGCGGCTCTCAACATATGCTGAACGATGTAACGTAGTATGCTGAACCGAGCAACTTACTTGGACGTGCACACATTAAACAAGGATCCCTTTAAAACGTTGGGCGTGTGTGTAAGCTTGCATGTTTCTCCCCTCCTCGATTTCCTTGTGTGTGGCATTGAATGATCAAATCACCTTGATGTGGCTGAATTGCTGTATAGACGTTATCTCTATCCCATAGTAGTGTGTGACCTCAAGAGCGTGTCGCTCTAGGAAGCAACGGTACGGACACTGGCTGTCTTGGGTGTAGAACGAACGATGGCAATAATACCAGTTTAGTGTCGCAAACACGTTGTCTAGTGTACACGTTTTAAAAGCAGCTATCCTGTTTGGCTGGCGATATTATTCGTGATATTCATAGTAGTAAATACACTGGACTACGTGTCAAGGCTTACCAGGCATACGGCGGTATGAACTCGCCGAACATTCTTAAACCCACGTAAGTCACTGTAAACAGTCGTATTGTTGGGTGGTGCTTTGTTGAATGTTCTATACGTACAACGACCCCATCGCTGTGTGGTACTATTCCGAACGGTTATATTTTCCTGAAAGCGGCTTGCCACATGTTTGTATAGACTAGCCAGGCATGGTTATTCTAATACACATAAACGGGCATGATGAGTGTTTGATTATTTGGCAGGTGTACCTAAATTCCTAAGGTCCTCAAGTAAGTGTTGTCTCTCGGTGATCCTTGCTAATACCCTTTTTAAGGGACGCGCGCTACGATGGAGGTGCACCATTTTTTTCTGACGTTCCTCAATTTGGGAGCTTGAGACATACATGTCTTAATCCAAAATAAAGATTTGCTGAATGATATACCTGCTTTATCGCGGATGAAAAATCCCATGGCCTAGGTGCACGACAACAATCATGCAAAACAACGACGACGTATTTCGGACGATTTTGGGTTGAGGAACCCAGCCATTCAGAAACCATAATCTTTCCGACAAAAATTGCTTACTACCTCTATCGTATAACGCGTCCTCAGGCGATACCACCACAATGATAATGACTCATACCAGGACTCATCCCACGATAGGGGTTGCACGCTTTGCGCCAAGAAATCACTGGGCGATTGAGTAATTTCCCGAGTACATATTGTTGTAGGACTAAGGCATACAATCTTGTTCGGGTTGTGCGAACGAATGCCTTCGAAGTCATCTTTCGGGTGAGATATTAAGTTCCTCATGTAAGGAGCTCAGGGACTTCAGCTGCAACCCTATCGTGGGATGGCTTCGAGGGTAAATGCGGAAACCCCCCCTCAACATCATACCAACAGACTCGAGCACCATTCGCAGTACTCCTGTTTTGGAGAAAATACAACACCACCAACATTTATTTATGTACAACAAAGCCACGTATTTTTTACCCCCTCCACCTCCGCCCTCCCACCCCTCCCCCCTCCCTCACCCGCCGCCTCACCAACAATATAAACCCGCCAGAGTAATAAAGACTACACGCCAGAATATATAGTTTCTCTACATTTTGTCGATGAAGCGGATCCATTTCATTCATATGGCGTTCAAGTTCTAACCCCTCCCCCCCGCCCCTCCCCCCGCACCCACGAGGCAGGTACATAAAATAGTACCTATTGCTGTCTCTGGAATAGCCACATATGAAGCCAAAGTAACTCATTGGCGCTGTCATCCATAAGCAAGAAAGTAGGCACTACACGTGCCGAAGTCCGTCTCATGAGCGATTCTTAGAAGGATGCAGTTCATCCTTCATGCGACTCGCCGAACACCTCACGGCGCTTCGTGCTTGGTGCAAGAAATATCCGCCTGGTTGGTTCAAACCCGACGTGTTCCGTCTTGGCATAGTAGGGATGCGAGGGTCTATGGTCATACGACTACGGCCATGCACAAACTGAGTACCCCCCTCAACCCCCGCCTTTCCTTCCCCGTCGCTGCCACTCGCCTAGACCTAGCACCACGCGTGCAGTAAGCTCCTGTTCATTTATACGACCTAAAACTGTTGAACCCCCATCCCCCCCCCCTACCTCACCACACTGCCCCTAGAAACTCCCACACCAGTATGTACATAATAATACGATGGTGCGTTCCACAGCCGTCAGAGTAGATCACCCTCAAGAACAGATATTATTGTTTCCGTGCTCAGGTTGACCTGTTAACGTTGGTAAAAGGTTCTTCTAAGGGGGGTCGCCGACCTATATCCCTAATAAGGACACACACAATACTACGCGCGATCGGAGTATCTCACACAGCTTGCAAAGATGAGATTCGACAAAGGTGTCTTGAAAAAGAAATTGTCTATGCTCCACTGCACAGGACAATACTCTGCGAATTAGAACACAATCACACTAAAGGCACTCTCTCAACGTTTTTTACTCGGATTGAACACAACTCAAGACCCCCCGCTCTCCGCTTCATGGGGGTGCTACGTAAAGAGGAGCTGAAGATACTCTTACGATCTGGACATGGCTGATTGTAATAGAGGGGAGCAATGAGACGGGTGACAGAATACGTGAGCTGAGGCCGGAGGGAAAGGATGTCATGTGTAGCTGTGGCCCAACGGCTATGTGTGGCCGTGACTCGCCCTCTATCATACCGCATACAGCTAGCCCATGGGCGCGGGTCTATACGACGGCTTGTGGCACACTAGGCAGGGAGACATACACGGAACGATAGGGTAAGAAAGGAGATCGGAGGGTCGCCATTTCGAGCATGTGTGATGGGAAAAAAAATCAGGGTCGTGCTGTGCGTGTACCGATTGGAGCCGGCTCCGAGAGCCGCGCTGAGCTGGCTTTAAGAGTCTCGAAGAGCTGTGAAGCTATCTAGAGAGAGATTGGCACTTTCCATAATGATAGTCCGTAGCGTACGTCATTATAAACGATGAAATTTCCTCTTGTACTGTATTTTCTGTTGTGGTGGTACCTCCGTACTCGTAAAGTACCATAACGTAATACTTAGAAGTACGCGTACAGAGGGCTCTGTATGTTTCGCGTTGCCGGATGGGAACCGCAAACTATAGCATGTGTATCGTTAATCTTGTTAATGTTGTTGCCATTATGTTACTATCAGTACGACAGAGGTGCACATTTTTGTATCCCGAGCCTCTTCGCTCAACGAGGTATACACGACGAACGATGAACCTCCCCAAAACGGATTCGGCGAGAGTAAAAAACGTACCGGATCACTGCTCCCTCCCATGGTCTAGGCACACGACGACAACAAATGCCTAAAAGGAGTATAAATAGATCTCCGACGGTTTTATTAATAGGTTAAGAGCCCCGTCATCGCCAAAGCGTCTGTTCAAAACGAAAAGTGCTATTTCTGCCGTACCACGAGAGATATTATAGCATTTTCCATATCACACTCGGTTTCTGCGTTGGGCATATACTGTACATGAACCCGCTCATAACCTTGTGATACATCGGCGGGCTAGGATCTATGATGTATATGATCTACCAAATGTATGATCTATTCAATGTATGAATACCTCTCGGTGAATTGTGCCATGACATGATGTGTGTGAAACTCTTTTGCATTCCGCCTTCCATGTTATTCTGAGGTTAATTTGCCGTTTGGACGGCGTTTTACCCCCCGGCGATTTTTCCATGTCGCGTTCGCGTCCTCTCGTCCGTGTGTGCGCTATGCAGGTGACTCGTCCGTTGGACCCTCTACCAGCCGAAACCCTACCGAAGTAAAGCAAAAGCGTAAGTTGTAATAGACAACGGGATCGTTAGGTGTAGGACTAAGAATGTCGACGCGCCTTTACTATACCAGTAGTTTCGAGTTTTCCTCTACTGATTGACCAAGCAAGCTCAACTACTGTGAAGGTCTCCGCTCAGCTAAATTTTTCTGTCCTTGACACATTTTGCACGCCGGCGGCGAGCTCACGGATGCGTGAATGGCGTACACGAACTGCTATACATTATCTGAAGAAGAGAGCCTGACATCGAACAAGCAAAGCCGTAAGTCGGCGTTGGCTACTACGGCCTTAACGCGCCCGCCTCCGTCTTATGCTGTTTCAACTTCGAATTGCTGCCAATCTCCTGTAGTGCTTAGACAGAAGAATTACGCTGCACCCTGTTGTCCCACAGCGATCGCAAGAGCCTGGTAATCGTACATCAAAGAAGAGTATGTGGGGGCCGCTTCGGGTGATCGTTTTCTGCCTCAGTGCCCAGACTGCGCTCTGTCAGGTGAGCTTTAAAAATAGTTCGGTTTTGTTGACCTGCTGCGCGTTTTCCGACGATGCTCCATCATATTTTGAGCAGCAGCACTACTATCCCACCGTTGTAGTTTGTCGCAACGCACAGCACGACCCGTCACCCACGCCGAGTAGCCGTCCGCAGTTTGACCCATGTGCACAACTCGGAAAATCTTTTCCTAGATTTAAATTTTGGTTTCCCGAGTTGTGGTGCACAGAGCATTTCGATGCTCCTTTGTTACCCTCCCAGATACCTAATGCTTATTCCCGGCTCGGTCTTAGACTGGATAACGACCAAACTTGTACCATATGATTGTATCTGGCATGAGCTACTATATCGGCGTGGTCCGTAGTTGGCCTGTGCCCCCGTTTAGGGATGGCGTTCGTGTTCGTTGCGTCTTCCTCCCTCCGTGGCCGGCGGGTACGCATGTTTCCGTTCCTCTGCTATAGCAAACCTCTTTCAGTTGCTGTTCGTACCACCCTGATGCTACGGAAAGCCTCGTTGTCCCACTTTTATGGTGCAGTGCAGAGTCCTCGTAGTAGCGTTGTTGCCCAGGATAAAAGGTATACCAAGTATTTGTTTTGTTCTCCGTGGAAAAAGTGCATATAGTTGCTCTCCGGTATTGTTTCTCGCTCGAGATTCTACAACAAGATTTTTCACCGTGTGCGAGATGGGCGGAGAACGCGAAATATTTCCAGAGTTGTGAAATATGAAACCATCACCGAACGTTCCTGTCGATTTCCTGTCTTCTCCGCAACTGTCAGTGTCTCAATACAATCTATAACTCCAACCTAATACCGTTGGGCGTACCCTTGTGCTTGCCCTCCACGGGCATTGCTAACGTCGGTTCATAACAAACAGCTCCAGCACCGTGTCGTGGGAATCCGCTACGTCATGCCAGATGGCAGCGTCTTCTTCCAGCAGTCCGGGGGAGCCGCGCCTTCCTTCACTGTCTCTCTTCGGGCGTCGAATGCCGTCGTCGGCGCGGAAAACGCGGGGGACTCGTTGGTGGTAGACAAAGGAAGGGATGACTTTGCCGTCCAAGGTGGCACCACCGGCCGAGCCCTCCTTGGCGGCGTGTGCGCGGTCGTTGTCGCCGTTGCGGCGGTGGTTACAGCCACGGCGGCCGTGATCACCTTGATCATTGAGATCACCAAGGACGACGACCCGCCCGAGATTCAGAACTTCGACATCGATATTGATCAGAACGGGGACGGCCAAATCACCATTCCTATCGACTCGACGTACGTCAACGAGGACGGCACAGACCTCTGTGATACTTGCGAATTGGACATCGAAGCAGGAGAGTGCCAGGAGAACTGTGACAGCTACGACCAGGACGCCACCAACAACGGATTGCAAACCAATGTACTCGAGGTATGAATAGGGAACAGGTAGACCACCAAGCGCTTGGTTTGGAAGCTATGCCAATATCGCGGTGGTGATATGATATCGCCGTGTCTCGGGTTTCGTTACCAGCAGTATCAGATACGCCGTATTCCCATGAGAGTCGTTCTTCGGTAGCCTGCCCTAGCATGCCTAGTTTTCCGTGAACGAAATCGCGGGTTTTGAAGCCAGCTGCCGGCCGTATGATATCCCCTGACGTACGGAGCCATTTGCAACCCCGATGACATCGCTCGATAGTTATTTGCATACCTGATACAAGAAAACATGTAAACATATTTTGTTCACATAGCACCCTTTCTTGGCGTCGAGCAGCCATTAAACATGGAACAGTCTCGTTAAAGACAATGGCTGGCTTTGGGGGTGGGGGTATCGGGGAATCAGTCAAGCCAACATTATTTTCAGCATATTTCTCTGTTTCAATGCTGCTTACGTGAACGCCATGGAGGTACTACTGGACAGTGGGAGTTCCCGACACAAACTTACCCTTTGATGACTCGATTTTTCCTAGAACAACTTGATTTCGTTTGTAATTAGTGATTCGGGTTCTGTAGCTTGGCCTGAAATGTTTTCAAGTATTGCGATCCTTCTCCTTTTTTTTGTTGTGCACTTTGAGCGTGCTCTGCTTACATGAATGAATACCTAAACCGGGAAATACTTCGGCCAAGAATATCAGTCGCTCTCAATATTTTGTATTTCGTTTTCTCAGGCTTATCGCTGGTTATCGGTGGCTCAAATAAAACACCGCAGTTGCCGGATCCTTTCGCTTAACCCTTCGCATGATACATGATACATGACGCGTGATCCGTGGTCGGCATCAGATAGATCTGCTTGACCACTGAGTTACCCCGTAGGCTGTTTCGAATTGTGGTGTACCATTTCGAACTCAAACTGCTCGCGTAGACGCAATACGTGCTCGACAACTGGGTTACGCGTTAGGCTGTATGGCTTCAAACTCAACCTGCTCGTGTTGACGAACACGTAGCTACGCCCTTTACTTCTATCACAAGAGATAAGCACGAAGCTATTCGGTTCCCGCGTCTGGATACCCGTCGTACATCAGGACCCCATATGGTTAATCACTTTTCACGATGCTTCTTTCGGCGAACACGCTTTGCAACGATCCAGATTTCTGGAGACCCGCACATGACGGGCATGCTCGGCCAGAAGTTCGACTGGTCCGGCGAGGATAATGAATGGTACAGCTTGGTATCCGACGGCGAGGACTTCCAGCTGAACGTCCGCCTAACCGCACCTATGCCTGAAGAGTTCCCGGACAGGCAACTTGTCTCTGCGGTCAGTATCTTGTCTCCCGGCGGACGCTCCATCGTGATCGAGGTGGAGAATCCCTACACCATCGACGCTCCAGGCTGTGCGGGCGGCGATGACTTGTCCTTGCCGTGCCTGGCAAATGGAGCCTTCCGCTTTACCGTGGACGGCGTAGAGAACAAAGGTCTCCAGATGCCCAGCGTGGCAGTACAGCTGCCGGGGAACAGATTTGTCTCTTCCGCCAATCTTCCGGCCGAATGCCGGCCATTCGGAGGAGATCGAATCTGGGCAGCGCGGTACGCACATATGAGTGAGACCCAGCGATTCCTGCGCACGTACGAGGAGAAATTCGATGAGTGGATCTTGAAGGAAGATCATATGGCGGCCCCGACTTGGTGCGCGAAGTTTCTTCAAGAAGGAGGACTTTCGGGCCTTCTCGGCGTTCAGTCCAACCACGCCATCTTCCACGTCACCACCCCCACGGCCCAGCTACGCATCAACATCGGCGTGAACCACCAGGACCGCGTCACCTCCGCAGATGGGGACGTCGTCCTCGTACCCGAGCTTGAGTTCTGGCAGGGCGACGTGGGGGTTGAGCGGAGCAGCTTCTCCGACACAGTCTCCGGAATGCTCGGGGAGACCTCTCGACCCGTTCTTAACGAGGACGGATTGCCGATAATGCAAGGCATTGGCGCCATCCGCGGGAAGCCGGAGGATTACCGCGTGGACGGCCCCTTCGGGGTTGAATTCAACCTGATGCGTCCCTAACTGAGGTGGTCTCCCTGCCGCCTAAATGAGGAGAGCATAGAAAGGGTGAAAACCTAAGCCGGTACAAACGAACAGCCAACTTTCACAAGACGGCCGTAAATTACCGTTGGAAAAGAAAACCCTCCACTAATGAGAGAACGTGTCTAACTCTACCGCAGCAGCTGTCTACATCTGCCGACGAATTTCCGCAGAGCGGCAAAACACAAGACCCCCACAAGTACCGCCTTCCTGCTTTTGCATGGCCACATGGCCACCTGATTTAATAGATCGGGGGCATTGTCGTGTTGGGTGGTTTCATGCTCGATCTGCGAGGTTCTCGTAGCGGAATCATGGGATGTTGGGGGATGTGTACTATTTTCGCCCTTGCCCCTCGAAGTCTGGCATTTTTTTCTCAGTATTTTTCATGTTTGTGGCTAGCGATAAAAGCACCGGTGTACAACATAATAGATGGTTTTTCAGTTGGGTCTGGAGTCGCCTTCTCAGGTTGCCCTGCCTCTTATGCCACCACCTTTTTACATCATCCAGCACCCTTGCAAGTTCGACAGCACTTTGCATAGTCGGACAAGACAACCTGGGTGCGATTTCGTAGGGGATGCCGGAGTATGAAGATTCTGTTTGGGAAGAGGCGAGCGCTCAACGACTGTCGACTAGCTTGATTACGCGACCTATATCCCCTAGTAGTTACGTCGAGACAATCCCTGCCGAGCGATACGGGATTGCATCCTGTAGGCTAAGAGATATGGGTCGAGCAGCAGTGACGCCAAGATCAAAAGCGTCAGACGCGGCGGAAGAAACAGCCGCAGTTACTAGTCTTTCGCGAATTGGATTGGCTTTGAATGGCATGTAATTTTACTGGTACTCGGTGCTATACGTTGTCGTGTTCAGTTTATGTTTTCGCCTTCTTCACCGATTTGACTACTTTACTTGCATTGAGAGGCGTGTTGATCAGGATTACAACCAACCTCGGTCCGCGACAGGATGGCCACGACCTGAGTGACTAGAGTAACTATATATGAGATGCATTATTTAAAGAGGGCGCAATCGGTCCACATGAATAGCCGTGGGTTCGGGGAAGTGACCCGCCCCACCATCGCGCGTCTTGCGGGTTTCGTCCAGCGGGGTTTTATGATATTCCTGGAATGTGTACGACTACATGTGAAGTGGAGATTTCGGCTTGGGCAGGAGGCTTCATATCTTGGTTTATATGGGGAGAATGTATCGATCTAACTCGAATATATCCAAAGATACCATCGTTTTTCACTTCGGATTTCGGGGAGTTCGTAGACTTCGATCGGGGAGAGCCGTTGTGGTGTTCGGCTTGCATATTTGATGTTTTGATTGTCTTGGCGGAACGGCTGTGATTCTTACATACATGAGACTATATGGAGTACGATAATAGGATAAATGATACTGCTGTGAGTGTGCATAATTGTTTGCGTCCCATCTCACTGCACAAGTGTGCGACTGAATACCAGGGTGGAAGCTTTCATCTTCGACCGTGACAGTTGATGACTTGGAAGATGTTGGAGCTAACGTCAGTGTATTTTATTCATGCCATATATTTTTTTTTTTATGTAGCCGGTGTACTTTAGACGTATGACTTGATATTTGAAATAAATACTTCGAAGTATCGATATATGGTGTTTCGTTTTTTTCGTTCGCGGTCTTTCGATTTCCGAGATTGGTGCAGGAGTCATTACCGTTTGCCATGCATCTGCCGTGATGTTGCCTTGTCGTGGAGAAGAGCACGGGGGGATGTGTTGATGGTCGCTTGTAGCGAGCAGTGGAGATTTTCGTTGTGCTCGCAATAACATAACGTAAGATGACCCCTTGCAGACCGAGGAGTTCCAAACAGGATAATAATCATTGTGCTACTAGTAGTGGGACAAGGGGATGACGGGGTTATGGACAAATGTTGTTCTTGGCATTTTTGGTGTCCCTGTTTGTGTCGTGCTTTAGCACGGAGCCACTCCACCTAGCGACAACAATGATATAATTTGCGAGAAAGAGACTGTCGCCCCTGGGTGTCTGTCGGATGGGCTCGTAAACTGTTAATCTTCAAAGGTCAAGAGTGTATCACACTCGGCCACGTTGTGGGGTTCTTGGTTTCGAAGGACATCGGCTGCTGAGAGCGCATAGCGCGGGTGGGCGCAATTCGACGCGCATCTATGATCGACGTAAGTCCCGACCCCTTCTCGCGATAAGAGTGCAGGCACGTGCCGTAGTGGGGAAGGGGAGGAAAGTGTTGCTGTTTCTGTGGTACCATGCCACCCATACGTACTTTAGGGCATTGACCACGAACTAGCTCGGCGTGTTCGGTGCGGCTTTGGGGACGAAAGAACAAAATCTGTAGACGCTGTGTAGAGCCCTCTAGAGTACCCACCGGTCTGGTGTCCAAATCCGTGGTGTTGTGGTGTCGTACGGTAACAATATGACCTCCAGACGAGCGGCGTGAACCAACGAACTCGCAACACACTTCGGACGAAATGCGGTAGAAGAGATGAAACAAACACACGATGGGTAAGTAAGCATTTCTTGATAATTTTCAACCCACCGCATCGCACCCGACCGCTAGATACGAGGATTTCCCCCCGTGCAATGAAGTCGTGGTGGAGCTTCGCGCTCCTCTGATATCTGCTACAGTGAACCACAGTTAGTTGTTGGCGCCTACCGCAAATAAATGCTGCATCTCATTGATTGCTAGTAGCGTTGGCGTGCACATACAACTTGGAATTACTAGCGGTGAATAATCGTTTTTCATATAATAATGTCATCGTATGTACGAGATGAAGGGGAACATCCCTCCTATAAATACTACACTGGTTGATGTGGTTGACGTGGTTGATTATGTTATCATATCATACCAGGGAAAAAGTTACACACAATAATTCAAACAGTTAACAAAAACAGTTGGCCGTCCTTCCGTCCTGTCACCCCTTTCAGCGCCGGAAAAAACACGCACGCACGTTGTTCTGCAAAACCTCCAACGGCATCGATATGGTCTTGTTTGTTTCATTCGCTTGAAGATGGTTTCTTCTCCAGACCAGCCTTTTTTTTGTTTTGGTTGCATGCGGTGTCACCAGTGCCTTTGCATAACGCTTTTCGTCGCCCTTGTGTGGCTTACTTTTTGTCCCTACGCTCAGCTTGCGTTAACATACGCACCGGTAACTTGATAGATACGGGGACATCGTCTGCCGCCCTTCGTCTGCCATCGTTGTGTTTGTGCTCACTTGAAATACAGCCAGGTGCACTAGCTGATGGAAACTCAAGTTACAGATTTTGTGCGGTCGACACCCTAAGAAAGTTTCGCACGGCATGGAGGGTGCTTGGGCAAAGCACGCCCTTTCTGTGACATCTATCTGACTGGTGTTAGGCGGAAACACCTCCAACTAGACTAGTCTAGTGGTTTACCACCCATTAGTACCACACCTCTCGACGCCCGTCTGAAGTACCGCATGATGTTTTCCAATGGACCAGTTCAGTGCTGCAAGCCCCCTTCTTAGCCGTGTTTGCGTTACACCCCCATCTGCTTGCGGTATGTGAGCCCCATGCCTTTCTTTGCAGCCACGGCCACCATCCACTTATCATCACACCACCGTGTAGAGTGTGCCAGCCTGGAAACGCTATATCTCAAGTCCAGCACCAACAACACATTGATCAATCGAGGCACGCTGCATATACTACTACCGCCTATGCCATTTCACACCTTGTTGTACGCATATAGACTATGCATTGGAGTGTTGACGCGTCCTGTGGTCCCGTGGTCTTCCTTGATGCCGTGACGAATATAGGTCTACATACCAGGCCCCATTAACTGTAGCATTCTGCAGCGCGACGTCAATGCACGCGAACATAAGTTGCAGCTTTTTGTGCCCAATTGGATCCTGAGATATCAGCCACCCAACCGAAGCTTCCCGGACAAGAAGACCAACAGTGCCTCGCATAATTATACGACAGTTAGTTACAGATATCTGCATATACTATATACTATATACTATATACTATATACTATAGACTATAGACTATAGACTATTAGACTATACCAGTATCGAACAGCCGAATGCCACAAGCAAACTCTTGACAGTATTCGGTGCGAGATATCATATCACAGGCCAATATTTAACCCAAACCGAACCAATTATCATCAACCAACTGCAACTACAAAGTCCCATCATCACAAAACAAGTTGCCGCCGAGATACAAACGTCAATTTCAATACCAGTATGTGTCCCTGGCAAGCATACGCAACCCTACTGAGGTTATTTCATAACTCTGAGATAGAATAGAAGCACCTTTCTTTGTTCTTGTTGTTAGTGCGGTTAAATAAAAAATGCCGTTGCAGCCGGTGTCATGTTTCACTACTGTCAGGATTGTTAACTTGATTGAATCATGTTTTTAGCTTGTTTAATTTTTTTTGTGGTCAAGTGTCGTTGCAACCCAGTGTTCTCTCTCACTGTTGACCTTGTCAAGTCAGGTGGAAGAATCGAAGTGCATCTGTAACAACTCCCCCCCTCCCCTTCGAATATTACGCCCTCTTCTCACCGGTTGCACAACTTACAGGATATAAACTGATGCACTCCTTCCACAACCGTCAGACTTGTCCCGTAAAAAGGGTTTAAAGTTTCCACGCACAGATTGGGTTGCCCCCCCCTCTCCCCACTCACCACGCACTCCTCTTTTTCACCCCCGGCCCCCCGGTTACTTTTTACGTTTTTTTCAACTCCGCCAGGGCCTCTTCTAACCAGTTATACGACTTACAGTTTTCACTTGATAAACTGATGCACTTCCTTCTACAGCTAGCTGACAGATTTTGTCCCACGCAAAACCGGGTTTTACTGTTTCCCCCTACATACATTGCATTTCAAGGGGAGTCGCCGACCTATGTCCTTAATGAGGACACACGCGCAGTGAGTGGTAACACGCGCGATCGGAGTATTACACACAGCGTGCAAGGATGAGGTTCGACTAAACATTCGATCTTATAGCTGGAGTGTATTACACTATAATGTATATAATAATTGCCTTGCTTGATAAAACAGCAACCAACCTCAATCGCAAGAATAAATTCGAGTAAGAATGCAGTATTTTCGGGAAGGGTACATCAAACAAACGAGAGCATGCTCTGGAAAAACCTTCAAGCAATGGACTATAGGCAATACCATATCAACATAGAAACCTTACCTCCAGATAAAACCACCTCCCGTGCTGCATACCGATGCTCTGCAAGAACAGCAGCACTGCAGCAAGTCTCCCATAGAACACACCTCAAAGCCAACAATAATTTTATTCGAAATCTAACAAAAATTTTCTTCGGCTAGACTAGATACTCTTCACGTGGGTATGCAAACGATCGATTGGATCTAGTGGATGTAACGATGAAGCCCACGTATTAATATTAACGATGACACGATCAAACCCGTGTCTACAACGATTTCGCGAGATAGTTGGCGTGCTACTCTGCTGACGTGCGTGGGAAAGGTCAAAATGCACGATAACTGCACTCCTCTTCCGCCGAAGAATAATAACGCATGCTGGCCTTCTGGCAAAGAACGATGCACACAGCACCAGCACACGCCACCACGGGCCCGCTAGGGACAAAACTCCGATCATGAGCGGAGTTGTGTGCAAACCTCGCATCCACGTGTATCTCCGACTGATTCCCACTACCAAAACCCCTCTGAAAATCTACACCGCATCTATTTGCGGACGTAATGGATATCAAAACAAAATCTCGTGCTGCTGCGGTCAGTGCAAATCCATCCTCCCGCATACGTAGGGAGTTGTGTTCAGACTAGTGTACGCAAACTTAAAGGCAGACAGCGCACCGCATGCGATATTCGATTGCTCTTATCTCGCATGCTGTCGAGCAACCTGTTTTTCGGCAGGGAGGACAGCGCCGCGCGAACTCGTTTACATCAAATCACAGACCAATTGGCAAGCGAGCGTAGGCACAGGTCATGACGGCCCTTCCTTGCCGCTCCGCGATTTCCATATTTTGTGTTACTGCTGCATACACCTCGTTACACAGACGTGCAAAATATAGCAATCAAACAATCGGCGAGGAGTCAAACTCCTGCATCGATCATCATCAATCATCCTAGGAGGTTTCCACGTCCTCAAGCGCTCGCAACATTCAATGCGCGCCGAACACACAGCCTCAAGATAGTTGGCAACCTGCGTACCATTCCAACTTCCCACCGAGTTGATGATACGAATGAAACTGGTGCAGGTGCGCACGAAAAAACTGCTTACACGCGTCAATCTACCATGTGGCCTCCAACACCAACTGAATTTTTTTCTGGTCAACTCAACTCATTAGACTAGAGGCTTTACCCCTCGGCGACCTTCAAGGCAAGGCCTGTTCGCCGGTGTCATCCCTTCCCCTTGGTACGTGCCTTCATCACTTTTACCAGGCGCAGGGTCTAGCATTCGAACTGATTGTCGACTTACATCGAATTCCGTCCACTTAACCTCTCGCACTTTCGCGGCTTCATCTGGGTTTGTTTATGCAAAGGTCCCCTCTCTCTGCCTTGCGGGATGGTAAACTTCGAAATCAACCTCCAGGGCAACGCTGCTTTGAACGTTGTTCATGCGGACACTGAAATTAGTCAAACCTGTTGTACCAGAAGCTGTGTTCGACATCCGATTCGTATGTACTCTATCTATTTGTTTATCCGATCTCTATGACGCCGCAATGTTCAAATAATCCAATCCCCATACATGCGACCATGTTCTTGTTGTGTCGATGGAATCAACCAAAAATACAAAGAAAACGGAATGCATCGGCAGGAGGAGCAATGAACCGCGACAAGCCAACTGATGGTACGAAGCTAACCTCGAACTTTGTTCCTCCTTGACTCTCTCTCCCTCGCCTGTGAAAGGGCTTCCCCGTTCGTCCGTCCACCTCGCCCCCCACCGTGAGCTAGGGTGTCCGACCGTTGCCGATCCTTGTCCCCTTTCCACTTCTTAACCACGTTAGCAATGGCCAGCGCCCCTCCGAGCACTAATTACTTCGTCGACCCATTCTCCGCCAACGTGCTTGCTTTCGTGAAAAGGAGGGCAAAGTACAAGCTAGCCAAGGTTCCGCTGATACCCTAGCGGTGCAGGTTCATAAGTAAGGCTGTGTTATGGAAGGGAGACATTGTCTCCGAAACAAACGGGAACACCAACGCGAGGGAGAGCACAGCGGTCATTTGATCCATCCTGTTGAAAATGAAAAACCACTGAAGCAGCACTGCACTACTTTGTAATAGTATCGAGATGGTCTGCGCGTGCCCCACGCGCTGACAAAGAGCGGTACACTTGTCATCGTTTGCCTATCCAGCATTAATGCAAATATATTTACTTTTCCGACGAAGCCACCAGATAAATAATGCGGGAATGCCCAAAGAGGCATCAGACTCGCGCAACAGCAGTGTACGCTGTGTGTTTTGCGGTGGAGTACGTATGCCATAAACTTTAGCTCTGCACGTATCATCCATAATGTATAGGAGTCCCTCTGAGCAGCGCGCAGGGTGCACGCGGTGAACGCCGCTCGGTTGTGATACCCGCATGGGGTTTCCCGGTTCTACCCAACACGCTACATTAAATTATATGCGCAACCTTTGATCATCACGTACGTCCCAAAGCTGACCGAGTTCACATACATATAGACTGCCAAGACTGACAAGACTACCACCTGAGAGAGCGTCCTCAGCGGCTCCGCTGTCGTAGCGCTGACTCGCGTGTCCCATCGCTAGCTCTGGATACAGCGCTGGTGCTCGAGAAGACCCAAGCTTAAAGGAGAGTGAGATACCCGGGCGAGCACAACTCCTCACTTAGGAGCTGGAGATCATGTTTCTCTCGTCGGTCCGCCATATATATCTTGCCCCCATTTCCCTACTTGGCAACCCCCTACTGAAAACCCGTTCTTAGATCTATAAAACCACCGTAACAGAAGCACTCGTGAAAACTGTCAACGGCCGCGGGGTGGCGAAGATTTTTTAGGGGGGCACAAACAGGAAACCGTCGGGAGGAAAGAACGTGTGAAAAGGAACAACTGCCAGGCGGAGGCGGAGATCTTCCAGCGAATACACGAGAAAAAAAGACATACACCCAAAATGTTACATACAACAAGTGAATAACATAGAAAAAAGGAAAGATAACATAGTTAGTTGTTGACAAAATGAAAGCATAGCAGAAAATACGAACATTGAATGGATACACCCCAAGTCCGTATCGTATACAAGATATCTATCTGCATCAACAGTACACGTACGTCCTCAAAAGAAGACAACAACACCGACAGAGGGAGTGAGAGGGAGACCGAGGGAGACCGAGGGAGAAAGACACAGACAAAGGGAGTGGGGGAGAGGAGAAAGGCGGGGGGCGTGTGAGTCGGAGAAGTACCGTAACGTTTCTGCCAGCATTTATTCGGTGGGTGTTCGTACTAAATTTGGCGTGTTTGTTGGAAGTAAGTCAGATAAAACTACTGTTGAATGTATAGTTCGGGTAAGCTCTTTTGAAAATGGTCAAACAGACTAATACCTCACGAATACCTTAGCAAATGGCGTCGTCGACAGACCACGTTTTTGTTGGGTCGTAGGTTCAAATCCCACCATCCACAACAACAATCTTTTTTAGACTTTCCCCTTGTCGAACTTGAAAAATACTCTCCCCGGTATACCCAGGAAATAAAACCGCTTGGATATTGACATATATATATCCGGTGGACCTGCTATCCCGCCGTTTCAGGGAGGGAGAGTGTTATAATTATTAATAGTAGGCTTAGTTTGGGTAAGTTATTGGTTAACCTTTTCCAAGTTGTCGAACGGACTAGTACCCCACTAGTCTAGGTCTAATACCTTAACATGAATATACTGCTCGGGCCAATCAGTATCATAGATTCCTACTACTACAGCAAGTTACATACTGGGCCAGTGCCCAGTGTAACAGTACTCCGAGTGGGGGATGGGATGCGTGGTTATCGGTGTTGGGAAGCGTGTCCCCCATGGGTTCCGGTGTCGTTACTATTATTAGTCTCTCCTCACGGCTCACTGGCTAGACTAGGCTCAAAGCTTATTATTATTATTCATTATTAGAGTGCTAAAAGGACGACACTGCGCAGGTGAACACTGGTCGCACTGGATGTAGATGGATAGAATCAAGTATCAGCTTAATAATGTAAAGAATCAACCGAGAGCCCATACGATAGATGAGGGGCATGAAGGGTAGGGGCTGTTATTTTTAATAAGTCGTTGTTTCGACGTTGATTCCTTTGTCGCGCGATTCACGTCCAAGCTCGAGATACAAGCAAGATACATGTACAACGTGTATGAAAACACGTGGAAGTGTGGTGAGTTTAAGTGTTTTCTCCCCATCGGCCGGAGGATGAAAAACACATTAATTTAATGTAAAATAAAAGATACGATCGATGGAGGCATTAAGGTATACATCTTTTTGGCGAAAATGTTTATGAATTACGGGCCTCCTTAATTAACCTATAAATTCGATCGATGTATCATACAACAACAAACTATGAAGATTTAACACGTTATTTACTACACTTAAACACTGGGTTGCATGCTGCATCTAACATCAAACCTTCTACATTAGTAAACATTACAAGCCAGATGATATAAAGGGATGTCTTATTGCTTCAATCGTCAGGTTTGTCCCCTTTGAGAATTTATAGTTTCCGCGCACATATTGAAATGTCCCGCCCCCCCCCCCCCCCCCTCCCCTCCCCCTCCACTGACCTCTTTTTCATAACAAACCCCAACCCTTCCCCCCCCCCGCCCCTCCGTCCCCCGATCCCCCCCCCCCCTTCCGCCTAGTCTGTCCAAACGCCCCACTCACAATCAAAATCGGCCTGAGTAATAAACACCTATACGCAGTTGATACCACGTCATTATCTTTCTGACCATCCATGACGAAGGTTTCAATTATTCCCCCCCCCCCCCCCCCCCCCTCCAACGCCCCCTCTTTTCCGACCACCTACACGATCGCCTAGACCTAGCACCACGCGTATAACAAGCTGCTACATATCTTTGATCTCACAGCCGAAGTGTATTTGAATATTATTTGTGACCTAAACCTCCTAAAAATCCCCCCCCCCCCTCTTGCTCTCCCTTACTCAAACGCCCCACCAAATATCAAAATCCGCCACATTAACAAACACTTCACGCACAGGATATCACCTCATTATCTTTCGAGAGCCATCCATGCCGCTGTGTTCCCCCCCCCCTCCCCCCCCTCCAACGCCCCCTCTTTCCCGACCACCTGCACGATCGCCTAGACCTAGCACCACGCGTATAACAAGCTGATACATATCTTTGATCTCACAGCCGAAGTGTATTTGAATATTATTTGTGACCTAAACCTCCTAAAAAATCTCCCCCCCCCCCCCCCCCCCCCTCTTGCTCTCCCTTACTCAAACGCCCCACCAAATATCGAAATCCGCCACATTAATAAACACTTCACGCACAGGATATCACCTCATTATCTTTCGAGAGCCATCCATGCCGCTGTGTCCCCCCCCCCCCCCGCCTCGAACGCCCCTTTCTTCCCCATCACCCGCACCTTCGCCTAGACCTAGCACCACACGTATAACAAACCCCTCACCTAAACCCCTTTCCCCCCCCCCCCCCGCCCCCCGCCCCCGCCCCCACCCCCTACCCTCCCCCCCCAACCCATCCCAACCCCACCCCCTCGAACACTCCACCCTCTCTTTACTCACTGATTGTACGACTTACCCCAGAATATACACGATAAACTGATGTATTATTTCCAAAAATATCACATTTATCCCCTCGAAATAATGTATAGTTTCCAGGCACATATCGAGCTGCCCCCCCCCCCCCCCCCCCCCCCCCGCCCCCAATAATATACTGGTGCCAAAACCGTCAGATTTATCCCCTCGAAAGGATTTATAGCTTACATGCACAAATTGCCCCTTTCCCCCCCCCCCCCCGCCCGCCCCCCTCCAAACCCGCTCGCTTTTGATCAAAACCAGGCCCCCCCTTTGCCTTCACAGCTGTCAGATTTTGTCCCCCTCAGAAACGGGTTTTATAGTTTCCGCGCACAGACTGACTAAAATCATCCTGTTGACCCTGACAGCTACACTGTAGCTGTAAGGGGAGTCGCCGACCTATATCCTTAATGAGGACACACAACTCGTAATGCGCGCGATCGGAGTATCACACACAGCTTGCAAAGATGAGTTTCGACGAAATCTTCGATCTCACAGCTGGAGTGTATTTTAATTTTTATAATAAATCACCCCCCCCCCCCCTCAAGTCACTGTTAAACAGACAATACACAAATAATTGGAACCTATGGTGTAACAATGCTGCGACCGACGTTGGATACCCTCACGACAAACTCAAGCCCCCCCCGATTTCTCACGACATCCCACCCGAACGATGAAACAGAAACGTATGCTATTACACTGCGACCGGCACACCAACTTGACCGATTCTACGATAGCCCCCCCCAAAACCAACGATTTTCTCCAATGAATGACCGTTTCGGGGCTGCTCGACACAAGGAAGGATACTATTGAAAGAAAGATATCCACACATTTTCTTGCGTGCAAAGGTCTATCGATCGATGACGTCGGGGAGGGTGTCGAGGGACACCGGATTTCAGCAGACACGGCCGGGAGCTGGTTTTGAAACCGGCGATTTCGTTAAAGAAATGTTGGGGGGGCTACCGTAGAGCGACTCACTTACGGTTGACAAGAAAAATGCACTCATGAAAATTATGCTATAACACTGCGACCGACCTTGTATACCCTCATGTTATAGTGTTCCACTAGGTATCCGCTATCTGCATGAGCAATGATAAACAAACCGTCCATCTCTGCGGAAACGTTATATAATCTGTTGATATCTATAAGTCTGATTTCCGTTATTTTAATTGTCGAGCGATTCGGAATCATTAGAGTGTGCAGGAAGGCTGACGAGGGATCCAGGATTCAAAACGTACGTGCGTATATTTATAAAAAATGAAAACACACTCCAGCTGTGAGATCGAAGATTTTGTCGAAACTCATCTTTGCAAGCTGTGTGTGATACTCCGATCGCGCGCATTACGAGTTGTGTGTCCTCATTAAGGATATAGGTCGGCGACTCCCCTTACAACTACAGTGTAGCTATCAGGGTCAACAGGGTGATTTTAGTCAGTCTGTGCGCGGAAACTATAAAACCCGTTTCTGAGGCGGACAAAATCTGACAGCTGTGGAGGGAAATGTATCATTTTATCAAGTGAATCTTGTGAGTCGAATAACCGGTGAGGGGGGGGGGCGGAGTTTTGAAGGACGTGGGGGCCTGGTTTCGATCAAAAGCGAGCGGGTTTGAAGGGGGGGGGGGGAAGGGGGGGGCAATTTGTGCATGTAAGTTATTAATCCTTTCAAGGGGATAAATCTGACGGTTTTGGCACCAGTTTATTATTGCGGGGGGGGGGTGGGGGGGGGCAGCTCAATATGTGCGTGGAAACTATACATTATTTTGAGGGGATAAATGTGACGGTTTTGGAAATAATGCATCAGTTTATCATGTATATCCTGGAGTAAGTCGTACAATCAGTGAGTAAAGAGAGGGTGGAGTGTTCGAGGGGGTGGGATTGGGATGGGTTGGGGGGGAGGAGGTGGGGGGTGGGGGCGGGGGGGGCGGGGGAGGGGGCGGGGGGGGGCGGGGGAGGGGGGGCGGGGGGGAAAGGAAGGGTTTTAGGTGAGGGGTTTGTTATACGTGTGGTGCTAGGTCTAGGAGATGGTGCGGGTGATGGGGAAGAAGGGGGCGTTCGGGGCGGGGGGGGGGGGGAAAGCAGCGGTATGGATGGCTCTCGAAAGATAATGAGGTGATATCCTGTGCGTGAAGTGTTTATTAATCTGGCGGATTTCGATATTTGGTGGGGCGTTTGAGTAAGGGAGAGCGAGAGGGGGGCGGGGGGGGGGGGGGGGGGGGGGGGTTAGCAAGTTTAGGTCACAAATAATATTCAAATACACTTCGGCTGTGAGATCAAAGATATGTAGGGGCTTGTTTTACGCGTGGTGGTAGGTCTAGGCGATCGTGCGGGTGGTTGGAAAAGAGGGGGCGTTGTATATATCGCATATCGCACAGTGGGGAGAAAACAGGGCGTATAATCGTACACTAGATAATAATAATGTGGAAAAGAAGTACAGACAGATATATATGTTAACACTGCGGTAGACCACAATAACAACCTATTACGCAGGGTATTTCGTGCCTCCGGCCATTTGCGTGATCGCCTGACAACCTTTACTAAACAAACGCTGTAGCATATATATGCCTAACGAAGTAACGTCACCCTCGCGTTCAATAGTGGTGACATCGCATGCCCACGTCACCTCGCTTGCTGTCTTTGTAAGATGTATCTCTGTCTTAGAATTATGGACCTCAGAGCCCCACATCGGCACGGTAAAAATCATGGGCGTAAAATCGTGCATTAGAGACAACAAGGAGGTCAGGCAGATATTTAAAATTGCGGTAATCTGTTATCAGGCTTAGTTTGGGTAAGCTAAGGTAAGCTATTGGTTAACCTGCGCAAGTGGTCAAACGGTATAATACCCCGCTAATTTCCTTAACAAATGGGATTATCGACAGACCATGGGTTTTTGGGTCGTGGGTTCGATCCCTGCCATCCACAATAATGAACTTTTCAGATTTTCCCCATGCCGAACTTGAAAAATACTCTCCCTGGTATCCCCAGGAAATGAAACGGCTTAGATATTGACAGAGGTCCGCCGTATATCCGGCCGACCTGCTATCCCGCCGTTTCAGGGGGGGGGGGGTGTTATAAGGCTTAGTTTGGGTAAGCTATTGGTTACCCTTTTTTTGCATGTGGTCGAACGGACTAATACCCCACTGATAACCTTAACAAAACCACACTACCAACCTATTACGTAGGGTATTCCGTACCTACCGTTTGCATGATCGCCTTCCAACCTATGCCAAGCGAAGTATGACTAACGAAGCAGTAACGTAATTGAGCGCGTGTACACTAACCGTTCCTTTCAGAACACCGACCATTTGCATTTCCCCCTTTCGTGCTCAATGGCGGTGACATTGCATGACCACATCACCTCGCCTGTTGTATTTAGCAATATGTATGTATCTATTATGGATATTGTGGTATACCCCAGCACGGTGGCAGAGAGAGAGGCTGTGTCCCCGACGCCAGTCGGGTTGGTGACACTGTGCAGTGGATAGCCTGGAAGACTCGAGTGCTTCCGTGTTTAGGAGAACGCAGCTGCCGAACGCGAGATGAAAAGCCTCAACGACCGCAAGGTCTACAAACTCGTCCCGCGCTCAGCCGTCCCTCCGGGAAGGAAGCGCATCAAGTCCAAGTGGGTGTTTAAACGCAAGGCCGACGGCTCCTTCAAGGGACGTGTCGTGGCCTAGGGCTGGAACCAAGTTCCCGGACTCGACTGCGGCAACAACACGTCCCAAGGCTGGAATCTGAAAACCGACCACACCGCATGCCACCCATGGAACCCAAGCAATGAACTTGTAAATAATCCGAGGAGAGCAAAACATGAACTGATAATGATGCAAGAAGAAAGAATGAACGAAAGAAGTAGAAAACGAACGAAGCAACAATACATGTTTAGTCAAGTGCTTTTTGGTGTTAAGTGGAGAAGTGTTTTGTCACACTTCACTGGTGGCTCGCTGCGCGAGAAGGCACTTGACGATCGTCGGTAGTGGCGGAATGTTTCATCACATTCGACTGCGCGAGAAGTCACTTGGCGATCGTCGGGAGTGGCGGAATGTTTTGACACACTGGCCTGCGCGAGAAGGCACTTACTTGGCGATCGTCGGGAGTGGCTGGATGTTTTTTCACACTTGACTGCGCGAGAAGGCACTTGGCGATCGTCGGGAGTGGCTGAATGCTTTGTCACACTTGACTGCGGGAGAAGGCACT
Organism: Undaria pinnatifida; assembly: GCA_012845835.1. Classification (NCBI taxonomy): domain Eukaryota; class Phaeophyceae; order Laminariales; family Alariaceae; genus Undaria; species Undaria pinnatifida. The sequence continues at coordinate 13,857,119 of JABAKD010000023.1, forward strand.
TGGCGATCGTCGGGAGTGGCGGAGTGTTTAGTCGGCGACTTTCGCTTTGAGGCGGAGAAATGTCACCGATGGCATGCTCGTGCTTAGTCCCCTGGAAAGGGAACAGCAGAATTTGGCGAGGAAGGCCGCATGGTGTGATGACAACGTCCGCATGCATGGATTACGTTGTACGCAGGTGTAGGATGTAACGTGCTGAAAGACACGAGCACTTGTCACAGGACGCACAGCCGTAGCTGGAGACGCATAGTCTAGACTACACACTTCGTACATAGGAGATGATGCATGCACAGGTGGTGATGGAAGGGATTTGTACCGCAGGAACGCTGGAGGAAGGTGAGGTAGTATGGCAGGTTCGAACACGTACGCGCATCCTACACACGCAAACATATAGGAGTACTGCTGCGCTACACATGTCATAAACATGTATGTGTACTACACACACAGACACCGAGAGCTGTGTGCACACCGCTGTACACACCTGCATACACAGGTGGTGATGGAAAGGATTTGTACCGCAGAAACGCTGGAGGAAGGTGAATTGGTATGTATGGCAGGTTCGAACACGTACGCGCATCCTACACCCGCAAACACACAGGAGCACTACTGCTGCGCTACACATGTAGACTGTGTGCTACACACAGCGATAGGTGTGTGCGCACTGCGGTACATGCACACACTGCTGTGACCATGCTGAGTGCGCAGCGTATAAACAGTGCCGTGTACACACCTGCTTTCACATGTGATGGAAAGGATCTGTACCGCAGGAGCGCTGGAGGAAGGTGGGGTAGTATGGCAGGTTCAAACACGTACGTATTCACATGTGATGGAAGGGATTTGTACCGCAGGAGCGCCGGAGGAAGGTGAGGTAGTATGGCAGGTTCGAACACGTACGCGTATCCTACACACGCAAACACACACGAGTCCTGCTGCGCTACACATGTATGTACCACGCAGAGAGAGCCCTGTGAATGTGTATCAAAAGAGTTGGTCTCCCCAGTCGTCAAGATACCGCTCTGCTGTAGGGACGTTCCGCTGCATGGTGTGTGTGCGGAAATTCTGCCGCAGCACGAGGAGGTGGTACCCCGTAAGGTTTGAAGAGGGCGAAGAATACGCAGCCGCAGAGAAGGAGGAGCCTAGAACGAGCGAAGAGACTCATAGCAGACACCCACAGCACGCGGCGGAGATGAGCTGCGACAGGAACCAGCGAGAGAAAATATGCCGCAGTCGCCGCCGCATGCAGACACGGCAGACCACACGGGCAGGATCGAACAGCAAAGGCGCAAAAGGTCCAGTGCAACGCCGAGGAGCGCGGTGTATCCGACGAGAGATAGACATAGAGGGTGTGCGGTGTGCGCTGCGAGGTTGTATCCGACGAGGGATATAAATTGAGGGTGTGCGGTGTGCGCTGCGAGGTTGTTTGCGTGCCAGGGTGTAGTTCGTAGCGCCGTTTGATTTGAAGCGAAGCCGTTTGAATTTTATGCTTTTGTAAGGACGAGGCGGTTTTTCTCGGAGGGTTTTTTGTTTTCGCAGCCCAGGGCACAACGAAGTGAAACGTTTTTGGTGTGTGTTGTGTTCGTTGTCCGAAATGCCCCGCACGGGCAGGATCGAACAACAGAGGCGCAAACGTTCCAGCGCATGCACCACCAGCGCTGGGTTGGCAGGGCAGCCGAACGGTGCTTGGATGCTACTGGCAGTGTTGTAGTGTGTGTTGGTGTTGGTGTGTGTGTCCCAAAATGCACCACCAGCGCTGGGTTGGCAGGGCAGCCGAACGGTGCTTGGATGCTACTAGCAGTGTAGTAGTGTGTGTTGGTGTTGGTGCGTGTGTCCCAAAATGCACCACCAGCGCTGGGTTGGCAGGGCAGCCGAACGGTGCTTGGATGCTACTAGCAGTGTCGGGGGGGGGGGCGAACCCCCCCCCCCGGGACGCCCTTCAGTGTGCGTTGGCAGGGGCCTGACACAGTGTGCGCTGGAAGTACCCCCATCAGTGTGCGTTGGAAAACGTATATGGAAGAAGTATTAAATGGATTTTTAACACCTACGCTCCGGTGTGGGGGATCCAGAGCGTGCGAATGGTGGCGTGCATCACCGTGGAGGTCAAAATCATCTCCGACCACATGGATGTTTCTACCGCTTTCCTCTACGCGGACATCCAAGAAGTGTTCGTTGAACAACCACCCGGTTTCGAGGTCAAGGACAAGGATGGAGGTGACATGGTAATGCAGCTGAAGAAGAGCCGCTACGGACTTGCTCAAAGCCCAGGCAACTGTTTCAGCACCATCGATCCCGTGCTTGTCGAGATTGGCTTCGGCGCACTCTAGTCAGACCCGTGCGTGTATTTGTACGATCACAACGGGGCCAAGATCTACCTGACTCTCTACGTCGATGACCTTCTCCTGGCCGGAAACGACTCTAACGCCATTTCGATGGTGAAAGGGAAGTTGCAAAGCCGCTTCAAAAGGACCGACAAAGGGGAAGCATCTCTCGTACTCGAAATGAAAATCAAGAGGGATCGCGAGGCAGGTACCTTGACTATTTCCCAAGAGGCATACTGCAAATCGATCCTTGAACGGTTCGGGATGTCGGACTGCAAGCCGACTAGTTCACCTGGTTACGGCTCCGAAATCTCAAACAACCAGCCCGAGGACACACGTCTCAACGAGGAGGAGACGCGCAAGTACCAAGGTATCGTCGGATCGCTCATGTACATTGCGCAAGTGCTGAGGTATGACATCATGTACGCGACAGGGTAACTGGCCCGCCCGATGGCGAAACCCAGCAAGGTGCACATGGTGGCGGCAAAGCATACTCTTCGCTATCTAGCAGGAACGACCAACTTCAGCATCACCTACCAGAAAGGTGGTTTTAAGCTCGCGACCTTCTCGGACTCGAACTGGCCAAACAACCCTGACAACGGGAAGTCGACCTCAAGCTACGTGACGATGCTGGCAAACGCTCCGATGAGCTTCAGGTCGGTGCTGCAAGGTCTGACTGCGATGTCCACCATGGAAGCGGAGCTGGTCGCGTCCGCCCTGGCGATGAAGGAAGCAGTGTTTTGCTCAAACATACTGACGGAGCTTGGATTCGGGAAGGAGTTTGCACAAATGCCTGTGTACTGCGACAACGCGGCTACCCTGCATGCATTGGGGAACCGGTCCTTCAGCTCGAGGACCAAGCACATCGCATTGCGCTTCTTCTTTATCCGAGCACTGGTAACGGAGGGGAGGATCTCCATCCATTACGTCCTGACGGAGGACAACCTCCCCGAAATCAGTACAAAGCACTTCAACAAGCACAGGTTCAAGCACCTTATGGACCTCATTAACAAGTTCGACGTCAACAAGTTCACCACCGTCGAATTTAAAGAAAAATGAGTGATTTGTTTGTTTGACTCTGTCTGTTTGGAATTAGCTTACACTTTTGATTTCTTTCGTAGGGTTGAAGATTGTAATTGGTTGAGCAGGAAACAATGAATATCATCGAAGCCGGTGTTCACCAACAAAGTCCATTAATCATCGAAGCCGGTGTAGCAGGCTGCCCCCGTGACAGCGACAGCGGGAGCACCCATGGCCAATTGTTTGCAAACCACCTCGGTCCAACACAGGCGTTCAACCAAAAAATCTCACACCTATCAGTAGGTAGCACCCAACACTGCATGCATGATATACGAGGTATACAACAATATAACACGTACCACCATGGTCTGTTGTATTTGCGTTATAGATGAAAAAATACACTTCAGCTGTGAAATCGACCAAACATAATACAGGTAAAAAATCAGCTTGTTTGCAAGCCCCGTGTGTGACACTTCCATCGCACATGTTACGGGGTATGTATGCCCTCGTGAAGGATACAGGTCGGTGACTCCCCTGCGGATGCCAGGGTCTACAGGACAAAGACGTTCAGCCTTGTTCTGCGCACGGAAACTGGATAAACCACATTGAGGGGGACTTAACCAGACATCTGTGGAATTAAGTATTCATAACACGAATAACTAGTATAATGTTGGTTAACGTTTGGACTGGGCTGCTTGGGTCTACCGGGTTTATGTTACGGTGGTTTCTGGGTGCAAGAAGGGGTTTCCAGCCGGGGGCTGGCAAGTAGGAAAATGGGGATACAATCGGGTGGACTCCAGAGAAACATGCCTTCCGGCTCCTAGTGCGGATTTGTGCTCGCTCGGGTACCTCTCTCTTCTGTACGCTTGGGTCTTCTCGTGTGCCAACGCTGTATCAAAAGCTAGAGATGGGACGCGAGAGTCAGGACTACGACAGCGAAGCCGCTAAGGATGCTCTTCCAGGTGGTAGTCCTTGTAGTCATGGTAAAGTCTCAGTGGCATATATTTGAACTCGGTTAGCTTTGGAACGTGATGGTTTTAAAATATTGCGCATAAATGAAGTTAGCTTGTGAGCTAGAACCGGGAAGCGCCTTGACAGTGTCACAACCGAGCCGCGTGCAGAATTCACGAGGCTATGGAGAAATCCCTCTACATTACGAACAATGCGTGCAAAGCTACCGTTTATGACATGGTGTCCAATCCGAGAATCTAATCGGAATCGGGTTTCCACAAGTTTATCACTATACTGGTGTGCTGGTAGACCTAAACGTGCAACACATCAGATCATGCGATGCGCAGGTCTGCAAGGCAGACCTGCGGTGTCAAATGTACTCTTGCAAGTAAACAATACCTGGTACCTGGGGTCTGGTATCGGGGCTGCAGTTAGCAATAGCAGAGGGGGGATGACTCCGTTAAGCATAAGCATCATCAACGTTGGTACGTGTACGAAGCTTCACAAGACGTAGACTACAAGCAGTACTTAACGGACTGAATTCAAATACGGACCAATGCGTTCAATATGCACAACAAGGCGGTACAATTTCAAAATCACAGTAAGATTGCTCATGGGGCGTGCTTTATATATAGCCTATATGACACGTCATACGTCGATGACAACATTTTTCGACACCTTGTCTCGTACCTAGTCGAATCAGTATGAAGATAAAGCCACGGCTACACTGGAATCTCCCCTGTACTCGTGAGAGTGCGCGTGCGATCGAAGCTACAATGCCCAATAATAAATGGCGGGGGAAGCTTGGCGCTCTACCACTGCCGCTTGCTGGTGTGAATGACTTCCGCGGTATTGATGTCGAGTGTTCAGGAGTGTCGGCCCTGTCTTGGTCCTGGACGGGTGTTGTCTGAGGCCGACACTCACATTCTATAGTACATCCGGCATGGGGGTGCCTTCACAAACCCTCTCGCGCGTTAAGCGAGGGAGGATTTGATAGAGCGACTAGAGGGAGCTTGGGTCGTCCTCGCTACACCCTATGCCCCCGTGTTATAGCGCAAGCTCGAAAACAAGTCCAGATGAGCCAAACACAATAGCTCAAGCCGGCAAAACAGGTGTAGCTCATGTAGCTCGCATAGCTTACCGGTGAGCTACCCTCGACAGGAGCTAGCGCAATCTGCGGTGGACTGACCTGTGCGGGGTGTGCACATTTTGGTATATTTAATAAAAACAAAAACAACAGCACGGTATATAATAATCCAGAAGGTAGCGAACGGGTGGCGCGTGATACTATTGTGCTCCAAGGTGAATCCCGGGAGTTGCCGATGTATGTCGATAGACAGCAGCGACACGCTGATTAGATCAATTGCCAACTGATAAGGAGAGAACGAGATATTTAGAGTGATAGAGAAAGAGACAGAGGGTGCGAAAGAGAGAAGAGGAGCGCACGCGCAATAACGCGTGCTTCGTATAGACTATACGTCTTGGTATTTAGATTTGGGATGAACGACCGATCCATGCTCTGGTAGAAACGAATCTAATTTACACATTCATTTAGTAGAGGGTATACGAAGTGTACTTTAACAGTGATAACGTTGGGACGATATTCGACACAAATGTCTACTTTTGTACAGACCAGAATAGGTAGAAAGTCGACAAAATTAAAATTACAGACTTCGGCGGTACGAGTGCCTCGTATCGTTGAAGTAAGTAAAACGCGATAAAAGCAAGCCGAATCTAGCTTGATTCTTCTTTACGAGCGAAGCGCGCAGAGCGCGCGATAGACCCCCGCCATCCTCGGCACAGCGGGGGACGTGCACCTCACCGGGGTGCCGCGGAGGGCACGAGGCTCCCGTGTTTTCCCAGAGGAGTCGATAGCACGGCACCTGCAGAGGTAGCCCTGGGTCTTTAGGCTACCTGTGTCGGCGAGAGGTATAGCACGAGCGATCGAGGACTGAGCCCGTTCGGTCGAAGGAATGTTCACGGCATGTGTCGATCGGCTAGGTCCGAACTCGAGGAGATTCGGTACGCGCCGCGGGTGGAGTAGCCTTACACACACCTTTCATGCGTCTACACGGGGCCTGATTTGTGGGGTTATCCCGCAGCCTCCTGTGACGCATCGCACTTTATTTAATGCTTCGGGCGCCATACCAACGCTCTGACGTGCGCACCGCGGCTTCAGACGGAGGAGAGGCCGCCTGTAGCTCTCCTTATTGACCGCTTGGTCATCACGACCATAGACACCACAATTAACCACAATGAGCAGCCAACCCCTAGTTTAGCCATACTATATCGTCCGTAAATAACGGCGAGGGGGTCATCTCTGAGTCCGTTGTCTAAAAGTTACCTTTGTCAGGCGATGATTCCCTGTTTCTGTATTCTGCGAGAGGTGTAGTGCGGGTTAGCGAGCGCCCAATTCTCCACCGTGGCAAGGGTAGCGTGGTAAGCCTCGTTCAGAAGAGCCCAGACTCCGTAAGTTCAGGTATGCACGAGTGTAGTGAGCGCGCACTAACATCTCATGCGTCCAACGGCGGGCTTGTTTTGAGGAGGGAACCGGCAGACCACCGCGACGCATTGTATCTTCTAAGTGCGCAGCCCCTACCCTTCGTCACATGGCGACTGCAGGCTCAGGCAAAGCGTGGTGGCTAGTCGTGTTCACCCCTAGACAAATGCATGTTGCACCCTTTCGATTAGCACTAAATCAAAGGTAACCAATATCCAGACAAAGAAGATCTCGACAGTACATACAGCGGGGGGTTCATCGCTGAGTCCGTTGTCCGGAGCGGCGTTCGGTAGGCAATGATCTTTTGTGCCTGTATTCTGTGAGAGATTTAGTGTGGGTGAGCGAGCGCCGAGTTCACCACCCTGGCAAGGGTCGCATGTTAAGCCTCGTTCATCCAGAGCCCGGACTCCGGAAGGTTCGGTATTCACGAGTGAAGTAGTCCCACACATATTTCTAATGCGTCCAACGGTGGGCTTGACTGGAGAAGGGATCCTACAGCCCACCGTGACGCATCGTATTATCGTAGTGCGTAGTCCCTACCCTTCGCTACGTAGGTGTGGCAAGACCTGCCGAAGGGAAGAGGCTGGTCGCGTCTTCCCCCTAGATTGATGAATGTTTGCATCCTTGCGTTCAACACTAAATAAAAAAATAAATCAATAGGCAATACATGCATATATCTACAAAAGCCTACAAATGAAACAGGAGAACGAAAACACAAAACAGATACAGGGAGTTTAACTTTCAGACGTAATTAACAAGAATACAGAAGTAATACATACATTGTACATTCCGGACCCCTCGGCCTACATTTGATATGCAGATATAGACTATGCGTATAGTTTGACATTGCCCACCACCCTTGAATACACTACCTCAGGAAGGCTTTAGGAAGCGTTACAACGTTTCATCCGGTTGGCTTGACGCAAACCCACGAAGTATATTTTGCTGTAGCAGAGACAGGCCGAGCTTGGGGGGTGATGGCCCATGGGTACGCCGTTGGGCCTAGTGGGCGAGCAGTCGGCACGGGCATAATCGAACTGGGATATTCCCGAGGGTGTATGCCAAAAGAGACGACATGGTGCTAATGGTGCAGCCAACCCAACGAATTTAGCCATGTATCCATCATAAATGCTCGTTAATGTACTTCCTTCCGTGTTTACAGTCCTGAAAGGGCATTCGGCGGCTAGGATATCATGTTTTGTACACAGGTATTACACAGTAACAGGTAAGTTTCATAGATACGCCCGACGTCACGCATACCTGGTACAATGTAGGCGATGCATGCATCCACGCCTGGTGGCCGTCCGTAGTTGAGTGTTGGTAGTCGTGCTCGACTTCTGTCGAATGCAGGGATGACTACTAATATTTAGCCGCAATACCTGCGTCTTCACGATTTTGCCGCATGCAACGCCATTGCGAGCGCAATCGCCAGAATTGAGGGTTACCGAGTTCTTCCTCGTGTTCAGTGGGTGCCTCCTCGAGTTCAACCTCAATGTTTGCTCGTGATCAAACGGTGGTTGCTCAAACGGTGCTTCCTCGTGATCAAATGGTGTTTGCTCATGAGCAAAAACATGTTTTCCCGTGTTCAAATGATGTTTGCTCGTGATTAAGTGGTTTTTGCTCACGAGGAAAACCATGTTTGCTCGTGGTCAAATGATGTTTGCTTGTGAGCAAAACCATGTTTGTTCGTGACCAAATGCAACTCAGCACTTGCCAATGAGCAAGCGGGAGACGTTTCCTCGTGAGAAAATACGTAGGCCCGTGATCACATGAGCTCAGTGCTTGCTGACCACCTCCATATTTGCACGCTTATCAAAGCACGACTGCTCGTCATGATCTGGGTGCGCACGATCGTTCCTTGTTAATCGACAGCATTTCTCATAACCAAATCTTACCTTGTAGATTACGCATGGGTGCGCTAAGCTTGTCGGCGAGAGTAGATGCAGGTGAATATTAAATCGGCTGGCTCGGGATTGTATTGGAAATTGTGGTTGTGTCTGCCTTTATTTCGCTTTCCTTGTTTTCAGTATGCACCGTCTCGGGTATGGCTTGACCGGTTTCTCTCTAGCCAACCAGCTGGGGAGGAGGTTGTGGTATTTGTAGTTGTTTTGTGTCTGCGCTTATGAAGGTTTTCTTGGGGATCCCCTGGCTGGCCTTTTTCATACCAACCAGCTGGGGAGGAAGTTACGACGGGGTGGCGTGGTCAAGTGATAGAGTACGACAGTTTTTACGTTCTTGCGGATGTTGGGGCTCAGAATTGACGGTACACTTGAGGGCCTCCACGGGTTTCAAAGGTTGCGACGGCGTGGCGTGGTCAATTAGAAAGAGTAGGACAGTTAATACTTGTCGCGGGCACTTGGTCTCAGCACTAACGGTACACGTGAGAGTCGCCACGGTTGTCGCCGATGGATTATTACTATCTGTTATGACCTTCCAGCCCTTGGCCGGCTGCAGCCCACACGCCGCTTTTTTCGTTTCAGAACCGCAGGTGGGCCACACGGCCGTCATGGGAGGAAAATCCAGCAACAAGAAGGAATTTAAGAAGGTGCTGTTAAAGATCCACGACTCCAGCGCGTCAGACACGGCCGATCCCTTCTCCTTGTCGGGTCATGTTGGGGCAAGAGGGGCAGGGGGGGGGCAGGTTTACGGTAGAGGGTTTTTGCGGCGCACTTGCCGTGCCGGGAGGGGTTTTTCCTGACGGAGAAACTCGGCCGGGTTTTTCCCTCCCAGTTTGGTTGTCATAGCGCGTTTCGGGGGAGGTGCGAGAACACAGCGTTCCTCTCAGTATGTTAGTTTTGCGGCGCACTTGGCGTGCTGGAAGGGGTTTGTCCTAACGGAGTAGCTCGGTCGGTTTTTCCTTCTCCGTTTAATTGCCATAGCGCCTTTCGGGGGGTGTCCAAGAAAACAGCGGTCTCCCCGTTGTGTTCGTTGTGCGGCGCACGTGAAATCTGGTGCGCACTGAAGAAGGCTTTTCTTTAACGGAGTAACTAGGCCGGGTTTCCTTATTCAGTTTTGGTCAGAGGAGACAAATTAGGAACTACCGTCTAGTATCGCGTGGCTGCCCTTTCCCTGGTCACAAGCTGGGGAGGATGTTACGGTGGTTTTATAGATTTAAAAAGGGATTTCCAGTCGGGGGTTGACAAGTACGAAAAATGGCGCAAGATATGGCGGACCCCAGAGAGACATGATCTCCAGCTCTGAAGTGGGGATTTGTGCTCGCCCGGATACCTCACTCTCCTGTCCGCTTGGGTCTTCTCGAGTACCAGCGCTGTATCCAGAGCTGGCGATGGGACGCGAGAGTCAAGGCTATGGCAGCAGGGCTGCTAAGGACGCTCTTCCAGGCGGTAGTCTTGTCAGTCTTGGTAGTCTATATGTATGTGAACTCGGTTAGCTTTGAGACGTGATGATGGCAGGTGGCGTATAATTGACAGTAGCGTGTTGGGTAGAACCGGAAAACCCCATGCAGACATCACAACGGAGCGGCGTGCATCGCGTGCACCCTGCGCGCTGCTCAGAGGGATTCCTGTACATTATGAATGTTGCGTGCCAAGCAAAAGTTTCTGACACCCCCCCTTCAACGATTTTCTTGGTGTCTTTCTCTGCGTAGAGCATCTGCTACCTGACACTGGCTACGTGCAGCCTTCCTTCGTGTTTTCATTTCCTTTGTCATATTATCGATTGACTGTATTTTCCTACGTTTTGTATGACGAAGAGAGCTCACTAATACTATACATTGTGCCCCAAGGGTAGGAGCGATGGAGTAACATTAAATTGGCCGATCGTTAGCTCAGCTAGTTTACGGATGCAGTCCAGTACACTGATTGATTTTTGTCACAGTATAATCAATACCGACTGAGTTAGCCAGTGCTCAGCCCTAGCTCTTTTGTCCATATATTATATTGCCTTCGCAATCGTTCTTGGCTTTCTCCCTCCCCAGTTGTGACTCAGATCCGGGTCACTACGCTGGTTCTTTCTCCCCCTCACCAATACGATACGCGCCTTCGTTTTAATTGTGAGAAGGGTATCATACAACACTACATACACAACTTTCTTCCGCCGTCGACTCTTTTCACATAGTGCACACGCACACCAATCCTTACCCGCTATCGATATAACCAGTTCGAACTAAAAAGCCCCTAAACGACTAACTAGACTACACTGCTGCACCACCAGGCCGGCGTCGGGGCAGCACCCACACTAGCGATCACTCTCTAGATCCGAAAATTACAGCTGTCACAACGGGCACTATTCAGAATACCGTTGGTACAGGCACTATATTGGGGGTTTGGTACGCCCAAAACAGCAGGGCCGATGCCCTTAATGCGGACCGTGTACCCTAATAGCGTTGTCCAAACGCCTGTATGTGGGAATTCCTAAACGTATTGGCCCAGGGCGATGTACTCAAAAGGCGCTTTTGGCCCACAGGGAGGGAAGTTTTTTCACGAAATGCCTCTAATCCCTACCCTTTCCCATGACTCTTCCGTGCTTCTTCCAGCTGCTGCCGCCCCCCGGCGAGAGGTATGGGGTTTCTGGTTAAACGGTGTTGTGTTTGGAGAATATAAACTGATTCAAGGCAACATCGAAGGCCCTATGCAGCCCTTGATGCCCCGGTTTTGAGACAAACGCTCTAAGGTTTTGAGCCGTATTTCAAAGGCTAGGGCCTAGCTGTCACCATTGGGGAAAATCGTTCTGAGACCACGCTGAACGATACCGGCAAAGCGTTCCGATCAAAAACAACGCGCTCGAGCCAGGAACGAAAAAAGACTGGGAATTATATCCACGTTGCGGCCACCCCTTGCAACGATACCAATGGGTAGTCTCAATAGTATCACTCCTACCCCCATAGCACCAATCAAGGTCCACACACACGCACAATCAATATGTGAACCGGCAACCTTTGCCGTCAATGACGTGAGAGAGGCGGCGCGATCCAGCTCATTTCAGATATGCCAGAGCGTCTCAACGGAAGAACCCCCGGCTCCCAATAAACTGTCGGGCTCCGGAGAGACAAACAACGCTGACGTCAACTCGTTGGTGCCTTTCTGGCCGCGTCGTGCCAGGCTTGCTCATGCTCCTTCAACACCCACTGCGCCTCGCCATCTCCAGCCCGTGGTTGCACCTTCGACATCACTTGTTCGAAATACACGAACTCGCAGGTGCTGGGAGGGGCACGTCGTTGCTTGTGCGCCTTTTTCCTCTTGTCGCTCATCTTCACGCGAGCAGTGTCCTCCATCTCGTGTACAAATGTTCGCAGGCATTCGTAAGGCTTTCCCCTGCGCGCGTGGACCTGTATAGAAGGGCGACGGCGGAATGTCGGTGGTGTGCCGGATGCGTTAGTCGCAGAAATCGAAGGGGAGGGGTAGTAGCAGTCTAGCCTTAGTATTCTGGGTAGTGTTCTTGATTGGAATTTAAATACCTCTTTGCTTTGCTCCTCCTTAATAACCAACGCCTCAAGTCCTTGCTGTATCCCAGACAGTGCAGCCTCGACTGCTTGCTCTCCGGTATCGGCAAGGATGGTGGAGGGGATTTGGGCGAGGGCCATTGACCCTAACGTCGCAAATATCACTTTAAGCGCGAACTTCGCCACGTCAACCGTCATGCCAACCCATTTGCGGTAGCGTTGAACATCGTACCCCCGGCCGTTGTGCCCGCACGGAACGAGCTGGTGAGTTTGGGCACAAATCAAAAACAGCCGCATCTTCTTCTTCCAAACGCCCTTTCCAGCCTGGAAGTCGCTTTCCACCCAATCTTTGAGGGTTTTCGTCCATTCCTCAGGCTTCCGCAGCTCACTCCAGAGCGCGGGCGGTTCTGCATAGTTCCCCGGCAGGACAACCGCCTGGCGGGGGGTGTCTACCTTGTCTCCTCTCACCGCCATCAGCATTGTCACCAAGAAGTCGAGCCTTCCCATCACACCGTCGTCAGCAGCCACAAGGTCACCTATTTTCAACAACGTTGCCTGCACCACGCCTAGCACGTCTCGGTCGTCTCCCCCCAACCGCCCCCGAATGTCGTTCACGGCGTGTTGAATGTTTTCCAGGTACTGGAAGAGCTCGGTTTGACCATGAGGCCCACTGGCAGTCGAAGCACCCGCAAAACGGAGCGCCCAGTACTCCTCCATGTCCTTCAAGAGGGCTTCGTGCGTGGCTTTGATCAAATCCGGCACGACGCCACCCGAATGGAGACCTCGCGGTCTCTGTCAGGATAGAAGGCGGAACAGCAAATGCAGTCGGCAGCTGTAGGTGAAAGAAAGAGGGAAAAAAGGGACACGATTGTTCACCCTACTTGGCGAAACCAACACCGACATGAGCCGTCGCCCTTCCAATATTAAATCATTACTAAACCATCGAGGGCGAAGAGTACTAAGCATTGCGTTAGGTGCTACCCACGCTGAACATCAAAAGCATCGGCGTCAAAACGATCTTATATAGAAACAGCAGTGGAAGTCAACGATCGACCACGCAACAACAACCAAACTGCTCCATGCGATTTCCTTCATTGAACTACTGCATTTACCCCAGTTAGTACTGCGCACGCATCTCTTCATTTACCCGTAGCGAATAGGCGTCGGGCACGCCCGTCTCACCTCCGAGCGAAGGGCGGCGTACTCGCGCTGCACGCCGACGAACCTGGCGTTCACTTTACTGAACACCTCACCTACAGGACAGGGGAGAAGGCATCGAGGCATCAGTAGGCGGTAAAATACAAGGGGCGTGGCAGGGTTGGCAATGAGTACCTCTGTCGGACGTCAGACAGAGTCATGAAGTTGTTGCGATTCTCCATGTGGACAAGGAAATATCCCCACCTCGAAAAGTATATATATATTCTCTAGGAATTCATCGTTGCCTATGAGAGGAAAATGGCAGCAGGCTTTAAAAGCGAAGCTCAGACCTTCGGACACGGTTCGCCGGGACCAGAAGTATACCCCTAAAGCTGAAGCAGTAGAAACGGCGATCAAAACAAACGGAGAGGCCGCCGCGTCAGCAGGAATTACATAAACGCAAATAGATCAAGGCACACACCTCGGACTTGTCGAATGTCCACGCTTTGGACAAGATCAACGGCCGCCGCCCCGATCCCTCCCATTTCGCGGCTGCATCGGCTGCACCCATGACCCTGCAGAAGTGTGTTACCTGGGCCACGAGTCTGGCGGGTGAAAAAGAGTGCATCAGTGTCGATGAACATGGGCTCTACAAAGCAGCCGCCTGATAAAAAGGAAAATGTGGCTCAAATGCTCTTATCTGCACCTCAAACTACTATGAATAGGGGGTTGCTTCATCGGGATAGCTCCATGAGAATCGTAATTGACGCGCAATTAATACTCGTATCTTACCAAGAGTGAATAAAACCCTCCCTTAAAGCACTTCCAGGTTTATGCGGGTACCCACCCGGTGAGTGTATACGGGTGCCAGGACCATATACGCCCGACCCATAAAACAAACGACGAAAATGCGGCTGCCAGGACCATATACGCCCGACTCAGAAAAATAACGACGAAATTGCGGCCACTAGAGATTTTAGACGAACAAAATAATCACGGTGAAAAAACAACTTGAGACATGTATCATCGACAAAGAACTCTGGAGGAAAAGCCTGTTACTCCGACACCCAAACGCAAGCATGAACCAAAATGGCTTCGAGAGGGATCCAATAGACCTGAATGTACAACTGAGGAAACTTAGCCTCTGCCCGGCTATGAGCTTATAGGCCAAGCGAAAGCCGTAAGCAACGCGGGCAACGGAATCCAATATACAACGCAGTTGTCCGAAACAATAATGACGTTCAAATCGCTTGCAGATGGTTCGTTCACTCCGCACGACCATTGACAGATTTTGTTTTTTTTGCATAAATACAACCTGCGGATAATCAACGGGATTTCCTGAAAACCCGGGCAAATTGGGGAACAATCAGTCGTGGGAAATGAATGCCCAGAGGGGAGTATGACTGCTTATACGCCGAAACTAGCGTTACGATTATTCAGATGTGCCATGAAAACTTTCCATGAATGGGCGTTTGCTCAGAACACAACTGCCAATGTGCCATGATGCACATCAGTACTTTAAGCGACCCGCAATTTTCAAAAATGTGCATGTGCAGAGAACCAACACGCAACTTGCAATTTCCTGCTGTTGTCACAATATCGCCGCGTCACAGTCTCACCGTCATCATCATCCGCTCTTCGTGGCCATCCTCGGGACACTTGATAAATGCTCGTGAGGTTAACCCCGGAAAGTCCGCCTCCATGGTCTTCACGGCGGATATGGCGTACGAAAGCGCAGCCCATGGGGCAACAGTGCAGGTGTCGCCATATACCTTGATGTCAATCTCGGCGCGGCTGGATGAATACTCCACGACCAAGGCGAAGCTGCCGCTTCCCTCGCTGCCGGTCAAAGTCCCCTGCACCAGCACGCCGAAGCGCCAAAACGTCTGCACCGTCCCAATGCTGCAGCATCGTGTCAAAACCTTCTCTACCTCCCCCGGCGGAACACCAAGAAAAAATTTCCAGCACACGTCAAACACCGCCGAATGCTTTAAACGGAATTTGTCGATGTCCTGACCAACAGAGACAGGGCGGGCTGTTCCTAGACGAAGCAGCACCACCATGCCCTCTTCGGGGTCGAGTTCGAGGGGGAATGTGAGGCCAAAATTTGCCAAGGTAGGCAGCACGTATTCGAACAAATCAGGCCACATGATGCGAGCCAGCCTGGGCTCAAGGATGCCCTGTCCCTTGAACTTGTTCCACGAATCGATGTCCCTTTGTTCTACGAGAGTGATGCGCGTGTCTTCTGTGTCCCCGAGAGAGATCGTGCCGTCGAATCTTTGCTCTTCCTTGTGGTTTAGTAATGGCTTAAGGATTCTGGTGAGCCAGACGACGTCAAGAAATACGTACGTTTCATGCCGCACGATCGTTCCATCGAACTCCCTGCGAACACCGGAGACCACGGGACCAAGCAAAGGCTCAGTTCATAGGATAAAGTGGGGTGAACTACATAACTTACCGCCGATGCCCATTGTAGGTATCAAAATCGACGATAACAGCAGCCATATGTTCTTTCAACAGGACATTCGCCAAACATTCGTACCGCGGCACCCAGTGAGTCCCAAAGACACCTTGTTCTTCTGGTGCTTGCCCTTTACTTAAAGTATTCAATACTTGGTTTCAATACTTGGTAGCAGCACGTCATTAGTATAGGTATATGACACCGTACACATGTATGTCAAGCACGACTAGTACAGCTACAGCACCTCCAACCTAAACTGACGCGTGCTACGATAGAGGTGCACCAACCAATGTTTTTTTCTAATACTCCTCATTTTGGGAGCTTGCGACCTCTCCCAAAAACTCATCTAAAGAAAAGTAAAACTGCTTTATCGCGGATGAAAAATCCCATGGCCTAGGTACACAACAAGAATCAATCAAAAATAAATTGCCAATTATTGTTTTTTCCCCGACGATAGTATTAGTATAGTATTAGTAGATAAGGGAGCCCCGTAATTCAGAAAATATTTTAGCCAAATAGCATACCTCTTCCGTAGCACGCATCACCTCACCTGATGGAAAGCGCTCCTTCCAAAGCATGGTCCGCGTTTGTCACGTTGACGCCTTTTGTCGACAACTTAGCCACGACAGCTTTCCATTTCGACTGAAGTTCAACCATCGTCATGCCCTGGAATGGCTCTGGCGAAAACGTTGCTCGGTTGCCTTCGACTCCTCTATCAGTCTCGAGGGAATTTTCCACCACATCCTTCACGGGATCCCTGGGCACGTGCACATCATCAAGGACGTGTACATCATCGCCACGCGAGCACGTTCAGTATTTCACCACCTGCCTTCATTTCAACCTCCGAGTGCGGAACAAAAAGAAAAAAAATTGAGATCGACTGTTCCTTATTGATCAAGTTTATGCGAAAACTCACCTTCCGTGTTCTAGGGCATCGAGCACAGTAAGCGCGATGTTCCAGCTGTTGGGAAGCACCATCTCAGCCCCTCGGACACCGCCTTGGTCCCTTTTGTTGACCACCCGGTGAAGCATACTCGTCGTCGGTTCCGCAGCCATGCCGTCGACCCAGTCGCACCCCCAATCCACCTCGCCGATACTGTTTCCAGGAGCAGTCTCTTGCCCGAAGAGCAAACGTGGAAGAAACTTGCCGAGCGCTGCTTCTCCTCTCTGGAATATGTTTGTAGGTGTGGACTTTACGGAGCAGCTCGTCAGGCATACCTCGTCTTCCAGACAAATGGGCTTCATGCCACGGCTAACCCACCGTTCCAGCCACGTCCGACAGGCTGAAATCATTCTCTCTGCACGACCGGCAGCATTGCCCTCCGCACAGTCGCACTTGGTGGCGACAAGGATAACATCGCTTCCAGGAACGCGATGAGAAATCGATCGCAGCCACTCACACACGCGCAAATTTTCCAGCTTGAGGATATCCTTCTCGACCTGGTCTCCAGCTTCATTGTCCTGCTGTCCAAACGCTTCCGCATCGCAAACCACAAGGCAGACAGCCCTCGGTGTCACAAACATCTGCAGCAGCGCCGCGTAGGGAACCTGTGCAAACCGCGTCAAGAAAATGACTCAAAATATGATATTCAATATGATATTTGATATGATATTTAATGTGATGTTTAATATGATGTTCAATATGATATTTAATATGATATTTAATATGATATTAATATTATTTGCAAACTGAGATATCGAAACTGTGTTTACCGGTGTAAAAACAGGATGCAGCGTAACGAGGTACGAACGAAAGGAGGTGATGCCAGCAGTCCAGCCCACTGGCCTATATGGTACCAGGCACGTAATACCTACCAGTTCACTTTGTGACACAACGTAGTGTTCCAAGAGACATTACCAAGCTAAGTCCGCAACACCTACTATCGCAACAGCGGAGTACCTGTCCAGCACAATCGTACACGCGAACAGAGACGCCGCTAAGCTCCATGCTCTCCACATCTGCCAAGACTGTGCTTTCAGCCGATCCATCGGTGGGGCTGGCTCGACCGGCCTTCATACTCCGGCACAAGCTGTACAAAGAATCATAACGGCAAGTCGAGGCCGATGGAGACAAAGCGGTGGCATAATAGCGAGCACCGTGCCGTAAGTCATTTGAGGCGAACTCAATTTAGAATCCTGCTACCTTTCGAAGAGGCGCACCACACGATGCGACATCAGGCGGAAGCGAGCGAATCGATGTGATGACATAATTCGGGAGATGTTCAGAGTCATGTGGAAGAAGCGAACGGCATATACCCAACACCTGTCGGTGTTACCGCCAAAGAGACAGAATATCACCGGAATGTCAAACGACCCAACACTGACCAAGGCTACGGTGTTAAGCTATCATACTATCATACATTGTACAAGGTTCCCCTCCGCGAAGTTCCTAGGGGGGTGGCGCAAGGGCACCTTTTATCGTCACTACCGGACGCAACGACAATAACCATTAGTTTGTTTCAAAATAGAAAAAAAAAAAATAACCGGATAAATAATGCATTCGCATTTACCCGCAGTACTTAGGTCTTCTCGGGTGTACCCAACAGCAGTGGTACTTTCAAGCACTTTTGGGGTATTCGATATAGACGTGCCCACGACCGATCTATCGTTCAGAAAAAGTACACAACACTTACCTGACAACACACAAAAGCTTTTACACCGTATGATGTGTATGATTTCGAGAAGAGCGTCACACTTCGAATTGCAGCTTAGGGACCGCCAGGAAGCGAGAAGGGGCACGTGTGGCGTGGGATGCGGCTTACTGTAGAATAATATGTGCAGAGCACGGACGTTTTGAGAACGGGGGAGCAAGAGGGCACTACGTGACAGGATATGACAAAAGCAACTCGCCACCAAAAAGAGAGTATAGTCTATACGGCGCGCGCACATGGTCGTACCTATAGCGTTTTGCTCTCCGCATGTTTGCTCTCTGTCATCTGCGATCTTCGCGTCAAAAACAGAAAAAATGCTCGTTAAAAAAGTGCCTCTGTTGACGCAAATGTATGAGGACGGGTTGGTATCTAAATTGTTACTATTACAGAGGTCCTATATTTCCGCATCGATGGACACGCGCACACAGAGCGGCAGCACAGCAGAAACGTGTGGTATGGTGGGGTGACAAATTCTGGGAGGCTCCGAAACAAGCAACTCGGCGCAGAATTGCGAGGACGCGCCACCCGCACATAAACGGTGTTGCCCAACGCTGCTGCTGCGCGGCAGGGTTGCAGCGTTGTGCTCTCCGCATCTTGTCTGCTGTCTGTCGTCTGCGCTCTTACATAAATGGTGTTGCCTACCGCTGCTGCTGTGCGGCAGAGTTGTAGCGTTGTGGTCTCGTGGTATGGCACGATATCGTATACGAAGAAAACCAACATGAACGTGAATATATGGACCGTTTGAATACTAATATGATATTAAAATAATATTTCTGCTTCACGCCTGCATGTCACTTGACACTTGACGAAGCAGCAGAAGCAGCAGCAGCGAGAGGTAGCGGCGTATAGGCGGGTAGAGCATCGCAGGCTCCGATCAAAGCAATCAGGTACTACAACCGCCGGACGCGCATAGAGCTGCAGGCTGCTGCTGCTAAGGGGCTGGACTGCTTCTGGGCGGCAGGGTCGTAGCGTGGTGCTCCGTGCAACAATAGGGAAATGTACGTGTACCATCTACGAGCAGAAAACGCCAGCTTGCATCCAAATCTTTCGTACGTACGCGGGGATAAGGGACGCGGAAACACCATCCCCGGGGATGTTGCGGAAACCCGGGGATTTGCCCTATCCGCGTCCAAGGCCAAAACAGTTTAAACGGCTTGCCACGCGCGACACACTGCACGGATCGCGCCCAAACCTCCGGCAACGTGACCCCAACGGTCGAATTGTGCCCACCCCCCCTAACGTTTCAGACACAGGTGTGAGCACCTGTATGATGTGTCTCAAGAAGTTTAAAAAAATGCCAACTATACGCATACACACCATATAGTCTATACTATCATACTAGCTTACTCGGACGGGTGATTCTGTACTTCACGGACAAAACTACTTTAGGCGGTTGTTTTGGCGCAGCGTAGCCTACCATTCCATTGCGGAACGATATCACAAACTTACAACAGCACTACATCTAAATACCGCCAAGGAACAGTGGGATTACTCGCGCGAGTAACCCTGAACCACCGCAAAAAAACATCCCCTAACCCTAACCTCTACCGTAACCTCTACCGTAGCTTCTACCGTAGCTTCTACCGTAGCCTGGTCGTGTCTGCAACAAAGCACACTGGTCGTGTCTGCAACAAAGTACACTGGTCGTGTCTGCAACAAGTACTCCGCACAATTCATGGTGTTGTGCATAGGAGTCCCCATCGGAAAAGGTAGATACTTACCTTGACATCGTCAACAAAGCCGTCATGATGGCTGTGAGCAATCCTGCAACCTACGGGAAATACGTTTTCAAGAACACACTCGAGCGTCGAGGTCGTACAACAGGCTCAACTATCGATTCTCTATTCTTGTCGCGTTGAGAGAACAACTCGCGAGACCATACCAGAAGCAATTTAGGACTACCAGTCAAGGAACGCCGACGTCACCCCGCGCTTTCCGGCCGATTGGTAACAATAGGATGCGTTGCAAGGCACTCCAAGTCAAGTCCCGAAACCAAATTAAAATGCCCTGCATTATTGAAAAAAACGCACTTGGACACTCCAAACCAGACAGAAAGGGCAAACAAACAGTGAGCGTCCGTGATGGCACGCGTCGGGGAGAATACCTGATTTAAGACGCTCATGTATCGCATGCGGAAACCTCTCCGTTGCAACGATGTACATTAGGAGGGTTGGCAGTGCAGCTGAATCCATCTGGGTACCTCCCCGTTCCGGTACGCGAAGAAACTTGGGACCCGAGACGTACCCTACTCGCTGGGTTTGGCCATTTTCATCCCCGAGTATCTTATCCGGGAACTCAGATACCCGTGCGGCAGTCGGAATATCGGGCACCAGCCGGAACAACATCGACACATGATTCGAACATAAAGTGGAGACTTGTGTGTACTGCTGCTGAAGCGAGTCGTCTAAATATCAGCTCCATAGCTGTTACTGTAGTGTGCACCTTGGCGGGATTACTATATAAGTTCCAAGTTCGACACGGTGAGTGTCACAAGGTTTCGACAACGACATCGAAAGTCACTCGTAAACGGCAGAACACCTAACAAGTGCCCGCGGGATCTATGGCCGGAGGTAGGTACAGCTCTATATGGAGTAGAGGGGCAGGCATGTATGCACCCAGAAGTGCTGTGACAGAATGCCCCCTGCCCTTGTATCGAAGAGCCAAACGGAATAATTCCCAACCTATTTTCCGGCACGATATGCCCTGTTCGGAACGCCGGTATAGTGAAACATTCCAAGTTTGGGTTCTGTAGGGTACGCACAAACCGTACCCACCCATGCTATTTGCCCCGGGTATGGTATTACCCTACAAAGAACTTCTGTAAGTTCCGTAAGGCATTCATACCCGTACCCAAAACTTCTGAAAGTTCTGCGCGACGTTCATACCTGTACCTGGAACTTCTGGAACTTCTGGAAGTTCTGTACGCCCGTGGCCACAATACCCGGGGTACGGGTACAGCATGTTTTGCACCCGTGCGGAACTTCTGCGAGTTTTGTACGCCTGTGTCACAATACACGGAACTTCTGGAAAGGCTATGTAAGACATCTTCTGCAAGTTCTGTAAGGTCTTCATACCCTTACCCAGAAATTGTGTGACTCCTGTATGACTGTGGTGCAGTACCCGGGGTACGGGTATACCTTCGTTACAATACCCGGGGATCTCTGTTTTGATTCAGGTTTAATCCGAAAAGAAAGTGTATTATGCATTAATTAGAATGCCGTCATGTTTTGTTAGTCACACAATCCGAACACCGAACGCAGCAAACAGTACGTATCATACACTAAGAGCTCCTGCTGTTAGTCAAAGTCGATGTTTCTTTCGTTTTAGAGTGTAGGGGCACGTATTAATAACGTATTAACGAAGGACAACTTTAAATCGAAATTAGTCTTTTTTATTGATCGAATTGATCGATTCTATTTGTGATAGTCTAATATTTTTTTTTTCCTCCTATAAATATCGGGAAACCAAGGGAAATGTTTTTCGTATTTCGTATTGTGAGTGTTTTTTGTCCGATCGGAGTAATGCAGGTGTCCCTACTGTATAATATCATCGAAGCCTAAAACAATTATCTTGTGTTTTCGGTAACTTTGCTTCTTCTTTGTCGTGGCACTTGGCTTATCGAGCTAATGGAAAAATATGGCTTGCGACCGCAATTATTTTGTTTGAGGCGCCACAGCCGGGGTACGCCCTGGTACGATCGGTGTTACAGAAGAACAGTAGTAGTAGACGTATATGGTATTTCCTATGAGTGCAGTGTATGCAGTTTGCCAATCACAGTAACTGGAAAGGCGTTGAAACTTGTGTATATTTTTACCAGTCAATTTGATGTTTTTTCGCCCCTTTTGAGGCGGATATTTACCAGGGAATTACCCGTACCCGGGACTTCTGTGAGTTCTGTACAACCCTACCAGTACCCGGAACGTCTGTCAGTTATGTACGGCATTCATACCTGTACCCTTTCTATTTTCGTTATGTATGTAGGGCACACACATAACCATATCCGGGTATGCATTTTCCCCGGGTATTACCCTACAAAGAACTTCTGTAACTTCTGTAGGATACTCATATCCGTACTCGGAACATCTGGAAGTTCTGTACGCCGGTGCCGCAAAGACCCGGGGTACGGGGTGCAGCATGTTTACACCCGCCCGGAACTTCTGGAAGTTCTGTACGACTTTCGTACCCGTACCCGGAACTTCTGTGAGTTCTGTAAGACCCGTGCCACAATACCCGGGGTACGGGAACATCATGGTTTGTACCCGCCCGGAACTTCTGTGAGTTACGTATGCCTGTGCAACAATACCCGAAACTTGTGGAAGCTCTGTAACACTTCCATACCTGTACCCGAAACTTGTGGAAGTTATGTGAGACCGCCATACCCTTGCCCGGAATCCACAAACCCTACAGAACTTAAGCGTGAAACATTCTATACGATACACATCTCTCTAACCGATTTAAGAGCTTCTTCTGTTTTTCCACACACTTCTACTTTCCAGCTTCTGGACAGGTCGTGGTCACGGATATCGTCCCTTCTGCCCCCCGGTTCTTGCCTTCAATTTTTATCGTGCATAGGGTTCAGCAATCCTACTGCTCGTCGATATCATCGAGTGCTGCTACCTCTTGCTCTCGGACTTTCCGCAAGTCAACTTTGTGCACAAGAACAAAAGTCCCTACAAAAATTACACACGTAAGCACTCGGGGGGACTTGAACTCACGACACTGACCTGAAACAGGCTCGAGGACAACCTGTTAAGCCACCGAGGCGATCGGCTGAATATACAGTATACTGGTTCGCCAGCTATACTACTATTGCGGTAATGCCGCGACAGCAGCAGAGAGAAGACAGGGGTCTCGCAGCGTCCATTACGTCGGTCGCAGCGTCCATGATACGACACGATTGCCGTTGCCGCACAATACCCCGTTGCGCCAACGGAGCATACTATTCCACACATTCCACATGCGGAACACTAGTCTGCGACAGATTCCCACAAAGAGATAACTACTAGGTATTCGGTATCTCGTTAGGGTTTCGACCACACTATGAATAGCAGGAGCAGACGAAGTGCATCCCCATCAAAGAACAGAAACACTTGGAAACAGAGGCGAAACTAAACTTAACATATTGTACAAGAAATAGCTAGCAAGCAGATTCCCGCCCCCCGCCATCTAACAATCAAGCTACTACCGCGCGAGCTCCTGAGGAGACTGGCGTACTGTGCCCAACATGTCCGGTGTAACGTGCCTCTGGGTGCGTTGGAAAGTGAGGAGTCGCAGAGGGATAGGTGCAGGCGTGCAGGCGCCAGATAGAAAAGCCCGGACCCAGGTCAAAAGCCTCTGTGAAGAACCAGGGAGGGGTACTGAATAGGGTATTGAATAGGGTCCCCGAGAAAACGCCGGGGCATCCGTAAGACCCGTTAACCGGCGGCGTTGGGAGTCAAACCCTGCTAGGCTGGCTGACGGGAATTATCCTTTCGGGAATACCCAGCGAAAACTCTGGATTCTATTTCGCCAAAGGGGGTGCAGCTCTGTTAACGATAACGTTTACCTCAGTTTTTTCTTACCGTTCGGAGAAGAAAAAAAGACACCCCTGTATCCATATGAATGCTAAGTAAGGAAACATAGGGAAACGACCCACCAACCATTGTTGGGAGACACCTCATGCGAGTAAAACACCTGGTTCCAAGAGCAATACATAACAAACATCTCACCCAACGCATAAAGACCAATACTGAATTGTTTCCTCTTGATCGGAGAAATTTCGACGCCCACCCTTCGCCAAACCGCAACTTCGCCGCTATTTGTGACTTTTGCCTCTAACTTGTGACGGACAAGACGACCGACCAGAAACACACGAACCCGAAGAAGGGTTGCGACGAGCCTGCCTCCCCGCCATGAGCGTGGGCTGGGTCCAACAAAACAGTAACCTCAACATCGCATCGACACACAACGCAGTTGGATGTACAAGTGTGGCGGGCTTGAGCTGTATTTCTACCGGTCTGCCGGACCAAAACAAATATAACATGAATACGTACACAAAGTCCTTTACAGTCGCAACGGAAAAAAACAATCGGTGTCTTTTAAAAATAATTTAACTAGTCCGACGTAGATAGATCGTTCATGCTGGAACAGCGTTACAAGCTCGAGGGTTAGGGTGAGGCAGTTACTTCAAACAAGTGCATCTGATCGGTGTTTTGAAAGCTACCAATACATAGATGCGTGGGTTGAATAAACCAGACACATTGCACAATGCAGCATACGGTTGAAGGATGCCGACGAAGACGCAGAGATAAAAGATGGAGAATAAACTTGAGGTACCAATTTTGTTACTCTATTGCCTCTTGATGAAAAGAGGTATTTGCTTGTACCGTGGCAAGGGAATATTGCCGCTGCTTCGTTAGTTACGCCTGCATCGCCATGGCAAATGTATACGATACCTTCAAGATCGTACAAGCTCTTGAGCTGGTAAACGAGCATCGATGCAAAACACAACGAGAAGGATATGTCACCTCGTTTTTCCTGCCCCTTCTTGCCCGACGAGCACGATTTTGACGGTGTTGCGTCGGACCCGGTAAGGGGAAGAAAACAGGTCTTCGAAGTAGCCAGTCACGGCAGCCATACCGCGTTCCACCACTGCCTCGGGAGGTTCTGCCCAGGGGTTGCCGGCGAAAGATAAATAGTTACCATGTTTTTCCACACCAACCAGCCAGGCTAGCAAACGTCGCAGCGGGAGAGGGACATGGTCACCTGCCGAGCGAATTATTTGGGCAAGGACGAACAAATTAACGAGACGCGGTGAGACTATGTCTGTGTTGGTCTTGACCAAGTGCCTCGCACCAAACCTAAGCCAGGGCGGTCACCGTTAGCCGTCAGCCGTTAGCCGTTAGCATGTAGTCCCTCGCTTCTCGACATCCCAGAGCCACCGGGTACATTTCCCTCTCAATGTGTTGCCATTAAAGCTCTCAAGCGTTTGAGTTGGCCATGTGTGATGCCATGGAACAGTTTGATTGTGCTGCTCGAGCAAACCGTCTTCAATCTGTCATTCGGGGGGCGCAGAACCACTTGGGCTGTGGTCTAAACCTGGCGGAATGATAGGGAAATGATAGTATAATATACTATAACACCGTAGCCTGGTTCCTCGGACGAGGCCTGACATGTCAGCTGTGCCCTACGCATCACGGCTGCTCCTATGAGTTTGTTCAGAGCTTCCCGATACAAGTGTCAAAGGTCGTCGAAAACGATTAAACTATACATTCTGCTGAATTCAACTTTCGTCGAGAATGCCCCTCAGGAAACAGAGACAAGAGAAGAAGATGCCACATGGGTTTTCTCTGAGCCTGCGCGGTACCATAGCGACCGACAACCTTCAGTGGTGCGTTCAAACTATCAACTAAAAAGTCGCAATACTACCGGCGTATGATAGGTGGAGGCCTAAATACCCCGCGCATGCAACCGGGCGCAGCACAGCGCTACACAGGGCACGACTGCCTTTGGCTCCGATATAAAAGTGTTCGTCTTCTTTTTCAACGGTGTTCAGGGTTGCAAATGAGCATCAGAACACATGCGGCGAACGGACAGAGGATGAATGAATGCACTTCCGAGATAAAAAAAAAACAATTGCCGACTTTCATGCTGAGGTCATTCAAACACAACGAACGGCAAGAAGAAAAGCAAAACGACGAGCATGAATAAAATTTTTGCCAAAGTCCTGCGGTTGCCCAGGAAGCTAGTGCGCTGTGAGTGGACGTGAACACTGCGGTGGGGCACGTACCTGAACCAGCGTGTCCTCCCTGACTGAGCGAAGCATCTTGAGTGTGGTCCCACAAACCTGTCAAGGAACCAGGGCAGCCAGTTGCAGCCAGTTGTGGATACTACTGCACAATCCACAGGTGCGAGTGAGCTCGATGACTGATACGCCTCTATGACTGAGGTACGAGGGATGGTACTCAAAACTCTCATGTGTCGTGTTCTGCGAATGTTCACATGTAACAAGTTTAGGTTGCGTTCTGAGCACTGCACCGGTACAAACAAGGTGCTTCGTTTGATGTCAACCACCATCCGAGAGACGTGCCGGAAACACACGCAGCACAGCACATCGTACTCAAGAGCAATTCATTTGTTTAAAAGCAATGCATTTGTTTAAGAGCAATGCATTTGTTTGAAGCGTCTCAAACAATACGCTAGCAGGGGCCGTACACGCAACGATGGAATACCCTCTATACATATCGGGCGCGGTGAAACTTGATGCCCACCCTGGAGTATGCGTCAGCCCATTACAAACTGGTACGGAAGCCACTTGTTTTCATCATATAATAACATCTGAGATGTGCAAACGAGACACAGCTCTAACCTTTGAGTTGATTTCCGCTCAAGTCGAGGTCCTTAAGACGCTGAAGGTTGCCCAACTGCAGAGGAACATAGCCTGCAGGAGGGGTTCAAAGGCAAACAATTCAACAAGTTGGTTCCCGCAGATGAAGCGATACGAGTCATACAAATACTGGACAGGCTTGCTAGCCCACGTGCCGTTACCCTACCAGAAACTGTCGTACACTAGAGGGATAGCGATGGGTGCCGTACACTAGAGGGATAGCGATGGAACTTGCTCTGCTAGAGCGCTATCCCAATGCAGCGCCTACCTCAACTGATGACTGAATTGGGGCATACAACATGCTGGCTGCAGTTGGAACCTTGTATGAAGTGTTTCGCCTTTTAACGACAGAGTGCGTTGTGCAACTCTCGTTTAACGACAGAGTGCTTGGTGTGGCTCCACCGCAACTACATGAAGCAGATCAAGGCCAAGGAGGGACTGCAACTAAAAGGGACTGTAACTCGCTCGTCAATCTGTATCAAGGACGCAATGCGTTCTGGCCAACTTGCGACATGGCGACAGTTTCGTTTGGAAGTTGACGGTAGTACCCGTTTTGAAATATCTGCCGGACAGCAACTACATACGGTCGCTATTAATAACATCTTGGTTTCGCGAGCCCGCCGCCCCCAGCGACAACTAATGACACACACCAGCCAACTATCTTTTGCCAAATTTTCCCCAGCACCATGGAAAATGTTCCTCCAGCTGTGAGATCGAAGATTTTGTCGAAACTCATCTTTGCAAGCTGTGTGTGATACTCCGATCGCGCGTATTACGGGTTGTGTGTCCTCATTAAGGATATAGGCAGGCGACTCCCCTAGCAACTACAGTGTAGCTATCAGGGTCAACAGGGTGATGTTAAGTCAGTCTGTGCGCGGAAACTATAAAACCCGTTTTTGAGAGGGAGAAAACCTGACAGCTGTGGAAGGAAATGCATCAGTTTATCAAGTGAATCCTGTAAGTCGAATAACCGTTGAGGGCGGAAGGGGGGGGGGGGGGGGGGGTTAAAGACGTGGGGTTTGGGTTTAATCAAAAGGGGAAGGGGGGGCGGGACGGGCGGGGCAGCTCAATCTGTGCGTGGAAACTATAAATCCTATCCTGTAAGTCGTACAACCCGTGAGGAGAGGGCGGAGCGTTCGAGGGGGTGGGGGTTGGGGGGGCCAAAAGGGGTTAAACCAACACCTTAAGGTCGCATATATGTAGGGGTTTGCTATACGCATGGTGCTAGGTCTAGGCGATGGTGCGGGTGTTACGGAAGGAGGGGGCGTTGGGGGGGGGGGAAAATGAAGTTAGTGGTGCTATGTCTAGGGGATGGTGCGGGTCGTGGGGAAGGAGGG
Organism: Undaria pinnatifida; assembly: GCA_012845835.1. NCBI lineage: Eukaryota > Phaeophyceae > Laminariales > Alariaceae > Undaria > Undaria pinnatifida. The sequence continues at coordinate 13,885,254 of JABAKD010000023.1, forward strand.
GGCGTTGGGGAGGGGAAGGAGATGAATTGGAGCTACGGTATGGATGGCTAGAAAGATAATGAGGTGATATCAGCTGGCTGGTAGTGTTTACTACTCTCAGGCAGGTTTATATTTTCGGTGGGGCGTTCAAACAATAGGGATCAGGGGGAAAAAGGTGTGGGGGGCGGGCGGGACGCTTGAATATGTGCGCGGAAACTATGAATCATTTAAGGAGATAAATCTGACGGTTTTGGAAAGAATGCACATGTTCATCATGTATATCCTGTAAGTCGTACAACCAGTGAGGAGAGGGCGATGTGTTCGAGGGGGTGGGGGGGGCGAAAGGAATATTTTAAACAGCTTTAGGTCGCATAGATGTAGGGGCTTGCTATACGCGTGGTGCTAAGTCTAAGTGATGGTGCAGGTGGTGGGGAAGAACGGGGCGTTGGGGGGAGGGGGGGGGGGGGGGGGGGGGGGGATTGACGCAGCGGCATGGATGGCTCTAGAACGATAATGAGGTGATATCAAGTGCGTAGAAGTGTTTATTACTTTGGCAGATTTCGATGTTAGGTGGGGCGTTTGAGCAAGAGGGAGCGTAATTATGAATTATCGACAAAACCACAACGAAGAGAGGCGATAAATCGTAAACCTCAATGAGTGGCGACCAGGGCAACAGCCGCGCCCACGTCTATACTGCGCTATAACCATACCATAGCGCATCCCCGGCCGTGGCGCTTCAAAGAAAATAATGGCGGTTGCAAGCCCATATTTGCCACCACAGCTCGATAAGCGAAGTGCCGCGACAAATCAGAAGCGAAACTACCAAAAACACAAAAAATACTTCTAGACATCGATGGTTGCTGCATCGCCGTCACGGCAGATCTACGTTTTATTCCGATCGGAAAAAAATTGACCATACACAATACGTGGTTTCCCGATAGGCGCCAGGTATGTTCCCGCCAAATCGAATAGAACTTAAACAAATCGATTCATAAAATATAAATATATTTTAATTCAAAAGTGTCCTGCGTTAATATAGTACGTGCCCACGGGTGAGAAACGAAATAAACATGGACAGCTACTATCATATACGATTCGGTTGGATTTTCACTGGCGACAAGATATGACATCATGATATTATGAATAATATACGCTTTGGGTTATTAAACCTGAATTAATGCATGTAGGCTCCCGGGGTATTGTAACAAAGGTATATCCGTACCCCGTGAACTTTTTGTGCCACAGTCTTACAAAAGTCACAGAAGTTCCGGGTTAGTTAGGGTATGGGAATCTCGTGAGCAATTTGACCTCAACGGAAAATGCAAATTAGCCCAACCGTCGCTTTTCACATAAATCGATACTGCACTCACCAACCCCTTGACGAAGAGTGCAAAGAAAAAATCTTCCTATACTAGATCCAAGTAATTCAATATGTCCCCAAAAATGGGTATCCGGTTGCAAAGCGGCATCGAGATAAATACAGTACGCATGCTGGGGTACGTGAGGCTATCGCAAAAAGTTTTCCAGTGCGAGGCGTGTGGCCCCATGAACGTTCTTCGGCGACACACGAAACCCGGAATAAAGACTATCCAATTAATCCCTCAGCAGCTCAGTATCCAACTCTACAGACTTACAAAAATACGATAACAGCATAAGAAACGGGATGATCGCAACAAGACATACACTGTCAGTAATGCGCAAAGCTCAACGCCGACTACAATCCAACTACTCCAATACTACACCTATACGGATCTGTGTATCGCGGCAAGGGTACGGGGGGGGGGAAACAAGGTAGGATTTTAGCCGAGGCCGGTAATATTGGCCGAATGTTTCAAAACGTCCAAAAACAGGAGCGAGCGCGGCGACCCGAAATCAGTCCCACGCCGGTTAATGATACGGCCAAAGATGCGTGCCGTTTGAACGCACTTCCCTTCACACCAAACCTTGACCGCATACCAGGTATCGCTCAACTGGTTAGCTGCGAGAGTTGAGAGCTTGTGCTGACATTTTTTGTTTTTTGGCGTCCCCGATACAAATTACACAACACAAAAGTATTCAGACTGCACACCTTTCACCAACACGTCTGGCACGGGTTGGGTGCTAGTTGCCCGACAGCAGCTGGACATTTGTGGACGGTAACAGGCGTAACGAAAATAATAACCCAAACTCATCGACTCCACGGTTTCATTCCAAGGCCACCACAATCGGTCGACATGAAACTCAACACGATTCCACACTCTTGTTTGCAGCCCTCCTCTTTGACGATGAAATTATCATGCTTTGATTAACAGCAGCAAGTGCTCCCTTCATTAGGGTCGAACCTATCAGAAACGAAAAAGGCGTCAAGGTAACTAGTTCAAACGAGAGAACTTGTTCATTTCTCCTGGCTTTATCTCAAACAAAGTAGTAAGGGGTATTAATGTAATTTGAACGTGGTGAAAATCAACTAGTTCTCACGTTAAGCTTCGTACCTTGAGATATATTTATTTTTATTGGTGCAAACCTAATTGATGGGGGTGCTTCCTGCCATCAATTTACAAAATCAACACCATGAAACAACAAGGCTGTATGTAAGTGACAGTGGAATCGCGGAGATATTGAATCAGACCGATTGTGTTGACCTTGGAATGAAACCGTGAAGGCGACCGCTTTGCGTTATTTTCGTTCCGTCTATAAAAGGATCGCCGCAGAAAGCAACAAGTTCCCCGAGATACCCATACACCCCTCTACACGCATGCCGATATGTTGCACCAGTTTAGGCATACTGACCACGGCCATGAAAACACACCGGGTGCAAGTCAGCATTATTGGGGCAAAGGTTCCCGCGCAATGCCGAACGCACAGATGGAAACGGTACTGCTGCTCGGCGCAGAACTACAACTATCTTACATAACCCGACACGCCAACCTTTCCAGCGCAGCGCATGGTAAACTTTATCTGTTCACGGCAAAAGGCGTATTATATATGGTAATGACGACCAGGATCTATCTCAGAGTCGAGCGGGAGTGACAACGACCGGTGTCGATAAGGCAAATGCTGTAAACACGATCGACAACACGCACGGCAGTAGCACGTTGGTGCATTTACCAGAATAAAGTCAGATCGCGATGCTGAAGGTACTCAAGGTAATGGTTACGACGGTCTCTACGATACGGGTGCACCGTATCTTTCTCAGGCTCCTCCTTGGCGGAGGTCGGTACGTACCTAGCCCAAAATCCCCATTACGACAAAATGAACAAGTCCAACACGACGGACGGTCCCATTGCCATACCATAGCCTACATCATAAAAGCTATACAAGTATTGATTTTGTCAACATTCCGCGAGATCGGGTACTACCTCCGTTGAGGAGCCTGGACAGTCCCAGTTTTATTGGGGCCGAAACGTGCAGCACGCGTCTTACCTTCAAGCTCGTTGTTGTCGATATTAAGCATCTCCAAAGCGTCCAGGTCCCCCAGCTCTGAAGGTATGGCGCCTGGCAATGGAGGTTTGGGGGAAACGGAAAAAAAGGAGACAGCAGTGGGATACTTGATATGTGAAAAACGTTTGACGGGAGGAAAACAAAATGACACGGGTGAGATCAAACAAAAACAATACAAGGACACAAAAAAAAGGGAACAGCTGCACATGAGAAATGATCACGGGCAAGTGTTCATACATGATTGAGCACGGACCAGAAGGAGCTGTTATCGGACCGATATACCTGGTATAGTATAGCGTCGACCTGGTAGTATCGTTGAGGCTTACCAACACGAGCAAGAAAGAGCCGCATCAAGAGGTGGGGGGAGTCGTAGAACCGTCAAGCGTGGCGCCTTTCTGCTGCAGAAGGTAGTTTTGTTCGTTTGTTTGCGGGGAGCGGCTGGTTCATTTTTCGTACGTATGTCAGCACGGTGAGCCTGGAAACTACTTACTGGCCTCCTCCTCAGCAACTCAAAGAAAATAGGCCAGATACAATCAGGCCAGCACGGGATGAGAGAAAACTCTTGAAAGGAAGGAAAACAGGACGAGAGGTAGAGAGTTGGGCTGTGGTGGGTTTCCCGGAGCTCGACCGAACGTTCTACACACAGTAAAGGGTATGACGAACGGTACAGCACCGGCAACATCAAACATAACGTGTTCACACGTCAGGAAGTCGCACAACGCGAGCACATGGCAGCAGACCCAGCCCCCCGGTACGTAACGTTCGGAAAGCGTCACACGAGTCTCCATCCCGTATCCCGTTTTCAACCCCCTCTATTTATCAGCAGCTCGATTGTCTTCAGCCATGCCCCCTCTCCGCACCCCATCGTTGGGGACGGGGGGGCGTTTACAGCAGGCGGTATCAAGGGGGCACCAAAAAATACCGTCCGCTACCACTGCATCGCCGTCAATCGTAGGCATCCACGGGAGGCATCCACGGAGCAGAACAATCGGTTGGCACCCGAAAAACAACACTACGGCAGCGGCGGCGAGTAGCGAGCCAGCGAGGACAAGACCGCCATTACAGTTCCAACAACAGCAGAGGCAGTCGAGAGCGCCAGAAAGAGAGGGGTTTCCGAAACAAAATTTGCTGGTGGGGAGCGGGGCGGCAAGTCGGTTACGACGACACGTCGTTAAGGGGGAACAGGAATCAAAGGAGGAGCATCACATACGCTCCTGGGGCATCAAAGGGGATACACGTACTTTTCCAGAAAACGGGGGCTGGAGTTTGGGGGCGGAGCATGCTTAGCAGGCAAACGGAAGACTTACAGCACATGCACGATTGCGTTGCCGGAGGGGGCAGGCGGGGGTAGCATAACATGGGGATAGAGTGACCTCTCCATCGTAAATACATCATAATTGTGGCGGAAGAACAATCGCACGACGACCGCAATGTGACCACATGCAGCGACACACTGCTGTACCTGGCCCTCGGGAGGACGTCCGTCCGGTTCTACCAACGGAGAGAGAGCCATAAACCGGGGGGGGGGGGGGGATGAGGACATTCCCGCGGGAGGGTAAAAGACCACCCAAGGGGGGTGGTGCTGATGGGGAGGGACGAGGAGGAGGCGGGGTGGGAATGTTATGCTCGAATGAGAGTATTCCTCTCTCCCACACAAGGTCAAGAGCAGACAGCGTAATGGGACCCAAGGGGGGGTTGGGGAGGCTTCGTCGTCACTGCGCCTTGTGTGGGCCGGGGGGAAGAGAAGGGAGGCGGGGGGGGGGCAGGGGTCAGGGGAACGGAGAGGGGAAATTATGGCGATGGATTCAAGCGTCGTTGATAGTACAGTACCTCAGACCCGTGCTACGCTAAAGGTGGCACTTTCTCGCTGAAACGTTAATTCATAAATTACTACCAACTTTGGCTGTGTAAGGGTCCTACTGTAGGCTAGGCCATGGTATTGGGTTTTTTTTGTTCGGATAGAGTTCCTCAGACGAAAAGCCCAAGAAACGCAATGCGCCCTCATAGGCTTACCCCTAACGCTAGCCCTATAACCCTTTCTCAAGCACACCACTAAGGTAGCATGCGCCATGTAGTACCTCACACCAGGAAGGGCATTGTAGAAGCGTGCGTCGGGGACAATCACGGGGTCTCGGCCTTCGATAAATCAATGCGTAATCGATTACAGCACGTGTGGGAAAAAAAACACATCAAACAATTGATGGCGGAACATGTGCTAAAAATAAAACAGCTCACATGCGGTCGGTGGTTTCCACAGAGGCAGCCAACGCAAATACCGAAGAAAACGTGGCGTCTTCCCACAATATACGGGCCGTAGCATATCGAAATTCACCCGAGAGAATACGTTTACCCATTGGTCGAATAGCGGTAACATTGTTTCGAAATGTGCGACCCGCGGTAGAGATGTCCCATGAGCGCACGCGCTTTGTCGTGCGTCGCAGACCTTCCAACCTCTTCGTGGGGTGCATGCACCACGATCATGGAGACAAAGAAAAAAAAAGTGCATGGGCCTCTGCTCCATGATAGGACGACGTATACCTGGAAATAGAAGTCATTGTTCATATCGCTTTGGCCAAAAATATATACCGGTAGTACTTCTTCAATGCCGGAAAGAAGAGCATTTTCAAGGTTGAAGAGCGAATAACTGAATTACTTTATCGGTTTATTTTCTTTTCTTAAAAAATCAAACTTTGCGCCGTTCAGGCGAATCGTTTCCTCATTTGGACACCATAAATAACTCGATACGATACAGCAGAACCAGCAGGTAGCCGGCGTGCCCGGCGGTCCACTATTAATAGTAAGCGGATCAACTATTGAGGTCCATGTCGTAGGTTCAAAATCTTACGACAGGACTATTTCGTTCAAATCGACAGGCTGAAGCGCGAGAGCGTGAGTTGGGGAAACTTGATGCAAATTGACGAGAATGAAAAAAACTCGGGAATACTGAACCCTATGCGCGATAAAAATCAAGGCAAGTGCCTGGGGGGGGAGAAGGGAAGACACCTGTTGCCACGGCTTGTCTAGAAGGTCGCTGAGGGGAGGGTGAAAAACTCTTACGAGTTGAGCTGGAGAATAACGTCACCACAAAAAAAAAGTAGCACCAGCAGCACCAGCTTCGACACGGAATAGCGAAGAGCGCTGGAAGATAAAACATCGTGTCCACCGGTCAACTCAGGCTTACCTTCTTGTGGGTTATGTTTATAGTGGCGACCTGACCGACCCTTGTGAGGGATGCGCAAGCTGGAGTTCGATTTTACAATTCTCGCGAGGAAGGAAGCATTAAACCTACACACAAAAAACAGCCACCGGGGCACAAACGATAGGAAGGGCTTCTCCCTAGTGCTATAGAGGTGTTACCCGACGAGTACCCGTGCTAAACGGGTACCCGGTTAAATCAGAAAAAAAAATACCCGGGTACTCGCGAGTATCTACGTCTATTTTGGGCGGGTACCCGGGTACCCGTCTAACAACCGGGTACCCGGGTACCCGGCACATTATTATCATCATATTTGGCCCTTAACGTTGCAACGGATGGACTCTAAGGGTTGTTCTACAGCGTTCGGCATAACATCCCTGTGGTACAATGGTTTTCATACAACATACCACCAAAACGACAGATTACGCGCCGCCAAAGCATCGTGTGATTATATAGACTTAATTACTTAGTTCTCGACCCCCTCGGAGGTCTCGCTCGGCATATTCTTCCCCCTCTCAGCCCTTCTCAATTTAGTTGCTGGGGAAAAGAACCGTCCCGAAGTTCCTTGCCTTCCTTGCTTTCCATATAATTCTCAGCTTTCTTTGCTTTCTGATCTTTTTATTTTGCTTTTTCAGCAACTTTTTTTTTGTAAATAATACCCAAACACTACTTTTTTTTTTCTTTTTTTTTTTCTCATTTCATTTGAAGTTGGCCAATAGCTGGCTGAGAGGGAATTGCCGTTGACGGCTGCAAACAATTTGAATTTGAAATACAGCATAGACTTACTTACGAATATCTTTGTGCTGAATGAGCTCGGTTGGTGCTTCCCTGGCATCTCCGAGGTCGGACGGTCCAGCTTATTACTTGCGGAACGGTTCAGCTTCTCTTTTATTTATTGCTCCACCTGATCTGTTTTTATATACAAATACATTTCGATATTTTGGAGGGGAATCACTTTTTTTTTCCGATGACACCCAGATTCGGATTCGAACCACCGAAGAGCAAGATTATAAGCGGACAGTTTATCTACTAAACCACAACGTCACGATAATATCTATTTTATTTTTACAAATATAGACTACAAGTAAGTAGATCGGTTTTTTTATTGGCATCACTTTTTTTTTTTCCGATGACACCCAGATTCGAACCACCGAAGACCAAGCTTATAATCGGGCAGTCTATCTACTAGATCACAGCAGCGTCACATTGATCTCTATTTTATTTTTACAAATAAAATTGATATTCCTCGTAAATAAATACCAAGTATCGACTCTTCATGAGGATCATTTATATTTCCGATGACACCCGGATTCGAACCAGCGAAGGGCAGGATAATAAACGGACAGTCTATCTACTAGACTAGACCACAATGTCGCAGCCGCAGTGGTATCTACCAGTACTGTTTTTTCATGTGCAACTACTACTGTATATTAGCGAAACATAGATGTACCACGCAGCTTGCAAAATTGAGCTTCAGCCATTCAATCGGTCGTACTCACAGATGAATTTTTCAATTTTATACAAAATACAAGCTTCCCCTCCGGGAGGTGCCTAAGGGAGTGGCGCAAGAACGAAACCCAAACATCCAACATCTGACTGTATGTGGGCAAATAAGATGTACCTGGCGGTAGTAAAAACTATGCTCTTGTCCGCAGCTCGAGAAGCCGAGTGTGGGGAGGCGCCCTCCCGGATACGGTTCGCTCTCTCGCCGTCGTGGTGGAGAACCGAAAATATGTGGTAATCCCATCAGCTCGTACGTGTCCAGCGCCAGTATTCGTACGATGGGGACTTTTTATACGGGCGACTCTTATGCAGTAAAATTTGCGTGGTAAAAATAAAAGGACGAATAGATAGGTGGATTCTCAACCGGCAAAAAAAACAAATCAGCAGTTGTTCCGTGCGCCGTCTTTCTATCGTGGTTTTGATGTTTTTTATTATTTTTTTTTAATTACTTGTTTCCTGCTGTTTCGTATGGAAATCAGCAATTTCGGAATAGGTACTGCTCGTGTCTTGTTGAGCCAGATATTGAACTTAACGACGAATGATACACGCCAGGATGGGCAATCATCCTCCTTCACCGCCAGTTCATCGCAGAGAGTGCGCGGAATGAGCAACTGTAGGGCTTCTTTTTTTGTCGCTGAGACAGAGAAGAAGCCCTTTCTCATGGAGCATCAGCGCCTATATCCACTGCTGTTTGCTTTTTAGATTGTTTAGATCACCCGATTCAAATATCGTCCCCTCGGCGTGGAGACGAAAGCAACTCGCCTCAGCATAGCGAGGACTCGCCACGCGCACATACATGATGTATCCTACTACTGCTGCTGTGCGGCAAGGTTGTACACGTAGCGTTGTGCTGTCCTCATGTCGTCTGGTCCCTGCCATCTGTGGTGTGAGCAAAATCTCCGACCCATAACATGATTACCCCTCTGTTATGTACGTAAAAATACAGTCTATTTAGACGTAAATGAAAAGGTGGGGTGGTATATAAATTATCATTTAAAAGGTTCCTATATTACCGCCCAAATTGGCACGATCTATGGACATGCAATGGAGATGCGCACGAAGCGGCGGCACACCAGAAATATGGGGTATGGTGGGGTGACAAACAACACCCTCCGATCAAAGAATCAGCTACTACAACAGCAGCCACACGCGCATACAGTTGCAGGCTGCTGCTGCTAGGAGGCTGGACTGCTGCTGGGCGGCAGCATCTTAGCGTGGTGCTCTGTGCCAAAAGAGGGAAAGAAACGTGTACCTTCTACGACGAGCAGAAAAGCCGGGTTTGCATCCAAATCTTACGTGCGTACGCGGGGATGAGGGATGCGATAGGGGATAGGGGATGCAGAAACCCAATCCCCGGGGGGGTTGTTGCGGAAACCCGGGGTTTTGCCTTAAGTGTGCCCAAGGCCAAAAAAGTTTAAAGGCTCGCCACGCGCGACACACTGCACGGATCGCGCCCAAACCTCCGGCAACGTGAGCCCGACCGTCGAATTGAGCCCACCCCACCCGACGTTGGGGACAAAGGTGCGAGCACGAAGAGACGTGCCCGAAGAGAAAAAAAAAACACAATTATACATATACATATATATCGACTTTTTAAGATCATTTTCTCCCCCGATGACACCTGGATTCACCAACGAAAACCAGGCTTAAAGGCAGACAGTCTATCTACTAGATAGACCACAAAGTCGCATTGCTATCTACTTTATTTTTTACAAATGAATATTGATTTCTCATGAGCGATCATTTTTTTTTTCGATGACACCCGGATTCGAACCAGCGAAGGCCACCAGGATTATAAGCGGACACGGTCTATGTACTAGACCACAATATGTCACAGCAGCATTGACTGGTGTATCTACCAGTACTACTTTTTTACAAATATATACTGGTATCAATTTATTCATGAGGATAATTTCTTTTTTATATGACCCCTGGATTCAACCAACGAAAACCAGGCTTATAAGCGGACAAATCTGTCTACTACAAGACCACAAAGTCACATTGATATCGATTATTTTTTCTATGAGGATCATTTTTTTTTCCCGATGACACCGGGATTCGAACCGGCGAGAAGACCTTGAGGCTTATAGTACATACCGGTACCACTACACCAGGTTTGTACATACCATCAGGTACTACGCGCTGTTGGATCACAATGCACGCTCAGCTCACATCAGTCCGGCTACATATAGCCCAGCAGCGCAGCGTAGCGCCGTGCGGAGCCGTGCGGTGCGGTGCCGTGCCCTTCGCTGCGGTGCTGTGTCATGCTGCACTGTGTGCTTTCTTTCGAACATAGAGCAGCAGTACCGGGTATAATACGTGTTGTGTACTACTTTTCTTCTTTTTTCTTCTTCTACAACATGTATTTGATCTTTCACGGCCCCCTGTTTTTTCCCCCACGCAAAGTACCCCCGTACTGCCGATCAGAACGTAACACCGGTAACAAAAGCACACAGCACAGCTGAGCACAACAGGGCAATTTACTCTAAGCAGCTCTTGGCATTATCAAATCGCTGTTCGCACCAAATCATGGGCCTCTTCTTTCTGCCTCCTTTACATGTTTTTAGTTGCATTCTTCCTTGCCTTGCGCGAGCGTAGCGGGCGGCGTCAGCTGCCCGCGGTACGGAGCCCTTGTACATATATAGTACATATATATATATGGGTTCGCGGGTTCAACGCACATGCGGCATGCGGGTCAGCCATAATATAACAAGGGACAACGGCAACATAAATTCGCGCCGCGCGCTGGACCCTTTACTCCGGTCTTTGATGTATTCATAATTCATACAAGGTTCCCCTCCGGCAAGTAAGTGCCTCAATGGGCTTAGTGATTGGGCTGTTGCCGCAATTGCAAGGACACATTATTTTCACTACCAGACGCGATGAACATTTTTGTTTTCAATAATACAAAAAAAACTCGCCCGAAAAAATAATGAATTCACGTTTCACCCGCACAAAAAAGTACTTCTTGGGTGTACTCAATAGCAGCAGTGCTTTAAGCGCTTCTTGGGTATACTCGACGTAGACGTGCCCACGTCCGATCTGTTCTTGAGAAAATACAGAAAGCACCACCACTTTTGATAACACACACAAAACTTTTACACCGTATGATATTATGAAAATTTAATTACACTCCAGCTGTGAGATCGAATATTTTGTCGAAACTCATCTTTGCAAGCTGTGTGTGATACTCCGATCGCGCGTATTACGGGTTGTGTGTCCTCATTAAGGATATAGGTCGGCGACTCCCCTTGGAACTGCAGTGTAGCTATCAAGGTCAACAGGGTGATGTTAGGCAGTCTGTGCGCCGAAACTATAAAACATGTTTTTGAGGGGGACAAAATCTGACAGCTGTGGAAGGAAATGCATCAGTTTATCAAGTGAATCCTGTAGGTCGAATATCCGGTGAGGGGAGGGCGGAGTTTGTAAGGACGTGGGGGCCTGATTTTGATCAAAAGGGGGGCGGGAGGGGGAGAGGGGGGGAAGGGGACGGGTGGGGCAGGTCTGTTTGTGCGTGGAAACTATAAATATTTCTTGTGGGGAGGGGAGGAATGTGGCGGGGGGGGCCGGGGCGGGGGGGGAGGGCTTTAGGTCGCATAGATGTAGGGGTTGGCTATACGCGTGGTGCTAGGTCTAGGCGATGGTGCGGGTAGTGGGTGAAGGAGGGGGCGTTGGGGACGGGGGTGGGTGGGAATTGCAGCAGCGGCATGGACGGCTCTGAAACGATGATATGTATGATTTCGCGAAGAGCGTCACATTTCGAACTCCAGCTTATTTGGGACCGCCAGGAAGCGAGAAGGGGCACGTGTGGCGTGAGATGCGGCACGTATTCAGAACGAGGGGGCAAGAGGACAATAACACGTCACCTATGCTATGACAAAAAAAAGCAACTCGCCGCCGTAAAGAGAGGATACAGCACGCGCACGCACATGGTCCTACCTGGGTAGCGTTTTGCTCCCTGCACGTTGTCTGCTGTCTGCCATCTGCGATCTTCGCAAAGAAACAAAAACAAATACTCGTTAAAGAACTGCTTCTGTGGACGTAAATGTATAAGGATGGGTTGGTATCTAAATTGGTACTATTACACAGGTCCCTATATGTTTCTGCATCGATGGACACGCGCACCCAGAGCGGCATCAAAGTAGAAACGTGCGGTATGGTGGGGTGACAAAATATGACAGGCTCCGACACAAGCAACTCGCCGCCGCATAGCGAGGACACGCCAAGCGCACATAAATGGCGTCATGTCGTTGTGCTCTCCACATGTTGTCTGCTGTCTGTCATCTGCGATCTTACATAGTGTTGCCTACCGCTGCTGCTGGGGGGTAGAGTTTGTAGCGTTGTGCTCTCTTGGTATGGTACGGTATCATATAAGAAGAACACCAACATGAACATAAATACAAGGACCGTTCAAGTACTAAAAGGATATTCAAACGATCCTTACACGTTACGCCGGCATGTCACTTCACAGAAGCAGCAGAAGCAGCAGTAGCAGCAGCGAGAGGTAGTGGCGTATAGGCGGGTAGAGCATCGCACGCTAGCCTTGTGCTCTCCGCATGTTGTCTGCTGTCCGTCATCTGCGATCTTACATAAATGGTGTTGCCTACCGCTGCTGCTGTGCGGCAGAGTTATAGCGTTGTGCTCTCTTGGTATGGTACGGTATCATATATTATATAAGAAACACACCAACATGAAGATAAATGTAAGGACTGTTTGAGTACTACTAATGTGATACTCAAACGATCCTTACACTTTACGCCGGCATGTCACTTCACAGAAGCAGCAGAAGCAGCAGCAGCGAGGTAGTGGCGTATAGGCGGGTAGAGCATCGCAGGCTCCGATCAAAGTAAGCACCTACAACAACAGCAGCCGCACGCGCATAGAGTTGCAGGCTGCTGCTGCTAGGGGGCTGGACTGCTGCTGGTAGGCAGGATCGTAGCGTGGTGCTCTGTGCAAAATTGGGGAAATGTGCGAGTACCCTCTACGAGCAGAAAATCCCGGTTTGCATCCAAATCTTACGTGCGTATATATATGGGGATAGGGAATGCAGAAACCCAAACCCCGGGGATGTTGCGGAAACCCGGGGACTTGCCTTAAGTGTACCCAAGGCCAAAAAAATTTAAAAGGCTTGCCACGCGCGACACACTGCGCGGATCGCGCTCAAACCTCCGGCAACGTGAGCCCTACGGTCGAATTGTGCCCACCCCACCAGACGTTCGGGACAAAGGTGCGAGCACGAAGAGATGTGACCCAAGGGAAAAAAAAAAAATCACAATTATACATATACATATTATTATGTCATATATATCATACATATGTACCGGGTACGGCTACATACTGTACACAGCCGTGATTCGAGTACTAATAACCATATTCTACGATGATGCGGATGCATGGACCCATCAAGAACTTGAAAACATATGCCACAATATTTCCGAGTAGTTTCTCCCCCAAAACGGGGGACCAATTCTGAACAACATATCCCACACTATTTCAAAGTAGTTTGTCCCCAAAAACGGGGGATCAGTTTTTGAGGAGAACGAAAATTCTAGGCAAAAATACGGAAACGATAAGATTCCCAGTGACAAAACCTCAGAATGTCTACGGCTTATTCATATTAATAGTAGGTTGTCACATCGTTTGTACCAGGTACCAGGTCCCAGGTATATATACCAAGTATGACTAACGAGGTAACGTAATTGAGCACATGTATACCAAGCGTTCCTTTAAAACTGACGATTCGCATCCCCCCCTCTAATGCTCAATGGCGGAGACAGTACATGGCCACATACATCACCTCGCATGCTGTACTTGGCAATACGTATCTCTTTCGTATAATTAGCGATGTCAGAAAATAATGGTAACTGTATGATGATGGTGACAAACAGTGCATGACCACATCACCTCGCCTGTTGTATTTGACAATACGTATCTCTTTCTTATAATTAGCGATGTCAGAAAATAATGGTAACTACAAATATTCTATAAAATATTCTAGCTTTCGATCCATGTATCATACAACAACAAATTATGAAGATTTAACACGTTATTTACTACACTTAAACACTGGGTTGCATGCTGCATCTAACATCAAACCTTCTAGAATAGTAAATATTACAAGCCAGATGATATAAAGGGATGTCCTATTGCTTCAATCGCCAGGTTTGTCCCCTTTGAGGATTTATAGTTTCCGCGCACATATTGAAATGTCCCGCCCCCCGCCCCCCCCCCCCCCTCCCCTCCCCCTCCACTGACCCCTCTTGTTCATAAAAAACCCCAACCCTCCCCCCCCGCCCCCCCGTCCCCCGATTCCCCCCCCCTTCCGCCTAGTTTGTCCAAACGCCCCACTCACAATCAAAATCGGCCTGAGTAATAAACACCTATACGCAGTTGATATAACGTCATTATGTTGCTGACCATCCATGACGTAGTTTTCAATTCTTTCCCCCCCCCCCCCTCCAACGCCCCCGCTTTTCCAACCACCTGCACGATCGCCTAGACCTAGCACCACGCGTATAACAAGCTGCTACATATCTTTGATCTCACAGCCGAAGTGTATTTGAATATTATTTGTGACCTAAACCTCCTAAAAAATCTCCAACCCCCCCCCCCCCCCTCTAGCTCTCCCTTACTCAAACGCCCCACCAAATATCGAAATCCGCCACATTAATAAACACTTCACGCACAGGATATCACCTCATTATCTTTCGAGAGCCATCCATGCCCCCCCCCCCCCCGCCTCGAACGCCCCCTTCTTCCCCATCACCCGCACCATCGCCTAGACCTAGCACCACACGTATAACAAACCCCTCACCTAAAGCCCTTCCTCCCCCCCCCCTACACCCCCCCCCCCCCCCCCCGCCCCCACCCCCCACCTCCCCCCCAACCCATCCCAACCCCACCCCCTCGAACACTCCACCCTCTCTTTACTCACTGATTGTACGACTCACCCCAGGATGTACATGATAAACTGATGTATTATTTCCAAAACCGTCACATTTATCCCCTCAAAATAATGTATAGTTTCTAGGCACATATTGAGCTGCCCCCCCCCCAACGCCCCAACCCCCCCCCCCCCCCACCCCCGCCCCCAATAATATGCTGGTGCCAAAACCGTCAGATTTTAGCCCCTCGAAAGGATTTATAGCTTACATGCACAAATTTCCCCCTTTCCCCCCCCCCCCCCCCCCCTCCTCTCTTTACTCACTGATTGTACGACTTACCCCAGGATGTACATGATAAACTGATGTATTATTTCCAAAACCGTCCCATTTATCCCCTCAAAATAATGTATAGTTTCTAGGCACATATTGAGCTGCCCCCCCCCCCACGCCCCAACCCCCCCCCCCCCCCCCCCCCCCCGCCCCCAATAATATGCTGGTGCCAAAACCGTCAGATTTTAGCCCCTCGAAAGGATTTATAGCTTACATGCACAAATTTCCCCCTTTCCCCCCCCCCCCCCCCCCTCCTCTCTTTACTCACTGATTGTACGACTTACCCCAGGATGTACATGATAAACTGATGTATTATTTCCAAAACCGTCCCATTTATCCCCTCAAAATAATGTATAGTTTCTAGGCACA
Source organism: Undaria pinnatifida (assembly GCA_012845835.1). Lineage (NCBI taxonomy): Eukaryota > Phaeophyceae > Laminariales > Alariaceae > Undaria > Undaria pinnatifida. The sequence continues at coordinate 13,900,935 of JABAKD010000023.1, forward strand.
TATTGAGCTGCCCCCCCCCCCACGCCCCAACCCCCCCCCCCCCCCCCCCCCCCCGCCCCCAATAATATGCTGGTGCCAAAACCGTCAGATTTTAGCCCCTCGAAAGGATTTATAGGTTACATGCACAAATTGCCCCCTTTCCCCCCCCCCCCCCCCCCCTCCAAACCCGCTCGCTTTTGATCAAAACCAGGCCCCCACGTCCTTCAAAACTCCGCCCCACCCCCCTAATCGGTTATTCGACTTACAAGATTCAATTGATAAAAGGATACATTTCCCTTCACAGCGGTCAGATTTTGTCCCCCTCAGAAACGGGTTTTATAGTTTCCGCGCACAGACTGACTAACATCACCCTGTTGATCCCGGTACAAGCTACACCGTAGTTTCAAGGGGAGTCGCCGACCTATATCCTTAATGAGGACACACAACTCGTAATGCGCGCGATCGGAGTATCACACAGCTTGCAAAGATGAGTTTCGACGAAATCTTCGATCTCACAGCTGGAGTGTATTTTCATTTTTTATAATATATATAACATTAGTATTCGGTAACCTCATACTCGTACCTGGTATGTAACCTGACGAAGACATTAAAAACATTAAAACAGACACAAGCTCAGTGGTACCCACAAAACGAGTGCGACTGCTGCTGCTGTAACCTGCTGTCGCCTAAATCATGCAAATAACAGAGGGAACATTCGGTGGTAAAAAACAAAACAAGAGGAAATGCGACTGACTGCTGCTAAAATATGCTAAAACTAGAGTAAAGCAAACCAACGATGGGAAAACCCAGTTGAAAAACCTCAGAAACAAACGAATGACACTGCTGCTGTAACCTACGATTGCCTAAATCATGAAAACCCAGAGGCAAAACCCAGCGGGAAAACCACAAAATTAATGCGACTGCTGTTATAATCTACTAAACCCGAAAAATGCAAACCATCCGAGGGAAAACCCAGTGGGAAAACCTCAAAAACAAAATGCGACTGCTACTGCTACTACTGCTGTAACCTACGGTTGCTGTGAAGTATAACAAAATAACAGAGGGAACGCCCAGCAGCGGGAAAAGCTTCAACGAACCAAAAACAAAACCGACTCTGCTAAAACATAAAGTATGCAAACCAGAGCGGAAACCCAGTCGAAAAACCGAAGAAAAAAAAATAAAACTGCTACTACTGGCACCTACGATTGCTTCAAAGCATAAAAAAAACAGAGGGAAAACCCATCGGGAAAAGCTTAAACGAAACAAAAACGAATGCGACTGCTGCTATACTCTGCTAAAACATAAACATATATATAATATCATACACTTCGTATATATAAAAAATGCAAACCAACAGAGGGGAAAACTCAGTGGGAAAACCTCAAAAACAAACGAGTCCAGCTGCTTTTGTACCCACAACTACCTAAACCTAAAAAGAAAAACGGGGGGAAAGCGCAGCGGGTAAACCAAAAGAAAACGAGAGCGACTGGTGGAAGCATGAACCCTTTTGCAACTTAAATCAGCCCCCTGTCGGTGCATGCTCATTGGGCTGCCGGCCCTGCACTGCGTACCTCTAAGCTGGTGTGAGGCGTGAGGCGATGTGAGACAACATTTTCATTTTGAAAAGGGTTTCGTGGAAAATATACACGAAATACTACTCAGGGGACGTGATTTGGGGGATGATAAGGTGTCATCCCCGGTATTCCAACGTAAACCAACGGGTACCCGGGTACCCGGGGCCCAAATACTCGTCGAGTATCAAGTGTTACTCGTACCCGTCACGGGTATTAGCAAGCCGGGTAATACTCGCGAGTACCCGGGTAATTGGCAAAAGTGTAACACCTCAATAGTGCTATCGTCTGTCGAGTTCCGCTTGCTACGTTTTCGGCCGACCAATGTGAAAAATGTACATTGTACTTACCGGTACGGCCATCGCCGTTGGTTGTGCTTAGCTTCTGCACTATATATCGAGTAATGGAAATAAAACAACTCTAACCTTGGCGATACGCTGTTGGCCCTCACAGTCTACAAATAGCATAGTATCGGCCAGAAAGTAACACCTACAAGCACACAACACGAGCCCCAACTCAAAGTCACGCCGTGGAAACACATAAACGGCAGTTGTTCGGGCGGACGGACGAGTTCATTGTTTTCGTCCTCCCGTGTCAGCATACCCCATCTCCCGAATATACTGGTAGAACGCGTTCTCGTGCGGGTAACAACAGAATACAATGTGGCCGAAGGACGTTAACGTGCCTATGGCATATGTAGGAGGCAAATGACTTCCGGCTACGCCACGCAGAAGGGGACGTATTTGGAAGCGACAACGGCAACAAGAGGGGGGCCGCATACGTACTGACACCGCTGTCGACGAAAGCTTGAAGGAATTGGTAGATCGTGCGGCAGAGTTCCAGCCCGACTTTGGTTAGGCGAAGACAATGTATAGTGTTGCTACCCCGGAATACATTACTTAGGGTTTCGTTTGATGTTATCATGCCTCTCTTTGGGGTTTTTTTGTCTGTCTACCGAGTACTACCGGTCGCCCCGGTGGTCTAGTGGTTACCCTCGAATACTACTATTAATAGCATTGGTCCTTGACTTCGATTCCCACCGTGGTGAGATTTCGACTATTTTCGCAAAAGGTGCAAAGAAAGGATCCACTGCTGCTTGCTGAGAACGCCTGCTCGTAGCCGTCCCCGTGGGTAGGTACAACTCAACGCGAGCGGACCAGAGGCAAGACAATGCTGAATTCTTCTGGCGATGAAAATGAAGGCACGTGCCGTAGTGAGGAGGGGCGAGAACGGCCCGCTATGTGACCTCGGATCTGAGCTACTACTGGGAGGGAGGGAGGGAGGGAGGGAGGGAGGGAGGAGTGCGAGGATAATCAATGGGATGGGAAGAAAAAAAGAAAAAAAGAAAAAAAAAAAAAAAAGGGGGGGCATGGCAGCTGGGTTAAAGCTCGAAACCGTCGTCGACGAGTTGATTGGGAAAGACATGGCAGATTGTGCCTCAAAGTTCCCGGTCCGACGAAACGAGACGGAAACGCTTCGACTCTTATCACTACGTACAAAGCATATGCTTGCACCTTTCTACTCCGTTTTCATATGCTTGCATCTTTCTACTCAAGTGTTCTCTCTCTGCATGTATGTATTTAGCCTCGTCGGTGACGCGGTTCCTCTTCATCTGTTCTTCTTTCGGTCTCGTGCTGTTGTGATTTTCTGTTCTGTCGCACTTGAACGTTCCACAGCAGATTTTGGTTGTAGGTTATATTTCGGCACTAACCAGAGCAGAAACATCTGTTCCGCTATGATATACTATGTATAAATCGCCAATATTCTCTTCGTACTGTGATAGTTTTCAAACGCAGAAAAAAACAATTATGCCTTGGGAGTTGTGTCTTTGAACAGCCCCAGCGGCGGCTAGTCGAATATTCAGGGTGGCTTAAGTCCCGTTGGGATCAAGACGGCGTGGGATGAGGCTGCGAAGCGGGAGCCGGGTGTTAGCAACGAAATAGCAGAAATCTGGTATAATAGCAATCGTATATGTTGTGCTTGGTCTCGCCGAGTGTTACCTGGTATGGTTTAGTGGCAGTGAAAGAGCCTGGAACAAAACCAACGCACGAAAGAACGAGGACAGCAGCGATGGGTCAAACAAGGCACACGAGCTGGGGGACAGCACACTTGGTACATACCAAGTATACAACAAACGCTTGGGAACTGCAGCCTTTCGCCTAGGAGGCGACGCGTAATGGCGCCATATGCCATGCGCAGAGCAGCAGCGTGTGTGGGCCTGCGTGGGTGGACAACACGACCGTGGTGAACCCTCACGCTCAATGGCGAAATGAACATCACTGCAGCCCGCGGGTGAGACATGCTTCAAGCTGTGAGTGTTTTAAAGTGACCCAAGTTTCATTTCCCAGCTATTATTCTTTCGTTTCGTGCAACGAACTGCGTCAAGTCACAATGTGGAAACTAGATCGCTCGCACCACCACGGCAACTCGCATCGCCTACAGGTACATTCGCGCGACTTGCAGCTGTGAGCGCACTCAGCCTGGGCCCTGAACAAGGCGCCGTCCGTATCGCGCGTAATGTCTTGCTGTGAAAAACCTTAATAAATTACGTTGATCCTAAAAACTTACCGAGCGGAAATATGAGGTGATGTTCAAGCCCCAGCGGCTTCCGTGCGAATTGCTTGCCGCTGCTGTTTGAGATTTCTTGTATTTTCAGGGGTCGCTTCGGGAACGATTTGGCACATTGGGAATGTGAACTACGGTAACAATTCACCACGGTAACTCCTTGGTAACCGGTAACTGGCAATCACCATATTTCCCGTGCGGTAACCAGCCACCACGGTAACACCCTGGTACTTGGTAACCGGTAACTGGCAATCACGGTATTTCCCGCGCGATAACCAGCCACCACGGTAACACACCAATAATCTGCTTCGTTGGTGGTTTCTTCTCCGGCGTGTGAGATACACCAAAGACCATACAGAACTCACACAAACGAGCCTGCTGTATTGTGGTGTTTTTGCGTTTTTGTACTTTCGTATTCTTTCAATATTTCCCGTTTGCTACCGAATGCTACCTACCTCAGCCAATAGTAATTCAAGCATTATCTTAGCCCCCACCCACAGAAGCCAAATGACACGCCTAAAAAAAAAAAAAAAAAAAAAGAAACTACTGCACACATTCTGATCGCCCAAGAACCCACCCCGTACTCTGCACGATAACGTTGCACTGACCGAAAAAAACAAAAAAAACATAACCGGGCCATCCATCGCGCCAACATTCCTTGAGCCCACGAAATCAAAGACACAAAACAATAGCGTTGCCCGCTTCGGCCGCCTCGGCTTCCACAACCTACCACACACATCGAACATTGTAAACACCCTTCGCCTACCCGGGTATCGCGGGAATCCAATTGGTGCTACCGTGCACTACGGGAATGGTAACTGCACATTAGCGTGATAATGGGATGGGAGGTAACAAAAAAGCCGTGGGAATCCGCCGTTTTGCACAGTAATTGGTTGGGTGGGAACAACGGGATAATACCTCCGTGACAACCATTTGGACGGGTGCGGGAACACCTGGTTTGTTTGGTATCGGGATGGGTGGGAATGGTACCTGAAGATCATCACGGGAACGTTACCCATTCTCATTCCCCGTGAAATTACTGAGGGAAAAGTACCGCGGGACTATTCCAGAAGCGACGCCTGACTTTTTCCATGTTTCGGTTTTCTTGTTAATAAGGTGCGGCGCGGCGCGGTGCGGTTTGGTGCGGTCCTACCGGAACGCACCGTACGGTGTCGCATTCAATTAAAACGCACCGCACCGCATCGCACTGTAGGATTATTAAAAATAGACTGCGTCAGTAATCGTTACCCTCAAACGAACGGCGACCGGACGGAGCACAAGCAGCACGACCGCCAAAGGCCCCTTAGCACGGCGTAGCCTCGAAGGCCACTACAATTCCGTTTTTCATCGCGCTTCTAGATGCCACACTGCCATTGACCGGTACCGAGATACAACTTCGCTCAAGAATTCGACAGCTCGGCCGCCGTCACTGTGTTACGCTTATTATTTCTTGTTGAGCGCTACTTCGGTCCATCCAGCAGACCCTAACCCTAACCCTAACCCTAAGTAGACTGGTATCAAATCGTATGTGGCGCCAACGCAAGTCGCCCTCGACGAAGCATGCCACCGTTCGCTTTTGATGGTTGTTAACCGACGCTCTCCTGACTTTCTGCGCTGTGGGGGGGTTACGTTTTGAGGCCGCGGGGGACCACCATCAAATATTGTGTCAAGCAGGCGAGAGCAAGTGTTTCGCCCAAACATACAAACAAGAACCCAAGAAAGTTTACTTTTTCCCTTTGTGAGGGCCAAAATATCGACTGCCTCAAACGGAAACGCAAAATACCTGTCTGCGCTTTCAATACCGTTTTCGGATACGAAGTGCTATTACTATTAAGAGTACATAAAAAATCCGCGAACACCCCGCCGGCTTTGTGGTGAAAGAAGCTTCTCCGTGCGTACTGTTGCCATGGCAGTACGTGCTACCTGGCCAGCTAATCAAATCGTCGACTTCGGAGCAAATTCTCGAGTTTTTCGTGACGCTGGCTGGCAATGTTGGCTTCACAAAATCATCTCCCGAGATATTTCTGGTTACCTGCGATTGCTTCCTGCTGCACCCGACGCCCTCATACACATCATGCCTATTAGTAGCGTGATTCGGTTTCGCGGCCTGCGGTTGCTTGTAGGGAGATGTAGTTGCCCTCAAGTGAAGGACACACAATCAGTTGGGGATTGCGTTTTCGGCTGATTGTGTGTCGTCCGAATTTCGATAACTTCAACCACCACAGCACTCCAAACTCGAGTTGTACACCTCCGTTGAAAAAGTGCAGACGTCAAAACCTGACGAAAAAAAAAATCACGACCTGCTTTGAATGCAACAAAAACAGTTACACCCGCTCGCTGCTTAGACACGAACCAGCTGAATGAAGGTCGATATGCAGCTTGTTAAAAATGCGGCGTAATTGACTGCAACAAAACAAAATATAAGATATTCTCACGGCCCGGAAACCAAGAAGATAGGGGGTGGTTTTGAGATCCACGCGCGGCCTTGAATGGTTTAGTATACGTGCCTGGTACACACATAGAACTTGCAAAAGCATTTTCCCAACATTTGAACTTGAACATAGTTAAAAGTTCTATTAGTTTGATGACAAGAGCCCTTTGTCTCACTTCGGACAGTACAAATGGTAGCAATGGTAGCAGTTGTTATAGCAATGCAGCTGTTGGGGCGGAGGGTTTGGTATGGGAACTGGCGTACTTGATAATACCAACCCTGCGTTTTGGTGGCGTTGACAGCACAATGTACAACAAAATTCCCATGCTTGGTTTAGAGGGGGGAAGTTTAGGCGGGTAGCTCAGGGTCTGTACTCGTTCCAGTAGTAGAAGCCACGTTAGGCGGAATATTGCGAAAAATACTCGCGGAGGGGAGGGGTATGAGGCAAAGGGAAAGGGATACGTCGAAATCACTGCAGGCTATCGTACGTCAGAGTGGAGGAAGGGCGGTGTCGGAACATCACGGTCACCTCGAGTTATACCGCGCCGGGGAAAGAGGGAGGGGGAGTGGGAGAGACGACGAAATCACCGAAGTTTAGCCTACACCGGGTGGTGGACGTCGCAGGCGCAGCAAGGTATCGTACGCCGGAGCGACCAAGGTGGCAGTAGGGGCGGGGGAGGCCGGGCGATACATTTGGAAGGGGCGTTGCCGTCACCTCGAATGAAGGCGGACGGCGTGAAAGCATTGTTCGGGGACAAGACACGGGTTTAGCCCATCGAAAAATCAAAGCATATTCCCAACAATGCTGTACAACATGCATGGCCCGCACACTAGTTTTTGCTTTCTTCGTTTGTCAACAACAACTTCAATCGCCGGGGAGGCGTTGGATTCTCCACTCCTGCTGAGGCACCCCTGCAAGACAGCGTCAACCTCCACAGTGATAAGATCTACCCGTTAAATAACATTCGACCCTAATAATAATAATAATAATGATAATAATAATAATAATAATAATAATAATAATAATAATAATAATGATAATAATAATAATGATGATGATGATGATGATGATGATGATGATGATGATGATGATGATGATGATGATGATGATGATGATGATGATGATGATGATGATGATGATGATGATGATGATGATGATGATGATGATGATGATGATGATGATGATGATGATGATGATGATGATGATGATGATGATGATGATGATGATGATGATGATGATGATGATGATGATGATGATGATGATGATGATGATGATGATGATGATGATGATGATGATGATGATGATGATGATGATGATGATGATGATGATGATGATGATGATGATGATGATGATGATGATGATGATGATGATGATGATGATGATGATGATGATGATGATGATGATGATGATGATGATGATGATGATGATGATGATGATGATGATGATGATGATGATGATGATGATGATGATGATGATGATGATGATGATGATGATGATGATGATGATGATGATGATGATGATGATGATGATGATGATGATGATGATGATGATGATGATGATGATGATGATGATGATGATGATGATGATGATGATGATGATGATGATGATGATGATGATGATGATGATGATGATGATGATGATGATGATGATGATGATGATGATGATGATGATGATGATGATGATGATGATGATGATGATGATGATGATGATGATGATGATGATGATGATGATGATGATGATGATGATGATGATGATATAATAATAATAATAATAATAATAATAATAATAATAATAATAATAATAATAATAATAATAATAATAATAATAATAATAATAATTACCAAATGAAATATTTATAGTAGTAATAATAATATGAGGAACTCCCGAATCTGGCGCAAAAAACACGTATCGAAACAAACGATAGCGACTTCGTTCGCGTGTGTCCATCAAGAACGGCAGAAAGTGCCTTGGGCAGAAGCAATCATGTATTCGGGCTCAGGTGGAGCCGTCTTGTAGTTGCCCAGGGATAACTGAATCACATCCTCCAGGTTTCCAATTGTTATATCGTTGCTTCGGGTTCGCCCCGTGGAGGCAGATCTACTTCACCTTCGGACACGAATAATGGATTACTTGATGCGACTGTGTAAAAAAAAGATCCTTAAATGCACCCGAATCCTAATACGCGAACTCGGTGTGATGACGCATCCAATTGGTTAGAAGGTGTGCAACAGGTAAGCATAAAGTAGTTGCTTCGCTTTTCAACCATTTCGGAGAGGCGCCGCGCCGAGAACACAAGAACTCAGACCGAGATTTAGCCCGGGCGAGGCCCCGGTGCTGCCGGGCCCCATCTAGTTCAATACTTACTTTGTATGATCCGTGTAGCGCCTGAGAATACAACAGTGCATACAAACCAATACCCTGCCGGCAAATAAGTATTGATAAATATATTCACAAAACACATGTGGTTTAACTGATGGTCGCCTATTAATAGAGAGCATCTCAACCATGTCCCAGTAAAACCAACTTTAAAACACCAAGAAACTCACCTGCCAGCGCGTTCGCATACAGATGAAGCGTCTTGAGTGCCTTCAGCTTCCCGAACTCCTTGGGGATGCCCCCTGAAAGGCGGTTTGATTGTGGCATGGCAATAATTGAAGCGTTGGGCAACACAAGGCGGGGCGAATGAATGCTACCGTCTTCAGCAAGCTCGCCACTTCATCGCCTCGACGTGATTTCCTCACACATAACACACTCCGATACGTGGTCGTACCTCCTGAGCGACACAGGTGGGTGCTATGATGCATTGCTGCATCATGAGCAACTTGACCTCAACGGAAAATGCAAATCAGCCCAACCGTCGCTTTTCACATAAATCGATACTGCACTCACCAACCCCTTGACGAAGAGTGCAAAAAAAAAACTTCCTATATTAGTTCTAAGTAATTCAATATGTCCCCAAAAATGGGTATCCCGTTGTAAAGCGGAATCGAGATAAATACAGTACGCATGCTGGGGTACGTGAGGCTATCGCAAAAAGTTTTCCAGTGCGAGGCGTGTGGCCCCATGAACGTTCTTCGGCGACACACGAAACCCGGAATAAAGACTATCCAATTAATCCCTCAGCAGCTTAGTATCCAACTCTCCAGACTTACAAAAAAAACGATAACAGCATAACAAAGGGGATGATCGCAACAAGACATACGCTGTCAGTAATGCGCAAAGCTCAACGCCGACTACAATCCAACTACTCCAATACTGCACCTATACGGATCTGTGTATCGCGGCAAGGGTACGGGGGGGGGGAAACAAGGTAGGATTTTAGCCGAGGCCGGTAATATTGGCCGAATGTTTCAAAACGTCCAAAAACAGGAGCGAGCGCGGCGACCCGTAATCAGTCCCACGCCGGTTAATGATACGGCCAAAGATGCGTGCCGTTTGAACGCACTTCGCTTCACACCAAACCTTGACCGCATACCAGGTATCGCTCAACTGGTAGCTGCGAGAGTTGAGAGCTTGTGCTGACATTTTTTGGTTTTTGGCGTCCCCGATACAAATTACACAACACACAAGTATTCAGACTGCACACCTTTCACCAACACGTCTGGCACGGGTTGGGTGCTAGTTCCCCGACAGCAGCTGGACATTTGTGGACGGTAACAGGCGTAACGAAAATAATAGCCCAAACTCATCGACTCCACGGTTTCATTCCAAGGCCACCACAATCGGTCGAGATGAAACTCGACACGATTCCACTCTAGTTTGCAGCCCTCCTCTTTGACGACGAAATCATCATGCTTTGATTAACAGCAGGAAGTGCTCCCTTCATTTAGGATCGTACCTATCAGAAACGAAAAAGGCGTCAAGGTAACTAGTTCAAACGAGACAAGTTGTTCATTTCTCCAGGCTTTATCTCAAACAAAGTAGTGGGGGGTATAAATGCAATTTGAACGTGGTGAAAATCAACGATTTCTCCCGTTAAGCTTTGTACCTTGAGATATATTCATTTTTATTGGTGCAAACCTAATGGATGGGGGTGCTTCCTGCCATCAATTTACAAAATCAACACCATGAAACAACAAGGCTGTATGTAAGTGACAGTGGAATCGCGGAGATATTGAATCAGACCGATTGTGTTGACCTTGGAATGAAACCGTGAAGGCAACAGCTTTGCGTTATTTTCGTTCCGTCTATAAAAGGATCGCCGCAGAAAGCAACAAGTTCCCCGAGATACCCATACACCCCTCTACACGCATGCCGATATGTTGCACGCAGTTTAGACATACTGACCACGGCCATGAAAACACACCGGGTGCAGATCAGCATTGGGGCAAAGGTTCCCGCGCAATGCCGAACGCACAGATGGAAACGGTACTGCTGCTCGGCGCAGAACTACAGCTATCTTACATAACCCGACACGCCAACCTTTCCAGCGCAGCGCACGGCAGACTTCATCTGTTCACGGCAAAAGGCATACGAGTATTATATATGGTAATGACGACTGGGATCTATCTCAGAGTCGAGCGGGGGTGACAACGACCGGTGTCGATAAGGCAAAGGCTGTAAACACGATCGACAACACGCACGGCAGTAGCACGTTGGTGCATTTACCAGAATAAAGTCAGATCGCGATGCTGAAGGTACTCAAGGTAATGATTACGACGGTCTCCACGATACGGGTGCACCGCATCTTTCTCAGGCTCCTCCTTGGCGGAGGTCGGTACGTACCTAGCCCAAAATCCCCATTACGACAAAATGAACAAGTCCAACACGACGGACGGTCCCATTGCCATACCATAGCCTACATCATAAAAGCTATACAAGTATTGATTTTGTCAACATTCCGCGAGATCGGGTACTACCTCCGTTGAGGAGCCTGGACAGTCCCAGTTTTATTGGGGCCGAAACGTGCAGCACGCGTCTTACCTTCAAGCTCGTTGTTGTCGATATTAAGCATCTCCAAAGCGTCCAGGTCACCCAGCTCTGAAGGTATGGCGCCTGGCAATGGAGGTTTGGGGGAAACGGAAAAAAATAAGACAGCAGTGGGAAACTTGATATGTGAAAAACGTTTGCCAGGAGAAAACAGAATGACACGGGTGAGATCAAACAAAAACAATACAAGGACACAAAAAAAAGGGAACAGCTGCACATGAGAAATGATCACGGGCAAGTGTTCATACATGATTGAGCACGGACCAGAAGGAGCTGTTATCGGACCGATATACCTGGTATAGTATAGCGTCGACCTGGTAGTATCGTTGAGGCTTACCAACACGAGCAAGAAAGAGCCGCATCAAGAGGTGGGGGGAGTCGTAGAACCATCAAGCGTGGCGCCTTTCTGCTGCAGAAGGTAGTTTTGTTCGTTTGTTTGAGGGGAGCGGCTGGTTCATTTTTCGTATATGTGTCAGCACGGTGAGCCTCGAAAATACTGGCCTCCTCCACAGCAACTCAAAGAAAATAGGCCAGATACAATCAGGCCAGCACGGGATGAGAGAAAACTCTTTAAAGGAAGGAAAACACGACGAGAGGTAGAGAGTTGGGCTGTGGTGGGTTTCCCGGAGCACGACCGAACATTCTACACACAGTAAAGGATATGACGAACGGTACAGCACCGGCAGCATTAAACATAACGTGTTCACACGTCGTGAAGTCGCACAACGCGAGCACATGGCAGCAGACCCACCCCCCCGGTACGCAACGTTCGGAAAGCGTCACACGAGCCTCCATCCCGTATCCCGTTTTCAACCCCCTCTATTTATCAGCAGCTCGATTGTCTTCAGCCAAAATATACCGTCCGCTACCACTGCATCGCCGTCAATCGTAGGCATGCACGGTAGGCATCCACGGAGCAGAACAACCGGTTGGCACCCGAAAAACAACACTACGGCAGCGGCGGCGAGTAGCGAGCCAGCGAGGACAAGACCGCCATTACAGTTCCAACAACAGCGGCAGCACTCGAAAGCGCTAGAAAGAGAGGGGTTTCCGAATCAAAGCTTGCGGGTGGGGAGCGGGGCGGCAAGTCGGTTACGACGACACGTCGTTAAGGGGGAACAGGAATCAAAGGAGAAGCATCACATACGCTCCTGGGGCATCGAAGGGGATACACGTACTTTTCCAGAAAACGGGGGCTGGAATTTGGGGGCGGAGCATGCTTAGCAGGCAAATGGAAGACTTACAGCACATGCACGATTGCGTTGCCGGAGGGGGCAGGCGGGGGTAGCATAACATGGGGATAGAGTGACCTCTCCATCGTAAATACATCATAATTGTGGCGGCAGAACAATCGCACGACGACCGCAATGTGACCACATGCAGCGACACACTGCTGTACCTGGCCCTCGGGAGGACGTCCGTCCGGTTCTACCAACGGAGAGAGAGCCATAAACCGGGGGGGGGGGGAAATGAGGACATTCCCGCGGGAGGGTAAAAGACCAGCCAAGGGGGGCGGTGCTGATGGGGAGGGACTAGGAGGAGGCGGGGTGGGAATGTTATGCTTAAATGAGAGTATTCCTCTTCCCCACACAAGGTCAAGAGCAGACAGCCGTAATGGGACCCAAGGGGGGGTAGGGGAGGCTTCGTTTTCACTGCGCCTTGTGTGGGCCGGGGCGAAGAGAAGGGGGGCGGGGGCGGGGCAGGGGTCAGGGGAACGGAGAGGGGAAAATATGGCGATGGATTCAAGCGACGTTGATAGTTCAGTACCTCAGACCCGTGCTACGCTAGAGGTGGCACTTTCTCGCTGAAACGTTAATTTATAAATTACTACCAACTTTGGCTGTGTAAGGGTCCTACTGTAGGCTAGGCCGTGGTATTGTTTTTTTTTGTTCGGATAGAGTTCCTTATACGAAAAGACCAAGAAACGCAATGCGCCCTCATAGGCTTACCCCTAACCCTAGCCCTATAACCCTTTCTCAAGCACACCACTAAGGTAGCATGCGCCATGTAGTACCTCACACCAGGAAGGGCATTGTTGAAGCGGGCGTCGGGGACAATCACGGGGTCTCGGCCTTCGATAAATCAATGCGTAATCGATTATAGCACGTGTGGGAAAAAAAAACATCAAACAGTTGATGGCGGAACATGTGCTAAAAATAAAACAGCTCACATGCGGTCGGTGGTTTCCACAGAGGCAGCCAACGCAAATACCGAAGAAAACGTGGCGTCTTCCCACAATATACGGGCCGTAGCATATCGAAATTCACCCGAGATAATACGTTTACCCATTGGTCGAATAGCGGTAACATTGTTTCGAAATGTGCGACCCGCGGTAAAGATGTCCCATGAGCGCACGCGCTTTGTCGTGCGTCGCAGACCTTCCAACCTCTTCGTGGGGTGCATGCACCACGATCATGGAGACAAGGCAGCAAAAGTGCATGCCTCTGCTCCATGGCAGGACGACGTATACCTGGAAATAGAAGTCATTGTACATATATACCGCTTTGGCCCAAAATATATACCGGTAGTACTTCTTAAATGCCGGAAAGAAGAGCATTTCGGGGTTTAACAGCGAATAACTGAATTACTTTATCGGTATATTTTCTTTTAAATTTAATCTTTGCGCCGTTCAGGCGAATCGTTTTCTCATTTGGACACCACAAATAACTCGATACGATACAGCAGTACCAGCAGGTAGCCGGCATCCCCGGTGGTCCACTATTAATAGTAAGCGGCGCAACTATTGAGGTCCATGTCGTAGGTTCAAATCTTACGACAGGACTATTTCGTTCAAATCGACAGGCTGAAGCGCGAGAGCGTGAGTTGGGGAAACTTGACGCAAATTGACGAGCATGAAAAAAACTCGGGAATACTGAACCCTATGCGCGATAAAAATCAAGGCAAGTGCCGGGGGGGGCAGAAGGGAAGACACCTGTTGCCACGGCTTGTCTAGAAGGTCGCTGAGGGGAGGGTAAAAAACTCTTACGAGTTGAGCTGGAGAATCACGTCACCACAAAAAAAAAGTAGCACCAGCAGCACCAGCTTCGACACGGAATAGCGAAGAGCGCTGGAAGACAAAACATCGTGTCCACCGGTCAACTCAGGCTTACCTTCTTGTGGGATATGTTTATAGTGGCGACCTGACCGACCCTGGTGAGTGATGCGCATGTCGGAGTTCGATTTTACAATTTTCGCGAGGAAGAAGCATTGAATCTACACACAAAAAACAGCCACCGGGACACAAACGATAGGAAGGGTGCTATAGAGGTGTTACCCGACGAGTACCCGTGCTAAACGGGTACCCGGTTAAATCAGGAAAAAAAAACCCGGGTACTCGCGAGTATCTACGTCTATTTTGGGCGGGTACCCGGGTACCCGTCTAACAACCGGGTACCCGGGTACCCGGCACATTATTATCATCATATTTGGCCCTTAACGTTGCAACGGATGGACTCTAAGGGTTGTTCTACAGCGTTCGGCATAACATCCCTGTGGCACAATGGTTTTCATACAACATACCACCAAAACGACAGATTACGCGCCGTAAAAGCATCGTGTGATTATATAGACTTGATTACTTAGTTCTCGACCCCCTCGGAGGTCTCGCTCGGCATATTCTTCCACCTCTCAGCCCTTCTCAGCCCGTAATTGCCGAAAGGAAATTTAGTTGCTGGGGAAAAGAACCGTCCCGAAGTTCCTTGCCTTCCTTGCTTTCATTATAATTATTTGATTTCTTTGCTTTCTGATCTTTTTATTTTGCTTTTTCAGCAACTTCTTTTTTGTAGATAATACCCAAACACTACTTTTTTTTCTTTTTTTTTCTCATTACATTCGAAGTTGGCCAATAGCTGGCTGAGAGGGAATTGCCGTTGACGGCTGCAAACAATTTGAATTTGAAATACAGCATAGACTTACTTACGAATATCTTTGCGCTGAATGAGCTCGGTTGGTGCTTCCCTGGCATCTCCGAGGTCGGACGGTCCAGCTTATTACTTGCGGAACGGTTCAGCTTTTCTTTGATTTCTTGCTCCACCTGATCTACGTATTTTTATATACAAATATATTTCGATATTTTTGGGGGGGAATCACCTTTTTTTTCCGATGACACCCAGATTCGGATTCGAACCACCGAAGAGCAAGATTATAAGCGGACAGTCTATCTACTAGACCACAGCAGCGTCACATTGATCTCTATTTTATTTTTACAAATATAGACTACAAGTAGATCGTTTTTTTTATTGGGATCACTTTGTTTTTCCGATGACACCCAGATTCGAACCACCGAAGACCAAGCTTATAATCGGGCAGTCTATCTACTAGATCACAGCAGCGTCACATTGATCTCTATTTTATTTTTACAAATAAAAATGATATTCCTCGTAAATAAATACCAAGTATCGACTCTTCATGAGGATCATTTTTATTTCCGATGACACCCGGATTCGAACCAGCGAAGGGCAGGACAATAAACGGACAGTCTATCTACTAGACTTGACCACAATGTCGCAGCCGCAGTGGTATCTACCAGTACTATTTTTTATGTGCAACTACTACTGTTCATTAGCGAAACATAGATGTACCACGCAGCTTGCAAAATTGAGCTTCAACCATTCAATCGGTCGTACTCACAGATGGATTTTTCAATTTTTATATAAAATGCAAGGTTCCCCTCCGGGAAGTGCCTAAGGGAGTGGCGCAAGAACGAAACCCAAACATCCAACATCTGACTGTCTGTGGGCAAATAAGATGTACCTGGCGGTAGTAAAAACTATGCTCTTGTCCGCAGCTCGAGAAGCCGAGTGTGGGGAGGCGCCCTCCCGGGTACGGTTCGCTCTCTCGCCATCGTGGTGGAGAACCGTAAACAAGTGGTAATCCCATCAGTACGTACGTGTCCAGCGCCAGTATTCGTACGATGGGGACTTTTTATACGGGCGACTCTTACGCAGTAAAATTTGCGTGGTAAAAATAAAAGGACGAATAGATAGGTGGATTTTCAACCGGCAAAAAAAACAAATCAGCAGTTGTTCCGTGCGCCGTCTTTCTATCGTGGTTTTGATGTTTTTTATTGTTTGTTTCCTGTTGTTTCGTATGGAAATCAGCAATTTCAGAATAGGTACTGCTCGTGTCTTGTTGAGCCAGATATTAAACTTAACGACGAACGATACACGCCAGGATGCGCAATCATCCCCCTTCACCGCCACTTCATCGCAGAGAGTGCGCGGAATGAGCAACTGTAGGGCTTCCATTATTGTCGCTGAGACAGAGAAGCCCTTTCTCATGGAGCATCAGCGCCTATATCCACTGCTGTTTGCTTTTTAGATTCAAGACAAAATACGCTGGATTGTTTAGATCGTCGTCCGATTCAAATATCGTCCCCTCGTCGTGGAGACTAAAGCAACTCGCCTCAGCATAGCGAGGACTCGCCACGCGCATGTACATGATGTATCCCACTACTGCTGCTGTGCGGTAGAGTTGTACACGTAGCGCCGTGCTGTCCTCATGTTGTCTGGTCCCTGTCATGTGCGGTGTGAGCAAAATCTCCGACCCATAACATGATTACCCCTCTGTTATGTACGTAAAAATACAGTCTATTTAGACGTAAATGTAAGGATGGGTTAGTATATAAATTGTTATTTAAAAGGTTCCTATATTACCGACGAAATTGGCACGATCTATGGACATGCAATGGAGATGCGCACGAAGTGGCAGCACAGCGGAAAGATGGGGTATGATGGGGTGACAAATGCCACGCTCCGATCGAAGAATCAGCTACTACAACAGCAGCCACACGCGCATACAGTTGCAGGCTGCTGCTGCTAGAGGGCTGGACTGCTGCTGGGCGGCAGGATCGTAGCGTGGTGCTCTGTGCAAAAAGAGGGAAAGAAACGTGTACCCTCTACGACGAGCAGAAAAGCCGGGTTTGCATCAAAAATTTTACGTGCGTACGCGGGGATAAGGGATACGATAGGGGATAGGGGATGCAGAAACCTAATCCCCGGGGGGGATGTTGCGGAAACCCGGGGTTTTGCCTCAAGTGTGCCCAAGGCCAACAAAGTTTAAAAGGCTTGCCACGCGCCCAAACCTCCGGCAACGTGAGCCCGACGGTCGAATTGAGCCCACCCCACCCGACGTTTGGGACAAAGGTGCGAGCACGAAGAGACTTGCCCGAAGGGGAAAAAAACAAAAATTACAATTATACATATACATACTCCGGAGTATTATATATCGACTTTTTAAATCATTTT
This sequence comes from Undaria pinnatifida, assembly GCA_012845835.1. Classification (NCBI taxonomy): domain Eukaryota; class Phaeophyceae; order Laminariales; family Alariaceae; genus Undaria; species Undaria pinnatifida. Next base: position 13,918,656 of record JABAKD010000023.1, read on the forward strand.
TTCCCCCGATGACACCTGGATTCACCAACGAAAACCAGGCTTATAAGCGGACAGTCTATCTACTAGATAAACCACAAAGTCACATTGATATCTATTTTTTTTTTTACAAATAAATATACGCAGCTTGCAAAGATGAGTATTGACCCGAAATTCGTCAAACTCACGGCTGACGCCCTTGAAATATTTTTATAAATTATTGATTTCTCATGAGAATCATTTTTTTTTCGATGACACCCGGATTCGAACCAGCGAAGGCCACCAGGATTATAAGCGGACACAGTCTATGTACTAGACCACAATATGTCACAGCAGCATTGATTGGTGTTCTACCAGTACTATTTTTTACAAATATATACTGGTATCAATTTATTCATGAGGATAATTTCTTTTTCATATGACACCTGGATTCACCAACGAAAACCAGGCTCATAAGCGGACAAATCTATCTACTAGAAGACCACAAAGTCACATTGATATCGACTATTTTTTCTATGAGGATCATTTTTTTTCCCCGATGACACCGGGATTCGACCCGGCGAGAAGACAAGGAGGCTTATAGTACATACCGGTACCACTACACCAGGTTTGTACATACCATCAGGTACTACGCGCTGTTGGATCACAATGCACGCTCAGCTCACATCAGTCCGGCTACATAAAGCCCAGCAGCGCAGCGTAGCGCCGTGCGGAGCCGTGCGGTGCGGTGCCGTGCCCTTCGCTGCGGTGCTGTGTCGTGCTGCACTGTGTGCTTCCTTTCGAACATAGAGCAGCAGTACCGGGTATAATACGTGTTGTGTACTACTTTTCTTCTTTTTTCTTTTTCTACAACATGTATTTAATCTCTCACGGCCCCCTGTTTTTTCCCCCACGCAAATCACCCCCGTACTGCCGATCAGAACGTAACACCGGTAACAAAAGCACACAGCACAGCTGAGCACAACAAGGCAATTCGCTGTAAGCAGCTCTTGGCATTATTAAATCGCTGTTCGCACCAAATCGTGGGCCTCTTCTTTCTGCCCCTTTTACATGTTTTTAGTTGCATTCTTCCTTGCCTTGCGCGAGCGTAGCGGGCGGCGTCAGCTGCCCGCGGTACGGAGCCCTTGTACATATATATAGTACATATATATATATATGGGTTCGCGGGTTCAACGCACATGCGGCATGCGGGTCAGCCATAATATAACAAGGGATAAGAGCAACATAAATTCGCGCCGCGCGCTGGACCCTTTACTCCGGTCTTTGATGTATTCATAATTCATACAAGGTTCCCCTCCGGCAAGTAAGTGCCTAGTGGCGCAAGGACACATTATTTTCACTACCCGACGCGATGAACATTTTTGTTTTCAATAATACGAAAAAAACTCGCCCGAAAAAATAATGAATTCACATTTCACCCGCACAAAAAAGTACTTATTGGGTGTACTCAATAGCAGCAGTGCTTTAAGCGCTTCTTGGGTATACTCGACGTAGACGTGCCCACGTCCGATCTGTTCTTGAGAAAATACAGAAAGCACCACCACTTTTGATAACACACACAAAACTTTTACACCGTATGATATTATGAAAATTTAAATACACTCCAGCTGTGAGATCGAATATTTTGTCGAAACTCATCTTTGCAAGCTGTGTGTGATACTCCGATCGCGCGAATTACGGGTTGTGTGTCCTCATTAAGGATATAGGTCGGCGACTCCCCTTGCAACTACAGCGTAGCTACCAGGGTCAACAGGGTGATGTTAGGCAGTCTGTGCGCGGAAACTATAAGACCCGTTTCTGAGGGGGACAAAATCTGACAGCTGTGGAAGGAAATGCATCAGTTTATCAAGTGAATCCTGTAGGTCGAATATCCGGTGAGGGGAGGGCGGAGTTTGTAAGGACGTGGGGGCCTGATTTTGATCAAAAGGGGGGCGGGAGGGGGAGAGGGGGGGAAGGGGACGGGTGGGGCAGGTCTGTTTGTGCGTGGAAACTATAAATATTTCTTGTGGGGAGGGGAGGAATGTGGCGGGGGGGGCCGGGGCGGGGGGAGAGGGCTTTAGGTCGCATAGATGTAGGGGTTGGCTATACGCGTGGTGCTAGGTCTAGGCGATGGTGCGGGTAGTGGGTGAAGGAGGGGGCGTTGGGGACGGGGGTGGGTGGGAATTGCAGCAGCGGCATGGACGGCTCTGAAACGATGATATGTATGATTTCGAGAAGAGCGTCACATTTCGAACTCCAGCTTATTTGGGACCGCCAGGAAGCGAGAAGGGGCACGTGTGGCGTGAGATGCGGCACGTATTCAGAACGAGGGGGCAAGAGGACAATAACACGTCACCTATGCTATGACAAAAAAAAGCAACTCGCCGCCGTAAAGAGAGGATACAGCACGCGCACGCACATGGTCCTACCTGGGTAGCGTTTTGCTCCCCGCACGTTGTCTGCTGTCTGCCATCTGCGATCTTCGCAAAGAAACAAAAACAAATACCCGTTAAAGAACTGCTTCTGTGGACGTAAATGTATAAGGATGGGTTGGTATCTAAATTGGTACTATTACACAGGTCCCTATATGTTTCTGCATCGATGGACACGCGCACCCAGAGCGGCATCACAGTAGAAACGTGCGGTATGGTGGGGTGACAAAATATGACAGGCTCCGACACAAGCAACTCGCCGCCGCATAGCGAGGACACGCCAAGCGCACATAAATGGCGTCATGTCGTTGTGCTCTCCACATGTTGTCTGCTGTCTGTCATCTGCGATCTTACATAGTGTTGCCTACCGCTGCTGCTGGGGGGTAGAGTTTGTAGCGTTATGCTCTCTTGGTATGGTACGGTATCATATAAGAAGAACACCAACATGAACATAAATACAAGGACCGTTCAAGTACTAATGTGATACTCAAACGATCCTTACACTTTACGCCGGCATGTCACTTCACAGAAGCAGCAGAAGCAGCAGTAGCAGCAGCGAGGTAGTGGCGTATAGGCGGGTAGAGCATCGCAGGCTCCGACCAAAGTAAGCACCTACAACAACAGCAGCCGCACGCGCATAGAGTTGCAGGCTGCTGCTGCTAGGGGGCTGGACTGCTGCTGGTAGGCAGGATCGTAGCGTGGTGCTCTGTGCAAAATTGGGGAAATGTGCGAGTACCCTCTACGAGCAGAAAATCCCGGTTTGCATCCAAGTCTTACGTGCGTATATATATGGGGATAGGGAATGCAGAAACCCAAACCCCGGGGATGTTGCGGAAACCCGGGGACTTGCCTTAAGTGTGCCCAAGGCCAAAAAAGTTTAAAAGGCTTGCCACGCGCGACACACTGCGCGGATCGCGCTCAAACCTCCGGCAACGTGAGCCCGACGGTCGAATTGTGCCCACCCCACCAGACGTTTGGGACAAAGGTGCGAGCACGAAGAGATGTGACCCAAGGGAAAAATAAAATCACAATTATACATATACATATTATTATAAAAAATGAAAATACACTCCAGCCGTGAGATCGAAGATTTCGTCGAAACTCATCTTTGCAAGCTGTGTGTGATACTCCGATCGCGCGTATTACGAGTTGTGTGTCCTCATTAAGGATATAGGTCGGCGACTCCCCTTACAACTACAGTGTAGCTATCAGGGTCAACAGGATGATTTTAGTCAGTCTGTGCGCGGAAACTATAAAACCCGTTTCTGAGGGGGACAAAATCTGACAGCTGTGAAGGGAAATGTAACCTTTGATCAAGTGAATCTTGTAAGTCGAATAACCGGTGAGGGGGTCGGGCGGAGTTTTGAAGGACGTGGGGGCCTGGTTTTGATCAAAAGCGAGCGGGTTTGGAGGAGGGGGTGGGGGGGGGGGGGGGGGGTGGGGGGTGGGGGTGGGGGGGGAAAGGGGGGGCAATTTGTGCATATAAGCTATAAACCCTTTCAAGGGGATAAATCTGACGGTTTTGGCACCAGTTTACTATTGGGGGGGGGGGGGGGTTGGGGCGGGAGGGGGGGGGGGTTGGGGCGGGGGGGGGGGGGGGGGGGGGGCGGGGGGGGCAGCTCAATATGTGCGTGGAAACTATACATTATTTTGAGGGGATAAATGTGACGGTTTTGGAAATAATGCATCAGTTTATCATGTATATCCTGGGGTAAGTCGTACAATCAGCGAGTAAAGAGAGGGTGGAGTGTTCGAGGGGGTGGGGTTGGGATGGGTTGGGGTGGGGGGGGGTGGGGTGGGGTGGGGGGGAAAGGAAGGGCTTTAGGTGAGGGGTTTGTTATACGTGTGGTGCTAGGTCTAGGCGATGGTGCGGGTGATGGGGAAGAAGGGGGCGTTCGAGGCGGGGGGGGGGGGGGGGACACAGCGGCATGGATGGCTCTCGAAAGATAATGAGGTGATATCCTGTGCGTGAAGTGTTTATTAATCTGGCGGATTTCGATATTTGGTGGGGCGTTTGAGTAAGGGAGAGCAAGAGGGGGGGGGGCGGGGGGGGGGGGGAATTTTTAGGAGGTTTAGGTCACAAATAATATTCAAATACACTTCGGCTGTGAGATCAAAGATATGTAGCAGCTTGTTATACGCGTGGTGCTAGGTCTTGGCGATCGTGCGGGTGGTTGGAAAAGAGGGGGCGTTGGAGGGAGGGGGGGGGGGGGGGGGGGGGGGAGGGTTGGGGTTTTTTATGAACAAGAGGGTCAGGGTCAGGGTCAGGGGAGGGGGGCGGGGGCGGGGGGCGGGACATTTCAATATGTGCGCGTAAACTATAAATCCTCAAAGGGGATAAACCTGACGATTGAAGCAATAAGACATCCCTTTATATCATCTGGCTTGCAATGTTTACTATTCTAGAAGGTTTGATGATTGATGCAGCATGCAACCCAGTGTTCAAGTGTAGTAAATAACGTGTTAAATCTTCAAAATTTGTTGTTGTATGATACATGGATCGAAAGCTAGAATATTTTATAGAATATTTGTAGTTACCATTATTTTCTGACATCGCTAATTATAAGAAAGAGATACGTATTGTCAAATACAACAGGCGAGGTGATGTGGTCATGCACTGTTTGTCACCATCATCATACAGTTACCAATATTTTCTGACATCGCTAATTATACGAAAGAGATACGTATTGCCAAATACAGCATGCGAGGTGATGTATGTGGCCATGTACTGTCTCCGCCATTGAGCATTAGAGGGAGAGATGCGAATCGTCAGTTTTAAAGGAACGCTTGGTATACATGTGCTCAATTACGTTACCTCGTTAGTCATACTTGGTATACACGGGCTCAATTACGTTACCTCGTTAGTCATACTTCGCTTGGCATTGGTTGGGAGGCGATCATGCAGACGGTATGTACGAAATACCCTACATAATGGGTTGGTAAGGTTGTTTACCGCAATTTTAACACATCTGCCTGTGCTTCCTTTTCCAAATTATTTTTGTCTCAAATAAATGTACGATTTCACGCCTATGATTTTACCTTGTCGATGTGGGGCTCTGCGGTCGTCAATTTTAAGTCAGAGATACATCCTACAAATACATCAGGCGAGGTGGGTATGTAATGTCATATATATGCGATGTCATTACTATTGATCGCGAGGGTGATTTTACTTCGTTAGGTATATGGTACTGTGTTTCGTAGAGGTCGTCTCAGGAGGGAATGCGATTGGTCGGCAGTGTGGTTTATCGCAATTTATCAGGTCTGCCTGTGCTTCCTTTTCAACTCATTATTGTCTCAAATGTACGATTTCACGTCCATGATTTTTACCGTGCCGATGTGGGGCTCTGAGGTCGCCAATTCTAAGACAGAGATACATCTTACAAATACAGCAGTTGAGGTGGGCATGCAACGTCATATATATGCGATATCACTACTTTTGAACGCGAGGGTGACTTTACTTCGTCAGGCATATGCTACTGCGTTTCGTAAAGGTCGTCTCACGTGGACATGCGACGTCACCACTATTGAACGCGAGGGTGACTTTACTTCGTTAGGCACATTCCACTAAATATATATATATGGGTTCGCGGGTTCAACGCACATGCGGCAGGCGGGTCAGCCATAATATAACAAGGGACAAGGGCAACATAAATTCGCGCCGCGCGCTGGACCCTTTACTCCGGTCTTTGATGTATTCATAATTCATACAAGGTTCCCCTCCGGCAAGTGAGTGCCTAGTGGCGCAAGGACACATTATTTTCACTACCCGACGCGATGAACATTTTTGTTTTTAATAACACAAAAATAATTCGCCCCAAAAAATAATGAACTCACATTTCACCCGCACAAGAAAGTACTTCGTGGGTGTACTTAAAGGCAGTACTTTTAGCACGTTTTGGGTATACTCGACGTAGACGTGCCCACGACCGATCTGTTCTTGAGAAAACACAAAACTTTTACACCGTATGATATGTATGATTTCGGGAAGAGCATCACATATCGAACTCCAGCTTTTTAGGGACCGCCAGGAAGCGAGAAGGGGCACGTGTGGCGTGAGACGCGGCACGTATTGAGAACGAGGGGGCAAGAGGACAATAACACGTGACCTATGCTATGACAAAAAAAAGCAACTCGCCGCCGTAAAGAGAGGATACAGCAAACCATCCGAGGGAAAACCCAGTGGTAAAACCTCAAAAACAAAATGCGACTGCTACTGCTACTACTGCTGTAACCTACGATTGCTGTAAAGCATAACAAAATAACAGAGGGAACGCCCAGCAGCGGGAAAAGCTTCAACGAACTAAAAACAAAAGCGACTCTGCTAAAACATAAATTATGCAAACCAGAGCGGAAACCCAGTCGAAAAACCAAAAAAAAAAAAAAAAACTGCTACTGCTGGCACCTACGATTGCTTCAAAGAATAAAAAAACAGAGGGAAAACCCAGCTGGAAAAGCTTAAACCAAACAAAAACGAATGCGACTGCTGCTATACTCTGCTGAAACATAAACATATATATAATACCATACACTTCGTATATATAAAAATGCAAACCAACAGAGGGAAAACTCAGTGGGAAAACCTCAAAAACAAACGAATCCGGCTGCTTTTGTAACCCACAACTACCTAAACCTAAAAAGAAAAACGGGGGAAAAACACAGCGGGTAAACCAAAAGAAGACGAGAGCGACTGGTGGAAGCATGAACCCTTTTGCAACTTAAATCAGCCTCCTGTCGGTGCATGCTCATTGCGCTGCCGGCCCTGCACTGCGTACCTCTAAGCTGGTGTGAGGCGTGAGGCATTGTGAGACAGCATTTTCATTTTGAAAAGGGTTTCGTAGAAAATATACACGAAATACTACTCAGGGGACGTGATTTAGGGGATGATAAGGTGTCATCCCCGGATATTCCAACGTAAACCAACGGGTACCCGGGGCCCAAATACTCGTCGAGTACGAAGTGTTACTCGTACCCGTCACAGGTATTAGCAAGCCGGGTAATACTCGCGAGTACCCGGGTAATTGGCAAAAGGGTAACACCTCGATAGTGCTATCGTCTGTCGAGTTCCGCTTGCTACGTTTTCGGCCGACAAATGTGAAAAATGTACATTGTATTTACCGGTACGGCCATCGCCGTTGGTTGTGCTTAGCTTCTGCACTATATATCGAGTAATGGAAATAAAACAACTCTAACCTTGGCGAGACGCTATTGACCCTCACAGTCTACAAATAGCATAGTATCGGCCAGAAAGTAACACCTACAAGCACACAACACGAGCCCCAACTCAAAGTCACGCCGTGGAAACACGTAAACGGCTGTTGTTGTTCGGGCGGACGGACGAGTTCATTGTTTTCGTCCTCCCGTGTCAACATACCCCATCTCCCGAATATACTGGTAGAACGCGTTCTCGTGCGGGTAACCACAGAATACAATGTGGCCGAATGACGTTAACGTGCCTATGGCTTTTAATAGTCATTGTGTTCAACAAGAAAAAGTCCCGACGGGTGTATATAGGAGTATGCACTGGGGGGGGGGGGTCTCGCACTCATCAAACCGACCTTAGTCATTTGAGGGTAACCTGCTACTTTGTATACCACCTGGAACGCCGACTGAACATGAAAATGAACGCTGTCGATACATCTACCGTCACACGTCAGGTATATGCTGACATGAACAACGCCAAGTATTCGAGAAAATTCCAGATCAACAGTAGTATCGTTCTGCAATGTCATGAGGTTATAATGTGCTGTTGTTCCCATTCCATGGCGTACTTTTCATATGGAGTATCGAGGCACATACACAGCAGTACGTCACGCTCCACGTACGTGCCGCGAAGTAATGGGCGTATACTTGACGTGTGCATATTTTTTTTTAGGTACTCGGGCGGTGTGCTCTGCGGTGCTGGTACTGCTGAGGTCAGAGGAGCAACAGCAGTGGCAATGCACTGGATGCCGTGATGATCTTGCCAACCAATCCCTTGATAAAGCGTCAAGAAATCGCGTTTTTACCAGTACATTACCTCCGGCGTCTTGAGCTGAACAAGTAAACAGGCGACAGAGGGCGTTTGGCTGCGGAACACTTGCACATTAACACACGATGTTGCTCCACTGGCCCAACGCCTCGCACGCGACCCGCAGGTTGGTCGAGCCACCGAGCGATCTATAGAAAAAAAACTGCCATTTTTAGCTCTACGGCGTAGATACCGTGTTGTATGTAGCCTACCGCGTCTTGGCTAAGAGGGGTGGCATATGTAGGAGGCTAATGACTTCCGGCTACGCCACACAGAAGGGGACGTATTTGGTGGCGACAACAGCAACAAGAGGGGGGCCGCATACGTACTGACACCGCTGTCGACGAAAGCTTAAAGGAATTGGTACATCGTGCGGCATAGTTCCAGCCCGACTTTGGTTAGGCGAAGACAATGTATAGTGTTGCTACCCCGGAATACATTACTTAGGGTTTCGTTTGATGTTATCATGCCTCTCTTTGGGTTGGTTTTGTCTGTCTACCGAGTACTACCGGTCGCCCCGGTGGTCTAGTGGTTACCCTCGAATACTACTATTAACAGCGTTGGTCCTTGACTTCGATTCCCACCGTGGTGAGATTTCGACTATTTTCGCAAAAGGTGCAAAGAAAGGATCCACTGCTGCTTGCTGAGAACGCCTGCTCGTAGCCGTCCCCGTGGGTAGGTACAACTCGACGCGAGCGGACCAGAGGCAAGACAACGCTGAATTCTTCTGGCGATGAAAATGAAGGCACGTGCCGTAGTGAGGAGGGGCGAGAACGGCCCGCTATGTGACCTCGGATCTGAGCTACTACTGGGAGGGAGGGAGGGAGGGAGGGCGAGAGGAGTGCGAGGATAATCAATGGGATGGGAAGAAAAAAAGAAAAAAAGAAAAAAAAAAAAAAGAAGGGGGGGCATGGCAGCCGGGTTAAAGCTCGAAACCGTCGTCGACGCGTTGATTGGGAAAGACATGGCAGATTGTGCCTCAAAGTTCCCGGTCCGACGAAACGAGACGGAAACGCTTCGACTCTTATCACTACGTACAAAGCATATGCTTGCACCTTTCTACTCCGTTTTCATATGCTTGCATCTTTCTACTCAAGTGTTCTCTCTCTGCATGTATGTATTTAGCCTCGTCGGTGACGCGGTTCCTCTTCATCTGTTCTTCTTTCGGTCTCGTGCTGTTGTGATTTTCTGTTCTGTCGCACTTGAACGTTCCACAGCAGATTTTGGTTGTAGGTTATATTTCGGCACTAACCAGAGCAGAAACATCTGTTCCGCTATGATATATTATGTTTAAATCGCCAATATTCTCTTCGTACTACGATAGTTTTCAAACGCAGAAAAAAACAATCATGCCTTGGGAGTTGTGTCTTTGAACAGCCCCAGCGGCGGCTAGTCGAACATTCAGGGTGGCTCAAGTCCCGTTGGGATCAAGACGGCGTGGGATGAGGCTGCGAAGCGGGAGCCGGGTGTTAGCAATGAAATAGCGGAAATCTGGTATAATAGCAATCGTATATGTTGTGCTTGGTCTCGCCGAGTGTTACCTGGTATGGTTTAGTGGCAGTGAAAGAGCCTGGAACAAAACCAACGCACGAAAGAACGAGGGCAGCAGCGATGGGTCAATCAAGGCACACGAGCTGGGGGACAGCACACTTGGTACATACGAAGTGTACAACAAACGCTTGGGAACTGCAGCCTTTCACCAAGGAGGCGACGCGTGATGGCGCCATATGCCATGCGCAGAGCAGCGTAATGTCTTGCTGTAAAAAGCCTTCATAAATTAGGTTGTTCCTGAAAACTTACCGAGCGGAAATATGAGGTGATGTTCAAGCCCCAGCGGCTTCCGTGCGACTTGCTTGCCGCTGCTGTTTGAAATTTCTAGTATTTTCAGGGGTCGTTTCGGGAACGATTTGGCACATTGGGAATGGGAATTACGGTAACAATTCACCACGGTAACTCCTTGGTAACTGATTACCATATGCGGTAACCAGCAACCGCGGGAACGCCTTGGTATTTGGTAACCCGGTAACTGGCAATCACGGTATTTTCCGTGCGATAACCAGCCACCACTGTAACACCCTGGTAATTGGCATTTGGAAACTGGCAGTCACGGTATTTACGTACGTTGCCCAGCCACCACGGTAACACACCAATAATCTGCTTTGTTGGTGGTTACTTCTCCGGCGTGTGGGATACAAAACAATAGCGTTGCCCGCTTCGGCCGCCTCGGCTTCCACGACCTACCACACACATCGAACATTGTAAACACCCTTCGCCTACCCGGGTATCGCGGGAATCCAATTGGTGCTACCGTGCACTACGGGAATGGTAACTGCACATTAGCGTGATAATGGGATGGGAGGTAACAAAAAAGCCGTGGGAATCCGCCGTTTTGCACAGTAATTGGTTGGGTGGGAACAACGGGATAATACCTCCGTGACAACCATTTGGACGGGTGCGGGAACACCTGGTTTGTTTGGTATCGGGATGGGTGGGAATGGTACCTGAAGATCATCACGGGAACGTTACCCATTCTCATTCCCCGTGAAATTACTGAGGGAAAAGTACCGCGGGACTATTCCAGAAGCGACGCCTGACTTTTTCCATGTTTCGGTTTTCTTGTTAATAAGGTGCGGCGCGGCGCGGTGCGGTTTGGTGCGGTCCTACCGGAACGCACCGTACGGTGTCGCATTCAATTAAAACGCACCGCACCGCATCGCACTGTAGGATTATTAAAAATAGACTGCGTCAGTAATCGTTACCCTCAAACGAACGGCGACCGGACGGAGCACAAGCAGCACGACCGCCAAAGGCCCCTTAGCACGGCGTAGCCTCGAAGGCCACTACAATTCCGTTTTTCATCGCGCTTCTAGATGCCACACTGCCATTGACCGGTACCGAGATACAACTTCGCTCAAGAATTCGACAGCTCGGCCGCCGTCACTGTGTTACGCTTATTATTTCTTGTTGAGCGCTACTTCGGTCCATCCAGCAGACCCTAACCCTAACCCTAACCCTAAGTAGACTGGTATCAAATCGTATGTGGCGCCAACGCAAGTCGCCCTCGACGAAGCATGCCACCGTTCGCTTTTGATGGTTGTTAACCGACGCTCTCCTGACTTTCTGCGCTGTGGGGGGGTTACGTTTTGAGGCCGCGGGGGACCACCATCAAATATTGTGTCAAGCAGGCGAGAGCAAGTGTTTCGCCCAAACATACAAACAAGAACCCAAGAAAGTTTACTTTTTCCCTTTGTGAGGGCCAAAATATCGACTGCCTCAAACGGAAACGCAAAATACCTGTCTGCGCTTTCAATACCGTTTTCGGATACGAAGTGCTATTACTATTAAGAGTACATAAAAAATCCGCGAACACCCCGCCGGCTTTGTGGTGAAAGAAGCTTCTCCGTGCGTACTGTTGCCATGGCAGTACGTGCTACCTGGCCAGCTAATCAAATCGTCGACTTCGGAGCAAATTCTCGAGTTTTTCGTGACGCTGGCTGGCAATGTTGGCTTCACAAAATCATCTCCCGAGATATTTCTGGTTACCTGCGATTGCTTCCTGCTGCACCCGACGCCCTCATACACATCATGCCTATTAGTAGCGTGATTCGGTTTCGCGGCCTGCGGTTGCTTGTAGGGAGATGTAGTTGCCCTCAAGTGAAGGACACACAATCAGTTGGGGATTGCGTTTTCGGCTGATTGTGTGTCGTCCGAATTTCGATAACTTCAACCACCACAGCACTCCAAACTCGAGTTGTACACCTCCGTTGAAAAAGTGCAGACGTCAAAACCTGACGAAAAAAAAAATCACGACCTGCTTTGAATGCAACAAAAACAGTTACACCCGCTCGCTGCTTAGACACGAACCAGCTGAATGAAGGTCGATATGCAGCTTGTTAAAAATGCGGCGTAATTGACTGCAACAAAACAAAATATAAGATATTCTCACGGCCCGGAAACCAAGAAGATAGGGGGTGGTTTTGAGATCCACGCGCGGCCTTGAATGGTTTAGTATACGTGCCTGGTACACACATAGAACTTGCAAAAGCATTTTCCCAACATTTGAACTTGAACATAGTTAAAAGTTCTATTAGTTTGATGACAAGAGCCCTTTGTCTCACTTCGGACAGTACAAATGGTAGCAATGGTAGCAGTTGTTATAGCAATGCAGCTGTTGGGGCGGAGGGTTTGGTATGGGAACTGGCGTACTTGATAATACCAACCCTGCGTTTTGGTGGCGTTGACAGCACAATGTACAACAAAATTCCCATGCTTGGTTTAGAGGGGGGAAGTTTAGGCGGGTAGCTCAGGGTCTGTACTCGTTCCAGTAGTAGAAGCCACGTTAGGCGGAATATTGCGAAAAATACTCGCGGAGGGGAGGGGTATGAGGCAAAGGGAAAGGGATACGTCGAAATCACTGCAGGCTATCGTACGTCAGAGTGGAGGAAGGGCGGTGTCGGAACATCACGGTCACCTCGAGTTATACCGCGCCGGGGAAAGAGGGAGGGGGAGTGGGAGAGACGACGAAATCACCGAAGTTTAGCCTACACCGGGTGGTGGACGTCGCAGGCGCAGCAAGGTATCGTACGCCGGAGCGACCAAGGTGGCAGTAGGGGCGGGGGAGGCCGGGCGATACATTTGGAAGGGGCGTTGCCGTCACCTCGAATGAAGGCGGACGGCGTGAAAGCATTGTTCGGGGACAAGACACGGGTTTAGCCCATCGAAAAATCAAAGCATATTCCCAACAATGCTGTACAACATGCATGGCCCGCACACTAGTTTTTGCTTTCTTCGTTTGTCAACAACAACTTCAATCGCCGGGGAGGCGTTGGATTCTCCACTCCTGCTGAGGCACCCCTGCAAGACAGCGTCAACCTCCACAGTGATAAGATCTACCCGTTAAATAACATTCGACCCTAATAATAATAATAATAATAATAATAATAATAATAATGATGATGATGATGATGATGATGATGATGATGATGATGATGATGATGATGATGATGATGATGATGATGATGATGATGATGATGATGATGATGATGATGATGATGATGATGATGATGATGATGATGATGATGATGATGATGATGATGATGATGATGATGATGATGATGATGATGATGATGATGATGATGATGATGATGATGATGATGATGATGATGATGATGATGATGATGATGATGATGATGATGATGATGATGATGATGATGATGATGATGATGATGATGATGATGATGATGATGATGATGATGATGATGATGATGATGATGATGATGATGATGATGATGATGATGATGATGATGATGATGATGATGATGATGATGATGATGATGATGATGATGATGATGATGATGATGATGATGATGATGATGATGATGATGATGATGATGATGATGATGATGATGATGATGATGATGATGATGATGATGATGATGATGATGATGATGATGATGATGATGATGATGATGATGATGATGATGATGATGATGATGATGATGATGATGATGATGATGATGATGATGATGATGATGATGATGATGATGATGATGATGATGATGATGATGATGATGATGATGATGATGATGATGATGATGATGATGATGATGATGATGATGATGATGATGATGATGATGATGATGATGATGATGATGATGATGATGATGATGATGATGATGATGATGATGATGATGATGATGATGATGATGATGATGATGATGATGATGATGATGATGATGATGATATAATAATAATAATAATAATAATAATAATAATAATAATAATAATAATAATAATAATAATAATTACCAAATGAAATATTTATAGTAGTAATAATAATATGAGGAACTCCCGAATCTGGCGCAAAAAACACGTATCGAAACAAACGATAGCGACTTCGTTCGCGTGTGTCCATCAAGAACGGCAGAAAGTGCCTTGGGCAGAAGCAATCATGTATTCGGGCTCAGGTGGAGCCGTCTTGTAGTTGCCCAGGGATAACTGAATCACATCCTCCAGGTTTCCAATTGTTATATCGTTGCTTCGGGTTCGCCCCGTGGAGGCAGATCTACTTCACCTTCGGACACGAATAATGGATTACTTGATGCGACTGTGTAAAAAAAAGATCCTTAAATGCACCCGAATCCTAATACGCGAACTCGGTGTGATGACGCATCCAATTGGTTAGAAGGTGTGCAACAGGTAAGCATAAAGTAGTTGCTTCGCTTTTCAACCATTTCGGAGAGGCGCCGCGCCGAGAACACAAGAACTCAGACCGAGATTTAGCCCGGGCGAGGCCCCGGTGCTGCCGGGCCCCATCTAGTTCAATACTTACTTTGTATGATCCGTGTAGCGCCTGAGAATACAACAGTGCATACAAACCAATACCCTGCCGGCAAATAAGTATTGATAAATATATTCACAAAACACATGTGGTTTAACTGATGGTCGCCTATTAATAGAGAGCATCTCAACCATGTCCCAGTAAAACCAACTTTAAAACACCAAGAAACTCACCTGCCAGCGCGTTCGCATACAGATGAAGCGTCTTGAGTGCCTTCAGCTTCCCGAACTCCTTGGGGATGCCCCCTGAAAGGCGGTTTGATTGTGGCATGGCAATAATTGAAGCGTTGGGCAACACAAGGCGGGGCGAATGAATGCTACCGTCTTCAGCAAGCTCGCCACTTCATCGCCTCGACGTGATTTCCTCACACATAACACACTCCGATACGTGGTCGTACCTCCTGAGCGACACAGGTGGGTGCTATGATGCATTGCTGCATCATGAGCAACTTGACCTCAACGGAAAATGCAAATCAGCCCAACCGTCGCTTTTCACATAAATCGATACTGCACTCACCAACCCCTTGACGAAGAGTGCAAAAAAAAAACTTCCTATATTAGTTCTAAGTAATTCAATATGTCCCCAAAAATGGGTATCCCGTTGTAAAGCGGAATCGAGATAAATACAGTACGCATGCTGGGGTACGTGAGGCTATCGCAAAAAGTTTTCCAGTGCGAGGCGTGTGGCCCCATGAACGTTCTTCGGCGACACACGAAACCCGGAATAAAGACTATCCAATTAATCCCTCAGCAGCTTAGTATCCAACTCTCCAGACTTACAAAAAAAACGATAACAGCATAACAAAGGGGATGATCGCAACAAGACATACGCTGTCAGTAATGCGCAAAGCTCAACGCCGACTACAATCCAACTACTCCAATACTGCACCTATACGGATCTGTGTATCGCGGCAAGGGTACGGGGGGGGGGAAACAAGGTAGGATTTTAGCCGAGGCCGGTAATATTGGCCGAATGTTTCAAAACGTCCAAAAACAGGAGCGAGCGCGGCGACCCGTAATCAGTCCCACGCCGGTTAATGATACGGCCAAAGATGCGTGCCGTTTGAACGCACTTCGCTTCACACCAAACCTTGACCGCATACCAGGTATCGCTCAACTGGTAGCTGCGAGAGTTGAGAGCTTGTGCTGACATTTTTTGGTTTTTGGCGTCCCCGATACAAATTACACAACACACAAGTATTCAGACTGCACACCTTTCACCAACACGTCTGGCACGGGTTGGGTGCTAGTTCCCCGACAGCAGCTGGACATTTGTGGACGGTAACAGGCGTAACGAAAATAATAGCCCAAACTCATCGACTCCACGGTTTCATTCCAAGGCCACCACAATCGGTCGAGATGAAACTCGACACGATTCCACTCTAGTTTGCAGCCCTCCTCTTTGACGACGAAATCATCATGCTTTGATTAACAGCAGGAAGTGCTCCCTTCATTTAGGATCGTACCTATCAGAAACGAAAAAGGCGTCAAGGTAACTAGTTCAAACGAGACAAGTTGTTCATTTCTCCAGGCTTTATCTCAAACAAAGTAGTGGGGGGTATAAATGCAATTTGAACGTGGTGAAAATCAACGATTTCTCCCGTTAAGCTTTGTACCTTGAGATATATTCATTTTTATTGGTGCAAACCTAATGGATGGGGGTGCTTCCTGCCATCAATTTACAAAATCAACACCATGAAACAACAAGGCTGTATGTAAGTGACAGTGGAATCGCGGAGATATTGAATCAGACCGATTGTGTTGACCTTGGAATGAAACCGTGAAGGCAACAGCTTTGCGTTATTTTCGTTCCGTCTATAAAAGGATCGCCGCAGAAAGCAACAAGTTCCCCGAGATACCCATACACCCCTCTACACGCATGCCGATATGTTGCACGCAGTTTAGACATACTGACCACGGCCATGAAAACACACCGGGTGCAGATCAGCATTGGGGCAAAGGTTCCCGCGCAATGCCGAACGCACAGATGGAAACGGTACTGCTGCTCGGCGCAGAACTACAGCTATCTTACATAACCCGACACGCCAACCTTTCCAGCGCAGCGCACGGCAGACTTCATCTGTTCACGGCAAAAGGCATACGAGTATTATATATGGTAATGACGACTGGGATCTATCTCAGAGTCGAGCGGGGGTGACAACGACCGGTGTCGATAAGGCAAAGGCTGTAAACACGATCGACAACACGCACGGCAGTAGCACGTTGGTGCATTTACCAGAATAAAGTCAGATCGCGATGCTGAAGGTACTCAAGGTAATGATTACGACGGTCTCCACGATACGGGTGCACCGCATCTTTCTCAGGCTCCTCCTTGGCGGAGGTCGGTACGTACCTAGCCCAAAATCCCCATTACGACAAAATGAACAAGTCCAACACGACGGACGGTCCCATTGCCATACCATAGCCTACATCATAAAAGCTATACAAGTATTGATTTTGTCAACATTCCGCGAGATCGGGTACTACCTCCGTTGAGGAGCCTGGACAGTCCCAGTTTTATTGGGGCCGAAACGTGCAGCACGCGTCTTACCTTCAAGCTCGTTGTTGTCAAGAGAGAGGCTCACCAAAGCGTCCAGGTCCCCCAGCTCGGGGGGTATTTCGCCTGGCAATGGAGATTTGGGGGAAACGGAAAAAAAGGAGACAGCAGTGGGAAACCTGATATGTGAAAAACGTTTGCCAGGAGGAAAACAAAATGACACGGGTGAGATCAAACAAAAACAATACAAGGACACGAAAAAAAGGGAACAGCTGCACATGAGAAATGATCACGGGCAAGTGTTCATACATGATTGAGCACGGACCAGAAGGAGCTGTTATCGGACCGATATACCTGCTATAGTATAGCGTCGAGCTGGTAGTATCGTTGAGGCTTACCAACACGAGCAACAAAGAGCCGCATCAAGAGGTGGGGGGAGTTGTAGAACCGTCAAGCGTGGCGCCTTTCTGCTGCAGAAGGTAGTTTTGTTCGTTTGTTTGCGGGGAGCGGCTGGTTCATTTTCCGTATGTGTGTCAGCACGGTGAGCCTGGAAACTACTGGCCTCCTCCTCAGCAACACAAAGAAAAAGGCCAGATACAATCAGGCCAGCACGGGATGAGAAAAAACTCTTGAAAGGAAGGAAAACAGGACGAGAGGTAGAGGGTTGGGCTGTGGTGGGTTTCCCGGAGCTCGACCGAACATTCTACACACAGTAAAGGGTATGACGAACGGTACAGCACCGGCAGCATTAAACATAACGTGTTCACACGTCAGGAAGTCGCACAACGCGAGCAAGCACATGGCAGCAGACCCAGCCCCCCGGTACGCAATGTTCGGAAAGCTTCACACGAATCTCCATCCCGTATCCCGTTTTCAGCCCCCCTCTATTTATCAGCAGCTCGATTGTCTTCAGCCATGCCCCCTCTCCGCACCCCATCGTTGGGGACGGGGGGGCGTTTACAGCAGGCGGTATAAAGGGGGCACCAAAAAATACCGTCCGCTACCACTGCATCGCCGTCAATCGTAGGCATCCACGGGAGGCATCCACGAAACAGAACAATCGGTTGGCACCCGAAAAACAACACTACGGCAGCGGCGGCGAGTAGCGAGCCAGCGAGGACAAGACCGCCATTACGGTTTGTTAAAAGTATGAACCTTGGATTCAAATCTAAGTTAATGCGCAGTCTATTCGCACAAATAAGATATGCAGTTGAATCTTGAGTTGAATCTTACGTTGAATCTTCGGTGTAACCTAGATGTAAACGTAGATTTGAGTATGTTAAGGTTGTCCCGTTGTCCCGGTATTCTACCGTACTATGGGCATTGTTCCGTGATGATCAGGTGGTGATGCACCCCACCATGATCACTCTCCCAACTCTCCCAACTCTCCCAACTTTCCCAATTCTTCTCTTTTTGGCCTCAAGAGCCCTTTCCAAACTATCCTTTTTCTTTCTTATCACAAGTGATCTTAACAGACACTTCGGTGCCACCTCTGCATCTCTTCGCATAGAAGACAGAGCCTTCACACAACCATTGTGTTCACAGGCTATTCACAGGTTATGAGCCTTCGACCTTCGATATAAACATCGATCGGCACCAAGCGACTTCTCATTGAAGTTTGTCGCATCTTACCGGAAAGTTTTAGAGAAACCTCCATTAAGCCGGCTACAGCATCAGCATCAGCACCAGCGATCAGCATCAGCTACAGCATCAGCATCAGCGATCAGCATCAGCATCAGCATCAGCATCAGCATCAGCGATCAGCATCAGCATCAGCATCAGCATCACCATGGGAGAGTCCACGAAAGCAGGTGATGCGGTAGACAAGCTCGTTAGAGCTCTCAACGGCAAATTTAATGGGCTTAAGTTCGACGTATGGAAACGCACGGCTCAGTCCGTGATAAGTATGCGTCATGCCGGGATCTCTGATATCCTGGAAGGGCGACCTTGCCCCGAGCCCGAACTAGTTAGTCCTCGTCCATCTTCTAGAAGAAGTAGGCCTTCACGAGCTGTAACTCGCAGCCAGGCCGCTGACGAAACGGACATTCAGTCCGGGGAAACACCCTCGGCTGATACAGCAGAAAATGTACAGCCGGACGCAGGGAGTACTCCCGTGGTCACGGCGCATCTGCCACCATCATCTTCAGGATATTCTACACTCCCAGCCGCAACATCAGTTTTATGGGCCACGGATGACAACATCTCGAATTTGGAAGACATCAAGCACTGGCACCGCGACAATCGTCTTCTGTTCGACTTCTTGTTCCTGAGTACATCGGGAGCGGCGGCCAGCTTTCTTCTACAATTTAAGCCCAAACGAGGTGAACTTGCGAATGGAAAAGCTGCTTGGGATGGTATGGTTAGAAAATATCAAAATTCCACCCGCCAACGTAGACGTATACTCAAACAACAACTATCGCATATGGTCATGACGGATGGGCAAGACCCAGACGTATTTATAAATGAAGTATACTATTTACGGGATGAATTGGTGGACATGGGAGAGGTATTCAATGATGACAGCATACTGGACATAGTGCTAGAAGGACTCACGGATGAATACGTGCAAGTCAAATATAGCGCTGAAGCAGATGATGACTTCACACTCGACCGAGCTGTGATAACAATGCGTAATATGTACGCCAATAGAGCTATGCGAAACGGGCCTTTGCGAAAAGCGAAGGGGCATGAATCTGCGATGGTAGTCACGTCGACACCCTCAGCAGTAGTGACCTGTTCACACTGCAAAAAGCCAGGCCATCGATTCCAAAATTGCTTTAAACGCAAGGGAAAAATGTCGGGAAAGAAACCTCCCCCGACACCTCGAAAGAATTCGTGGTGTAGCTTGCATAATACCGATCGCCACGATAATAGCGACTGTCGGTCTCAAATGCGGGACGACAATATAACCCGTCGCCCTCGTCCTGGTCAACAAAATGGCCGGCATAATAACAACCGCAGCGCTCACGCCAATACCGCCACAACTCCAACTTCAACAACTCAAATGGAAGCTTACGTCCCAGAGATACATGCTCCATCCACTACTACTGCGGCTGCGACTACAGCAGCTACTTCTACGTCCTTCGCGACTCCTTCCTGTCCATCCTCACCTCCAGTTGGTATAGGTTATTCTTTCATCGCCGCACCTCCGATCGAGATCGCCGCGCAGCCCGTCGACTTCTCCATGACTGCGGACAGCGGAGCGTCTAGCCACTTCATCGACAATCAGCTTCTACCGGGCATTGAACATAAAATGAACCACTACGTGCAGCTGGACCCTCCCGTAATAATCAACGTAGCGGGAAACCATCGCCTTTATGGCGTTGGTCAAGGGGTTTTGGTCGTACAAGTGTTGGACCACATAGGCTCTAAGCACTCTGTACAGCTTCCTGTCACGATCGTACCTGGGCTAGGCAGGCACTTATTTTCAGGGGGATCAGCTGCTGCGAGGGGGGTCACTATGATCATCGCCACGCAGTCGTATCTTGACATGGGTGCTTTTGCTATACCCTTACGTAAGGACAGCCACTGCCCTTCTTTGTATCAGCTCGACCTCACCACTGGTGCAACCAGCCGAACGCCTGAGACAGCGTTCCCGACCATCTCCGGCAAAAACTTTAAACCGGAAACCGTCCTCGCTGTTCATGCTTCGACGACTCTTAAAGCGACGACTTCCCTGCCTGAAACCATTCCAGCTAACATCGGGCACAGGAGGCTGCTGGATCATCGCAAGCAGGTGATAGCCGAGGTGAAAAATATCCCAGAATATGGGGCAAACTTTTCAGACACGTTATCGGCGTGTGATACGTGCAAGATCATTAAGAGCACTCAACAGGAACACCGTAAGATATTGCGGCCTAACCTTTCCAGCGAACATACAAAACTGGTGAGTACTGACCTGCTAGGATACGCCGACATGGCAAAATGTACCGACGATCACAGCAGGGTAAAAAGAGGCTCCTTCATCGTAGAGGCGCCTTCCGTTCAACCAACAGCATACTCGGCCACTTCTCAAGTAAGAGCGCGTCAGCTGGCCCTACAACGCCAAGGATTGCCAAAACAGCAGTTCGATAACGTTTCGCAGTACACGAGCAGGGCTCTCAGAATGGACAAAACAATCCGTCCGGTATCTACTTCGGTACCCAACACCTACGCGCAATCTATGGCCTCACCACAAGCGGAAGAATGCAAACCTTCAGCGACCTCTGCTGGAAGATCAACTACTTCAGCACGGAGAACTCCTTCTAAGCTCCAACACCTTGAAGCCGCAACTACAGCTCCGGCTCGCAAGACCGCCTTTGACCATCGCGACGGCCTTGTAAAATATCTCAGGCAGCCCCCATGATCACAAAAATCATTGTTTCATGGAGTTCCATACGAGATCGCGGCGTTTCATAAGTGGGAAAAAATGAAGCCTGTTTTTGATTCTGCCGTGTACGGTGTATGACCGGATTCTACCTCGTGCTATCGGACTTTTCAATATCCGACAAACCGCGATGTACCGAGGACGGAGAAGCGTGTTACGCACAAACCAAATAGGCACTATATCGACAAGCGATTCGCCTATTATAATTCAACCACGAGACTGCAATGGACCGGGGAAGAACAAGGCCGACGTACGACACATCGCATCACAACCTTTCTCCTCGTCTCTGTCCAAGCGCTTCTTCAGCCGTCCGTGACCTTCTATACAGAACAGCTCCATCAACAGCTACCCGAACGGCACTCCCGTCAACAATCGGGGACAGGCGCTAGAATTGTGGGTACGGTTGAAATTCATACTTAAGTAGAGAATATTACTTAGTGCAGCAGTTCTTTGTCAACTATAAAGTTACAACTGCTCGCCAGTTACGTATTAGTAAAGGTGGAACTATGGGTCGTATGAACTTATGTCAACGATCGTACAGCAGTAAGCCATGTTCTACCGGAAAATGCGTACGAGTATATATTCCAGCATTTAGGAGTAAAAAAGGCTCACAAAGGACTGTCTCTCTTATGCTCTTCAGCGTACGATTTGTATCAGACAGTTTATCGTTATAATATGCGTATCCTAGGATCATATTGCAGTGGCGTGGTTAACTTACAGCAGCGACCTTTGTTTGTTAGTTTGTTAGTTTGTTTCTTCTTTTTTTGGGGATATAGCTCGTTGATGGACTATGACTACACCCACCATAGTTTGTTACAGTACTATCAGTACTTGTTCTACCTGCTGCCTAATGTTTTGTTTTTGCGGAAGTACGTAATTATATTAAACAAACAACTGAATAGTGAGAATGTTTTATTTGTCGTATTGGACACTTGTCCACAATTCTCTTTACTTGTCTAGTATTGTTTATCTATTTGGTACAATTCAGAAAGCGTGTTTAAAACCCAGTAGACGAATCTTTGCGTTTTATCTACTAGGTAGGGTATTTATCGCTGGTAATTACACCAAGCGTAATTTTTATATGTATCTTTCCTTGTAACGTTTTATTTTTTTGTAGAATGTGTGGATAACATGGATACATCCATATTGCGGCGGTTGATACACCCGACCGGATATGAGACCCATTTGTTTCTGATTATTTTACGAATGAATTTGTTTTTTAAGTATGAGGCTTCTCTAGCAATCTGACTTCGCATTATGGGGGTGTGTTAAAAGTATGAACCTTGGATTCAAATCTAAGTTAATGCGCAGTCTATTCGCACGAATAAGATATGCAGTTGAATCTTGAGTTGAATCTTACGTTGAATCTTCGGTGTAACCTAGATGTAAACGTAGATTTGAGTATGTTAAGGTTGTCCCGTTGTCCCGGTATTCTACCGTACTATGGGCATTGTTCCGTGATGATCAGGTGGTGATGCACCCCACCATGATCACTCTCCCAACTCTCCCAACTCTCCCAACTTTCCCAATTCTTCTTCTCTTTTTGGCCTCAAGAGCCCTTTCCAAACTCTCCTTTTTCTTTCTTATCACAAGTGATCTTAACAGACACTTCGGTGCCACCTCTGCATCTCTTCGCATAGAAGACAGAGCCTTCACACAACCATTGTGTTCACAGGCTATTCACACAGTTCCCGCAACAGCGGAGGCAGTCGAGAGCGCCAGAAAGAGAGGGGTTTCCGAAACAAAATTTGCTGGTGTGGAGCGGGGCGGCAAGTCGGTTACGACGACACGTCGTTAAGGGGGAACAGGAATCAAAGGAGGAGCATCACATACGCTCCTGGGGCATCGAACGGGATACACGTACTTTTCCAGAAAACGGGGGCTGGAGTTTGGGGGCGGAGCATGCTTAGCAGGCAAATGCAAGACTTACAGCACATGCACGATTGCGTTGCCGGAGAGGGCAGGCGGGAGTAGCATAACATGGGGATAGAGTGACCTCTCCATCGTGAATACATCATAATTGTGGCGGAAGAACAATCGCACGACGACCGCAATGTGACCACATGCAGCGACACACTGCTGTACCTGGCCCTCGGGAGGACGTCCGTCCGGTTCTACCAACGGAGAGAGAGCCATCAACCGGGGGGGGGGGGGGAATGAGGACATTCCCGCGGGAGGGTACGAGACCACCCAAGGGGGGTGGTGCTGATGGGGAGGGACGAGGAGGAGGCGGGGTGGGAATGTTATGCTCGAATGAGAGTATTCCTCTCCCCCACACAAGGTCAAGAGCAGACAGCCGTAATGTGACCCAACGGGGGGTAGGGGAGGCTTCGTCGTCACTGCGCCTTGTGTGGGCCGGGGGGAAGAGAAGGGAGGCGGGGGGGGGGCAGGGGTCAGGGGAACGGAGAGGGGAAATAATGGCGATGGCTTCCAGCGTCGTTGATAGTACCTCAGACCCGTGCTACGCTAGAGGTGGCACTTTCTCGCTGAAACGTTAATTTATAAATTACTACCAACTTTGGCTGTGTAAGGGTCCTACTGTAGGCTAGGCCATGGTATTGTTTTTTTTTGTTCGGATAGAGTTCCTTATACGAAAAGACCAAGAAACGCAATGCGCCCTCATAGGTTTAGCCCTAACCCTAGCCCTACAACCCTTTCTCAAGCACACCACTAAGGTAGCATGCGCCATGTAGTACCTCACACCAGGAAGGGCATTGTAGAAGCGTGCATCGGGGACAATCACGGGGTCTCGGCCTTCGATAAATCAATGCGTAATCGATTATAGCACGTGTGGGAAAAAAAAACACCAAACAGTTGATGGCGGAACATGTGCTAAAAATAAAACAGCTCACATGCGGTCGGTGGTTTCCACAGAGGCAGCCAACGCAAATACCGAAGAAAACGTGGCGTCTTCCCACAATATACGGGCCGTAGCATATCGAAATTCACCCGAGATAATACGTTTACCCATTGGTCGAATAGCGGTAACATTGTTTTGAAATGTGCGACCCGCGGTAGAGATGTCCCATGAGCGCACGCGCTTTGTCGTGCGTCGCAGACCTTCCAACCTCTTCGTGGGGTGCATGTACCACGATCATGGAGACAAGGGAAAAAAAGTGCATGCCTCTGCTCCATGATAGGACGACGTATACCTGGAAGTAGAAGTCATTGTACATACCGCTTTAGCCCAAAATATATACCGGTAGCACTTCTTCAATGCCGGAAAGAAAAGCATTTCGGGGTTCAACAGCGAATAACTGCATTACTTTATCGGTTTATTTTCTTTTAAATTTAATCTTTGCGCCGTTCAGGCGAATCATTTTCTCATTTGGACACCATATTAATTCGATACGATACAGCAGTACCAGCAGGTAGCCGGCATCCCCGGTGGTCCACTATTAATAGTAAGCGGCGCAACTATTGAGGTCCATGTCGTAGGTTCAAAATATTACGACAGGACTATTTCGTTCAAATCGACAGGCTGAAGCGCGAGAGCGTGAGTTGGGGAAACTTGATGCAAATTGACGAGCATGAAAAAAACTCGTGAATACGGAACCCTATGCGCGATAAAAATCAAGGCAAGTGCCTGGGGGGGGAGAAGGGAAGACACCTGTTGCCACGGCTTGTCTAGAAGGTCGCTGATGTTAAAAGTATGAACCTTGGATTCAAATCTAAGTTAATGCGCAGTCTATTCGCACGAATAAGATATGCAGTTGAATCTTAAGTTGAATCTTACGTTGAATCTTCGGTGTAACCTAGATGTAAACGTAGATTTGAGTATGTTAAGGTTGTCCCGTTGTCCCGGTATTCTACCGTACTATGGGCATTGTTCCGTGATGATCAGGTGGTGATGCACCCCACCATGATCACTCTCCCAACTCTCCCAACTCTCCCAACTCTCCCAACTTTCCCAACTCTTCTTCTTCTCTTTTTGGCCTCAAGAGCCCTTTCCAAACTATCCTTTATCTTTCTTATCACAAGTGATCTTAACAGACACTTCGGTGCCACCTCTGCATCTCTTCGCATAGAAGACAGAGCCTTCACACAACCATTGTGTTCACAGGCTATTCACAGGTTATGAGCCTCGACCTTCGATATAAACATCGATCGGCACCAAGCGACTTCTCATTGAAGTTTGTCGCATCTTACCGGAAAGTTTTAGAGAAACCTCCATTAAGCCGGCTACAGCATCAGCATCAGCATCAGCATCAGCATCAGCATCAGCGATCAGCATCAGCATCAGCTACAGCATCAGCATCAGCATCAGCATCAGCATCAGCATCAGCGATCAGCATCAGCATCAGCATCAGCATCAGCATCAGCGATCAGCATCAGCATCAGCATCATCATCAGCATCACCATGGGAGAGTCCACGAAAGCAGGTGATGCGGTAGACAAGCTCGTTAGAGCTCTCAACGGCAAATTTAATGGGCTTAAGTTCGACGTATGGAAACGCACGGCTCAGTCCGTGATAAGTATGCGTCATGCCGGGATCTCTGATATCCTGGAAGGGCGACCTTGCCCCGAGCCCGAACTAGTTAGTCCTCGTCCATCTTCTAGAAGAAGTAGGCCTTCACGAGCTGTAACTCGCAGCCAGGCCGCTGACGAAACGGACATTCAGTCCGGGGAAACACCCCCGGCTGATACAGCAGAAAATGTACAGCCGGACGCAGGGAGTACTCCCGTGGTCACGGCGCATCTGCCACCATCATCTTCAGGATATTCTACACTCCCAGCCGCAACATCAGTTTTATGGGCCACGGATGACAACATCTCGAATTTGGAAGACATCAAGCACTGGCACCGCGACAATCGTCTTCTGTTCGACTTCTTGTTCCTGAGTACATCGGGAGCGGCGGCCAGCTTTCTTCTACAATTCAAGCCCAAACGAGGTGAACTTGCGAATGGAAAAGCTGCTTGGGATGGTATGGTTAGAAAATATCAAAATTCCACCCGCCAACGTAGACGTATACTCAAACAACAACTATCGCATATGGTCATGACGGATGGGCAAGACCCAGACGTATTTATAAATGAAGTATACTATTTACGGGATGAATTGGTGGACATGGGAGAGGTATTCAATGATGACAGCATACTGGACATAGTGCTAGAAGGACTCACGGATGAATACGTGCAAGTCAAATATAGCGCTGAAGCAGATGATGACTTCACACTCGACCGAGCTGTGATAACAATGCGTAATATGTACGCCAATAGAGCTATGCGAAACGGGCCTTTGCGAAAAGCGAAGGGGCGTGAATCTGCGATGGTAGTCACGTCGACACCCTCAGCAGTAGTGACCTGTTCACACTGCAAAAAGCCAGGCCATCGATTCCAAAATTGCTTTAAACGCAAAGGGAAAATGTCGGGAAAGAAACCTCCCCCGACACCTCGAAAGAATTCGTGGTGTAGCCTGCATAATACCGATCGCCACGATAATAGCGACTGTCGGTCTCAAATGCGGGACGACAATATAACCCGTCGCCCTCGTCCTGGTCAACAAAATGGCCGGCATAATAACAACCGCGGCGCTCACGCAAATACCGCCACAACTCCAACTTCAACAACGCAAATGGAAGCTTACGTCCCAGAGACACATGCTCCATCCACTACTACTGCGGCTGCGACTACAGCAGCTACTTCTACGTCCTTCGCGACTCCTTCCTGTCCATCCTCACCTCCAGTTGGTATAGGTTATTCTTTCATCGCCGCACCTCCGATCAAGATCGCCGCGCAGCCCGTCGACTTCTCCATGACTGCGGACAGCGGAGCGTCTAGCCACTTCATCGACAATCAGCTTCTACCGGGCATTGAACATAAAATGAACCACTACGTGCAGCTGGACCCTCCCGTAATAATCAACGTAGCGGGAAACCATCGCCTTTATGGCGTTGGTCAAGGGGTTTTGGTCGTACAAGTGTTGGACCACATAGGCTCTAAGCACTCTGTACAGCTTCCTGTCACGATCGTACCTGGGCTAGGCAGGCACTTATTTTCAGGGGGATCAGCTGCTGCGAGAGGGGTCACAATGATAATCGCCACGCAGTCGTATCTTGACATGGGTGCTTTTGCTATACCCTTACGTAAGGACAGCCACTGCCCTTCTTTGTATCAGCTCGACCTCACCACTGGTGCAACCAGCCGAACGCCTGAGACAGCGTTCCCGACCATCTCCGGAAAAAACTTTAAACCGGAAACCGTCCTCGCTGTTCATGCTACGACGACTCCTAAAGCGACTTCCCTGCCAAAAACCGTTCCAGCTAATATCTGGCACAAGAGGTTGGGTCACCCCAATGGGCAGGTGATGTCCAAGGTGAAGGACATTGCAGAGTGTGGGGTGAATTTTTCAGACACTCTGTCGGCCTGTGAAACGTGCAAAATCAACAAGAGCACACAACAGAATCACCCTAAAACATCGCGGCCTG
This sequence comes from Undaria pinnatifida, assembly GCA_012845835.1. Classification (NCBI taxonomy): domain Eukaryota; class Phaeophyceae; order Laminariales; family Alariaceae; genus Undaria; species Undaria pinnatifida. The sequence goes on from JABAKD010000023.1 coordinate 13,946,680, forward strand.
ACCCTTCCAGCGAACGTTTAAAGCTGGTGAGTACTGACCTGCTCGGACCTGTGACGCCCAAGGCGATCGGAGGATACGCCTACATGGCAAAGTATACCGACCATCACAGCCGGCTAAAAGCTGTCTACTTCATCGAAAAGAAAAGTGACACGCTACACACCCTCGGCAGATTCATTCAAGATCTAGCCATCCCTCTAGGGCTAAGGGTGCAGCATCTACGTTCTGATAATGGCGGCGAATACACATCCCGCAGCTTTCAGGAATATTGCAAATCAACTGGAATTCGTCAACAGTTCTCGGCTCCGTACACACCGCAGCAGAACGGTGTTTCAGAACGGGACGGGCGTACTATTATGGACATGACTCGCTGTTTACTCAATGAGGCACACCTTCCTAAACCTTTATGGGGAGAAATAGCTTCGACAGCAGTTTTTCTAATTAACCGATTACCACACGCGGCAATCGGCGGCGACACACCCTACCATCGTATGTTCGGGAAGCATGCAGACCTCTCATTTTTGAGGATTATCGGCACTCGGGCATTTGTGCACGTTGAAGGGTACACCACCAAGCTTCAACCAAAGGCTTGGGAAGGTGTTCTCGTCGGCTACGACAGCGACAGACCTACCTTCCGCGTGTATGATCGCTACTCGGGAAGAATTTCAAGCTCGCGCAACGTCTCCTTCATCGAAGAGCCGCCTACTGTTCTACCAACAGCAGACTCGGGGGGGCAAGAAGAACCTGAAGTCCCTGATTTCGATTTGGAGCCAGGCTCGGATTTTATGGACGACTATCAGAGCATCAAACATGGTATCTCATCGCTAGAAACTAGCGACACCGACGCAACCGGCAACAAGCCGTTTCATATGAGGCTGCGCTCATCCACTTCTCAAGCGAAAGCGCGTCAGCAGGCACTTCAATGCCTAGATTCCCCGAAACAGCAGTTCGAGGCTGTCTCGCAGTATATTGGGGCTGTCGGCATGGATAAAATAAATCCTCCGGCTTCTATTTCGGTACCCAACACGTACGCGCAAGCTATGGCCTCACCACAGGCAGAAGAATGGGAAGCAGCCATGCGTAAGGAGCTCAAAAGTCTCGATGAGCACGAGGTCGCCGATTTAATTCCATTCACCAAGGTTCCTCCGGGCTGCTCCATCATTGGAACGCGGTGGGTATTTCGAGTTAAAACAGACGGACGTTTTAAAGCAAGGCTCGTGGTACAAGGTTGGGCTCAACAGCATGGACTGGATTGCTTCACTACTTTCGCTCCTGTTTGTCGTATTGAAAGTCAGCGTCTTCTTCTGGCTATAGCGGCATCAAGGGATTGGCGAGTTTTGGCCATGGACGTACAAACTGCATTTCTCAACGGTAAACTTGAAGAGGACGTCTACACCAAGCAAGCACCAGGCTTTGAAACGATAGACGAGAGAACCAACCGACCGCTGGTAATGAAACTGCGCAAAAGCTTATATGGACTTCGCCAATCACCAAGCGTTTGGAACAGCACCATTGACAAGGACTTGCGTAAAATGGGGTTCACGCCGACAGCATCTGATTCCTGCGTATACACAAAGGGAAGTGGGAACACATACATCATGCTAACTCTCTTCGTCGACGACTTGCTCATCACTGGACCATCAAATGCAAGCATGGCCGAGGTTCGACGTGAGCTTATGGAAAAATTCGCTATGACTGATCTCGGGGATGTGTCTCAAATTCTGGGCATTGAAGTTAAGCGCGACAAGGCAGCCGGAACGATCGAACTCAGTCAAGGGCAGTACACACTTTCGGTACTCAAGCGTTTCAACATGAGTGACTGCAACCCGGTACACGTACCCGGAATAGGAAAGGAACTATGCGCACAGCCGGAAGGAAGCGTGCTTCTAAACGAGGCAATGACTAAGCTCTATCAAGCCATTGTAGGAAGTCTTATATTTCTTACCCAATGCACGAGGTACGACGTGGCGTTCAGCACGATGCAAGCAGCTCGTCACATGGCAAAACCCACATCGGTGCATATGGCAGCGGTTAAAAGGATCCTTCGATACCTTCGAGGAACACCTAATCTGGCTATTGTGTACAAAAGGGGCAGCAGCTTCGATCTTACCGGATACTGCGACGCTTCGTATGGTATGGGAGACCCTAAAAAGATGAGGTCTACTACCGGGTCGATGTTCTTCTTGGCCGGAGGACTCATCAACTTCTCGAGTCAGCTACAAAAGATCACTGCTCAAAGCACAACCGAAGCGGAACTCATAGCTCTAAACACCTGCGCGAAAAATGGACTTTACCTATCAGGAATCCTTGGGGAGCTAGGATGGCCGAACTTCAGGAGCTTCAGGATATCTTCCGACAACAGAGGAGCACTTCTTCTTTCAGCGAACGGCAATTATTCCAACCGGAGCAAACACATTGCAATAAGATTTGCAGCTCTGAGGCACTGGATAACGGACAGAATCGTAATCACCGAGTTCGTCTCTTCGAAAAATCAGCTTGCTGATATCCTCACCAAATTTTGTGATAAGCCAACCTTCAACGACCTCTGCTCGAAGATCAACGACTTCAGCACGGAGAACTCCTTCTAAGCTCCAACACCTTGAAGTCGCAACTACAGCTCCGGCTCGCAAGACCGCCTTTGACCATCGCGACGGCCTTGTAAAATATCTCAGGCAACCTCCACGATCACAAAAATCATTGTTTCATGGAGTTCCATACGAGATCGCGGCGTTTCATAAGTGGGAAAAAATGAAGCCTGTTTTTGATTCTGCCGTGTACGGTGTATGACCCGATTCTACCGCGTGCTATCGGAGTTTTCAATCACCAACAAACCGCGATGTACCGAGGACGGAGAAGCGTGTCACGCACAAACCGAATAGGCAATGTACCGACAAACAATTGGCCTATCATAATTAGCTACAAGACTGCAATGGACCGAGGAAGGGGAAGGATCACCGGAGGGATCACGCGCCCATCGCATCACAACCTTTCTCCCCCTCTCTGTCCAAGCGCTCCTTCAGCCTTTCTTCACCTTTTATCTTCTTCAGCCTTCCTTTGCCTCCTATACAAATGAGTTCCATCAACAGCTACCCGAATGGCTCTCCAATCAACAACAGGGGACAAGCACTGGAAGCCCAACGCCTCCATGAAATATCCCGCTCGGGACAAGATAACAGCCGGAGGTACATAGGGTTCGCGAGATCAATCTGCCGGGATGCCCAAGGCATCTATTGGGGGGCACGCTGCAACCTCCTGAAAGACATCAAAGTTCCAGGTCAAACACGCCTGGAACGGAAAGACATGGCAGCAAAGCTAAAAAGGCATGGGCTCCTAGACAGGAGTGAGTACGAAACGATAAAAATGTTTATAAAGTCGCTCAAGTACTTACATAAGCGAGATGACTTGCTGTTTTTTATCGATAGCAGAGTATACAGTTTTTTGGTGCGGGCTTGGATCAGTGACTCGGTCGCTGACCCCTTTGACTTTCTCCTCGCTAGTAGTATGTACAACGATATAGCCGAACGACTGTCAGATATCTCGTGCGTATCTGAACCCCACAGGAAGAGTAAATATGGACGAGACTTGACCGTGTCCCAATCCAGGGGGTAATTTTACCGCAGTTGTAATACTTCGCACAGGGACGGGTTTATGGTTATACCGGTAATATATTCTTGCGAGATGTACTTGTAGGTACGGTTGAAATTGATACTTAAGTAGAGAATATTACTTAGTGCAGCAGTTCTTTGTCAACTATAAAGTTACAACTGCTCGCCAGTTACGTATTAGTAAAGGTGGAACTATGGGTCGTGTGAACTTATGTCAACGATCGTACAGCAGTAAGCCATGTTCTACCGGAAAATGCGTACGAGTATATATTCCAGCATTTAGGAGTAAAAAAAAGGCTCACAAAGGACTGTCTCTCTTATGCTCTTCATTCAGCGTACGATTTGTATCAGACAGTTTATCGTTATATGCGTATCCTAGGATCAAATTGAAGTGGCGTGGTTAACTTACAGCAGCGACCTTTGTTTGTTAGTTTGTTAGTTTGTTTCTTCTTTTTTGGGGGATATAGCTCGTTGATGGACTATGACTACACCCACCATAGTTTGTTACAGTACTATCAGTAGTACTTGTTCTACCTGCTTCCTAATGTTTTGTTTTTGCGGAAGTACGTAAGTATATTAAACAAACAATGAATAGTGAGAATGTTTTATTTGTCGTAATGGACACTTGTCCACAATTCTCTTTATTTGTCTAGTATTGTTTATCTATTTGGTACAATTCAGAAAGCGTGTTTAAAACCCAGTAGACGAATCTTTGCGTTTTATCTACTAGGTAGGGTATTTATCGCTGGTAATTACACCAAGCGTAATTTTTATACGTATCTTTCCTTGTAACGTTTTATTTTTTTGTAGAATGTGTGGATAACATGGATACATCCATATTGCGGCGGTTGATACACCCGACCGGATATGAGACCCATTTGTTTTTGATTATTTTACGAATTTGTTTTCTAAGTATGAGGCTTCTCTAGCAATCTGACTTCGCATTACGGGGGTGTGTTAAAAGTATGAACCTTGGATTCAAATCTAAGTTAATGCGCAGTCTATTCGCACGAATAAGATATGCAGTTGAATCTTAAGTTGAATCTTACGTTGAATCTTCGGTGTAACCTAGATGTAAACGTAGATTTGAGTATGTTAAGGTTGTCCCGTTGTCCCGGTATTCTACCGTACTATGGGCATTGTTCCGTGATGATCAGGTGGTGATGCACCCCACCATGATCACTCTCCCAACTCTCCCAACTCTCCCAACTCTCCCAACTTTCCCAACTCTTCTTCTTCTCTTTTTGGCCTCAAGAGCCCTTTCCAAACTATCCTTTATCTTTCTTATCACAAGTGATCTTAACAGACACTTCGGTGCCACCTCTGCATCTCTTCGCATAGAAGACAGAGCCTTCACACAACCATTGTGTTCACAGGCTATTCACAGCTGAGGGGAGGGTAAAAAACTCTTACGAGTTGAGCTGGAAAATAACGTGACCACAAGAAAAAAGTAGCACCAGCAGCACCAGCTTCGACACGGAATAGCGAAGAGCGCTGGAAGATAAAACATCGTGTCCACCGGTCAACTCAGGCTTACCTTCTTGTGGGATATGTTTATAGTGGCGACCTGACCGACCCTTGTGAGTGATGCGCAAGCTGGAGTTCGATTTTACAATTCTCGCGAGGAAGGAAGCATTAAACCTACACACAAAAAACAGCCACCGGGGCAAAAACGATAGGAAGGGCTTCTCCCTAGTGCTATAGAGGTGTTACCCGACGAGTACCCGTGCTAAACGGGTACCCGGTTAAATCGAAAAAAACAATACCCCGGGTACTCGCGAGTATTTACGTCTATTTTGGGCGGGTACCCGGGTACCCGTCTAACAACCGGGTACCCGGGTACCCGGCACATCATTATCATCATATTTGGCCCTTAACGTTGCAACGGATGGACTCTAAGGGTTGTTCTAAAGCGTTCGGCATAACATCCCTGTGGTACAATGGTTTTCATACAACATACCACCAAAACGACAGACTACGCGCCGCAAAAGCATCGTATGATTATATAGACTTAATTACTCAGTTCTCGACCCCCTCAGAGGTCTCGCTCGGCATATTCTTCCCCCTCTCAGCCCTTCTCAATTTAGTTGCTGGGGAAAAGAACCGTCCCGAAGTTCCTTGCCTTCCTTGCTTTCATTATAATTATTTGATTTCTTTGCTTTCTGATCTTTTTATTTTGCTTTTTCAGCAACTTCTTTTTTGTAGATAATACCCAAACACTACTTTTTTTTTCTTTTTTTTTCTCATTACATTTGAAGTTGGCCAATAGCTGGCTGAGAGGGCATTGCCGTTGACGGCTGCAAACAACTTGAATTTGAAATACAGCATAGACTTACTTACGAATATCTTTGTGCTGAATGAGCTCGGTTGGTGCTCCCCTGGCATCTCCGAGGTCGGACGGTCCAGCTTATTACTTGCGGAACGGTTCAGCTTTTCTTTGATTTCTTGCTCAATCTGGTCTATTTTTATATACAAATACATTTCGATAGTTTTGTGGGGAATCACTTTTTTTTTCGATGACACCCAGATTCGGATTCGAACCACCGAAGAGCAAGATTATAAGCGGACAGTCTATCTACTAGACCACAACGTCACGACAATATCTACTTTATTTTCACAAATATAGACTACAAGTAGATCGATTTTTGTATTGGGATCACTTTTTTTTTTCCAATGCCACCCAGATTCGAACCACCGAAGACCAAGCTTATAATCGGGCAGCCTATCTACTAGATCACAGCAGCGTCACATTGATCTCTATTTTATTTTAACAAATAAAATTGATATTCCTCGTAAATAAATACCAAGTATCGACTCTTCATGAGGATCATTTTTATTTCCGATGACACCCGGATTCGAACCAGCGAAGGGCAGGACAATAAACGGACAGTCTGTCTACTAGACTAGACCACAATGTCGCAGCCGCAGTGGTATCTACCAGTACTATTTTTTATGTGCAACTACTACTGTATATTAGCGAAACATAGATGTACCACGCAGCTTGCAAAATTGAGCTTCAACCATTCAATCGGTCGTACTCACAGATGGATTTTTCAATTTTTATATAAAATACAAGGTTCCCCTCCGGGAAGTGCCTAAGGGAGTGGCGCAAGAACGAAACCCAAACATCCAACATCTGACTGTCTGTGGGCAAATAAGATGTACCTGGTGGTAGTAAAAACTATGCTCTTGTCCGCAGCTCGAGAAGCGGAGTGTGGGGAGGCGCCCTCCCGGGTGCGGTTCGCTCTCTCGCCCTCGTGGTGGAGAACCGAAAATATGTGGTAACCCCATCAGTACGTACGTGTCCAGCGCCAGTATTCGTACGATACGATGGGGACTTTTTATACGGGCGACTCTTATGCAGTAAAATTTGCGTGGTAAAAATAAAAGGACGAATAGATAGGTGGATTTTCAACCGGCAAAAAAAACAAATCAGCAGTTGTTCCGTGCGCCGTCTTTCTATCGTGGTTTTGATGTTTTTTATTTTTATTTTTTAATTATTTGTTTCCTGTTGTTTCGTATGGAAATCAGCAATTTCGGAATAGGTACTGCTCGTGTCTTGTTGAGCCAGATATTGAACTTAACGACGAACGATACACGCCAGGATGGGCAATCATCCCCCTTCACCGCCAGTTCATCGCAGAGAGTGCGCGGAATGAGCAACTGTAGGGCTTCTATTATTGTCGCTGAGACAGAGAAGCCCTTTCTCATGGAGCATCAGCGCCTATATCCACTGCTGTTTGCTTTTTAGATGCAAGACAAAATACGCTGGATTGTTTAGATCGTCGTCCGATTCAAATACCGTCCCCTCGTCGTGGAGACTAAAGCAACTCACCTCAGCATAGCGAGGACTCGCCACGCGCACATACATGATGTATCCTACTACTGCTGCTGTGCGGTAGGGTTGCACACGTAGCGTTGTGCTGTCCTCATGTCGTCTGGTCCCTGTCATCTGTGGTGTGAGCAAAATATCCGACCCATAACATGATTACCCCTCTGTTATGTACGTAAAAATACAGTCTATTTAGACGTAAATGAAAAGGTGGGGTGATATATAAATTATTATTTAAAAGGTTCCCATATTACCGCCCAAATTGACGCGATCTATGGACATGCAATCAATGGAGATGCGCACTGTTAAGATACGGCCTCGAAAGGCCTGTAGGTATCCGAATTTGAGATCATTTGGATGGGTTTCGTATGATAAGGTTGGCGGTTTATATTCGGGGAAGTTAGGAATTAGATCGGAGGCACGCGCCTCCGATCTCAGAAGCTATCCCGGGCTCTGGTGGAAACGAATAAAGCTACATCTCTACGAAGGAACGAAAGTGAGTACTCTCCGAAGACCTGCTCAATTGGCAGACCTGCAGGGGGCACTCTGTGTCCCCCACCTTTAATTTCACATGTGGCGTCGTCGGCAGGACCCAGACGGTTAGAGGTGTGGGAGTGGGTTTTGAGGAGCCGCATCTTCGACTCATGGTCTAGTTCGTAGAACCGGAGTTTCCCCGAATCTCCCATATTTCTGCATATGCGACTCATCAGGGTGGGCTAGTGTTAAGATACGGCCTCGAAAGGCCTGTAGGTATCCGAATTTGAGATCATTTGGATGGGTTTCGTATGATAAGGTTGGCGGTTTATATTCGGGGAAGTTAGGAATTAGATCGGAGGCACGCGCCTCCGATCTCAGAAGCTATCCCGGGCTCTGGTGGAAACGAATAAAGCTACATCTCTACGAAGGAACGAAAGTGAGTACTCTCCGAAGACCTGCTCAATTGGCAGACCTGCAGGGGGCACTCTGTGTCCCCCACCTTTAATTTCACAGCACGAAGTGGCAGCACAGCGGAAATATGGGTGACAAATGCCACGCTCCGACCGGAGAATCAGCTTCTACAACAGCAGCCACACGCGCATACAGTTGCAGGCTGCTGCTGCTAGGAGGCTGGACTGCTGCTGGGCGGCAGCATCTTAGCGTGGTGCTCTGTGCAAAAAGAGGGAAATAAACGTGTACCTTCTACGACGAGCAGAAAAGCCGGGTTTGCATCCAAATCTTACGTGCGTACGCGGGGATAAGGGATGCGATAGGGGATAGGGGATGCAGAAACCCAATCCCCGGGGGGGTTGTTGCGGAAACCCGGGGTTTTGCCTTAAGTGTGCCCAAGGCCAAAAAAGTTTAAAGGCTCGCCACGCGCGACACACTGCACGGATCGCGCCCAAACCTCCGGCAACGTGAGCCCGACGGTCGAATTGAGCCCACCCCACCCGACGTTTGGGACAAAGGTGCGAGCACGAAGAGACTTGCCCGAAGGGGAAAAAAACAAAAATTACAATTATACATATACATACTCCGGAGTATTATATATCGACTTTTTAAATCATTTTTTCCCCCGATGACACCTGGATTCACCAACGAAAACCAGGCTTATAAGCGGACAGTCTATCTACTAGATAAACCACAAAGTCACATTGATATCTATTTTTTTTTTACAAATAAATATACGCAGCTTGCAAAGATGAGTATTGACCCGAAATTCGTCAAACTCACGGCTGACGCCCTTAAAATATTTTTATAAATTATTGATTTCTCATGAGGATCATTTTTGTTTTCGATGACACCCGGATTCGAACCAGCGAAGGCCACCAGGATTATAAGCGGACACAGTCTATGTACCAGACCACAATATGTCACAGCAGCATTGACTGGTGTATCTACCAGTACTATTTTTTTACAAATATATACTGGTATCAATTTATTCATGAGGATAATTTCTTTTTCATATGACCCCTGGATTCAACCAACGAAAACCAGGCTTATAAGCGGACAAATCTATCTACTAGAAGACCACAAAGTCGCATTGATATCGATAATTTTTTCTATGAGGATCATTCTTTTCCCCCGATGACACCGGGATGCGAACCGGCGAGAAGACCTTGAGGCTTATAGTACATACCGGTACTACTACACCAGGTTTGTACATACCATCAGGTACTACGCGCTGTTGGATCACAATGCACGCTCAGCTCACATCAGTCCGGCTATATATAGCCCAGCAGCGCAGCGTAGCGCCGTGCGGAGCCGTGCGGTGCGGTGCCGTGCCCTTCGCTGCGGTGCTGTGTCGTGCTGCACTGTGTGCTTCCTTTCGAACATAGAGCAGCAGTACCGGGTATAATACGTGTTGTGTACTACTTTTCTTCTTTTTTATTTTTCTACAACATGTATTTGATCTTTCACGGCCCCCTGTTTTTTCCCCCACGCAAATTACCCCCGTACTGCCGATCAGAACGTAACACCGGTAACAGAAGCACACAGCACAGCTGAGCACAACAAGGCAATTTGCTGTAAGCAGCTCTTGGCATTATTAAATCGCTGTTCGCACCAAATCGTGGGCCTCTTCTTTCTGCCCCTTTTACATGTTTTTAGTTGCATTCTTCCTTGCCTTGCGCGAGCGTAGCGGGCGGCGTCAGCTGCCCGCGGAGCGGAGCCCTTGTACATATATATAGTACATATATAATATATATTATATATATATATATATGGGTTCGCGGGTTCAACGCACATGCGGCATGCGGGTCAGCCATAATATAACAAGGGATAAGAGCAACATAAATTCGCGCCGCGCGCTGGACCCTTTACTCCGGTCTTTGATGTATTCATAATTCATACAAGGTTCCCCTCCGGCAAGTAAGTGCCTCAATGGGCTTAGTGATTGGGCTGTTGCCGCAATTGCAAGGACACATTATTTTCACTACCAGACGCGATGAACATTTTTGTTTTCAATAATACAAAAAAAACTCGCCCGAAAAAATAATGAATTCACGTTTCACCCGCACAAAAAAGTACTTCTTGGGTGTACTCAATAGCAGCAGTGCTTTAAGCGCTTCTTGGGTATACTCGACGTAGACGTGCCCACGTCCGATCTGTTCTTGAGAAAATACAGAAAGCACCACCACTTTTGATAACACACACAAAACTTTTACACCGTATGATATTATATAAATTTAAATACACTCCAGCTGTGAGATCGAATATTTTGTCGAAACTCATCTTTGCAAGCTGTGTGTGATACTCCGATCGCGCGTATTACGGGTTGTGTGTCCTCATTAAGGATATAGGTCGGCGACTCCCCTTACAACTACAGCGTAGCTACCAGGGTCAACAGGGTGATGTTAGGCAGTCTGTGCGCGGAAACTATAAAACCCGTTTCTGAGGGGACAAAATCTGACAGCTGTGGAAGGAAATGCATCAGTTTATCAAGTGAATCCTGTAGGTCGAATATCCGGTGAGGGGAGGGCGGAGTTTGTAAGGACGTGGGGGCCTGATTTTGATCAAAAGGGGGGCGGGAGGGGGAGAGGGGGGGAAGGGGACGGGTGGGGCAGGTCTGTTTGTGCGTGGAAACTATAAATATTTCTTGTGGGGAGGGGAGGAATGTGGCGGGGGGGGGCCGGGGGCGGGGGGGGGAGGGCTTTAGGTCGCATAGATGTAGGGGTTGGCTATACGCGGGGTGCTAGGTCTAGGCGATGGTGCGGGTAGTGGGTGAAGGAGGGGGCGTTGGGGACGGGGGTGGGTGGGAATTGCAGCAGCGGCATGGACGGCTCTGAAACGATGATATGTATGATTTCGCGAAGAGCGTCACATTTCGAACTCCAGCTTATTTGGGACCGCCAGGAAGCGAGAAGGGGCACGTGTGGCGTGAGATGCGGCACGTATTCAGAACGAGGGGGCAAGAGGACAATAACACGTCACCTATGCTATGACAAAAAAAAGCAACTCGCCGCCGTAAAGAGAGGATACAGCACGCGCACGCACATGGTCCTACCTGGGTAGCGTTTTGCTCCCTGCACGTTGTCTGCTGTCTGCCATCTGCGATCTTCGCAAAGAAACAAAAACAAATACTCGTTAAAGAACTGCTTCTGTGGACGTAAATGTATAAGGATGGGTTGGTATCTAAATTGGTACTATTACACAGGTCCCTATATGTTTCTGCATCGATGGACACGCGCACCCAGAGCGGCATCAAAGTAGAAACGTGCGGTATGGTGGGGTGACAAAATATGACAGGCTCCGACACAAGCAACTCGCCGCCGCATAGCGAGGACACGCCAAGCGCACATAAATGGCGTCATGTCGTTGTGCTCTCCACATGTTGTCTGCTGTCTGTCATCTGCGATCTTACATAGTGTTGCCTACCGCTGCTGCTGGGGGGTAGAGTTTGTAGCGTTGTGCTCTCTTGGTATGGTACGGTATCATATAAGAAGAACACCAACATGAACATAAATACAAGGACCGTTCAAGTACTAAAAGGATATTCAAACGATCCTTACACGTTACGCCGGCATGTCACTTCACAGAAGCAGCAGAAGCAGCAGTAGCAGCAGCGAGAGGTAGTGGCGTAAAGGCGGGTAGAGCATCGCACGCTAGCCTTGTGCTCTCCGCATGTTGTCTGCTGTCCGTCATCTGCGATCTTACATAAATGGTGTTGCCTACCGCTGCTGCTGTGCGGCAGAGTTATAGCGTTGTGCTCTCTTGGTATGGTACGGTATCATATATTATATAAGAAACACACCAACATGAAGATAAATGTAAGGACTGTTTGAGTACTACTAATGTGATACTCAAACGATCCTTACACTTTACGCCGGCATGTCACTTCACAGAAGCAGCAGAAGCAGCAGCAGCGAGGTAGTGGCGTATAGGCGGGTAGAGCATCGCAGGCTCCGATCAAAGTAAGCACCTACAACAACCGCAGCCGCACGCGCATAGAGTTGCAGGCTGCTGCTGCTAGGGGGCTGGACTGCTGCTGGTAGGCAGGATCGTAGCGTGGTGCTCTGTGCAAAATTGGGAAAATGTGCGAGTACCCTCTACGAGCAGAAAATCCCGGTTTGCATTCAAATCTTACGTGCGTATATATATGGGGATAGAGAATGCAGAAACCCAAACCCCGGGGATGTTGCGGAAACCCGGGGACTTGCCTTAAGTGTGCCCAAGGCCAAAAAAGTTTAAAAGGCTTGCCACGCGCGACACACTGCGCGGATCGCGCTCAAACCTCCGGCAACGTGAGCCCGACGGTCGAATTGTGCCCACCCCACCAGACGTTTCGGACAAAGGTGCGAGCACGAAGAGATGTGACCCAAGGGGAAAAAAAAATCACAAATATACATATACATATTATTATGTCATATATATCATACATATGTACCGGGTACGGCTACATACTGTACACAGCCGTGATTCGAGTACAAATAACCATATTCTACGATGATGCGGATGCATGGACCCATCAAGAACTTGAAAACATATGCCACAATATTTCCAAGTAGTTTCTCCCCCAAAACGGGGGACCAATTCTGAACAACATATCCCACACTATTTCAAAGTAGTTTGTCCCCAAAAACGGGGGATCAGTTTTTAGGGAGGAACGAAAATTCTAGGCAAAAATACGGAAACGATAAGATTCCCAGTGACAAAACCTCAGAATGTCTACGGCTTATTCATATTAATAGTAGGTTGTCACATCGTTTGTACCAGGTACCAGGTCCCAGGTATATATACCAAGTATGACTAACGAGGTAACGTAATTGAGCACATGTGTACCAAGCGTTCCTTTAAAACTGACGATTCGCATCCCCCCCTCTAATGCTCAATGGCGGAGACAGTACATGGCCACATACATCACCTCGCATGCTGTATTTGGCAATACGTGTCTCTTTCGTATAATTAGCGATGTCAGAAAATAATGGTAACTGTATGATGATGGTGACAAACAGTGCATGACCCCATCACCTCGCCTGTTGTATTTCACAATACGTATCTCTTTCTTATAATTAGCGATGTCAGAAAATAATGGTAACTACAAATATTCTATAAAATATTCTAGCTTTCGATCCATGTATCATACAACAACAAATTGTGAAGATTTAACACGTTATTTACTACACTTAAACACTGGGTTGCATGCTGCATCTAACATCAAACCTTCTAGAATAGTAAATATTACAAGCCAGATTATATAAAGGGATGTCTTATTGCTTCAATCGTCAGGTTTATCCCCTTTGAGGATTTATAGTTTCCGCGCACATATTGAAATGTCCCCCCCCCCGCCCCCCCCCCCCCCCCCCCCCTCCCCTCCCCCTCCACTGACTCCTCTTGTTCATAAAAACCCCCAACCCTCCCCCCCCCTCCAACGCCCCCTCTTTTCCAATCACCTGCACGATCGCCTAGAGTTAGCACCACGCGTATAACAAGCTGCTACATATCTTTGATCTCACAGCCGAAGTGTATTTGAATATTATTTGTGACCTAAACCTCCTAAAAAATCTCCCCCCCCCCCCCCCCCCCCCCCCCTAGCGCTCCCTTACTCAAACGCCCCACCAAATATCGAAATCCGCCACATTAATAAACACTTCACGCACAGGATATCACCTCATTATCTTTCGAGAGCCATACATGCCGCTGTGTCCCCCCCCCCCCCCCCGCCTCGAACGCCCCCTTCTTCCCCATCACCCGCACCATCGCCTAGACCTAGCACCACACGTATAACAACCCCCTCACCTAAAGCCCTTCCTCCCCCCCCCCTACCCCCCCCCCCCCCCCCCCGCCCCCCCCCGCCCCCACCCCCCACCTCCCCCCCAACCCATCCCAACCCCACCCCCTCGAACACTCCACCCTCTCTTTACTCACTGATTGTACGACTTACCCCAGGATATACATGATAAACTGATGTATTATTTCCAAAACCGTCACATTTATCCCCTCAAAATAATGCATAGTTTCTAGGCACATATTGAGCTGCCCCCCCCCCCCCCCCGCCCCAACCCCCCCCCCCCCCCCCCCCCCCCCCCCCCCGCCCCCAATTATATACTGGTGCCAAAACCGTCAGATTTAGCCCCTCGAAAGGATTTATAGCTTACATGCACAAATTGCCCCCTTTCCCCCCCCCCCCCCCCCTCCAAACCCGCTCGCTTTTGATCAAAACCAGGCCCCCACGTCCTTCAAAACTCCGCCCCACCCCCCTAATCGGTTATTCGACTTACAAGATTCAATTGATAAAAGGATACATTTCCCTTCACAGCGGTCAGATTTTGTCCCCCTCAGAAACGGGTTTTATAGTTTCCGCGCACAGACTGACTAACATCACCCTGTTGATCCCGGTACAAGCTACACCGTAGTTTCAAGGGGAGTCGCCGACCTATATCCTTAATGAGGACACACAACTCGTAATGCGCGCGATCGGAGTATCACACACAGCTTGCAAAGATGAGTTTCGACGAAATCTTCGATCTCACAGCTGGAGTGTATTTTCATTTTATAATATATATAACATTAGTATTCGGTAACCTCATACTCGTACCTGGTATGTAACCTGAAGAAGACATTAAAAACATTAAAACAGACACAATCTCAGTGGTAACCACAAAACGAGTGCGACTGCTGCTGCTGTAACCTGCTGTCGCCTAAATCATGCAAATAACAGAGAGAACATTCGGTGGTAAAAAACAAAACAAGAGGAAATGCAACTGACAATCGGTCGACATGAAACACAACACGATTCCACTCTTGTTTGCAGCCCTCCTCTTTGACATGAAATCATCATGCTTTGATTAACAGCAGGAAGTGCTCCCTTCATTTAGGGTCGAACCTATCAGAAACGAAAAAGGCGTCAAGGTAACTAGTTCAAACGAGACAAGTTGTTCATTTCTCCAGGCTTTATCTCAAACAAGTAGTAAGGGGTATTAATGTAATTCAAACGTGGTGAAAATCAACTAGTTCTCACGTTAAGCTTTGTACCTTGAGATATATTTATTTTTATTGGTGCAAACCTAATTGATGGGGGTGCTTCCTGCCATCAATTTACAAAATCAACACCATGAAACAACAAGGCTGTATGTAAGTGACAGTGGAATCGCGGAGATATTGAATCAGACCGATTGTGTTGACCTTGGAATGAAACCGTGAAGGCAACAGCTTTGCGTTATTTTCGTTCCGTCTATAAAAGGATCGCCGCAGAAAGCAACAAGTTCCCCGAGATACCCATACACCCCTCTACACGCATGCCGATATGTTGCACGCAGTTTAGACATACTGACCACGGCCATGAAAACACACCTGGTGCAAGTCAGCATTGGGGCAAAGGTTCCCGCGCAATGCCGAACGCACAGATGGAAACGGTACTGCTGCTCGGCGCACAACTACAACTATCTTACATAACCCGACACGCCAACCTTTCCAGCGCAGCGCATGGCAAACTTTATCTGTTCACGGCAAAAGGCATATGGTAATGACGACTGGGATCTATCTCAGAGTCGGGCGGGGGTGACAACGACCGATGTCGATAAGGCAAAGGCTGTAAACACGATCGAACACGCACGGCAGTAGCACGTTGGTGCATTTACCAGAATAAAGTCAGATCGCGATGCTGAAGGTACTCAAGGTAATGATTACGACGCCCTCTACGATACGGGTGCAACGCATCTTTCTCAGGCTCCTCCTTGGCGGAGGTCGGTACGTACCTAGCCCAAAATCCCCATTACGACAAAATGAACACGTCCAACACGACGGACGGTCAAATTGCCATACCAGAGCCTACATCGTGAGCTATACCAATACTGATATTGTCAACATTCCGCGAGATCGGGTACTATCTCCGTTGTGTACTACCTCCGTTGAGGAGCCTGGACAGTCCCAGTTTTATTGGGGCCGAAACGTGCAGCACGCGTCTTACCTTCAAGCTTGTTGTTGCTAAGAATGAGCGTTTCCAAAGCATCCAGGTCCCCCAGCTCGGGGGGTATTTCGCCTGGCAATGGAGGTTTGGGGGAAACGGAAAAAAAGGAGACAGCAGTGGGATACTTGATAGGTGAAAAAGCCAGGAGGAAAACAAAATGACACGGGTGAGATCAAACAAAAACAATACAAGGACACAAAAAAAAGGGAACAGCTGCACATGAAAAATGATCACGGGCAATTGTTCATACATGATTGAGACGGACCAGAAGGAGCTGTTATCGGACCGATATACCTGGTATAGTATAGCGTCGACCTGGTAGTATCGTTGAGGCTTACCAACACGAGCAAGAAAGAGCCGCATCAAGAGGTGGGGGGAGTCGTAGAACCGTCAAGCGTGGTGCCTTTCTGCTGCAGAAGGTAGTTTTGTTCGATAGTTTGCGGGGAGCGGCTGGTTCATTTTTCGTATGTGTGT
The DNA here is from genome assembly GCA_012845835.1 of Undaria pinnatifida. Classification (NCBI taxonomy): domain Eukaryota; class Phaeophyceae; order Laminariales; family Alariaceae; genus Undaria; species Undaria pinnatifida. The sequence continues at coordinate 13,963,472 of JABAKD010000023.1, forward strand.
CAGCACGGTGAGCCTGGAAACTGCTGGCCTCCTCCTCAGCAACTCAAAGAAAATAGGCCAGATACAATCAGGCCAGCACGGGATGAGAGAAAACTCTTGAAAGGAAGGAAAACAGGACGAGAGGTAGAGAGTTGGGCTGTGGTGGGTTTCCCGGAGCACGACCGAACATTCTACACACAGTAAAGGATATGACGAACGGTACAGCACCGGCAGCATTAAACATAACGTGTTCACACGTCGTGAAGTCGCACAACGCGAGCACATGGCAGCAGACCCACCCCCCCGGTACGCAACGTTCGGAAAGCGTCACACGAGCCTCCATCCCGTATCCCGTTTTCAACCCCCTCTATTTATCAGCAGCTCGATTGTCTTCAGCCAAAATATACCGTCCGCTACCACTGCATCGCCGTCAATCGTAGGCATCCACGATAGGCGTCCACGGAGCAGCACAACCGGTTGGCACCCGAAAAACAACACTACGGCAGCGGCGGCGAGTAGCGAGCCAGCGAGGACAAGACCGCCATTACAGTTCCAAAAACAGCGGCAGCAGTCGAAAGCGCCAGAAAGAGAGGGGTTTCCGAAACAAAACTTGCGGGTGGGGAGCGGGGCGGCAAGTCGGTTACGACGACACGTCGTTAAGGGGGAACAGGAATCAAAGGAGGAGCATCACATACGCTCCTGGGGCATCGAAGGGGATGCACGTACTTTTCCAGAAAACGGGGGGCTGGAGTTTGGGGGCGGACCATGCTTAGCAGGCAAATGCAAGACTTACAGCAGATGCACGATTGCGTTGCCGGAGGGGGCAGGCGGGGGTAGCATAACATGGGGATAGAGTGACCTCTCCATCGTAAAAACATCATAATTGTGGCGGAAGAACAATCGCACGACGACCGCAATGTGACCACATGCAGCGACACACTGCTGTACCTGGCCCTCGGGAGGACGTCCGTCCGGTTCTACCAACGGAGAGAGAGCCATAAACCGGGGGGGGGGCAATGAGGACATTCCCGCGGGAGGGTACGAGACCACCCAAGGGGGGTGGTGCTGATGGGGAGGGACTAGGAGGAGGCGGGGTGGGAAGGTTATGCTTAAATGAGAGTATTCCTCTCCCCCACACAAGGTCAAGAGCAGACCGCGTAATGGGACCCAAGGGGGAGTAGGGGAGGCTTCGTCATCACTGCGCCTTGTGTGGGCCGGGAGCAAGAGAAGGGGGGCGGGGGGGGGGGCAGGGGTCAGGGGAACGGAGAGGGGAAATTATGGCGATGGATTCAAGCGTCGTTGATAGTACAGTACCTCAGACCCGTGCTACGCTAGAGGTGGCACTTTCTCGCTGAAACATTAATTCATAAATTACTACCAACTTTGGCTGTGTAAGGGTCCTACTGTAGGCTAGGCCATGGTATTGTTTTTTTTTGTTCGGATAGAGTTCCTCAGACGAAAAGCCCAAGAAACGCAATGCGCCCTCATAGGTTTAGCCCTAACCCTAGCCCTATAACCCTTTCTCAAGCACACCACTAAGGTAGCATGCGCCATGTAGTACCTCACACCAGGAAGGGCATTGTAGAAGCGTGCGTCGGGGACAATCACGGGGTCTCGGCCTTCGATAAATCAATGCGTAATCGATTACAGCACGTGTGGGAAAAAACAAACATCAAACCATTGATGGCGGAACATGTGCTAAAAATAAAACAGCTCACATGCGGTCGGTGGTTTCCACAGAGGCAGCCAACGCAAATACCGAAGAAAACGTGGCGTCTTCCCACAATATACGGGCCGTAGCATATCGAAATTCACCCGAGATAATACGTTTACCCATTGGTCGAATAGCGGTAACATTGTTTCGAAATGTGCGACCCGCGGTAGAGATGTCCCATGAGCGCACGCGCTTTGTCGTGCGTCGCAGACCTTCCAACCTCTTCGTGGGGTGCATGTACCACGATCATGGAGACAAGGGAAAAAAAGTGCATGCCTCTGCTCCATGATAGGACGACGTATACCTGGAAGTAGAAGTCATTGTACATACCGCTTTAGCCCAAAATATATACCGGTAGCACTTCTTCAATGCCGGAAAGAAAAGCATTTCGGGGTTCAACAGCGAATAACTGCATTACTTTATCGGTTTATTTTCTTTTAAATTTAATCTTTGCGCCGTTCAGGCGAATCGTTTTCTCATTTGGACACCATAATAATTTGATACGATACAGCAGTACCAGCAGGTAGCCGGCATCCCCGGTGGTCCACTATTAATAGTAAGCGGCGCAACTATTGAGGTCCATGTCGTAGGTTCAAATCTTACGACAGGACTATTTCGTTCAAATCGACAGGCTGAAGCGCGAGAGCGTGAGTTGGGGAAACTTGACGCAAATTGACGAGCATGAAAAAAACTCGGGAATACTGAACCCTATGCGCGATAAAAATCAAGGCAAGCGCCTGGGGGGGAGAAGGGAAGACACCTGTTGCCACGGCTTGTCTAGAAGGTCGCTGAGGGGAGGGTAAAAAACTCTTACGAGTTGAGCTGGAAAATAACGTGACCACAAGAAAAAAGTAGCACCAGCAGCACCAGCTTCGACACGGAATAGCGAAGAGCGCTGGAAGATAAAACATCGTGTCCACCGGTCAACTCAGGCTTACCTTCTTGTGGGATATGTTTATAGTGGCGACCTGACCGACCCTTGTGAGTGATGCGCAAGCTGGAGTTCGATTTTACAATTCTCGCGAGGAAGGAAGCATTAAACCTACACACAAAAAACAGCCACCGGGGCAAAAACGATAGGAAGGGCTTCTCCCTAGTGCTATAGAGGTGTTACCCGACGAGTACCCGTGCTAAACGGGTACCCGGTTAAATCGAAAAAAACAATACCCCGGGTACTCGCGAGTATTTACGTCTATTTTGGGCGGGTACCCGGGTACCCGTCTAACAACCGGGTACCCGGGTACCCGGCACATCATTATCATCATATTTGGCCCTTAACGTTGCAACGGATGGACTCTAAGGGTTGTTCTAAAGCGTTCGGCATAACATCCCTGTGGTACAATGGTTTTCATACAACATACCACCAAAACGACAGACTACGCGCCGCAAAAGCATCGTATGATTATATAGACTTAATTACTCAGTTCTCGACCCCCTCAGAGGTCTCGCTCGGCATATTCTTCCCCCTCTCAGCCCTTCTCAATTTAGTTGCTGGGGAAAAGAACCGTCCCGAAGTTCCTTGCCTTCCTTGCTTTCATTATAATTATTTGATTTCTTTGCTTTCTGATCTTTTTATTTTGCTTTTTCAGCAACTTCTTTTTTGTAGATAATACCCAAACACTACTTTTTTTTTCTTTTTTTTTCTCATTACATTTGAAGTTGGCCAATAGCTGGCTGAGAGGGCATTGCCGTTGACGGCTGCAAACAACTTGAATTTGAAATACAGCATAGACTTACTTACGAATATCTTTGTGCTGAATGAGCTCGGTTGGTGCTCCCCTGGCATCTCCGAGGTCGGACGGTCCAGCTTATTACTTGCGGAACGGTTCAGCTTTTCTTTGATTTCTTGCTCAATCTGGTCTATTTTTATATACAAATACATTTCGATAGTTTTGTGGGGAATCACTTTTTTTTTCGATGACACCCAGATTCGGATTCGAACCACCGAAGAGCAAGATTATAAGCGGACAGTCTATCTACTAGATCACAGCAGCGTCACATTGATCTCTATTTTATTTTTACAAATATAGACTACAAGTAGATCGATTTTTTTATTGGGATCACTTTGTTTTTTCCGATGACACCCAGATTCGAACCACCGAAGACCAAGCTTATAATCGGGCAGTCTATCTACTAGATCACAGCAGCGTCACATTGATCTCTATTTTATTTTTACAAATAAAAATGATATTCCTCGTAAATAAATACCAAGTATCGACTCTTCATGAGGATCATTTTTATTTCCGATGACACCCGGATTCGAACCAGCGAAGGGCAGGGCAATAAACGGACAGTCTATCTACTAGACTTGACCACAATGTCGCAGCCGCAGTGGTATCTACCAGTACCATTTTTTCATGTGCAACTACTACTGTATATTAGCGAAACATAGATGTACCATTCAATCGGTCGTACTCACAGATGAATTTTTCAATTTTTATATAAAATACAAGGTTCCCCTCCGGGAAGTGCCTAAGGGAGTGGCGCAAGAACGAAACCCAAACATCCAACATCTGACTGTCTGTGGGCAAATAAGATGTACCTGGCGGTAGTAAAAACTATGCTCTTGACCGCAGCTCGAGAAGCCGAGTGTGGGGAGGCGCCCTCCCGGGTACGGTTCGCTCTCTCGCCGTCGTGGTGGAGAACCGTAAACAAGTGGTAACCCCATCAGTACGTACGTGTCCAGCGCCAGTATTCGTACGATGGGGACTTTTTATACGGGCGACTCTTACGCAGTAAAATTTGCTTGGTAAAAATAAAAGGACGAATAGATAGGTGGATTTTCAACCGGCAAACAAACAAATCAGCAGTTGTTCCGGGCGCCGTCTTTCTATCGTGGTTTTGATGTTTTTTTTTATTATTTTTTTTCAATTACTTGTTTCCTGCTGTTTCGTATGGAAATCAGCAATTTCAGAATAGGTACTGCTCGTGTCTTGTTGAGCCAGATATTGAACTTAACGACGAACGATACACGCCAGGATGGGCAATCATCCCCCTTCACCGCCAGTTCATCGCAGAGAGTGCGCGGAATGAGCAACTGTAGGGCTTCTATTATTGTCGCTGAGACAGAGAAGCCCTTTCTCATGGAGCATCAGCGCCTATATCCACTGCTGTTTGCTTTTTAGATTCAAGACAAAATACGCTGGTTTGTTTGGATCGTCGTCCGATTCAAATATCGTCCCCTCGTCGTGGAGACGAAAGCAACTCGCCTCAGCATAGCGAGGACTCGCCACGCGCATGTACATGATGTATCCCACTACTGCTGCTGTGCGGTAGGGTTGCACACGTAGCGTTGTGCCGCCCTCATGTTTGGTACCACCTGTCATCTGTGGCGTGAGCAAAATCTCCGACACAAAACAATACGCCTTTGGTATGTAGTACGGAAAATACTTCCTCTTTGGACGTAAATGTAAGGATGGGTTAGTATATCAATTATTATCAAAAAGGTTCCTATATTACCGCCAAAATTGGCACGATCTATGGACATGCAATGGACATGCGCACGAAGTGGCAGCACAGCAGAAAATATGGGGTATGATGGGGTGACAAATGCCACGCTCCGATCGAAGAATCAGCTACTAAACAGCAGCCACACGCGCATACAGTTGCAGGCTGCTACTGCTAGAGGGCTGGACTGCTGTTGGGCGGCAGGATCGTAGCGTGGTGCTCTCGCTCTGTGCAAAAAGAGGAAAAGAAACGTGTACCCTCTACGACGAGCAGAAAAGCCGGGTTTGCATCAAAAATTTTACGTGCGTACGCGGGGATAAGGGATACGATAGGGGATAGGGGATGCAGAAACCTAATCCCCGGGGGAGATGTTGCGGAAACCCGGGGTTTTGCCTCAAGTGTGCCCAAGGCCGAAAAAGTTTAAAAGGCTTGCCACGCGCCCAAACCTCCGGCAACGTGAGCCCGACGGTCGAATTGAGCCCACCCCACCCGACGTTTAGGACAAAGGTGCGAGCACGAAGAGACTTGCCCGAAGGGGAAAAAAACAAAAATTACAATTATACATATACATACTCCGGAGTATTATATATCGACTTTTAAATCATTTTTTCCCCCGATGACACCTGGATTCACCAACGAAAACCAGGCTTATAAGCGGACAGTCTATCTACTAGATAAACCACAAAGTCACATTGATATATATATATTTTTTTACAAATAAATATACGCAGCTTGCAAAGATGAGCATTGACCCGAAATTCGTCAAACTCACGGCTGACGCCCTTGAAATATTTTTATAAATTATTGATTTCTCATGAGGATCATTTTTTTTTTCGATGACACCCGGATTCGAACCAGCGAAGGCCACCGGGATTATAAGCGGACACAGTCTATGTGCTAGACCACAATATGTCACAGCAGCATTGATTGGTGTTCTACCAGTACTATTTTTTACAAATATATACTGGGATCAATTTATTCATGAGGATAATGTCTTTTTCATATGACCCCTGGATTCAACCAACAAAAACCAGGCTTATAAGCGGACAAATCTATCTACTAGAAGACCACAAAGTCGCATTGATATCGATAATTTTTTCTATGAGGATCATTCTTTTCCCCCGATGACACCGGGATGCGAACCGGCGAGAAGACCTTGAGGCTTATAGTACATACCGGTACTACTACACCAGGTTTGTACATACCATCAGGTACTACGCGCTGTTGGATCACAATGCACGCTCAGCTCACATCAGTCCGGCTACATATAGCCCAGCAGCGCAGCGTAGCGCCGTGCGGAGCCGTGCGGTGCGGTGCCGTGCCCTTCGCTGCGGTGCTGTGTCGTGCTGCACTGTGTGCTTCCTTTCGAACATAGAGCAGCAGTACCGGGTATAATACGTGTTGTGTACTACTTTTCTTCTTTTTTCTTCTTCTACAACATGTATTTGATCTTTCACGGCCCCCTGATTTTCCCCCCACGCAAATTACCCCCGTACTGCCGATCAGAACGTAACACCGGTAACAAAAGCACACAGCACAGCTGAGCACAACAAGGCAATTTGCTGTAAGCAGCTCTTGGCATTATTAAATCGCTGTTCGCACCAAATCGTGGGTCTCTTCTTTCTGCCCCTTTTACATGTTTTTAGTTGCATTCTTCCTTGCCTTGCGCGAGAGTAGCGGGCGGCGTCGGCTGCCCGCGGAGCGGAGCCCTTGTACATATATATTATAAAAAATGAAAATACACTCCAGCTGTGAGATCGAAGATTTCGTCGAAACTCATCTTTGCAAGCTGTGTGTGATACTCCGATCGCGCGCACTACGAGTTGTGTGTCCTCATTAAGGATATAGGTCGGCGACTCCCCTTACAACTACAGTGTAGCTATCAGGGTCAACAGGATGATTTTAGTCAGTCTGTGCGCGGAAACTATAAAACCCGTTTCTGAGGGGGACAAAATCTGACAGCTGTGAAGGGAAATGTATCATTTTATCAAGTGAATCTTGTAAGTCGAATAACCGGTGAGGGGGGTGGGGCGGAGTTTTGAAGGACGTGGGGGGCTGGTTTTGATCAAACGCGAGCGAGTTTGGAGGGGGGGTGGGGGGGGGGGGGGTGGGGGGTGGGGGTGGGGGGGGAAAGGGGGGGCAATTTGTGCATATAAGCTATAAACCCTTTCAAGGGGATAAATCTGACGGTTTTGGCACCAGTTTACTACTGGGGGGGGGGGGTTGGGGCGGGGGGGGGGGGGGGGGGGGGCGTGTGGGCAGCTCAATATGTGCGTGGAAACTATACATTATTTTGAGGGGATAAATGTGACGGTTTTGGAAATAATGCATCAGTTTATCATGTATATCCTGGGGTAAGCCGTACAATCCGCGAGTAAAGAGAGGGTGGAGTGTTCGAGGGGGTGGGGTTGGGATGGGTTGGGGTGGGGGGGGGTGGGGTGGGGTGGGGGGGAAAGGAAGGGCTTTAGGTGAGGGGTTTGTTATACGTGTGGTGCTAGGTCTAGGCGATGGTGCGGGTGATGGGGAAGAAGGGGGCGTTCGAGGCGGGGGGGGGGGGGGGGGGACACAGCGGCATGGATGGCTCTCGAAAGATAATGAGGTGATATCCTGTGCGTGAAGTGTTTATTAATCTGGCGGATTTCGATATTTGGTGGGGCGTTTGAGTAAGGGAGAGCAAGAGGGGGGGGGGCGGGGGGGGGGGGGGAATTTTTAGGAGGTTTAGGTCACAAATAATATTCAAATACACTTCGGCTGTGAGATCAAAGATATGTAGCAGCTTGTTATACGCGTGGCGCTAGGTCTAGGCGATCGTGCGGGTGGTTGGAAAAGAGGGGGCGTTGGAGGGGGGGGGGGGGGGGGGGGCGGGGGGGGGGGGGGGGGGGGAGGGTTGGGGTTTTTTATGAACAAGAGGGTCAGGGTCAGGGTCAGGGGAGGGGGGCGGGGGCGGGGGGCGGGACATTTCAATATGTGCGCGTAAACTATAAATCCTCAAAGGGGATAAACCTGACGATTGAAGCAATAAGACATCCCTTTATATCATCTGGCTTGTAATGTTTACTATTCTAGAAGGTTTGATGATTGATGCAGCATGCAACCCAGTGTTCAAGTGTAGTAAATAACGTGTTAAATCGTCAAAATTTGTTGTTGTATGATGCATGGATCGAAAGCTAGAATATTTTATAGAATATTTGTAGTTACCATTATTTTCTGACATCGCTAATTATAAGAAAGAGATACGTATTGTCAAATACAACAGGCGAGGTGATGTGGTCATGCACTGTTTGTCACCATCATCATACAGTTACCAATATTTTCTGACATCGCTAATTATACGAAAGAGATACGTATTGCCAAATACAGCATGCGAGGTGATGTATGTGGCCATGTACTGTCTCCGCCATTGAGCATTAGAGGGAGAGATGCGAATCGTCAGTTTTAAAGGAACGCTTGGTATACATGTGCTCAATTACGTTACCTCGTTAGTCATACTTGGTATACACGGGCTCAATTACGTTACCTCGTTAGTCATACTTCGCTTGGCATTGGTTGGGAGGCGATCATGCAGACGGTATGTACGAAATACCCTACGTAATGGGTTGGTAAGGTTGTTTACCGCAATTTTAACACATCTGCCTGTGCTTCCTTTTCCAAATTATTTTTGTCTCAAATAAATGTACGATTTCACGCCTATGATTTTACCTTGTCGATGTGGGGCTCTGCGGTCGTCAATTTTAAGTCAGAGATACATCCTACAAATACATCAGGCGAGGTGGGTATGTGATGTCATATATATGCGATGTCATTACTATTGATCGCGAGGGTGATTTTACTTCGTTAGGTATATGGTACTGTGTTTCGTAGAGGTCGTCTTAGGAGGGTATGCGATGGGCCGGCAGTGTTGTTTATCGCAATTTTATCAGGTCTGCCTGTGCTTCCTTTTCAACTTATTATTGTCTCAAATGTACGATTTCACGTCCATGATTTTTACCGTGCCGCTGTGGGGCTCTGAGGTCGCCAATTCTAAGACAGAGATACATCTTACAAATACAGCAGTTGAGGTGGGCATGCAACGTCATATATATGCGATATCACTACTTTTGAACGCGAGGGTGACTTTACTTCGTCAGGCATATGCTACTGCGTTTCGTAAAGGTCGTCTCACGTGGACATGCGATGTCACCACTATTGAACGCGAGGGTGACTTTACTTCGTTAGGCACATTCCACTAAATATATATATATGGGTTCGCGGGTTCAACGCACATGCGGCAGGCGGGTCAGCCATAATATAACAAGGGACAAGGGCAACATAAATTCGCGCCGCGCGCTGGACCCTTTACTCCGGTCTTTGATGTATTCATAATTCATACAAGGTTCCCCTCCGGCAAGTAAGTGCCTAGTGGCGCAAGGACACATTATTTTCACTACCCGACGCGATGAACATTTTTGTTTTTAATAACACAAAAATAATTCGCCCCAAAAAATAATGAACTCACATTTCACCCGCACAAGAAAGTACTTCGTGGGTGTACTTAAAGGCAGTACTTTTAGCACGTTTTGGGTATACTCGACGTAGACGTGCCCACGACCGATCTGTTCTTGAGAAAACACAAAACTTTTACACCGTATGATGTGTATGATTTCGGGAAGAGCATCACATTTCGAACTCCAGCTTTTTAGGGACCGCCAGGAAGCGAGAAGGGGCACGTGTGGCGTGAGATGCGGCACGTATTGAGAACGAGGGGGCAAGAGGACAATAACACGTGACCTATGCTATGACAAAAAAAAGCAACTCGCCGCCGTAAAGAGAGGATACAGCAAACCATCCGAGGGAAAACCCAGTGGTAAAACCTCAAAAACAAAATGCGACTGCTACTGCTACTACTGCTGTAACCTACGATTGCTGTAAAGCATAACAAAATATCAGAGGGAACGCCCAGCAGCGGGAAAAGCTTCAACGAACTAAAAACAAAAGCGACTCTGCTAAAACATAAATTATGCAAACCAGAGCGGAAACCAAGTCGAAAAACCAAAAAAAAAAAAAAAAACTGCTACTGCTGGCACCTACGATTGCTTCAAAGAATAAAAAAACAGAGGGAAAACCCAGCTGGAAAAGCTTAAACCAAACAAAAACGAATGCGACTGCTGCTATACTCTGCTGAAACATAAACATATATATAATACCATACACTTCGTATATATAAAAATGCAAACCAACAGAGGGAAAACTCAGTGGGAAAACCTCAAAAACAAACGAATCCGGCTGCTTTTGTAACCCACAACAACTACCTAAACCTAAAAAGAAAAACGGAGGGAAAGCACAGCGGGTAAACCAAAAGAAAACGAGAGCGACTGGTGGAAGCATGAAGCCTTTTGCAACTTAAATCAGCCTCCTGTCGGTGCATGCTCATTGCGCTGCCGGCCCTGCACTGCGTACCTCTAAGCTGGTGTGAGGCGTGAGGCATTGTGAGACAGCATTTTCATTTTGAAAAGGGTTTCGTGGAAAATATACACGAAATACTACTCAGGGGACGTGATTTAGGGGATGATAAGGTGTCATCCCCGGATATTCCAACGTAAACCAACGGGTACCCGGGGCCCAAATACTCGTCGAGTACGAAGTGTTACTCGTACCCGTCACAGGTATTAGCAAGCCGGGTAATACTCGCGAGTACCCGGGTAATTGGCAAAAGGGTAACACCTCGATAGTGCTATCGTCTGTCGAGTTCCGCTTGCTACGTTTTCGGCCGACCAATGTGAAAAATGTACATTGTATTTACCGGTACGGCCATCGCCGTTGGTTGTGCTTAGCTTCTGCACTATATATCGAGTAATGGAAATAAAACAACTCTAACCTTGGCGAGACGCTATTGACCCTCACAGTCTACAAATAGCATAGTATCGGCCAGAAAGTAACACCTACAAGCACACAACACGAGCCCCAACTCAAAGTCACGCCGTGGAAACACGTAAACGGCTGTTGTTGTTCGGGCGGACGGACGAGTTCATTGTTTTCGTCCTCCCGTGTCAACATACCCCATCTCCCGAATATACTGGTAGAACGCGTTCTCGTGCGGGTAACCACAGAATACAATGTGGCCGAATGACGTTAACTTGCCTATGGCTTTTAATAGTCATTGTGTTCAACAAGAAAAAGTCCCGACGGGTGTATATAGGAGTATGCACTGGGGGGGGGGGGTCTCGCACTCATCAAACCGACCTTAGTCATTTGAGGGTAACCTGCTACTTTGTATACCACCTGGAACGCCGACTGAACATGAAAATGAACGCTGTCGATACATCTACCGTCACACGTCAGGTATATGCTGACATGAACAACGCCAAGTATTCGAGAAAATTCCAGATCAACAGTAGTATCGTTCTGCAATGTCATGAGGTTATAATGTGCTGTTGTTCCCATTCCATGGCGTACTTTTCATATGGAGTATCGAGGCACATACACAGCAGTACGTCACGCTCCACGTACGTGCCGCGAAGTAATGGGCGTATACTTGACGTGTGCATATTTTTTTTTAGGTACTCGGGCGGTGTGCTCTGCGGTGCTGGTACTGCTGAGGTCAGAGGAGCAACAGCAGTGGCAATGCACTGGATGCCGTGATGATCTTGCCAACCAATCCCTTGATAAAGCGTCAAGAAATCGCGTTTTTACCAGTACATTACCTCCGGCGTCTTGAGCTGAACAAGTAAACAGGCGACAGAGGGCGTTTGGCTGCGGAACACTTGCACATTAACACACGATGTTGCTCCACTGGCCCAACGCCTCGCACGCGACCCGCAGGTTGGTCGAGCCACCGAGCGATCTATAGAAAAAAAACTCCCTTTTTTAGCTCTACGGCGTAGATACCGTGTTGTATGTAGCCCACCGCGTCTTGGATAAGAGGAGTGGCATATGTGGGAGGCAAATGACTTCCGGCTACGCCACGCAGAAGGGGACGTATTTGGTGGCGACAACGGCAACAAGAGGGGGGCCGCATACGTACTGACACCGCTGTCGACGAAAGCTTGAAGGAATTGGTAGATCGTGCGGCATAGTTCCAGCCCGACTTCGGTTAGGCGAAGACAATGTATAGTGTTGCTACCCCGGAATACATTACTTAGGGTTTCGTTTGATGTTATCGTGCCTCTCTTTGGGTTGGTTTTGTCTGTCTACCGAGTACTACCGGTCGCCCCGGTGGTCTAGTGGTTACCCTCGAATACTACTATAAATAGCGTTGGTCCTTGACTTCGATTCCCACCGTGGTGAGATTTCGACTATTTTCGCAAAAGGTGCAAAGAAAGAATCCACTGCTGCTTGCTGAGAACGCCTGTTCGTAGCAGCCCGCGTGGGTAGGTACAATTCGACGCGAGCGGAAGAGAGGCAAGACAATGCTGAATTCTTCTGGCGATATAAACGAAGGCACGTGCCGTAGTGAGGAGGGGCGAGAACGGCCCGCTATGTGACCTCGGATCTGAGCTACTACTGGAAGGGAGGGAGGGAGAGATGGAGGGAGGGAGGGAGGGAGGGAGGGAGGGAGGGAGGGCGACAGGAGTGCGAGAGGAGTGCGAGGATAATCAATGGGATGGGGAAAAAAAAGAAAAAAAAAGAAAAAAAAAAAAAGAAGGGGGGGCATGGCAGCCGTGTTAAAGCTCGAAACCGTCGTCGACGAGTTGATTGGAAGAGACATGGCAGATTGTGCCTCAAGGTTCCCGGTCCGACGACACGAGACGGAAACGCTTCGACTATTATCACTACGTACAAAGCATATGCTTGCACCTTTCTACTCCGTTTTCATATACTTGCATCTTTCTACTCAAGTGTTCTCTCTCTGCATGTATGTATTTAGCCTCGTCGGTGACGCGGTTCCTCTTCATCTGTTCTTTCGGTCTCGTGCTGTTGTGATATTCTGTTCTGTCGCACTTGAACGTTCCACAGCAGATTTTGGTTGTAGGTTATATTTCGGCACTAACCAGAGCAGAAACATCTGTTCCGCTATGATATATTATGTTTAAATCGCCAATATTCTCTTCGTACTACGATAGTTTTCAAACGCAGAAAAAAACAATCATGCCTTGGGAGTTGTGTCTTTCAACAGCCCCAGCGGCGGCTAGTCGAATATTCAGGGTGGCTCAAGTCCCGTTGGGATCAAAACGGCGTGGGATGAGGCTGCGAAGCGGGAGCCGGATGTTGACAATGAAATAGCAGAAATCTGGTATAATAGCAATCGTATACGTTGTGCTTGGTCTCGCCGAGTGTTACCTGGTATGGTTTAGTAGCAGTGAAAGAGCCTGGAACAAAACCAACGCACGAAAGAACGAGGGCAGCAGCGATGGGTCAAACAAGGCACACGAGCTGGGGGACAGCACACTTGGTACATACCAAGTATACAACAAACGCTTGGGAACTGCAGCCTTTCACCAAGGAGGCGACGCGTGATGGCGCCATATGCCATGCGCAGAGCAGCAGCGTGTGTGGGCCTGCGTGGGTGAACAACACGACCGTGGTGAACCCTCACGCTCAGATGGCGAAATGAACGTCACTGCAGCCCTCGGGTGAGACATGCTTCAAGCTGTGAGTGTTTTAAAGTGACCAAGTTTCATTTCCCAGCTATTATTCTTTCGTTTCGTGCAACGAACTGCGTCAAGTCATGTGGAAACAAGATCGCTCGCACCACCACGGCAACTCGCATCGCCTACAGGTAGATTCGCGCGACTTGCAGCTGTGAGCGCACTCAGCCTGGGCCCTGAACAAGGCGCCGTTCGTATCGCGCGTAATGTCTTGCTGTAAAAGGCCTTCATAAATTAGGTTGTTCCTGAAAACTTACCGAGCGGAAATATGAGGTGATGTTCAAGCCCCAGCGGCTTCCGTGCGACTTGTTTGCCGCTGCTGTTTGAAATTTCTAGTATCTTCAGGGGTCGCTTCGGGAACGATTTGGCACATTGGGAATGGGAATTACGGTAACAATTCACCACGGTAACTCCTTGGTAACTGATTACCATGCGGTAACCAGCAACCGCGGGAACGCCTTGGTATTTGGTAACCGGTAACTGGCAATCACGGTATTTTCCGTGCGACAACCAGCCACCACTGTAACACCCTGGTAATTGGCATTTGGAAACTGGCAGTCACGGTATTTACGTACGGTACCCAGCCACCACGGTAACACACCAATAATCTGCTTTGTTGGTGGTTACTTCTCCGGCGTGTGAGATCCAAAACAACATCGTTGCCCGCTTCGGCCGCCTCGGCTTCCACAACCTACCACACACATCGAACATTGTAAACACCCTTCGTCTACCCGGGTATCGCGGGAATCCAATTGGTGCTACCGTGCACTACGGGAATGGTAACTGCACATTAGCGTGATAATGGAATGGGAGGTAACAAAAAAGCCGTGGGAATCCGCCGTTTTGCACAGTAAATAATTGGTTGGGTGGGAACAACGGGATAATACCTCCGTGACAACCATTTGGACGGGTGCGGGAACACGTGGTTTGTTTGGTATCGGGATGGGTGGGAATGGTACCGGAAGATCATCACGGGAACGTTACCCATTCTCATTCCCCGTGAAATTGCTAAGGGAAAAGTACCGCGGGACTATTCCCCAAGCGACCCGTGACTTTTTCCATGTTTCGGTTTTCTTGTTAATAAGGTGCGGCGCGGCGCGGTGCGGTTTGGTGCGGTCCTACCGGAACGCACCGTACGGTGTCGAATTCAAGTAAAACGCACCGCACCGCACAGCACCACACTGTAGGATCATCAAAAATAGACTGCGTCAGTAATCGTTACCCTCAAACGAACGGCGACCGGACGGAGCACGAGCAGCACGACCGCCAAAGGTCCCTTAGCACGGCGTGGCCTCGTAGGCCACTACAATTCCGTTTTTCATCGCGCTTCTAGATGCCACACTACCGTTGACCGGTACCGAGATACAACTTCGCTCAAGAATTCGACAGCTCGGCCGCCGTCACTGTGTTACGCTTATTATTTCTTGTTGAGAGCTACTTCGGTCTATCCAGCAGATCCCAATCGTAGCTGTAGACTGGTATCAAATCGTATGTGGCGCCAACGCAAGTCGCCCTCGACGAAGCATGCCACCGTTCGCCTTTGATGGTTGTTAACCGACGCTCTCCTGACTTTCTGCGCTGTGGGGGGTGTTACGTTTTAAGGCCGCGGGGGACCACCATCAAATATTGTGTCAAGCAGGCGCGAGCAAGCGTTTCGCCCAAACATACAAAAAAGCTTGGAAATAGGCTCGAGAGCTCTACAAACAACGCCCACCGTTTCCGGATGATGAAACAAAAATATGGTTTACATAAAAAAGAACCCTAGAGAGTTTATTTTTTCCCTTTGTGAGCGCCAAAATATCGACTGCTTCAAACGGAAACGCAAAATACCCGTCTGCGCTTTCAATACCGTATTCGGATACGAAGTGCTATTACTATTAAGAGTACATAAAAAATCCGCGAACACCCCGCCTGCTTTGTGGTGAAAGAAGCTTCTCCGTGCGTACTGTTGCCATGGTATTACGTGCTACCTGGCCAGCTAATCAAATCGTCGACTTCGGAGCAAATTCTCGAGTTTTTCGTGACGCTGGCTGGCAATGTTGGCTTCACAAAATAATCTCCCGAGATATTTCTGGTTACCTGCGATTGCTTCCTGCTGCACCCGACGCCCTCATACACATCATGCCTATTAGTAGCGTGATTTGGTTTCGCGGGCTGCGGTTGCTTGTAGGGAGATGTAGTTGCCCTCAAGTGAAGGACACACAATCAGTTGGGGATTGTGTTTTCGGCTGATTGTGTGTCTTCCGAATTTCGACAACTTCAACCACCACAGCACCCCAAACTCGAGTTGTACACCTCCGTTGAAAAAGTGCGGACGTCAAAACCTGACGAAAAAAAAAATCACGACCTGCTTTGAATGCAGCAAAAACAGTTACGCCCGCTCCCTGGGCTAAGACACGAACCAGCTGAATGAAGGTCGATACGCAGCTTGTTAAAAATGCGGCGTAATTGACTGCAACAAAACAAAATATAAGACATTACAACGGCCCGGAAACCAAGAAGATAGGGGGTGGTTTTGATATCCACGCGCGGCCTTGAATGGTTTAGTATACGTGCCTGGCACACACATAGAACTTGCAGAAGCATTTTCCCAAAAAACATGAACATAGTTAAAAGTTCCATTAGTTTGATGACAAGAGCCCTTTGTCTCACTTCGGACAGTACAAACGGTAGCAATGGTAGCAGTTGTTATAGCAATGCAGCTGTTGGGGCGGAGGGTTTGGTATGGGAACTGGCGTACTTGATAATACCAACTCTGCGTTTTGGTGGCGTTGACAGCACAATGTACAACAAAATTCCCATGCTTAGTTTAGAGGGAGAAAGTTTAGGCGGGTAGCTCAGGGTCTGTACTCGTTCCAGTAGTAGAAGCCACGTTAGGCGGAATATTGCGAAAAATACTCGCGGAGGGGAGGGGTATGAGGCAAAGGGAAAGGGATACGTCGAAATCACTGCAGGCTATCGTACGTCAGAGTGGAGGAAGGGCGGTGTCGGAACATCACGGTCTCCTCGAGTTATACCGCGCCGGGGAAAGAGGGAGGGGGAGTGGGAGAGACGACGAAATCACCGAAGTTTAGCCTACACCGGGTGATGGACGTCGCAGGCGCAGCAAGGTATAGTACGCACGTCGCAGGCGCAGCAAGGTATAGTACGCACGTCGCAGGCGCAGCAAGGTATAGTACGCCGGAGCGACCGGGGTGACAGTAGGGTCGGGGGAGGCCGGGCGAAACATTTGGAAGGGGCGTTGCCGTCACCTCGAATGAAGGCGGACGGCGTGGAAGCATTGTTCGGGGACAAGACACGGGTTTAGCCCATCGAAGAATCAAAGCATATACACAACAATGCTGTACAACATGCATGGCCCGCACACTAGTTTTTGCTTTCTTCGGTTGTCAACAACAACTTCATCGCCGGGGAGGCGTTGGATTCTTCACTCCTGCTGAGGCACCCCTGCAAGACAGCGTCAACCTCCACAGTGATGAGATCTACCCGTTAAATACCATTCGACCGCAGCACACACTGGTTGGTATGACCAGACCAACATCAAAGGCCCGTGCGTCCGATCACAACAGTGGGCCAGACGAGTTGCGTCTCTCTCCGACATAACCGCGGTACCTCCTGCTGCCGTGCCTCCAGCCTCGATCACGTCATTTCTACCTCTAGAACAGTCCACGTACGAGTACCGGCACTACCACGTCTGCTACTCTTATTTTGCCCCAGGCACCGACAGGTGCCAGTCTCGGTATCTTAGCAACGCGGGTCTTGTCGCTGCCATCCAATAGTTCCGAACGTCGGTCTTAACAGCAGTGACATCGTGCGGCAAAGAAAAATCAACCCGGCTTCAGACAAGAGTATCTGACATACTTGTCACACCCCTTCCTCGTGATCACACCCCCTGCAAATCTGGCCGGGGTCACATTATATGACAACCACAACAATGAAAAAAAATGAAAAAAAAAAATATTTATCCCCTCGAAAGGATTTATAGCTTACATGCACAAGTTGCCCCCCCTTCCCCCCCCCCCCCCCCCTCCAAACCCGCTCGCTTTTGATCAAAACCAGGTCCCCACGTCCTTCAAAACTCCCCCCCCCCCCCCCTCACCGGTTATTCGATATACAAGATTCACTTGATAAAAGGATACATTTCCCTCCACAGCTGTAGTTGTACGGGGAGTCGCCGACCTATATCCTTAATGAGGACACACAACTCGTAATGCGCGCGATCGGAGTATCACACACAGCTTGCAAAGATGAGTTTCGACGAAATCTTCGATCTCACAGCTGGAGTGTATTTTCATTTTTTATAATGTATAATAATATTTAAAATAATAGTAATAATAATAATTAAGATAATAATGATACTAAAAAAAAATACTCTAGAAAAAAATAATAATAATAATGATAGTAAATTGTTAATAATATTAATAATAATGATAATAATATTAATAAAAAAATAATAAGAAACATTAATAATAATTGATAATAATAATAATAATAATAATAATAATAATAATAATAATAATAATAATAATAATAATAATAATAATAATAATAATAATAATAATAATAATAATAATAATAATAATAATAATAATAATAATAATAATAATAATAATAATAATAATAATAATAATAATAATAATAATAATAATAATAATAATAATAACAATAATAATAATAATAATACTAATAATGATAATAAAAATTAAAGTGATAATAATAATTATAATAATAATAATAATAAAAATGATGACGATTAAAAAAAAATAATACTAATGATAATAATAATAATAATAATAATATTAACAATAATAATAATAATAATAATAATAATAATAATAATAATAATAATAATAATAATAATAATAATAATAACAATAATAATAATAATAATAATAATAATAATAGTAATAATAATAATAATAGTAATAATAATAATAATAATAATAATAATAATAATAATAATAATAATAATAATAATAATAATAATAATAATAATAATAATAATAATAATAATAATAATAATAATAATAATAATAATAATAATAATAATAATAATAATAATAATAATAATAATAATAATAATAATAATAATAATAATAATAATAATAATAATAATAATAATAATAATAATAATAATAATAATAATAATAATAATAATCGAAAACAAAAATGATCCTCATGAGAAATCAATAATTTACAACAACAACAACAACAACAACCGACGGGGTGGCGGGGGCGCACGTCTTGAAGGCGTGTGTCCCCGTCGGGAGCTCAGGGTAGGGGTATTTGAGAAGAAAAAATAAGGGATAAAAAGTGAGAAATCTGAGAAAGATACGTACGCATCGAGGAAAATATTGGTACCTGTTACGTACGAGAACGCATCGTGTGAAAACTGCGACACGGACGCGGCGGTGCGGGAGAAGGAAGGCAGCCCCGACAATCCAACAGCCTACAGCGACCGGCCTAGGAAGTGGGGTATTGGGCGAGCTCTCGATCGCACCACGCCGCGCCCGCTTGCGAGGGTGTGCGCGTACCGAAACGCGGCGGAACCTCGCAGTGAGCCGAATCAACGCTTGAGGGTGTGCGAGGCGAGTGGTGGCTTTGGAGGTTGAGAGCTGCTCCGGGGCGTGGAGGGAGGCACGAAGGAAGAAGGATTGTCCGGTTCGTGTCGATCGACGGATAAGAGAGGGAGGGGGGGAAGCTAGCTAGGTCGGTGGTCTCGGAGCAGAGAGGTACGAGTGGAAGTTACCTTCATCACCCAGCAGTCCATTTGGCAAAAAAATCGTCGTGGTCTACTTGGCAGTAGCAGTGGGTCCACCGACGTAACCGCTGTTTTCGGAATCACGTTCGGCCGGCAAAGCCTAAGATCGTGCGTTGCGCCTCGTCGTATTTATCTCTGACTGTCTAGACGCTACCGTGTTGCCGGTGACCGCACCTTGTCCGCTGCTCGTTCTGCTGTAGGTTGTATATAAAAGCGCGACGAGAAAGAGCGGAAAAGATATAACAGGATACGCTACGTACAATCTTGACGTACTTTTTGCTCGTACTCAATCAAGTGTATTTCATAAAAATGTACCAGGTATATATATTTCAAGGACGTCAGCCGTGAGTTCGACGAATTTCAGGTCAATAGACTACTCATCTTTGCAAGCTGCGTTTCAGCTCTGTCTACTTGTACTCTTTTAATAGACTATGTACCTTATAGCAGAAGATACCCACGAGAGATACTGCTGTAAATTGGCGAGTGTATCGTTTCCGCGATTTAGACTGCTGCTGTCGTAAGACGCGTGAAACAACGAGCGTAAATAACATCGCGCCTTATTTTAGCGGTCTACTAGCCTAGTAGGTTCTAGATACTGCTGCTTGCTGTGCTGGTGCTGATCGCATTTGTTGTACTGTAAGTACGTCGCGTGAAAAAAGGCAAAACAAAGAGCGTAGTCTAAACGGTGCTGCACAAATTGCAGCCCAACCAACACAGCTTTAGGAGGGACGCTGTTTGGCGCGGCAATTGCTGGGGTTGGGAGGGGACACTACAGTATTATTGTTGTGTGCCAGCATTCCAGTGTTGGCACAACTGTTTTTCGTTCGTTCTTTTATTTATTTATTTATTTTACTTTTCGTGTGAGTTGGGGGCAGACAGCCCTTGGCTGTAACCTCTATCTTTCTTGCAGTCACTCGTACACTCGTACCCGCGGTTCGAGAAAAGGTCAACGTTCAGTCGCGAGCGAGGTAATTAAACTGTAGTAGCCGTAACAATAATATTACAGCGGTCGCATGCGCCTCCTGCTGTTGTCTAACGTGGTCACATCGTGGATCACAACAAGAGGGGCGACCCGTGTCGCAAGAGGAGGTTTTGTGCACGGTAGAACCGGAAGGTCGATGAGAGGGGGGGGGTACTAGTGGCAGAGCCACAGAGAGAGCGAGAAGGCGGGGACTCTTTCCTTGCCACCGCCGATAGCATTGAGCAGCAATACCGCACGGCCTTCTGCGCGTTGAAATATACACGCAGCAGTTACAAATCAACCATTTATATGGATGGCGGGTTGTCGTTCGATGCTTCTTCGGAAGTGTATGGGGGGGAGGACTTGGCCCTTGCGGTCGGAAGTGGCAAGCGTAAGGGTGGGAGATTAGGCAGTGTTTTTGGGGAGGGGGTTAAGAGGGCAGGGTCACACAGA
The DNA here is from genome assembly GCA_012845835.1 of Undaria pinnatifida. Taxonomy (NCBI): domain Eukaryota; class Phaeophyceae; order Laminariales; family Alariaceae; genus Undaria; species Undaria pinnatifida. The sequence goes on from JABAKD010000023.1 coordinate 13,984,351, forward strand.
GAGCGAGACGGCGGGAATTCTGTCCCTTCCACGACCGACAGCATCAGCCAGCAACACCGCACAGCCTTCTGCGCGTTGAAACATACACGCAGCAGTTACAAATCAGCCATTTATATGGATAGCGGGTTGTCATTCGATGCCTCTTCGGCAGTGTATGGAGGGGAGGACTTGGCCCTTGAGGTCGGAAGTGGCAGGGGTAGGGGTGAGAGCAGTAGTGTTTTAGGGGGAGGGGTTAAGAGGGTAGGGCCACAGAGAGAGCGAGACGGCGGGAACTCTTTCCTTGCCACCGCCGATAGCATTAAGCAGCAATACCGCACGGCCTTCTGCGCGTTGAAATATACACGCAGCAGTTACAAATCAGCCATTTATATGGATAGCGGGTTGTCGTTCGATGCTTCTTTGAAAGTGTATGGGGGGGAGGACTTGGCCCTTGCGGTTGGAAGTGGCAAGCTCAAGGGTGGGAGATGCAGTGTTTTTGGGGAGGGGGTTAAGAGGGCAGGGTCACACAGAGAGCGAGACGGCGGGAATTCTGTCCCTGCCACGACCGACAGCATCAGCCAGCAACACCGCACAGCCTTCTGCGCGTTGAAATATACACGCAGCAGTTACAAATCAGCCATTTATATGGATAGCGGGTTGTCATTCGATGCCTCTTCGGCAGTGTATGGGGGGGAGGACTTGGCCCTTGCGGTCGGAAGTGGCAAGGATACGGGTGGGAGCAGTAGTGTGTTTGGGGGAGGGGTTAAGAGGGTAGGGCCACAGAGAGAGCGAGACGGCGGGGACTCTTTCCTTGCCACGGCCGATAGCATTAAGCAGCAATACCGCACGGCCTTCTGCGCGTTGAAATATACACGCAGCAGTTACAAATCAGCCATTTATATGGATAGCGGGTTGTCGTTCGATGCTTCTTTGAAAGTGTATGGGGGGGAGGACTTGGCCCTTGCGGTTGGAGGGGGCAAGCTCAAGGGTGGGAGAGGCAGTGTTTTTGGGGAGGGGGTTAAGAGGGCAGGGTCACACAGAGAGCGAGACGGCGGGAATTCTGTCCCTGCCACGACCGACAGCATCAGCCAGCAACACCGCACAGCCTTCTGCGCGTTGAAATATACACGCAGCAGTTACAAATCAGCCATTTATATGGATAGCGGGTTGTCATTCGATGCCTCTTCGGCAGTGTATGGGGGGGAGGACTTGGCCCTTGCGGTCGGAAGTGGCAAGGATAGGGGTGGGAGCAGTAGTGTGTTTGGGGGAGGGGTTAAGAGGGTAGGGCCACAGAGAGAGCGAGACGGCGGGGACTCTTTCCTTGCCACGGCCGATAGCATTAAGCAGCAATACCGCACAGCCTCCTGCGCGTTGAAACATACACGCAGCAGTTACAAATCAGCCATTTATATGGATAGCGGGTTGTCGTTCGATGCTTCTTCGGAAGTGTATGGAGGGGAGGACTTGGCCCTTGCGGCTGGAGGGGGCAGGGCCATGAAAACAGGGAGGTACATCTAGTATTTTCGTGGTTTTTGGTTGTTGGAAACATCGTTCCACGCTTTCATCTGGATTTTGTGTTCTTTCATCATGTTTATGGCTTTTGACACTCACGCTACATTGTCAGATGGCAAATGAAATAATAATAATAATAATAATAATAATAATAATAATAATAATAATAATAATAATAATAATAATAATAATAATAATAATAATAATAATAATAATAATAATAATAATAATAATAATAATAATAATAATAATAATAATAATAATAATAATAATAATAATAATAATAATAATAATAATAATAATAATAATAATAATAATACTCCGGAGTAATAATAATAATAATAATAATAATAAATCTATATATCTTAGTTCGCTTATCACATATGCACATCCTTACGTCTGCGGATATCTCTCGCCTCTGACCGCCTTTCCGCGCGGTTTCTTCGCTGAGGCGCGTGCCCCCACCTCGCCTGCAACCACCGGCTCAGCTGATCCGCCCGCTCGGCGCCGTAGCGCGCGTGCGAGGCCTCGACGTCGAGATCTACGACGAGATCTCCGAAAAATCGTGCCCTGTGAGACGTTTGGTGCGTAGTCTGCACACAGGGCTAATGTCTTCGCGTTATTTCTTCGCTACGTGTTCTCTGACCTCCGACACACGGGGGGGGGTCGATTACCTGGCCGGCGTCGCCATTGTAAAGGCCACTAAGCGAGGTTTGTGCTAGGATCTGGGGAAGAAAAGTTCGTAATCCCCGAGAACACATGCCACCCAGGCGTAGTGGAGAACTGCGAACTCTCAATATTTTTGAACCCCCGGTAGTCTACAGCAGCACGTATACATGTGTTGGTTTGTGCTTGTATCAAAGTCTGATTGGGATTTTATTTGTGGTTTGTGAAACCGTATCGCATCTTCGGAGATGCGGCGGAACCAAGTTGGTCCCCCGAGAGACAATAATAAAATTGGATGTGGTCTCCAATCTCTCATGATTGGGGCCACCACGCGGCTGGGGAGGAAAAGCCCCACAGCCGCACTTCAAAACTCTACTCTGCTCTTCCCTTTCGAGCCCGATGGCTCTCCGAACTACGTGCCTTCTGACTCCGCGAGCCAGCCTGTGCCCTTAACACCTGGATTCATCGATTATGCTAGCATTATCGTCCGACTAGATAACCGGTGCTAGGGGCTAGGGCAAAATGGACCCCAATATCGGAGCCAACCTACCAGAAGAAGAGCGCCGCCGTCTCCATGAGCAGTTCGATGCTGCTGTACTGCAAGTTAGACGCGAGGAAGCTGCTCGGAGGGATGAAGAACGACCCCACAACCAGGAGGACCAGCCTAGGGGGAGCACCGTTCAGTCGCCCGAGCATCCCACGCAAGTCCAAGCACAAGCACAGCAGCATCAATGGGCAACAGGCCCACTGCCAGGCACGTATCGTATCAGCAGTAGCATTAGACCTAAAGTGTTTGATGGAATGTTCAAAAATGGAGAGGAGGTTCAGCAAACGGTAATGGTGTTTGTACACCAGATGCTTGCTCATTTTGGGGAGGAGGGTTGCCTAGATGCGGTAGAGAGGGATGTACCTATCAAGGTAGCGTCTCCAGGAGTTAGCCCAGAGGCGCTAAACAGGGAGTTTGGGGAGGAGGCCGTAGCCAGGGCACGTGTTGCTTGGAAGATATTAATCAACCAGATCTCGTACCCCACCATTCTGAAACTGATCATCGCAGCTGGTTCACCCAGCGAGGGTTGGTCTATATTTAAGAAATTCTACGCTCCACAGGCTGCCGCTGAGAAAGCTAGGCTTACTCAATCATGGTATAGCCTGCGGATGAAGCAAAACGAACCCCCCAACGAGTATTTTGCGCGCGGTAGTGTACTGAGAAGTCGGCTTGCACTGCATGGGGTGACATTTTCTGATGTTGATGCCAACCAACATTTTGCCCGTAACCTCTCCCATGTTTTCGGAGTGCAAAAGAGCATTTTGCTGTCGAACGCAGATTTGACATGCAAAGTACTCGAAGATGTGGTGCTAAATGCGTACGGGGAGATGGAGATGGCGAGGGAGGAGGAGAATAGGACCGGGACGGGACACGCTCTCGTTGCTCCCGACTGGTCTGGTCGGGGAAACGGGGGTGACCCAAATGGCGGGAGAGGGGGACGAGGAGACCGTGGAAAAAGCAGGAGAAACGGCAACAAGGGCGGGCAGCAGCAGCAGCAGCAGCAGCACGCAAGCGGTCGCGGGCGTGGGGGTTGTAACGAAGCGCCACAGCAGTGGGGAGCTGGAGGTAGAGGAACCGGCGGCAGGGGAGGCGGCGGAAGGTATGTCGGTGTGCGTGCGCCAGCGATCGGGGGTAGGGGGAGAGGTTTGCCATCGTACCCCCCCCCCCGCGGCGGATATAATTATGCCGGATACCCGCCGAACCTTCCCCGTCCTTTTGGTAACCAGCCACCGATGCATGGGGCTGACCCTCGCAAACGTAGCGAAACCTGCAACGAGTTGGGGCACACGCATCAGTTTTGCGCGTGGCGAGTGGATCCAGGATACCCATCCCCCCCCCCCGTGCCCGCCGGACCCGCGCCACCTCGCCCGAGGCGTACCGCCCCCGGCCCGCCAGGCTACCAGCAGCCGTGGCCCCACTCATACGGTCAAGCACATGTCGCCGCTGCCGCCGCCGCCTACGGCAATGCTCTACTCGCATATAGTGCCGACACTAACGCCGCCGAAAAGTACGACAGCAGCAACAATGACGACAACTACTACCACTACGAGGAGGAGCAACAGCCACAGCAGCCGGAGCAGTACCAGCAGCAGCAGGAGCACTACTACGAGCAACAACCACAGCCGCCGGCACAGTACCAGCAGCTGGAGCACTACTACGAGCAACCGCTACCTCCACCGGCGCAGTACCAGCAGCAGATGGCACCGTACACTTACGGGCAGCAGCCGCCACCGCCATCATTCCAGCAGTATCAGCACCCTGCAAGCCATCCCCCGTCCTCTTCCTCTTCGCCTTCTCCCGGAGCATCTTTGTCTCCTCAGGCCGCGCTGCATCTACTGATGGCACGCTCGGTGCCACAAGGCAAGTCTGATTTTTCGTGTGAAACAAAGAGAGTAGGCATGAATGGGATAGGGCTTGCCAGCCAGTCACATAGTGTGACTGCTGTAGCGGGGCGTGGGTTAGGGCCGATAGGCAGTGAGCTTTGGGTTTCCGACAACGGAGCCACGAATCATATCACTAACGATCCACGCAATGTGTATGATTGGGTTGCGATTCCCCCTGGTAAGGAGAAAGTGTTGATTGGGGATGGGAGAGCGATGCGAGTGCTAGGTGTAGGCAGCTTGAACCTTAAAATGCACTCAAAAACCGACTTTCATGTCCAATTGCGCGAGGTATACGTCACGGAAGGGATCGGTTTTAACCTGTTTTCATTGCATGATGCCCAAGCACGTCAGAAAATTACTTTAGACAAGGATGGCGCACATCTTTTTGATGGGCGTTTGACTTTCCCACGTGACTCAACTGGATCATCTTTGTTTGCGACCCGCCTTGACCCAACGCCAAGTACAAAACTTACTGCTGTACCTGCCATGTCTGGTGTTCCCCCCCCCCCCCTTTCCTCTAAGGTTCGTGTGCCCGGTGTCGAACCCTCCCCCCCCCTCTCGAACCCCCCCCCTCCTTTTGATATAGATAGGGCAGGACCCTCGGATTTTGGATCCCACCCCCTTTCCCACGATAGTGTAGAAGGGGTAGTGCTTGCGGACAATGGTTTCCCGCCCGTCGTTAGCGACGTAGTACCTACAGATAGGGCAAGACCCTCGGATTTTGGATCCCACCCCCTTTCCCACCATAGTGTAGAAGGGGTAGTGCTTGCGGACAATGGTTTCCCGCCCGTCGTTAGCGACGTAGTACCTATCAATTCAAGTTTTCTGCCCGCCACTCGTGGTGTACTTTCCCACGATAGTGTAGAAGGGGTAGTGCTTGCGGACAATGGTTTCCCGCCCGTCGTTAGCGACGTAGTACCTACAGATATGGCAAGACCCTCGGTTTCTGGTTCCCCCCCCCAGGATTCAGATGAAGCACGTGTAGGACCATCGGTGCAGTGCGCCCATAAGGCGTCAACTGTGAGTCCCCCCAGAGTAGAGCCAGGAGCGGTAAGGGTTAGACCTCTTGTCGCTGCCCCGGGCGTGCAGGAGACAGATATGAGCGTATTCACGGATGTTAGACTAATGGATGGTCAAGATGACGCTTTGTACACGGAATTTTTCCCTGCCCCCCTTAATGCTGCGGCAGCGCAAGCTCTTTCAGAGACGGACTGGCATGAACTTCACGTTGGAAACGTAGGCATGACTGCTGCTGCTGTACTCGCTCCGGGTAGACGCCCATTTGCTGTTGGAAAACCCACCAAGAGTATAGATATTAACCACTTTCACGTCTCCTCCGGCCATTTGAATGAACGCTTGTTGAGGGAAACGGCTCAGCAGCATGGTGTGACCTTGACGGGAGTGCTGCAACCGTGTGGTGGATGTTTGGAGGCAAAGGGGGTGCGGGCTGGTGTGCCGCGGAGGACGACTTCGCGCGCGGGGAAGCCTATGGAGACGGTGCATATCGACCTGGCTGGCCCCTACGAGGCGTCCATGGGCGGGTCCGTCTACTTGATCATGTTCGTCGACAGCGCCTGGAGGTGGATGCGGCCGTACGGGATGAGGAAGAAGTCAGAGACCACCACGTGCGTGCGGAAGTTCGTCGCCGACATGAACAACATGGGGCGGCCGCACTGCTTCCGTACGGATAACGGTGAATTCACCAGCCGCGACTACGTGGAATTTTGTGACTCCGCGGGGATTCGCCGTGAATACACGGCCCCGGGTAAGCCGCAACAGAACGCGGTTGTCGAAAGCGCGATCTGGCGAGCCATGAAGGGCGGCCATGCGGCCCGTCGCGAGATCCGGCGGATGTTTCCCGACGTCGACCTGGGGCGCATCCCCAACCTCGGCACCAACGGTAACCGTCTGTGGCTGGAGGCTGTTCTTTGGGCTGCGGACTGCTTTAACCGATCGGCGACCAAGGCCAACACCGGGTGGCGTTCTTCGCACGAAGTTTTCTTCTCGCGACTACTGGCCCTACAGGTGGTGCCGTTCTTTCAGGAGGGCATGATGCGGGTGGACCGCAGCACTAAATCTGACGTCCAATCGGAATTGTGCTATTTTTTTAACAACGGCCACAACCATCCCTCGTCCGCCGTGAAGGTCATCAAGGCCTCGACGGGTGCTATTTGCTACACCAGCGACGTGGTGTGGACAGTCCCTCGTGCGCCGGTGCTGCCATCGCCGGCGCCGGCGATCGCGGGGGATCAGTGAACGCCGCCGCGCCGGCAACGCCGATGTTCAACATCAGCTTCGTGCCGCCACCACCACAGATTCGGTCATCAGAGCTACAGCCACTGCTGCCGTCGCTCCAGCCACCGTTACCGCCATCTCAGAGGTCACCGATGCCTTCCGACGTTACCCTGCCGCGACCGCACACGGAGCCGCAGCGGATATCCGACCGTACCCGCTCGAAGACTGTGAAACCACGCGACAAGGGGCTTAATCATAGCGTCGGGCTCCTGTCCAGGATGAGCAAGAATGCGCTGCTGTCGATGGTGACTACGAATGGAGCCGTCGACGCCAGCCGCCGCAACAAGCCGCCGAGTTTCGGAGGCCGCGGGCAGCCGTCATTTTCCGTTGGGGACCGCGATGAGGCGCCACCGGTTGGGGGGAACAGGGGGATCCCATGCGCTATGGCGGCAATGCTCGCCACTCGGGAGGACATCGAAGCGACCTTGGGCGACCAACGGCCGCCATACAAACCGCCGGACTTGCCACACTGTTACGCCTCTGACCTCAAGGTACCAAGGAGCCACAAGGAGGCTATGCGATCGGAGCACGCTCATCTTTGGAAGGATTCGACGGGGCGGGAATTTTATGGGCTGCTGGATGCGGGGACTTCTGAACCGGAGTAGCAATCAGTGGGAAGCTACATCAATGCAATGTGGGTTTTTGATTGGAAAGCTGATGAGTACGGCTGGCCCACGAAAACCAAAGCGAGACTTGTAGCGCGGGGGGATGAGCAGAGAATGAACATTGATTTCGGGGAATTGTTTGCGCCCACTGTTGCTGTGTCGAGTGTTCAGTTGTTGACAGCAATGGCGTGCGAACTGGATCTTGACTTGTGCCATTTTGATATTGAGCAGGCTTTCGTGCAGTCTGACCTGGAGGAAAATGTTTACATGCGTTTGCCTCAGGGTTGCGGTAGGATGTCAGGGAAGATAGTAAGACTGAACAAGAGCTTGTATGGCTTGAAGCAAGCATCGAGGCAATGGCACGCACATCTTACTAGGTGCTTATTGAGTTTGGGATTCGTGCAGTGCCTTGCTGATGCATGCGTTTTCCGGTTGATGGAGGTAGGTCGTGTAGTGATGACTATAGTGGTACATGTCGACGACATATTTGCCGTGGAGGAGAAGACAAGATGTGACCAGTTTGGCAGGGATTTGAATCAAATGGTCCCGGTCAAAAACTTGGGAGAGTTGCGTTGGTACTCGGGGTGTTTTTACGAGAGGGACTGGGAGAAGGGGGTGTTGAAGATTTCCCAGCAGACATTCGCTGAACAATTGGCGGATGAATACGGGATAGAGTTTGGTAAGAGTGTTCCGCTCCCGGTTGGCACGAAACTTGCGAAGTTCGACAAGGATGAAGCACCAGGAAACTGGCCTTTTCGTGAATTGGTCGGCTCACTAATGTGGCTGTCAACCCAGACTAGACCAGACATCTCTAACGCAGTAAGAGCGGTGGCTAGATACTGCGCTTCGCCAAAGTTTGTTCATTGGAGGGCAGCGCTTGGTATTTTAGGGTATGTGAGACGGACTAGCTCATTCGGTATCACTTTTCAGAAAGGTATATCAGCGGGCCTGAACTTGCAGGTATTTGCTGATGCAGACTACGCAAGTGTGGCGGCTGACAGGAGGTCAGTTTCCGGGGGGTTAGTGATGTGTGGGGGTGGTTGTGTATCTTGGTTTTCCAGGACGCAGAAGTGCGTCACACTTTCTACTACAGAGGCAGAGTGTGTGGCGCTTGCAGACGTGATTAAGGAGGTGCTGTTTTTGAGGCAGGTTTGGCGTTTCATGTTGCCTGATGTTGGCATGCCGTGCATACCGGTGTTCGAGGACAATGAGGGCGCCGTGCAGCTTGCGAAGAACCCAATCACGAACTCGAACTCAAAGCACATAGATGTACGGCACCATTTTCTTAGAGATCTAGTAAGACGGAAAGAGATATCGATAATCCACGTGACGTCTTCTTTTCAGCACGCAGATTTCTTAACCAAGGCAATACCACGGGAGTCTTTTGAGATTCACCGTAGTCTTGCGATGAACTCCTGGTGATATTAATTGGAGGAAATAATATTGGTTGGGTTTGAGTATTGGACGATGCAATTTGAGACGTTTTATCTTGATTTCGGTATCAAAAATTCGGTTGATGAAGGACTTGGAGTATACTCCGGAGTATTAATTTGGGGGAACAATATTGATTTTTTAGTATTGAATTTTCCTTGGCGGTTTGAATGGGTGTTATCATGACTGTGTTACAAGCAGGGGGAATGTTGGTTTGTGCTTGTATCAAAGTCTGATTGGGATTTTATTTGTGGTTTGTGAAACCGTATCGCATCTTCGGAGATGCGGCGGAACCAAGTTGGTCCCCCGAGAGACAATAATAAAATTGGATGTGGTCTCCAATCTCTCATGATTGGGGCCACCACGCGGCTGGGGAGGAAAAGCCCCACAGCCGCACTTCAAAACTCTACTCTGCTCTTCCCTTTCGAGCCCGATGGCTCTCCGAACTACGTGCCTTCTGACTCCGCGAGCCAGCCTGTGCCCTTAACACCTGGATTCATCGATTAACATGTACATGATGTACAGCAGTAGCTGAAGCTATGATGAGCCTGCAGCATCACGAAGCTACAAATGGTATATGCACAGCAGCATCA